>CM032449.1:114653069-114683069 GCA_019049505.1 Pachyrhynchus sulphureomaculatus | reverse complement strand
AATAATACAAAGAGAAGTGTGCACAAGTATTACATTATATATATTTTGCACTCGTGTTTTTACAAGCTTTTATTTAATACCCCACTTGATAACCTAGAAAACAAATTTTTTTTCATTTTTGATTTCAACTTTCGAGGTCAAATAGTTTCGGAGAAAATCGAGTGTGACAGACAGACGGACAGACAGACAGACAGACAGACAGACATCGAAGTAATCTTATAGGTGTTCCGTACGGAATACTAAAAAGTGATTAAAAAATGATACCGGAACATAATAAATTAAAATATTCACCTAAGGAATAGAATTCATTCTCAAGAGGAAACCTCTTCACTTTGCACTGAAAAGAAACCAGGGTTTTAATTTTTTTTTTATTCTTTTTTTTTTATTGGCGATGCTCCTATTGGGCTATTTGCCAGCAGTTTCTAAAGAGAAGGCTGTTTCTTTTTTATTTTACCTAAACTGAAACAACAATATCAGCTGTTAAGTGGCAATGACTCAGGGTATAAACAAGCTTGCTGTCGGATTTTCGACAACAGATGGTGCACCAATGCAGTTTGTGCTATAAAGATTTGACACTGCGCCATTTTGTTGTCATCAACAAGTGTCAGATGCGCTCGAGTGATAAATTGGAAAAGTGTGTGCATATGTGTTCAATATGTCGAAATTTATACCGAACAAAGAGCATTTGCGGACAGCATTAATTTTTTGTTTTCATTTGAAGCAAACTGCTGTTGAATCATACCGATTATTTCGAGAAGCTTATGGTGAACATGCTCCATCACAAGATAGTGTGAACGATGGTTTCAGCGTTTCAAAAGTGGTGACTTCGATGTTGCAGACAATGAACGTGGAAAGCCGCCAAAAAAATACGAAGATGTGGAATTGCAAGCATTGTTGGACGAAGTTGATTCGCAAACACAAAAACGACTTGCCGAGCAATTGTGCGTTAGTCAACAAGCTGTTTCCAATCGGCTACGAGAGATAGGAAAGATTCAGAAGCCGGTAGATGGGTACCACATGAGTTGAACGACAGGCAAATGGAAAAGCGCACATGTGTGACATTTTGCTCGCTCGGTACAAAAAGAAGTCGTTTTTGCATCGTCTGGTTACAGGGGATGAAAAGTGGATTTATTTTGAGAATCTCAAGCGCAAGAAAGACTATGCTCTGTGTTTGGTGGGACCAGAGGGGCGTGGTCTATTATGAGTTGTTAAAACCTGGGGAAACGGTTAATACTAAACGTTACCAACAACAATTGACCGATTTGAACCGTTCGCTGCTTGAAAAAAGGCTAAAATACCGAAAGAGGCAACACAAAGTCATTTTTCTTCATGACATACGGCAAAACCAGTTCGCGATACGTTGGAAGCACTCAGCTGGGAAGTTTTACACACTTGTTTGCATCGATTGGTCACGTACTTGCTGAGCAGCTCTTTGGTTCGTACGAAGATGTGAAAAAATGGTTCGATGAATGGTTCGCAGCAAAAGGGGAAGATTTTTACTGGCGTGGTATTCACAAATTGCCCGAAAGATGGAAAAAAAATGTATAACAAGCGATGGAGCATATTTTGAATAAAGCACTTTTTATCATTCTTCCAAATTTAACATTTTTTTAAAAAAAAAGATCCGCGTTTCATACTTGTATACCTGGTATATACATATATATATATATATATATATATATATATATATAAAATATATACATATACATTTATATATATATATATATATATATATATATATATATATATATATATATATATATATATATACACGTATGGCAATCACTCAATATATTGAAACCGAACTGATAGGTGAAGTAATTATCAATTTTAAAATAATATTTATTGACGATTTTTGTGGTGGACGTGGTAGAAGTTGATTATTTTTAGATATAGTTTTAACAAACGAAAGTAGAAAGTTATTACTTAGGTGTAAATATTTTAAAAATTGAATTTGCAGAGGTGGTAATTTATATAGAATTATCTCAAGTACAATGATTAAAACAAAATAAGCTTCTTCTAAAAGCAAGTTTACGTAAGGAAAAACAAGAAAAAGTTTTATTTATTTACGTTTATGATTATCTCGGTGGTGAAAAAGCCTTTTTATGCACTAACAGGTAAAATTGAAATAACTGAAAACTCTACGATGTAGTTGCAGGTCAATATTAAAAAAAAACATATATTAAACTTAAAATTAAAAAAGTAAAATGGTGCACAATTTCTGAAACACCTTGTATATATGCTAACTAAAAAATTTGTTGCACATTTAAAATCATAACACGTTTGTACTCTTCATCCTCTATAGTTTCTGAAAAAAGTATATGTACAAAATGAAAGGGCCATCCTCTACACTTATCCAATTTACCAAATGTACCAGTATTCTTTGTGTCGATATACTATATTGACCTCGATAATAATTCATTTCAATAATATTTACTTTATGCATGTTCGCATCATAACTATTTTTAGAATATACATTATATATTTTTTATGGTATAAAGTAGCAAATGTACGTAAAACTATATATGTAGGTAATCATTGGAAAAATTAGCTTAAATTTTCATGGAAATTTACATAAATATTTATTTTTATAGAGATAGTTTTAAAACAAGGATTTACACGGTAAAAGTACATATGTACTTAAAATCTATTAAATGTATTTGTTATTGGATATTTGAATGAATTTTGTGTAACTTTCCAAAATAGTAAATAATATTTAGCGTATAAAATGTCTAAAGTCGTGTTTACACCTGCGCGGTCATGAATTTGGCGCTGATGTTTAAGACTGGCGACAAGTCTTTAGTCTTGCTGGTGCTCTTGGGGCTATAAGAATGATGGTGTCGTTAAAATATTTACTCACACACAAACACATTTACTCCTGTAGAAACCAAGTTTTTTTTATTTTATACTGATTCCACCTATAGAGTGCCAAGCACGAGATATGCGTTACATCTTACCATTATTGACCGACAGTACTGGCTTAAGTACCAGAAATTCTGTTCACTTGTTCGTCGATCCTAGCCCGACTAATGAGCCGTGATACAGCGAAACACATCTCGGGATGGATTTGACGAATAAGAGACTTTGCTAGACCTTAGGTCCGTTTTCAGTCTGTTGTACATTGAACCACATATGACTTTGAGAGGGATCCCTCGAGAAACAGCTTTTTGTAAAATCATTACTCGTCACTGATATTGGCTAGATCCTAAATTTTCGTACGCATAAATTTATTAACTTGAATTCAGATTCATAGAAATAACGACCAACTCTAAAAGAATTAAATCATTTTTTTAGTAAGTACCATATTTCGTATTATTATATAAATGTCTTATTGTTTCATTTAAGGAGTATTTTTCTCATGATTTTAAATAAAACGTGTTTACATTTCAAATTGTGTCTCTAGTATAACAATTTAGCAATAACTGACAAGCAGGTAATAAAATTTTATTCATTATAAGTGTAGTTATTATCTGTAGCTATCCTCTGGACTATTCAAATCCAAATTTAATTAAAGAAGTAGACATATAAGCGGTTATACAAATTGGAACTTTTTCGAATACATTTTTAGGGCTAAATATTCTTTAAATTTTAATTAAGAGTAGATACTTACTGTCTAAATAAATTTACCATTTAACATTTACTTTTATTTTTTTTAATGGGCGGAACTTTTAGCTTTATCTTATTTCCATATATATTTGGTCAACAGAAGTGTGAAAAATTAATTAAATAATGTTAACGCACATGTATTATTTAGTGGTTTTTTATTCACAGCTCGTAAAATCTAATATTTGTAAGTATTTTCAAATTAATATTATAGCCATTTATTAATAGGAATTGTATGAAAGGTTCCGTTAAAAGTAAATAAATTGGAAAGTTATAATAATGAACTAAAAACAGGATTGTTAAAATATAATATTAATGTGTTATAAAAAATTGCTCCCTACGATACCATGTAGAAGAACTATAAGAAATAATGAATTGTATATAAATGTTTTATAAGACTGAGCATTACAAATAATTTATATTAGATTTATGCAAGTCGGGTTTGTAATAACTCCAAACTCTTCTTTACCTCCCTTAATAAGGGAAAATATTATATTCGTAAAAATATCAGATTCTTGCATTTCTTCATGTTTTAGGGTCACGTTATATCGCGAAAAACATAGTTTCCAATTTTCGTCGGTTTTCCTATCTGTTGTCACAATAAATCTCGAAAATTTCAAACTTGGTATGTTTTTTTCGGCTTGAGCAGTTCTGCATTATAGCCAGCAGTCCAATTTGTTGCAGATATATTACTTGAAGCAGGCAAGAAACTTATGGCTGGAGATTACAATGTAAGGGTTGGGTGTTTACGAGGGTGGATTGAAAAATCTTGTAAAAAAAGACATGGTAAATAATATTTTTTTGCAAAAAAAACGAAAATTTATTTCTCAAGATAATCGCCCTTGAGCTTCAAATATTTGGTTCAGCAAAGTTCCAGTTTTTTAATTCTTTCAAAAAAAAATACTGCAAACTGTTCAGAATGTGCAATTTTTAAGGTTAGGAAACAAAAAAAATCATGTGAGAACAAATGGTGAATAGGATGCGTGGGGAAATATTTCGAGGCCCAGCTTGTGCATTTTTGCCGTTCCAATGGCCAATGTGTTGCCCTAGTGATGGAACATTTTTTTCGTGCTAATCTTTGTCGTTTTTGCTTGAAATTACTATGCGAATCGTCCAGTAACGTTACGTAATAAGAAACGGTCACTTTTTTACTCTTTGCCAAATAGTCGTTCATGATCATACCCTGCGAGTCCTAAAAAATAGTTACCATCACTTTTCCCACCGATATAATTGTTTTCACTTTTTTGGTTCACTTTTATCTTTGCCAATCCATTGTTTTGACTGCCGTTTTTCTACGGGTTGTAATAGTGCATTCACGTTTCATCTAGTCACAAAATAACGCCAGAAGTGCTTCAGATTACGCTGAAACTTTTCCAATCACTATTTTGAAATGTTCTTTCTCGTGCGCTTTTGGTCTGGTGGCAACAAATGCGGCATCCATCGCGCACTCAACTTTTTCATTGTTAAAACTTCATGCGGGATATTATGTACCTATTCATATCAGATGCTTACTATCTTAATAGTCTCGCAAAGCTTAATTCAACGATCTTTCATAACGTTACTATAAATTTTATCGACCATTTCTTAAGAAGAAACCTCAATTACGTGCCCTGAACGGCCACGTTTAAATTCATTTATCCAGTAATAAATTGTCTTGAGTGCTGGTGCAGAGGCCCCCTAAACTTCGTTTAGTTCAGTTTCTCTTGCGCAGTTCACATTTTAAAACGTGTCACTTACTATAGTTGATAACAAACAACTGCAAGTTGCATCTCTGTAACTTTGAGCCCGACCATTACAAGAATCACGCTTACTAACATCATGTCGCTTAACAAAATTTAACGCTATTTCGTAGAAATTTACCAGGTTTTTCGATCCACCCACGTATCAATTTAATATAGTTTTAATAGTGTGATGGGGCATTTTGCTTTAGAGACATTTTTAGCATAGCTATCTATAATCTATAATGAGTTAGAAAGGTAGGGTGAGAGTTTGAGGAGGTTGCATTGGATATATCATATCATATGTTCATTTTAGAGTCGACGAATCTGAATATCATATTTTTTCAATATGTCCAGTATTAATAGAAATAGTGTCTACAACGGAATGACAGTTCCCAGTTGTAAATATCTCTGTCATAATGAAAAAATATCATACGTGCTCTATTTTATTTTATTTCATATTAGTTGTTCTGTGAGTAACGTTCGCAGTAAAGACAAACATAGTTAAACCTTATCACTAAAGTTAATTCAGGTTAGGCCGTTAAGCTCTAGGCATTAACAACTGACAAATAACGTTAATCACCGGATATTGTTTTACACCTCATTCTCATTTAGATCACTACCTAATTAACTTCCTAAATATATGGTAATTAATAATAAATATATTAAAATAATAATTTCCCCACTAGTCAAAATAAGCAACAAGTTTTTCTTTGCAGATCTGAAGATTTGTTGATTAATGCGGCTAACAGTTGAACTTTATTCGTATAATATAAGCACATATTTCGTTCATAGATAGCATTTATGTGCCTGTTCTCGAAATATCTCATGTTGTGCGCCATTTTCAGGTAGTTGGACTCGCGGAATCTCAAAATTGTGTTTTAGTATCATTAGTTATAATTTCAGCAGATACTAGATATAGAGAGAAATGCCAGCTTTCATTTGTGAATATTTTTAAAGCCTATCCTTCACTCAATTTTTCTTCTGTAATTAATGCCTTCCTTTAAAAGTACAAGCAGTAATACTTGGATTAGGTTATTCTTAGGTATGAGTAAATTAAATTCAATATTCATTTTAGTTCTACGTATTTCCGAAGAAAGTATTTGGAAAATAACTTAACGATTTTTATTATCGAGAGCCTTTCAATATATTATACCATTTAACAATGGCTCATAAGCTAACTATGAAGGAAAACTACATTAAAGTTTTAGTTCCGCATGAATTCGGACGTTTTTTTTCTAATGGCCTGTTCAGGTTTTGGGTTTCCCTTCCTTAAATTTTTTATGAATCTTGGACACTTTTTCTATGTGTTTGATTCCTTCGTAGCCCTCGAAAATGGTTGCCATCACCTTTCTAGAAGACAACTGAGTTGGGCCTTCTTTGAAGCTGAAGACCCCTTATAAACCTGATCCAGCGACTCATGCTGGACATTCAATTCTCGTCGCCTGTAACAATTTGATATATATATATATATATATATATATATATATATATATATATATATATATATATATATATATATGTATATATATATATATATATATATATATATATATATATATATATATATATATATGTATATATATATATATATATATATATATATATATATATATATATATATATATATATATACATACATACATATATATATATATATATATATATATATATATATATATATATATATATATATATATATATATATATATATATATATATATATATATATATATATATATATATATATATATATATATATATACATATATATATATATATATATATATATATATATATATATATATATATATATATATATATATGTTACTATAGAGGTTTTCACGGATGGCGGAATGTAATACATTAAAATTCCGAGTTTCAGTCCGTTCGTCTAATAATGAATTTGCACGACGTTTCGTGAGATTTCATTTGGCATTTGCAAGTGCTCCCCCGGCTGCTGTGATCTTGCTGCTGCTGCCGCTCGGAGCTAACTAGAGTTAGCTTCGAGCGGCAACAGCAGCAAGATCACAGTATCGAGTAGCAGCAGCAGCGGGAGCACTTGAAAATGCCAAATGAGATTTTAACGAAATGTCATGCAAATTCATTGTTAGACGAACGGATTGAAACCCGAAATTTTAATGTATTATATATATATATATATATATATATATATATATATATATATATATATATACATATATATATATATATATATATATATATATATATATATATATATATATATATATATGTACATATACATATATATATATATAATATATATATATATATATATATATATATATATATATATATATATATATATATATATGAATTTTTGAACATTTAAACGTGACCAAATTCGATTTGAATAAGTTTTATATCTTTAAACTTACGAGTAGGTTTGTAGATTTATATTTGTATAAGTATATATATATATATATATATATATATATATATATATATATATATATATATATACATATATATATATATATATATATATATATATATAACATATATATATATATATATATATATATATATATATATATATATATATATATATATATATATATATATATACAGTAATACCCCGCTTTACGCGAGGGATACGTTCCGAAAAAAATCGCGTTAACTGAAATTCGCGTATATCGAGGTTTATGATTAAACATAGTCAAAATTTAATACAAAAAAATACAAATCATTTTAATCAATCACTTTAATTCTAAGAACACTTTATGCAATACATACTCTTATTTTTTACGGAAAAATACATCTATTGTCTTTTGGGTAACGTTTTGTTTACGTTCTTGTAAAATACGTTCATAACACCCAACACTGTTTTTAATTGTTTGACACACGGTCAAGACACGGTCATCATTATTGTCTATACTCTGCAATATGTCCAAACCTGAATAAATTTTTGAAAGTGCATTTTGTATTTCCCCTGAAGATAAAACTTTCTCTTCTACTTGTTCTTCCTCATCGTAGATAGGATTATTCTGTAACTCGATCAGATCTTCATTGCTAATAGGATCGTCGTGCGTTGCTACAAGTTCTACGAGATCTTCTACCGTGACATCTTCAAGTTCAGACCCCTCAATCATTGCAGCAATGTCTTCAAGCACTTGTCTCTGCATCTGGACAATTCTTCTAGGTGCTTCCACTACATCTGGCCAAAGATTACGCCACACCCCATTCATACAACTCATTTTAACTTCCTTCCAAGCCTCTTCTATGTTGTGAATAGACTTCATAATGTTGTATGACTTCCACCACTCTCGCATAGACTGTCTTCCTTCCCCGTCAGTTTCATGAATTAGTTGGCTAAAAGTGCGGCGATGGTAATAAGCTTTGAAGTTTGCTATTGCTCCCTGGTCCATAGGTTGTAATATTGACGTAGTGTTTGGTGGAAGGAACTTTACGTACACTTTTAAGTCTCTGGGCGTATCAAGTGAGGTTGGATGTCCTGGGGCATTGTCTAAGAGTAATATAACTTTAGGTTCAAGCCCATTTCTGTCACAGTATGATTTGACTGATGGGCAAAAACTATTAGAATACCATTCTTGAAAAATTTCCCGTGTAACCCACGCCTTTCTGTTTGATCGCCACACAACTGGTAGACTTGTCTTGTCTGTGCCTCGCATTGCACGGGGTGTTTCTGAATGGTACACTAGTAAAGGTTTCAGTTTGAAATCACCAGTGGCATTACCACCCAGCAGAAGTGTTAGTCGATCTTTCGCAGCTTTGAAACCACTGGCTTGACGTTCTTCCTTAGAAATGAATGTTCGAGATGGCATTTTTTTCCAGTAAAGTGCGGTCTCATCAACATTGAAGATGAGACAAGCAGGAATTTTCTCTCGTCTAACGAAGTCTTGAAACTTGTCTGGAAACTCAGCTGCAGCTTGAATGTCCGCGCTGGCCGCCTCGCCTGTTATGTGGATATTGTGAAGATTAGAACGCTGCTTGAACCGATGGAACCAGCCTCTGCTGGCAGCAAAAGTCGGAGTGGCACTCCCTTCTCCTTCTTTTGTTTTCAGCATCTCATACAAAGATTTTGCTTTTGTGCATATGAGATCTTGACTTAGTGGTGTGTTCTTCTTATTCAAATCTTCGATCCAGACTGACAGTAATTTCTCCATTCTTTCTAAGATAGATGATCTCGAACGAGAAAGTTTTGTTGCACTTATAGGTGTTGAACCTTCGCTGGAGATTTTAATTTTTTCCCGATTTTTATAAATCGTTCTCACAGTCGATTCTGAGAGTCCAAAATCTCTCCCAACAATTGTTGCTTTGCCTCCATTTTCCATTCTTCTTAACACTTTCATCTTCAATTCCAAAGTGACGCTTTTACGCTCTTTTTTCTTTACAGGCGGCATTTTTAACGTAGGGTTAAATTATGTATGTATGTATCTCCAATAAATATTAAAACAAAACTGCCAGCCGACCGAACTAACATTACGGAACAAATGAACACACGAAACGAACGAGGAAATCCCCATAGAACAAAGTCGAAGGACAGGGAATTCCCAATTCTTCAAAGAGAATATTCAGAGAAAGCGGGGATCCCCCCGCGACCATAGAGAAGTTAATGACTACATGAGCGCGAAATTTGAAATTCGCGTTATAGTGAAACCGCGCGTAACGGGGTCGCGCTAAGCGGGGTATTACTGTATGTATATATATATATATATATATATATATATATATATATATATATATATATATATACATATATATATATATATATATATATATATATATATATATATATATATATATATTTATACATATATAAATTTTAAAACATCTAACCTGAACTAACCTGAAAGAATTTTGGAAACCAACTTTTCAGGGTGATTATTCTTAACAAAATCCTTTTTATGTCAGCTAATCCATACATGTTTTTGACTATTATTATTTCAGAATCATGCGTATTGTTTTCGTTAAGAATTTTCTCCTTTTGCCAGTTAAACGCTATCTTATCTTTTCTGACAGATATACGCCTACGTAGTAGCATAAAATGAAAATTTTATATCTTTCGAGGAAACGTTAAGTAACAAATGGAAGACAAAAATTGAATATAACATAAAATAACAAGGCTCTCAGCTATATAGCTTTTACTAATGAACATGTTAACGTATTTTATAAGCATCGTAGTGAAAAGCGTATAGAATTGAATAAACGACTCGGTTTGGTTTTTATTTAAGAAATACAACCGCTTTTGTCATACTTGATTTCGCCCATAACGAGGCATTAAGTTGCTTTTTTGTTCCTCACAACAACTGCTCGTACCTCTTTTGTCCTTTCTCTTATTTTCGTCAACTTAATTTTCTTATTAGTAATTGGCAGGTGCTTATTTGTAGTTGGTAGTAAGCCACTGTTAAAAGTTCATGCAAGTAAATCCTCGAAACCCAATTTAACTGATAACCTGTCGAAATGAAACTACTAAACAGACAGATTTTCCAATTCTAATTTTCTTTATTGTCAAACTAGGTACTATTATATAAGCTGAAATACGTGTATGAACAGTTTGTGTCTTAACATATGTACAGTCGTGGCCAAATAAATCGTACATCTCGAGCACGTTCTATTAAGTAGTCAGCACTATTACTCTTGCGTCTGTCAACATGGTCTTACCGTCGAAAGGCCGATGTCCTTATGAGACACCAGCCACAGATGAGAGAAGCACGAGATATTTGATTTTTAAAAGACGATGCATTATGTGGTTTTTAAATGGGATGAGAAGGAAATAATATTGGGAAATAATTTAACCATACCCTTTCTAAAGGAGACTAATGTATTCGAAATCACGAAAACATAATTTCTCATTTGTATTGGTCTGTCTGTGGGCAACTCTCTGATGGAATAAGATATAGATTTGAAATTTATTACTTACATAGTTATAGAAGTATAAATAAATCCTATAATTTGTGAGCGGTATTTGTTCTGTATAAGAAGATGACGGGGACGGGGGTTGTTAAATATTTTGAAGTGTCTGTCGATCTTTTGGTACTAACTATGAAGTCAATATCTCGTTCTAGAGTTATGGACCCTAAAAGAAATACAACAATCTCGAAGGGAGATTTTTTTAGGAATTCCTCTAGTATGGGAACTAATAATACTATTAACAGATTCCAAAAATCATAAAAAGGACATATAACACGACCTATAGGAAGCAACACCTTCAACCTCCTTTCCCACATTAAATCCTTTAAAATCCCTAAAAATTATAATAAGAGCTCTACAAAACAATTCCTTGAACCTCCTGACTAAATCTTAATATGCTTAATCATACATACAAGATTTTAGGTTCGTTTCTGTCTCCAAGAACCCGGGGAAAAAACGTATGTACATGATAAGGGAGAAGCAATCCTTCTAACACCCGCCTCACCATTTTAACATCTTCTTTGTTTGACTAGAAATAATTGTTACAAATCTGTTCATATATATATATATATATATATATATATATATATATATATATATATATATATATATATATATATATATAAATATATATAAATATATATATATATATATATATATATATATATATATATATATATATATATATATATCAATCGGTTTTATAACGTCTTCTGTCTTCCGATGCCTAATTTCCACTCATCCCAGTTTCTCCATCCCTCCTCCTCCAGATCTCTCTCTAGTACTTCCTTGTTGATTCCTGCTCTCCAGCTTTGGCGTGGTCTCCCTCGCTTTCTTTTTCCATGAGAGTTCCATTTTAAAATCTTTTTAGGTAGTCAAATCTGTTCACTATTTTCACAAAAAATAAGAAAAATTCTCATAATGGTATAGCTAATAAATAAAATGTTTTGCTCCCACCCCGTTTTTACCCTCTTCCCCTTAAACTATAACGCCTTTAAGACCCATTCCTACTTCATGTTTTAGATGTCTACCACATTTGAGTTTGATATTTCGTCTCGTTCAAGAAAGACCAGCAGACAGATAGAATGACGGAAATAATATACAATGTTTCTAGAGATTAATATCTTAATAACACGATTCTATTTTTTTCTCATAACTAAACTTAAAAATCTTTTGTTAAAAAAAAACCATGTCTTTCATTCATAGATATTCGTTAAAGTAAAATCAGTTAAATATCTGTTGTCATCTGTTATCACAACAAAATCGGATTCTAATACTCTAATTTCTTTCTAATATTCGATTATTTACCATACAATAAAAACTTTAAACTCCTTCCGTATTATATTGCCCATACAGATTTAATAGTAAAGCATTACTGCCATCAGATTACAACGCTGCCGGACTGTACACGCTTTGCAATAAAATGAGTTCGAGCTGTACGATTTATATCTCCACGACTGTAAACTAATTAACTTAGCCTAGGCAAGATTTTTATATATAAATGAGATGAAAATTAATATATATATATATATATATATATATATATATATATATATATATATATATATATATATATATATATATATATGATTAATATTTCACTTACAGTAATTAAATTTTAATATTTTTCATGAGGTATTACGAATTTAAAAATAAACCTCGTTTAGTTCCATTTTTAGAGATATTAAAGGAGGGAATCTAAGGCTCGTGAATGTCGTTAAGTGGGGGTTAATAAGCATTTTTGATGGTGGGATTGTGGTGACAAGTGCCTTTATCCAGGAATCTGAGCCGAGCGTTGTTCATGAATTCCCGGATGGTTGACATCTGAAGGTCACTGTGGATTTTCGTATTGCAGGCGAACGTTGGCGATTATGCGGAGAGCCTTGTTTTGAATGGTCAGGAGAGTGGATCTGTAAATAAGTACCATTCGACACCATGGAGTCGGTGAGACGGGCCCTGACGATCATCTTATAAATTGTCAACTTATTGCCTGTTGACAATTTACTGGGTTTGGTAAGCAATGGGTAACGTTTGGCTAGGAGCTGAGTAGTCATCTTGGTGGATGCAGCGACCTTGTTTTTCCATACTAGCCGCTTGTTGTAGTGCAAGCCCAGGGACTGAATGTTGTTGGTCCATTGGTCTTTTGCCACAGAGGGTGAGGCGGGCCGATATAGGACTGGTCGATTTGATGAATATGATACCTTTTGTCGTGGCAGGTTGAATTCTTCAATGTTGGAACCAAGGTACTAACTAGTCTAGGTGGCGTTGGAGGTGACTAGCTAAACAGACAGACTAGACTCGACAGTAGTTAATTGAAGGAAGTACATATTGCATCAATTATTTCAATTGTGGTTTCATTTAGATTTATCTGAAAATAAACTAAACTTTGTCCATGAACAATTTGTTTAGGTAAATCTTGGCTAGCGCTGGTAAATCCAAATTAAAATTTAAATTAGTTATTACTGTAATTAATTGTGTTTAGTTTAGACAAATCTGAAATAACCTGATTAAACAAATTAGAAATAAACGACACGAGAATCCTAGTTGGTAATGACGTTTCATTTTTACCTGTACGTTTACTAGTGATTTCTGTTTCATTTCCAGTTGTTTTGATTTATAATTTACCTTTTTTGTGAAACTTAGGTTATGTACGTTATTATATTTTCTATTTTGAGGTGTATTGGCAAAAAACATAAACTCCAATTTAAAGAAAGGGAGGTCAGGTACCATATTTTTTAAAAAATACGAGATCCACTTATAATGGGAGGATGGGGTGGGGGGGTGGTTTTAAAAGGTTTCAAATAATTAATTAATACGACTGCATACATAATGGTCGATCATTACGAAAATTTGGAGTAGTAGTATTTTTCCAATTGATGCTTTCCAACAAACTAAAAATTCAGAAACATTTCTTGGCTTCATTACTACCCTTCGGGCAAGAGGATGTATATTCTGTATCACTTCCATTCAAAGCTTCCTGTGAGAGCATAAAATATTGTCATTCTGAAACATTCAAATACCTTGGGAAGAGTTACAGGATCGAGCAGTAAATAAACGATATAGATTTTTGAAGTTTTAAACTGTGCTCACAGTATCGAGCAGCAGCAGCAGCAAGAGTACTTGAAAATGCCAAATGAGATTTTGGCGAAACGTCGTGGAAATTCATTGTTAGACGAACGGATTGAAACCCGGAATTTTAATCTATTACATTCCACCATCCGTAAAAACCTCTACTATAACATATATATATATATATATATATATATATATATATATATATATATATATAGGGTGTTATGAAATTCACTGCATATATTGAAATGGGTAACTCGTGGAGCCATGTAGAAGCACATTCAATACTTTTTTCAAATTCGAAAATTTTTGAAATATTTAAAAAAGGGGCAAAACTCCATTTTAGTAAATATTTACAAAATTAACCCGCCCATGAAAGGTGGCCTTGGCCTTGATAAGGAGCCCGAACAACTATATTATTCCCCCTTAAGAGCTGTTTTCAAGTGGAGAGAGTAGGGCAAATTGACGCTCAGCTTAAAATAACACAGCCCTACAAAAAAAAAGTGGGGTATACTTTTGATGCGATATATCAGATCCGTAGTATTTTTGCCCGCTGATCACGAATCTGACGTCACAATATCGCCATCACATCTCAATTTTTTTCTAACCTCAAAAATAGGTAAAAATTAGTAAAAATTAAGAAAAATATACTCCTAAAAAATTGATTCAAGCTTTTTCATGAATCCAAAGATGTATTAATATGTATTCGGACACGCTAAGCTAATATTCATCGGTGGGATCAAGCCATACAGTTCTGTTTTCTTTCTAACCTCAATAAATCAGACAGATATGGTGCTTCTCGAATGCAAAAAACGAATTCAAATTAAAATTCAACCGATTCTTACCAAATTTGGTACACGGGAGTTTTTTGGGTTGCTGATCATGAATCTGAGGTCGGATTTGCAAAATTCAAAATGGCGGATCCAAGATGGCTGACAAAATTTTTGAAAACCAACCGATTCCTACCAAATTTGGTATACAGTTGGGGAATCCTCAAACCTGATACTCTTAAACCCTAAACCCTGAAACCTTAGACTCCCACACCCTGTAACCTGAAAAAATAGACCTCAATAACCCTGTAACTTTAAAAATGAGACCCAATAAACTCAAAACCAGGACTTTTAAACCATATACTCTCAAATAGTAGACCCTTAAGCCCTAGAATTGCGAAGGTTAGACCCGCGCCTAACTTTCCTTTTTTGGCTGTATCTTGTTCTTTTTTCCGCGAATGACCTATTCAAAGGCTTTCTGCCCAAACGCTTTTGAGGACTTGTTTCTCTTTTTAGCGACCAGCAATAGTCCGCTAGCATATGGTCATCCCATCGTCCTTGATACCGATTTTCTATGATTTTCAGATTTTGGTGAAAACGTTCCCCTTGCTCCTCACTGTAGTCACCAAGATTATCTGGGAAATCATCGATGTGGGAGTCCAGGAAATGTAATTTTAGATTCATTAAGCAACCTAATGTTTGAAAATTTTTTACCATTTTCTCGACTATTTCTTTGTACTTAGAACTTTTATTATTTCCCAAAAAGTTTGTTGCGACCTCTTTAAAACTAAGCCAAGCAGCTTTTTCAACTTTATTCATTTTAGTAACAAATAATGAATCTTGAAACAATTTTCTTATTTGTGGCCCGTCAAATACGCCTGCCTTAATTTTAGCTTCAGAAAATTTCGGAAATTTTTTATGCAAATATTTGAAACATGGGCCGTTTGTATCTAATGCTCTCGTGAATTGCTTCATAAGTCCAAGCTTAATGTGAAGCGGGGGAATAAGAACTTTTCCTGGATCTACCAATGGTGGAAACAATACATTATTTTCACCAGGAGTGAACGATTCTCTTGTTGGCCAAATTTTTTTCTTATAATGACGTTCCCTGTCTCTGCTATTCCACAGACATTTATAACAGGGATAAAGTGTAAACCCTGACTGTTGGCCAAGCAATATTGTTACAATTTTCAGATCTCCACAAATTTTCCAGTTATGATCAGCATATTTTATTTTTATCAAAAGCTGCTTCATTTTTTCATATTGCTCTTCCATAACTGTGGAATGAGCAATCGGAATGGGAGCGTAAAAGTTGGTATTATGCAGCAAAACTGCCTTAATGCTCCGTTTAGAAGAATCAATGAACAGTCTCCATTCTTCAGGATCGTATGAGTTATTTTGAAATTCATCCATTCTTCATCTCTGTTTCTATAATAAGAAATTCGTAGCTTCTGGCTTAAGTAAATGTCTTTTCTTTAAAAAGGAAGCAAGATGGTCTGAACCATCTTTGGATAAGCCTAAATCTCTGACTAGATCACTAAGTTCTGACTGTGATACGAGTATTGGTTCTGATTTACGGTTGTATGGTAGAAATTCTTTATCTGTGTCACTAGTATATGATAGGTTGTCACTAGAACATTCATTATTAACAGTGTTTGAATCTTTTTCGGCAGTCTCAATGTTTTCGGCATGAACTGATAAGGTGAAATCATTTGTTTCCATAACATCAGCATCAAGTGGTTCAGGAGGCGGAATTAGTTTAGTTGGTCTTGTTACTGTCGAAACATCGTTATAAGTAATAGTGCTTTTATTTTTTCGGTTATGCCTAGATACAACATTCATACAAAAGTAGCAATCATTTTCACTGTATGGTCTATTCCATATTGCTGGTCTGGAATATTTAATCGCCTTCTTATTGAAGTACAACATCATTTTGCAAGAACTGCAAATGATGTGGGGAACCCAATCTGTATCCTGGTGCTGTATTTCAATGTTAAAACAATCCTTATATAAGGTTTTAATCTTATCCGTTATCGGTGACCCCATTTTACTCAATACGTGTTGACAGCAAATATAACAAAATTAATCACTGTTTTTATCGCACTTATGAAAAGTCCTTGTACCGTGAGACCGTTTTCTTGTAGTATTATACTCTACACGAGCCAAGTCACCCACACATGAAGAGCTACGGTCGCTGGATGACGACGGCTGCGGGCCCGCTTTCCCACCCTGACCAACCGCCGATACTGGGTTTCCGAGTCCCTGCATCGTAATTCTCTTTCTTCTACCTGCCATGATGGCATCTAAGCCGTTATCCAGGGACTCTGCCGGCTAGTGGAGTAACACCGTTGCCCACCGTCACCACGTGGAGGTGCCCTGGATGCAGGTAGAAGAATAAAAATCGACCGATGAATTTTCTCGGCGTTCAAAATGGCGCGAAAACATCTGCCATCTTGAATTTTGCAAATCCAACCTCAGATTCGTGATCAGCGACCCAAAAAATCCCCGTGTACCAAATTTGGTAAGGATCGGTTGAATTTTAATTTGAATTCGTTTTTTGCATTCGAGAAGCACTATATCTGTCTGATTTATTGAGGTTAGAAAGAAAACAGAACTGTATGGCTCAATCCAACCGATGAATATTAGCTTAGCGTGTCCGAATACATATTAATACATCTTTGGATTCATGAAAAAGCTTGAATCAATTTTTTAGGAGTATATTTTTCTTAATTTTTACTAACTTTTACCTATTTTTTGAGGTTAGAAAAAAATTGAGATGTGATGGCGATATTCTGACGCCAGATTCGTGATCAGCGGGCAAAAATACTACGGATCTGATATATCGCATCAAAAGTATACCCCACTTTTTTTTTTGTGGGGGCTGTGTAATCATAGATAAAAATGAATTTTCGTCAACAAAAATATTTAACGTTGATGAAAGTGGATTTTCCATCATTCAGAAAGAAATGCAAAAAGTTTTAGGGTTAATATTTAAAAAAAATGAGACAAAATCCTGAATTGGGAAATGGCACACCCTCTGAGAGTGTTGTCACCAATCCAGACACTGATTATACCTCAAACTTATTTGTAAAATCGATGAAACAATCATCACCAACTAAACCGAGGAAAAATAAAACTAAAAAAAGGTAAAGACACCAATAAACAAAAGATGGAACCAAAAAACAGAAACGTCAGTTTAAAAAAAATACCATTTTCACCACTTTCCACAAACGTAAATTAAAAAGCGGGAACAGTCAGCTGCTGCCCAAAAAAAAACTCTTTGAAGACGGTATCATACGCCGTACCAAAGGAAATATTTCTTTTCAGCATTTGACAAAAAATGCTGGTTAGAAGACACAGAGGCGACCGAGAATGACTTTAAAAACTTACCTGAACAATTTATTTATTAGGCTATGCTCTCTAAAATAAGCCGATTAAAATTTTAGCGGATTACATGTGTTAAAATTTCTTCTTATTATAATAAAATATTAGAATATAAAATTGAGGTATTATTTTGAAAGATCACAATTTTTATAATATTTTTTTTATATTAAATTTGTTTAGGGTCCATTTTTTCCTTTATTCTGAGATGAGTTATTTTTCATTTAACTTTTTCAAGATTAATACCGAAATGGTAAACGATTTTCTTGTAAGAAAAGTAAGATTTCTTAGTCTAGTAAAAAAACATATTAGTTTTATCTACTTTAAATTGGTACCTTATGTTGACCTGTTATATCATTACTACCATTGTTGTATAATTCATTTAAGTAATTTTATTTAACTTCAATTGTGCTATGTGCAATATATAAATAAATAAATAAATGTACCTTAAATGTACAATCATCAATTCTCATATAAAATATCCTAAATTGTCCGTTACAAATTTATAAAAATAACTTTACCGAATGGCACAATTTATCATATTTGCTGCTATTCTACATTTTCTATAGATTTACACATACATCTTTAAAAAAATTAACAAACACATCTTTAAAAAAATTAACCCACACATATTTAAAAAAATCTGCAACAACATTGATCTTCACGTCGCAGTATCCACGACATATTGCAAAATTTGTAATCATTCGCTGACAGGAAAGCTAATAAACTAAACCTGAATTTGAAGTTTCCCTAGAAAACGCTGTCAGTTGCGTCATAAACCCTTTCAAGTCCGAATAAAATGCAGATAACAAAAGAACAGCAAATCCTTAGTCGGTTTCAGAAGAATAAAATAATAAAAATCTTCTATGTTTTTTATTAAATTTATTTTAGAATAGCCGACTTAAATCTCAAGAAGGATCTTACGTTTGACAAACAATTTTCGATACTGGTTGGTTCTAGGGTTGATCAGTGGCGGCGTGAAAAAAATATTCATGACATCATTTCTTGAGGATCGATTTTTTTCCTTTATTATTGAGATCCGCTATTTAAGGTGAAGGGAACTATCTTTGACATGCCTGCAGTATGATCACAGCATGACTGTCAATTTATATTTGCTCCGTAATACAGATGATTGTAGGACCCAATGTTTCGTCGTACCTATCTCGGGTGCAATGTTAATTAAAAAAAGTGTTGCCTGTTTTTTTACCACTAAATTCCACTTGGCTACTATATCTTAAAGCAAAATGTTTTCCAGATTTTTACGTAGTAATAATTTTTTTATTTGCCTGCCGGTAGTAATCAGTGTACATTCAAGATTTTTTGATAAATGCCCAGGTCATCTTATTTAAACCTTCAAGATGAATATATGATGCTAATTTGTATTTTGTGTTTTCCAACAATTAACTAACGTAAAGAAGAACGTTATGAGAAGACAGTATGGAGTCTTGCAGTATATCAGTGTTAACAATGAAGATGTCAATAATCAATCGAACACTGTTAGCTGGCTGGCACATTTTTGAGTATGATGTGAGATGTTTCATCTGTGTCAGAAGCTTATTTGATATGTAGCTTCATTATGACACATTTTAAGCCACTTTGTCTGAAAACAATATCAGGCATTTTCGGCTAAATATCAATGGGAATTGACAGTAGAGTATAAAGTAAAGTATTCAGCTGGTAAGTTGGCTTTTCAAATAATTTTGTTGCGATAGTATTATCTGTCCCCATAAGTGGTGGTACAGTTGATTTAAAGAAATTATGACTAACTGCCTAAGCAGCCTACTAAAAATATTTTGGACTGCTAGTATAGGCAAGAAGATTGTTTCTAATATTTTTTCTCTAAGTAACACTTAGATTCGTCGATTCTTTGTTTGTATTTGCAGCAGAATTAAAAAGTTACTATTTTGATTAGCTAGATGTTTGGAAGCATTAGCTTCTTTGCATGTTCGATGGAGTAAAAAGACGATTTGATGTTGTGTTTTCTAAAAACTTTGAGAGGATAGAATAAAACAGCTTACATGTTGGAATTTAGAATATCGCAATTACTACTAATAATCAAATCCAAATGGTACAAAAACAAAACAACAAACTTTAATTTTCTAAAGTACTGATATTAAAACATCTGTTGTGAACTACACACCTCTATAAATAAAACATTAAACATACGACAGCAAGTACTTGCACATCACTACCATGATTATATATTGCGTTGATAACCGTCTGATTAAAGCAGTAATTTTTTGATATTTAACACCTCAAATTGCAGGCCTGTATTGTGTTTGATCGATCTAACAGGCGGATTAAACTGCTTAATAAGCGAAAATTGGTGTAAATACGCCATGTTGTGAGAAAGTAATTTAGTACGCCGCTTTTAATACCTAGATACTTTCGAAAATGAGTCATAAATCGAGATTTGCGCGGTCGTAAACAAATCTGAGATGTTTTGGAATACTTACAATTGTATTTTTAATAACCGGTCAAGTACAAATTGGACTTGCGCAATTAGTGTTACGTACGTTGATTGTTTTTAAAATATAAATTTTGTCACGGAGGTATAAAATGATCAGTGACTTCACAAAACACATCCCAAATGAGTTTTCAACAAAGTATTTTTCCGATCTTTCCTGAAAAGTGATGATTTTTTTTATATACCAAATAAATTATTTAAGATAATGCACTCGTGATAATTTTCGCTCAATCTTCACCTTATCAAGAATACTCCAAAATTTTTTCAAAATTTTTTGATCAGGACTTTTCGAGATAATACAAAGAAAAGCGTGTGCAAGTATTACGTTATATATATTTTCGAACTCGTATTTTTACAAGTTTTTATTTGACACCCCACTCGACGACCTGATAATTTTTTTTTTCAGTTCCAATTTCATCCCCCAAAGCTAACCCCTTAAGTCAAAATTTAATTCTCAAAATTACACGCCTCTGATGAGGCCATCAATTTCTGTATTAGTGCCAAATTTCAACTTTCCACATCAAATAGTTTTGGAAAAAATCGGGTGTGACATACAGACAGACAAACGGAGAACGAACTGATCCCATAAGTGTTCCGTACGGAACACTAAAAAGCACTTCAGTATACATTTACATACATTATTGTATTAGTCATAGCGTAGACAGATAGATAAACGTACACCGAGTTGATCTTATAAGTGTTTCAGACGGAACACTGAAAGTGGATGTATGCCAAATTAAAAAAAAAAAAAATGCCAAATTCTCTGTTTTCATGTGAAATGTGTATTTTTTCCTAGAATAATAAATTATTTTAGTGTCTCTAAAAATATATGAAAACTAGTATTCCATGGAAAAGTAAAAGAGATGTATCTAATTTGATACTGTAACATATCTTGATTGACATATCGGTATATGTTGGTCAAAAGGGAACCATTAATTTGTCATTTATTAGCTATAAGAGTACGCATATGACGACCACAAATTGCCCTAAGTCTAAAACTTCTTGAAGTCTGTTTCGCAAAGATCGTTTCCTTTTGTGCTTGAATTCACTTAAGAATGATTGGCAGCCGTTAGCCTATTTCACACCAAAATATCTATTCTAGATCCGGTTTTGCGAAAACCTCATTTTTGTAGGGAACATGTAACAAAGTAGTCATAAAAATAATTATTATTTAATACTAATGTTAAATAGATTTATAGCTTGTAGCTGTTTCCCTGCATAGATAAACAATTTAAACAAACTTCAGGACATGAAAAGTGAAAAATAGATAGGTTCCAGTAAAGTGTGACTAAATAGATCATATGCGAGAGCATCTTGACTATGAGACGGTGTATTTTCTACAATTATTTATTAAATTGACCACAACAAACAAATACAACGCTTTAATTGCTTTCAAAAGTATTTTTGGTATCTTCTAGTACGTTCTTAATTCACTCTACTGATTTTTTGTTCTTTAGTGTTACATTTGGGATTGCTTCCTCCATGTGGCGTTGGATAGTTTGTATCTCTCTGATTGGTTTCTTTTCAGGGTTGCCCTTGACATAGAACTGGGATAACATACTGATTTAATATTTTTACTTTCCTGTATGTTTTAAATTTTTAGTTGTGGTTCTGTAACATATGCTTTAAACTCTCAATAGCTGGTCATGTGTTTTATTCTTCCATTTAAAACAGCCGTTTGTATTATACATCTTCTATCGTCGTTTTATTCAACTTAGTTGGTTCGTTATGGTGTGTGGGAGGATCTCTTTAATATTTTTGTTTTGATCATATATACATTTACTTTCGCTCTATTTTCTCTGCTCTTTCTGTTAGCTTTTTTGTCATTTCCTGCAATTCTAACTAATTCTCCGTAATATGCACTACATTAACTACAAATGTGTGTTTATATATATATATATAGTCAGTCCAGAAAGTCTCCATACACCACCTGCTTTCTATGCTATTTTTCTGTTATGTTTAACTAATTAATTGGAACTACGAGAAAACATGTTTAAATTAATATTTGAAACTTAACCAACGAGGATTAGTATTAAAAATAACTACGGAACATTTTATTTAGAAGTTTATATATATATATATATATATATATATATATATATATATATATATAGTCAGTCCAAAAAGTCTCCATACACCACCTGCTTTCTATGCTATTTTTCTGTTATGTTTAACTAATTAATTGGAACTATGAGAAAACATGTTTAAATTATTATTTGAAACTTAACCAACGAGGATTAGTATTAAAATAACTACGGAACATTTTATTTAGAAGTTACATCATTGTTATAAAAATGTAAACAAATTTAATGTCAAAAAAGTGTCCATACACTCATGAACTGGACTGAACAAAACACGTCATAATCAACCGCATTTTATCAAGCTGTCTATTGCTCGCTAAAATGAAAACAAATAAATAATTTTCGACCATACTTTATAATCTGTCAATTGTTGCTAGTAATTTTGCAGTGGGGTTTTAAAGTAGTATTAAAAATGAGCGAGAGAAATTGTGAAATTCCATTTCAAGTTCGAAAGATCATAATTGATTTATGGAATGATGGAAAATCGTACAGAAATATAGGAAAAATTGTTAAAAAGTCGCATACCAGTATAAATCAACGGGTTACTATAAAATTTGACAACGTTCCGGTCTTCCCAAGAAACTGACTCCACGTGAAGAGGCCAGTAGTGTTAGACAAAGAATTATAGATCCCAAGAAAAGTGCACCAAAATTAAAAAGGAAGTACGGGAACTATTTTCAAAAAATGTTTGTTCACAAACAGTGAGAAATTGTTTGTACAGCCAGGAAGAAGCTATTAATTTCGGAAGCTAATCGCAAAAAGCAGTTAACTTTTGCTAGGAAATATGTTATTAAACCTCCTGAATTTTGGGAATCCGTAATCTTTAGTGATGAAACTAAAATTAACCTTTTTGAGTCTAATGGCAGAACTAAAGTTTGGAGAAAGAAGAATACCGCATTCGATATTAAAAACATTTGTTCCACGGTGAGACAAGGGGGTGGCAGTGTTTTGCTTTGGGGATACATGTTCGCTGGAGGGGTTGGAAATTTACATTTTATTAATGGTACTATGTATCAGCATGTTTAACTGAACATTTTGAAAGGCAATTTAAGAGAAAGTGTCCAAAAATTAGCACTCGGAAAAAGATATATTTTCCAATAGAATAATGATCCGAAACACACCGCAAACTTAGTGCGAGAAGGGACGATCCATAATGTGTAACAGCAGCTTCATACACCTCCGCAATCACCCGATGTTAACCCCATCGAGCATTTATGGGAGGAACTTAAACGGAGCGTTCGCAAACATATGGTTTCAAGTAGAGAAGAATTAAAAAACAGAATATTGAACGAATGGGAGAATATGCCAGCAGCAGTTACCAGAAAGCTGGTTGCAAGCATGACAAAACGGTTACAGGAGATTTTCAAAGCCAACGGCGGTCCCACTAAATATTAGTTTAAACGAAGTTGTTATTTTCCGTTAAACTCCGTCAAACTATTATTGGTAAAAAAAAATTTTGTTTACATTTTATAACAACTTCTAAAAAATTTTTTAACAATTCACTGGGGTCTTAAATCATTATTTTAATCGATGTTCGTTAAAATAGAGGTTAACAGTAAAAACCAAAATGATTTAAAAAATCAGGATTTACATTTCGGATGGTTTTAGTCTCTTCGTTTCCACAACTGGTCTCTTAAGCCTAATGGCATATCCCAACTCTCAGGAAGAGGGAAAAAACTAAGCTTATAATAAATCACAAGTATAGGGTATGTCTAATTAGTGACCTTCCTAGTTTTGGAATGGGCCGACCTATATATTTTCTATGGATCGTTTTATTGCAACTTTTATGATATAAATTTTTAGGTCCTTAAGAGTTTAATAAATTTGAAGCCACTAGATTCATATACAAGCTGAAGGCAATCGCAATTAATATGCTGGATTATTATTAGAGTTCCGTATGGAACACTTATAAGATCACTTCGGTGTCTGTCCGTCCGTCTGTCTGTCTATCTGCCACACCCGATTCTCTTCGAAACTATTTGACCTAGCAAGTTGAAATTTGATACTAATATAGGAATTGGTGGCCTCATCAGAGCCGTGTAGCTTCGAAAGTTAAATTCTGACTTAGGGGATTAGTTTTGGGAGGTGAAATCGGAAGTGAAAAAAAAATACCAGGTCATCGAGTGGGGTGTCAAATGAAAGCTTGTAACAGTTCAAAAATGTATGTAATGTAATACTTGTGCACACTTTTCTTTATATTATTTTTAAAAAATCGCTGGCCCCCCCCTTCTCTCGAAAAGCACTGATTAAAAAATTTTGAAAAAATTCTGAAATGTTCTCCACAGGGTGTAGACTGAACGAAAATTGTCACGAATGCATTACCTTTAATTATTTATCTGGTATATAAAAAAACAAAAATTTCAAGGTCATCAATCTTCAGTAAAGGTCGAAAAAAAACTTTGTTGAAAACTCGTTTGAGGTGTGTTTTGTAAAGTCATTTTATTATTTTATTTTATATCTTCGTAACAAAATTTTTTATTTTAAACTTTCTAACGTAAGAAAAATCTAGAAATAAGATTCTTCTTACTTCTAGATCTTGTAATCATTATGCAGAATCTATTCAAGAATTTCTAAAGTTATGCATATATTTATTCTTTATTAATTACGCCATAAAAGTAAAAAACTGTTTTGTCCATAATAAAAAATAAATCGGTACTTAGCTATAAATTTATCTTTTTAAATCTATCTTTTAACCAACAATCGCCAACACTCTTTTACGCCGTATTTATATCTGTTTTGTATAAAAGAGATATTGATTGGCATTGTCAAGTAACATACATCACCAGTGAACATGAAAAGCATGGAGATAACCTCGCGATCTTTCTCCCCAGGTTTCTGTCGTTAAGTTTATTGTCAATATTTTTATTGTATAATTAAGTAACTTCAATTTAAAACTAAAAGTGAATATCTGAATAAAACGATAAGACACATTGTTAACGTTTCCAAAATAAGTTTTTTTGAGAATTATACATATTATTCATATGTGCATATATATATATATATATATATATATATATATATATATATATATATATATATATATATATATATATATATATATATATATATATATATATACATATTTTTTAAGGTAGATATAATCATCTGACATTAATTTTATAATTCTATAATAATACTAGGGTTATATGATAAGTACCTGGCCTCCGCCAAAGATGACGCTAATACTATTTAAAAAAATTATATTTTTCGTAAACAGAACCTTTCACAACAATACTGTCAAATTTTGAAGTCACTTTTGCGATTTTACAACAATGGAAAAATTGAATATTAAGCAGTGATAAAATATTTGTCTTTGGGAGAAGTTTATGGGGACTCTGGACCTTCGTTAACGACCATAAAATATTGGACAGCTGAATTCACGATATACTGATAATTGATCGGAGCATGAACATGCGTGAGATTACTGAGACTGTGGGCAACTCAATTGAACGGGTGCAGAACATTTTAACAAATCATTTGGATACGAGAAAGCTTTCAGCAAGATGGGTGCCTCGATTGCTCACAATTGAACTTAAACACGCACGTGTGTCAACTTCAAAATAATGTTTGGCGATGTTAAACACAATCAGAATGATTTTTGGCGTTGATCGATTCAACTGTTGACGAAACATGGATTCATCACAGCACATCAGAGACCAAAAAAAGAGGCCAAGGCGACATTATCGGCCAACAAAGTCATGGCCACAGTTTTTTGAAATGCACGCAGCATAATCCATGAAGAAATATGAAAAAATGGCTCGGAGAAAAAAAAAAATTTCTCAAACGATGAGGTGATTGCTGAAACAAACACCTGTTTCGAAAGGTTGGAGAGATAGTATTTTTTAAATGGGATACAAAAGTTAGAAAAACGTTGAACTAGGCGTATCGAGTTAAAAGGAGACTATGTTGAAAAATAAAATAAATTTCACACATAAAAATGTTTTTTTCTTGTCAAGGCCAAGTACTTATCATACAAACCTCGTATGGCTAAACGCGTCCCGAGATGGACTGACAAATAAGAAACGGTGGGTAACTTGTGAAATATGGGCTTTGCTCATTTTTAGTGTTCCGTATGGAACACTTATAAAATCACTTCGGTGTCTGTCCGTCTGGCTGCCTGTCACTCCTGATTTTCTCGGAAACTATTGGACATGGAAAGTTAAAATTTGGCAGTAATATAGAAACTGATTACCTCATGAGAGCCGTATAGTTTTGAAAATTAAATTTTGACTTAGGTGGTTAGTTTTCGGGGGTGAAATCGAAAGTGAAAAAAAAAAATTTTTATCAGATCATCGAGTGGGGTGTCAAATGAAAGCTTGTGAAAACATAAGTTCAAAAATATACATAATTTAATACTTGCATATACTTTTCTTTGTATTATTTTTGAAAAAATTGCAAAAAATCGCTGTATCCCCCTTTTCTCGAAAAGTACTGATGAAAAAATTTTGAATAAATTCTGGAATATTATCCACAGGGTGTAGATTGAATGAAAATTATCACTTTTAATAATTTATTTGGTATACAAAGAACAAAAATTTCAAGATCATCAGTTTTCAACAAATATCGAAAAAAAACTTTGTTGAAAACTCATTTGGGGTGTGTTTTGTAAAGTTATTGATCATTTTATACCTCCGTAACAAAAATTTTTATTTTAAAAGCAATCAACGTATGGAACACTAATTGATCAAGTCCTACTTGCACTTTTCCGGTTATTAGTAGTTGATACTGGTTTTTATTAATTTTATGAAATAATAGAAATGAGTTTTTAATTATATTTCTTACTTAGAATAGTATATTTTCCGGAGAAGTGATAAATTGGTAGGTTATGGTATATGCTGCTTAAAATGCGGGTTATATAAAATAGTGATTTAATGGAAACTTAGCCTTTATCTGTCATTTCGCGCATATAAATTTCAGAACATGTATTTTATTGACATGGAAAATATATTTTATGCGGGTTGTTCTTTCGTGTTTTAATTTTAATCTTTTAAGTGATGAAAATCCGTTCAAAATTTGAAGTATATTGCCAAGACAGATTGACAAGATGTTATAAAAACTAAAATAGAAGCCACAAATATTTATTATTTGTAGCATTTAACAAGCTGTCAGCAAGTTAAAAAATATCTTTTAAAGCTTCCCTCCTCCTCGTATGTGCCTTCTCAGTTGAGGTTGGCGACCACTATGGTAAATTCGTGTCTATTCTGTGCTATATGTATCAGGATATTCCTGTCGGTGTTCGTCCAGTCTCTTATCTTTCTTAGCCATTAGTTCTTCTTTCTTCTTCCGACTATTTTTCCCTCCAGTATTAGGTAGGCTGTTTTTATGATCTTATTGTCTGAACTAGCCATCTGCTAGTCCAACTGATGCTTAGGATTCGTCTGTTTAGCCACCTTTCAAACTCCTGGAGTTTCTTTATGTCCTCCTGTTCAAGGGTCCACGCTTCGCACCAGTAGAGTAGTGGTGGCCAAATGTAGAACTTTAATGTTCGCAATCTTGTATGGATGGATAACTTCGGGTGACACAAGAACTTACGTATGTTGGTGTAGCCAGATCTGGCTATCTCAATGCGTCTCCTAATCTCTTTTGATTGATCTAACTAGGTGTTGTCTTTTCTACCTAAGTATACGTTTCTATAGACGTTTTGGATGATATCATCGTCGATGGCTATTTGAGCCTTGTTTTGCGTATTTTTGCCTCGGCCCAAAAACAAGAGTTTTAGTTTTTGTGGGGTTTATTTCGAATCCCAATCGGGCACTTGATTCTGACAGGACATTAAGCAGCGTTTGTAAATCTTCGTCAGGCTCCGCCAGAACCATGGTGTCATCTGCGTATCTTAGTTTGTTGACTACAGTTTCATTGATTTATTTCAATTTTTTTATTTATAATTCTAGTGGTATGTTTGTGTACTGGTAAATTTCATTAATTTTAGACGGGCACAAGGATAGGCAGGTTTGCTGCTTGGTATACATAGCAGTACAGTGGAGCTTTTTTATGAGCTGATAGGTCTCGTCTTCCCTTTTATTTCAAAACATAATCAAAATTAAAGAAATTGTCAATTATCTGACGTTCTTTTAGATAAGTCAAAACAGGAATCTTCTGTCTGTAAAAAAGACACGACGTGATATAAAGTATGTATTTTCTGATCTATTAATTTAAAACATTATCACTTATTAACGTACTTGTTGGGGAAAAAGTTCGAATTTATTTTCCATTATAAATAAATTAAAATTTATAAAAATATTAACAAATGCACTAGATAATTTAAGAAAAGAAAATAGGAAAATTTTAAAAATGATCGACAGTTATCAAATGTAACTAATAAATATTACATTTTATTCAATGTTAAAAAAATTCCAAGATGTTTATGTCAAACGTCCTTAGTGACCTTATCTTTATAAAATAATAAGAAGAAATCAAGACATTCCATATTCCTGCATAAACTCAGTATCGCTAATTAATTATTGCACAATGAGGTCATTATTGGTTCTCTCTTTTCATTGCTGTTAGGAATATATTTTTCGGCAAATAATACTTAAAGGGCTCGTTACAATTAGTGCATTTAGTAAGTGGAAGAACATTATCTACTAATTTAACATACTGCATGGCAAGAAGCAAGGAGGGAAAATGAATAAATTAGGTACATTATAATTAAATTTAAAACATATTAGTTTTGTTGAAGTTTTTATCTTACCATCCGTCCCTAAAAAAATAATAACATCCAATTTTAACAATCACGAATCTACCAATTGATTTTTTTATTACATTGCAATATAATCGAATATATATTTAATGCGATTCCAATCTTAAAGATAAACCAATAGATAATCGAATCGTATTAATTTTTATTGATTTTTTTAATACCTACGCCCATAGATAAACATCTCTAATAAGTGGAAAGTGAAAAGATCGCATGATTTCTTATGAATTTTATCATACAAAAACTATGTAATTGTCAGTTAGGAACTACTAACAAAACATTATTTAAAACCAAATTTAGCAATCATTACAATTAA
>CM032449.1:114608069-114648069 GCA_019049505.1 Pachyrhynchus sulphureomaculatus | reverse complement strand
AAACAATCCTAAGTTTAACTACTGGGAAACGCCCTTATAAGGAGAACAGATGAGCAATCAAAGATTTAAAGGCTCTAGTATCTGCTTTTTATTTTTGTTATCGACCTTTCGCTGCCTAATGGTAGCTTCTTCTGGATTCTAAAAATGCAAACCAGGTACAGAAAATAAACCAAAACGATCGTTTTTTAAAATGTGATTCAATGAATTGTAAGACTGTATGAGAAATTACTTACAAGAAGTAGTTAATTCAGTTCTGGTGAAGACAATGAAATTTGCATTTTTGTTGGCCAGGTAGTATGTATGATTACACAAACATGATTGGACACTTAGAGAGTTACACAAATATTAAAAATAAAATTGTGTCAATAAACATAAGTTAAAAGCACTTTTTTAATACCGAAGCATAACTGCAAGAAACACCACGATGTTGAAATGGTACTCCATTTTAAAATTTTTTGACATCGAGTTTATTAACTATTTAGTGATATTTGAGTCCGAACCGGATATTGTTGGTAGTCTATGTCGTCATCAGGTCGACAAAAAACCATAAAAGCATTAAAGTTAGGGATGTGGCAAATTTTTTAGGTGGATGCTACTCTCAGATAAATTATTTATTATAGATATCATTAATATATATATATATATATATATATATATATATATATATATATATATATATATATATATATATATATGTATATATCTATATATCTATATATCTATATATATATATATATATATATATATATATATATATATATATATATATATATATATATATATATATATATACGAGGCTGGTTTGAAAAGTCCGTGCAAAGTCCGAGAGATGGCACCACCGGCGCGTATCGAGGTCATGTTTAGTTAGTAGCATCTCTTGAATGAACGCACACCAAGTTTCAGCCATATTGGTTTATTTCTTGGTGTTGGCAAAACGCCTCAGGAGACTAAAGAGAAGCTTGATAAACATTATGGTGACTCTGCACCTTCGATTCGAACAGTTTATAAGTGGTTTCAAAATTTTCGGACTGGCCATATGGGCACAAGTGACGCTGAACGTTCTGGACGGCCTGTGGAGGTTACGACTCCAGAAATCATTGATCAAATCCATGATATGGTGATGGATGACAGAAGAGTTAAGGTGCGTGAGATTGCTAGTGCTGTGAGCATCTCGACTGAACGGGTACATAATATTTTGCATAAACATTTGGACATGAGAAAGCTATCCTCAAGATGGGTGCCGCGATTGCTCACGCTTGAGCAAAAACGGAATCGTGTGAAGTGTTGCAAGGATGGTTTGCAGCTGTTCCAGAAGAATCTGGAGGACTTTAAGCGTCGTTTCGTCACTGTAGATGAAACATGGATACATTACTATACTCCTGAGACCAAACAAAAATCTAAACAATGGGTTACCAAGGGGGAATCTGCACCAAAAAAGGCGAAGACCGTTCCTTCGGCCGGAAAGGTTATGGCGACTGTCTTTTGGGATTCGCAAGGGATAATCCTCATCGACTATCTGGAAAAGGGTAAAACTATTACAGGTGAATATTATTCATCGTTATTGGACCGTTTGAAAACCGAGCTGCAAGAAAAAAATGCCTGCGATTGGCCCACAAGAAAGTCCTTTTCCATCACGACAACGCACCAGCACACACCTCAGCAGTTGTGGTCGCAAAATTAATGGAAATAGGATTCCAACTTGTTTCACATCCCCCCTATTCTCCAGACTTGGCTCCCTCGGACTACTATTTGTTCCCCAATTTAAAGAAATGGCTGGCAGGACAAAGATTTTATTCAAACGAGGAGGTGATTGCAGACACTAATGGATATTTTGCAGACTTGGACAAATCCTATTATTCGGAAGGGATCAACAAACTAGAACATCGTTGGACGAAGTGTATAAGCCTAAAAGGAGACTATGTCGAAAAATAAAAAAGGTTTACCCCAAACACATAAGTAGTTTTTATTTTTGCACGGACTTTTCAAACCAGCCTCGTATATATATATATATATATATATATATATATATATATATATATAATAAATATATATATATATATATATATATATATATATATATATATATATATATATATATATATATATATATATATATGTATATATAAAATATATATATATATATATATATATATATATATATATATATATATATATATATATATATATATATATATATATATATATATATATATATATATATATATATATATATATATATATATATATATATATATATATATATATATGTATAGATCTATATCACTTATCACCTTCTTTTATTTAAGAACGGTAAGAAAGCTACTTACATATATTTTATTTTTAAGTAAGAGGGTCAGACGTTTGTGGAAAATGGGTAGATCTCTGACAAGGAGTGCTACTATGAAAATAGCACAGGTAGAAAGGAGATTTGATATACAGCACGGCAACGGACTACCTACATACTTATTTGCTTACCCGTCTACCACGGGTAGCAGGTAGGTCAGCCAATAGGTAGGCTTACGCAACGATCTGCTATTTAATTGACCTGATTTTTGTTTGGTTCATCCCAAAATTTCTTCTTAATTTCTCTCCAAAGGCGAAAGATACTTTTAAATTAGAAAATCCATTTAAATGACTCTTCGACTGTGACCTAAGTTGATTAATCCCAAAAAGTTTCATTAAACTCGGTCCAATCGGGTTGAGGCCATTCATACGTACGTGTACATACATACATTCTCTAAACAATTATATATGCCGGTTTGAAGGAAATAGACTATATACTATAACTACTATATATAATAACAGAAGTTATTCTACTCAGTATATATCACCACTGTACCAAACACTTTATACTTGTACTCGACGCGCGTTTCTCTAACCATGTCAGCTTCATCAGGAGCGATGATTGACTCTAGTCAGTCTAGTCAATCATCGTTTCTAATGAAGCTAATGCGCGTCTAGAGCAAAAATAAAATGTTTGATATAGTGGTGATATATACTGAATAATTTCAATGTGCTAAAGATTCCAAATACCCAACTTAACAGAAATTATTGTACACTTTTAAATAAACAGGGTGTTATTAAAATCGCTTAGTATATTCAAATCTGTACATCCTGTGTTAATCTGTGGAAAATATTGATGTAAACACTCTTCTACAAGTAATAAGAAAATTAACTTCGAGAGTTTATTATTTTTTAGGTTAGCGTACTTACATACCGTTTTAGAGTTTAGCTTTAAAAAAATGTACGTATATTTAGTCCCTCTGTCGCCGACGTATATCTTACCTTCACAGTATTTAATGTAATTATTCTATATCTTGTAGTTAAATAACTATTTTTTTTATAATTTTAATAATTTTTGGAATCGATAGTAACTAATTTAGCTTATTTTACAGTCTGTCAAGAACGTTCCCGCGATAGTTCATTTTTGATGATTGATGCGATTCTAGCGATACAACAAGGAAAAAGTATCTTGTTTGTGCTTGGGTTCGTGGTAGTCTTTTTTTGTTCCCATCCAAGGGGGCCTAAAATGACACATTCCACGGCCGCTAAATATATTAAAAAGTCGGTATCGTTTGTGAAGAAGTGGGTAAATCGTTTTAACGGTACGAAAAATGTCGACGACTTGCCAAAACGTGGCTCGGTAGGGAAACTCACTCCGAAAGTCGAGAAACAAATCGTGTCTTTCGTGGATTCGAAATTGACGCGTCAAGAAGCGGCAAAATTAAGAAAAACGGGTTTGAATGTGTCTCATGAGACCATTCGACAACTTCTTCGTGCTCTTGATGTCAAATTCCAAAGCACATTGAAGAAACTTTTGCTGAGCGAAAAGTACGTCGCGACGCGACTCGCTTGGGCCAACGATAAGGTACTAGAGTGGCTTTCACAATCGCCGGACGCCAACCCTGTTGAAAACGTTTGTTCGCTTGTAAAGAAGAGAAAGCTCAGAGAAAACACTCTGAGAACTTTGACTCAGTTGTCTCGCAAGACTCGAAAAATTTGGAGATCATTGCCGCGCGAGTATTCAGAAAATCTCGTCGACAAAATGCCTCGAAGATGCCAGGCCATTATTGATGTAGGTGGCGATTGGACAACTTACTAAGGTAATTGTGCGGTTGTGAGCACACCAAAAATACATTGATGGCAAAAATTTTTCTCAAAACACGTTTTTTTCAAGAATACGAGTGGTCCCATTCTTACTTGACAGACTATATTCCAAGATAATCGAACGTTGAGCTGAACAGCAACTCACTTGTTAAAGTTTTGAACCATAAAGTTTGAGAGTTAGATAGTTCTTGTTTAATTGATAATGGCGTGTGGGAGCGACACAAGAGAAAAATTATATAGTCATGCTGCTGTGTTAACACAAAATGAACAATCAAATGAAATAAAAAAAATGGGTTAACCACTACATTCTTTTAATTTCTCGGTTTATAAGCTGGTAACTCCCAAATAACACCTTAAAATTCTAGACATGTTTCCTTGTTTTTCACGCGGTAACCAACTTCGCTAAGAAGCTGATCTTAATTATTTTAGCGAGACGCAGATATTTGACAATAACAACTATTAAAACAAATTTGACAAACTATTTACCTTACGGTACGCTATACCATCTATTCCGTTTTATTTCAGCTGTGTTAGTTACCTCTGACCCGAACGATCAACTAGAGAGAATAATGTAAAATGCAAAAACAATAAGAATTTACTAATAATGTTTAATAATACGAATCTAACAAGGAAACACGACAAAAAGTGCCTCTGATATCGTGTTTCAGCATCTCGGAAACAATGGTATATACAGCAGGTTCCTCCGCGAGTATGCAGATTTGTCTCTTTGTGTTTAATGCCGAGTATCAAAGGTCACTTGGGCGAGACACACACACAACTAGACGTGATACTTTGATGATGCCGAGGGGACACTTGAAAACGAGACCCCGCCATTTTTAAATGTATTTTCTACGTGATCCCAAGAATTGACGGGTTTATGAATATCAATTACACCTAACGATGTATGATATATACACTGCGACGTGATTCTGCGTTTCTATGATTCTTTCTAAACAATTTTAAATCTGGTTGCGGTAAGAGGAAACTAAACATTGGTTTTTAATTGTTAAAACAATATATTTTCGTTAATGATTAACGAGTAACCAAAGACGGTGATTAGTTAACTAATTTAACAAAATAACGAACAATATGTAATGATAAATGGTCTGTGAACTGACTGACAAACATAATTAGGTATTAAGTGTTGAGAGAGGAACAAATTTTTTGTAAATAATTATTTACCCTAATCTTTCAAAATACGTTTTCCTTAAACAAAGACAACAATGTTGGTATGGTTTTTTTCTTGAAGTATTAGTTCAGGTTAGGTTTTTTTTTTTTTTAATTTATACATCGTTATTATAAAAATAGATAGTCGAGTAGTCGAGACTCGTTAGTGATGTGGAAATCAAACTGACTAGGAGAAGGAGACTCCAAAATCCATTGGCCTAACTCCCCAATACTTGTAAATAACATAAAACTGTGAAAAAATCGTATCACACGCCTCGAAACAAAACGGAATAAGGACTACGACATAAGTTTGGAAAAAGGACATGATTTTTTGGTACATGGAATGTTCAAGGTGCTTCAAGAAAAATGAATGAACTTATACATGAATTAACAGAACTTAAAGTGGACGTAGCAGTGATTACAGAAACATATAACCGGTCAAGTGCAAGTTGATCTAGCACAATTAGTGTTCCGTACGTTGATTGCTTTTAAAATAAAAACTTTTGTTACGGTGGTATAAAATGATCAATGACTTCACAAAACACACCCTAAAGGAGTTTTCAACAAAGTTTGTTTCCAATCTTTACTGAAAACTGATTTTTTTTTTATATACCAAATAAATTATTAAAGGTAATACACTCGTGATAATTTTCGTTCAATTTACACCCCGTGGAGAGCATTTCAGAATTTTTTCCAAATTTTTTGATCAGTATCTTTCGAGATAAGGTGAGGGGACAGCGATTTTTCGCGACTTTTAAAAATAATACAAAGAAAAGTGAGTCCAAGTACTACATTATATATATATATATATATATATATATATATATATATATATATATAGATATACATATGTATATATATATATATATATATATATATATATATATATATATATATATATATATATATAGATATACATATGAATATATATATATATATATATATATATATATATATATATATATATATATATATATATTTACTCGTGTTTTCACAAGCTTTCATTTGACACCACACTCGATGACCTAGTAAAAAATTTTTTTTTTACTTCCGATTTCCCCCCCAAAACTAACCCCTTAAGTCCAAATTTAACTTTCAAAACTGCATGGCTTTGATGAGGCCATCAATTCCTATATTATTACCAAATTTTAACTTTCTATGACAAATAGTTTCGGAGAAAATCAAGTGTGACCGAGAGACGGACGGACAGACAGACAGACAGACAGATAGACAGACACCAAAGTCGTCTTATAAGTGTTCCGTACGAAGACTAAAAAGAAAGGAGAGGGTTCGGAAAATTTTGGAAAATTTTATCACTTTTACAGCGTAGTACCTAAAAAATACAGAGCCGAACAAGGAATATCATTGAAGATACATAGAAGATTGGGGAAATATATTACGGCCTGGGAAGCAATAAGATTAATTAAAGTAAATGTATGCTTGCACGGATATAAACTGACAGTTATGCGGGTATACGGTGTGAATAATAAGGCGTCAATCAACGTAAAATATGCGTTCTTTGAACAGATGCATAAAGAAATAACAAAAATAGGACAATCACGGGAACTAATACTATTGGGAGACATTAATAGTAGAGTGGGAAAGAAAGATAGAGATGAAGTAGTGGGAAAGTATGGAGAGGACACTATCAATAATAACGGTGAAAGATTTATAGATCTATACAATCAGCAACAACTTAGAATTCATAATGGATACTTTTCACACAAATGGATACACAGATACACGTGGATTCAAGAGACAAGCAAACTATAATCGACTATACGGTAATGAAAAAACACGGCTGAGAGTAAAAGACGTGAGAGTCCAAAGAAAGGCAACATGTGGTAGTGACCATTATTTACTTCTCGCGAAAATAAACTTCCAGATCAGAAAACAAAATAATGAATGACAAGAGGACATGAAGAAAAATGGAAAAATAGAATACCGAAGAAATACCAAAAGTCTAAAAGATGAGAGTACTCTAAATAAATTTAAAAAAAGAATAGATGAGAAGCTATAGGTGCAATACTCCAACAACGTAGAACAAATATGCGAACATTTAAAAAGATAAACAATAAAATTACTTAATTGCTTTGTTAACTGTCACTAAATATATTTGTAAAGATTTTACAATTGCGTTATTGCGATTTTGTAGCACAACCACATTGTCAAACGCTTAATTATGACTTTTGACAATGTATTTGTACCACTAAATCGCGATAACGCAATTGTAAAATCTTTACAAATATATTTAGTGACAGTTAACAAAGTAATTAAGTAATTTTATTTTTAAAATGTACTGTCACAAAGTAACGGACTAATCAATCAAATATTTAAAAGGATGTTTACACGAAGTGGCATTTGAAACACTGGAATATTATAAAAGAAATAGAGCAAATAAATCTTATTAGTGGGACACCGAAATCGGAAAAGATAGAATACAAAAGGAATCTACATCAAAAATATTAAAACACCAAAAAATTTGAAGATAAAATAAAGTAAAAAAAATGCAAGCAATAGTAAAAAGAAAAGTATTAAAAAAAAAACCACTCTTGTGAAAGGAACTCTCAAAGTATAAATACCTATTTAGGAGGAACCAGAAACACAGAAATATGGAAAGTGATAAAAAAAAGAGAGGGATAAGAACAAGGAAATAATAACAACTATAAAACTCCAAAATTGGGAGGAATATTTTGGAAAGCTACTGGTAGAGGACAGAGAAAAATTTCATCAAGTGGACAGAGAACCAAATTAACAAAGAATTACAGTAATAGTTTTACCAATAAGAATAACAGCGAGAAGAAATAAAAACTGTATGTAAAGCGGGAAAGAATAACAAATCACCCGGACCTGGGGACATCCTAGGAGAATTGGTCAAATAAAATATGAAACACATAAGTTATACGAATACCTTAGACAACTAGGTCAGAAATCTATAAGTACAAACGAAATCCCAAAATAATGGAAAGTGTCATTCCTAACCACTATATACAAGAAAGGGGACAAAAATAATTGCGATAATTACTGAGGAATAGCGGTTAGGGCATCCATAAATAGAATCTATGGAAAGGCTTTAAAGAACATAATGGAGAAGAAATATCAAGATTTGGAAGCAGAAAAACAAGCAAACTTTCTCATGGGACGATCCACAATAGACCACATTTTTTTTAACTCAATTAATAGAAAAAAAGGTGACAGGAAACCAAGAAGTGGACTTCTTGCTGTTCGTTGACTTGAGAAAAGGAAATGACAGCGTTCTTCTGCAGAAATTTTGGAAATAATTGGAAAGTACTAATATTAGTACAGAATTAATTAAAGCTCTCAAAACACTTTACGATCAACCCGACACAAAAAATAAACCAGGAACACAAATAACACAGGATGTATTACGTCAAAATGTCTGAAGTAAGGATGCTGTTTATCACCAACCCTTTTTAGGATATATCTGGAAAGTATACTAAAGAGATGGAAGCAGAAATGTCGACCAATGGGGATACCATTAATTAACACCATGCTGTACACGCTATGCTTCGCGGATGACCAAGTGGTATTGGCCCAAGATTGCCACGACCTGAACTACATGACGAGAAAAGTATTTGACGAATACAAATATTGGGGTTAGAAATCAATACAAAGGAGACAGAATATCTGTGTATTGGAGGACAACAAAAAAATTTTATACTGGAGGATCGAACCTCGATAAAACACTGCGGCGACTACAAGTATCTCTGTATAAAAACTTTGGAGGATGCAGAACTGGACAGGCAATAAGAAAGAGAAATACGGCAGGAAGAAAGGAGATTAAACTGCTAAACTGCATTTTATGAGATAAATCTACAAATAAAACCAACAAAAAGGGAATTTATGAAGGCATAGTGAAAAGTTTCATATATATATATATATATATATATATATATATATATATATATATATATATATATATATATTGAAAAGTTTCATATATATATATATATATATATATATATATATATATATATATATATATATTTATATAAAGCATGGCCTCTGAAGGAAAGAGCATTAGCTACGCTGAGAGCAACGGAAATGGACTTCTGGAGAAGAGCAGTAGGAATATCTAGAAGAGAGAAAGTCACCAACGAAAGTATTAAACAAATCATAGGTATTAAACACAACATTACAGACGACATTCTAACCAAACAACTTCACACTTTTAAAGAATGGCCGAAGATCTAATCCCAAAACAAATACTAAAATGGCAACCCAAGGTAAGAAAAAGCAAGTTAGATCGAGAACAAGTTGTAGAGAGGAGATAGACGGGGAAAAAGTGACACAAATTGGCAATGTGTAAATATATTAGTGTTTTGGCGTGACTGTAATTGTTTAACTTAAGTATAGAGAATGTTACAAACAACTCTTCTAATTCCCTCCCCATCCCTTTTATATTTTACTATAAATATTTCTGCATAATATTTGCCTTTTATCTCAACAAAAAACAACAAGAAAAATTACCTGATATACTAGCGGTGTCCGCGGCTCCGCACGCGCTCTAGCGGCGACCTTTTTTCCGCTTTGATTCACTATTATCGTCACTGCTTATTCCGTATGTTACTTGACGTAACAAAATATATACTAAAACCTGGCCAGAGAACATATGTATGAATTAAAACAAAAACACGTAAATCGGAAGTGGTTCTCGAGTGATAAGCACACTAATGGACAGACAGAGAGACGTTGGGTTTTATAACATATATATATATATATATATATATATATATATATATATATATATATATATATATATACATATATATATATATATATATATATATATATATATATATATATATATATATATATATATATATATATATATATATGGTACATTACTATTAAAACAGTACAAAATTTATCGACCTCCATCCCTTTCACCACCCTCCGCTTTCAGCGCTCAAAAACTATAAGCTTCATCCCCTTATTGGTGTAACAAACCAACTAAAATGGGTGACAATGTTTCTCGTGATCTACGAACCCTAAAATGTGGAGAAAATTGAGAATCTCGGATTGTGATATTTTCAAGAATACAATACTTTCCTTTAACAAGAAAAGTAAAAAGAGATAGCATATTTCATTTTCAACAAAGTTTGTGCACATTCAGAAGAAATATGAAGAAATAAAAATTTCCTAATAATGAGACTTATTCTTGGTAAGTGTAATTTCAACATTGTTATTTTCATCTCAAAATGACATTTATATATTGGTAGTTTTACAATGAACTACTTACGTTTTACTGCTCTTGTATATGTTTTGAAATTTTTCCTACGAATAATATCAAATCAAGTGAATTTGTGAGCATTTAAACTAAATATTGTAATTAAACAAGTCATGTAACTTCTCCATCATCTTGCGAGAAGATGTCAGGACGATGTCAAATTTTGACTTTATATTTATGTTAGAACAGACTCTTTTAAATAAATAAAGAATATCTAAAACTTTAATAATACGGTCATATTATGGCCACCTGTGTGCTGCATCCCGTTTCCAATCTAGAGAAAAAGTGAGTAAGGCGGCAATAGTTATAAATAGACACGGACTACTAAAGATCGATGTTTACAAGTAATCTGAAAAGCTCTAAAGCTAAACAGTATTATAAATGCATTCCATTTCATTTAAGTTACTTGTCTGTAGTTTAGTGCCACTAAAACGAAACAAGTAGAAACATCTCCACTGAAAATTTCGAAACCTAAGGAAAACTCTGCGCACGTGCATTTCAGGTGATTTTCAGCTGAATTTCCCGCGAATGGCGCCTCAAGTATCAGGATTTCAAAAGTTATAAGGAGGTAAACGATGTTTATTGTTTGGAAACTCCAGCGTCGCGATGCCATTACCTACGAAAATCGATAAATAGGAGGAGTGAGTCGCGACGCGACCCAATGACGACGCGCGTCGCGGCGAAACGAGGTAACGATTAGTCAGACACGATACGTAAACATAGATATATTTAGAAATTATAATTGCATTTAAAACAAATTTAATGAATTTACTACAACAAAAATTTGGTATTTGCCAGAACAAAATTAATTAGTTTTAAACAGAACTCACGAGATGAGGGACGGGGAAATTCCATCCGGCCCAGTCTTTCAGAGGACCCAGTTTTATTTTTTAGCAGTGGCTGTTATTTGTTTGTTGTCTCCTCCAGGGTCATATATTTTTTGCCTTATAGTTTGCAAAAGAGTTTGAACCTGGAAACTTTTAAGGAAAAATCTAATCCCTGGACATCGACCTTTATGACAAGAGAGGATTTTCTTCTTCCTTCCAATTGTTAGAAGAAAACGTTGTTTTTTTTTTTTCCTTTGGAAATCTTGCTTCCTTCCGTAATTGCTCACTGAAGGAGTAAAGTGTAGAAGTTTTATTTTATGTTATATTTTTGTTTGGGAATACCTGCTCCATCACAGACTTTTAAAGAGGAGAAGTTTTATAACAAGGGAAGGCTTTTTTTCTTTGGAAATCTCTCCATCCCCGGTTATCGATTTTTTATAGGGGTAATATTTTAAGATAAAAGAGGATTTTTTTTTTCGGCAGGTCTCTCTCTCATAGTTATTGAGTACAAACTTTTTAAGCTCTATGGCAAAAAATTGTCTGTACTCGAAAGTAGAGACACGGAAGTTGACTCCCCCGCGCTCGGATTTTCTCTCTGTAAAGAAATAATAAAGAATTTTTATTCTGCTTTCTTTCAGTACTATTTCAGTTTTACTGAAGTAGTATTTTTTAACAAAATTACAAGTAGTAAAACAAAAATTTTATTAAAAACATAATTTTTGTTTTAAAAATTGTGCGTGAGTATACTACCTCTATAATATATATAAAATGCAACGTCTCTCTGTCTGCCTGTCTGTCTGTCTGTCTGTCTGTCCGTTAGTGCGCTTATCACTGGAGAACCACTTATCCGATTTACGTACTTTTTTTTTTAAAACATACATATGTTCTCTGGCCAGGTTATAGGCTATATTTTATTACGATAGGTAGCATACGGAATGACCAGTGACGATAATAGTGAATGAAGTCGGAAAAAAGTTTGACGCTAGCGCGTTTCTTTTGCAATACACAGCCTAAACCATTAAATTTGGAACAATACTATGTAGCAGAGAATATCTATAATCTATAATCTATAATATATATATAAAAATGCAATGTCTCTCTGTCTGTCTGTCTGTCCATTAGTGCGTTTATCAAGCGAGAACCACTTATTCGATTTACGTGTCTTTTTTTAAATTCATACGTATATTCTTTGGCCAGGTTATATAGTAATAATAATAATCTATATCTATAATATATGTAAAATGCAACGTCTCTCTGTCTGTCTGTCTGTCCGTTAGAGCGCTTATCCCTCGAGAACCACATTTACTTGATTTTTTTTTTAATTCTTAATTTAATATATGTCAAAAAAAATCTATAATATATATAAAAACGTAACGTCTCTCTGTCTGTCTGTCTATCCATTACTGCGCTTAGCACTCAAGAACCACTTATCCGATTTACGTGTTTTTTTTTATAAAATACAAAGGGAATAAACAGAGACAAAATACGAATATGTAGGAAAAAAGATGAAAGCATAGCAGTAAGCTTCGCAGAAAGACTGAATAGATGGGGGGAATACTTTAAAGAAACACTAAATGGAGATGAAAATTAGTTGAATGAGAAATAGGAAGCAAAATTAACTGAAGGGCAGGAGGAGACAAATAAACCCGGCAAAGAAGAAATAAGAGAAATACTCAGAACCCAAAAAAAAATAAGGCCCCGGGTGGAAATTGTAGAACTGATAAAAGCTGGAGGAGTAGATCTGGAAAATGAAATATGCCGGTTGGTGCAAGAAATATGGGAATGCCAGTGAACTGGAGAGAGTCGCTTATTTGTCCAATATACAAAAAAGGAGAAAAAACTACATGCGCTAATTATAGACCAATAGCCTTACTGGATGTCGTGTACAAGATAGTAGTGTTGACTATCAAAAACAGACTAGCAGAGAAAGCCGAGTCTATTCTGGGAGAGTACCAGTGTGGATTCAGGAAAAATAAATCGGTTACAGACCAGATATTTTCGATTAAGCAAATCCAAGATAATAGCTTAGAACAAAATTTGGCACTACACTTGGTCTTTGTGGATTTCAGAGAAGCATATGACTCTGTAAATAGAGAAGGACTCTACAAGATAATGGAAGAACTAAAAATTCCAAGTAAATTGATTCTCATGGTGAGAATGACCCTGAATGACACAGAAAATAGAGTGTTGGTTGAGGGCAAAGTATCAGACAAGTTTAAGGTGTGAAAAGAGGATTAAGACAGGGGGAACCAGTGTCGACATGTCTATTTAATTCAGTACTAGAGAAGATAATACGGGAGTCAGAAATAACTAATGGAACGATATACAAACAAACCTGCCAATGCTTGGCCTATGCGGATGATGTAGCAGTGATTGCAAGAGCAAAAGAGAACCTCAAAAAAGCCATAAGTAGGATAGAAGAAAGGGAAAGGATGAGAGGACTAAAGATAAATGAGGAAAAAACAAAATACATGGAAATTACAAAGAAGAAGGATAATAAAAACAACAAAAGTTTAAATATAATAAACAACTTAGGGAAAAGATATATGTTTGAAAAAGGAGACAAATTTAATTATCTGGGAGTAATAATAACAGAGAGTGGACAAGAAAGGACGGAGATACAGGAAAGAATAGCGAAAGGACAGAGATGTTTGGGGGCAATGAATCCAATATTGAAATCAAAGAATGTATTAAGAAAAGCAAAAGAAAGAATATATAAGACAGTTGTCAGACCCACGGTGACATATAGATGCGAAACGTGGAAACTGAATGCAAGAGAAAAGGAGACGTTGGAGGTGTGGGAAAGGAAAACTTTGAGAAGAATCTACGGAGGAAGGAAAGAAGAGGGACTGTCGAGAAGAAGAACAAACTACGAATTAAAATGCCTATATACGAAACCTCTTATAAGCCAAATCATAATAAGCCAGCTATTAGGATGAAGGAAGAAAAACAGGCAAAGCAAGCCCTAATAAGAGAAGTGGTTGGAAAAAGAGGCAAGGGTAGACCTCGATCTACATGGATTAAGGCAGTAAAGCAAGATCCGGAGTTGATGGGAATCCCGCACTAGGAAAAGCTAACAGGAGACAAAAAGAAGTGGAGACAAGTATGCAACCAAGCCATGGGCCTCTAAGGCCCCTTGAGCTATATAATAATATAAACATAACGAATAAGCAGTGACGATAAAGGTGAATCAAGTCCACGCGAGCGGAGCCGCGGGCACGGCTAGTTTATTATATTTATGAGATATCTCCGTCGTTTGCAGTAGACAAAAGCTCCAATAGCATACATATAATTCTAGTTAAAACTGTAAAATTACGCCAACTACTTAAAAATGGTACCTCTTTTGCATGTGATGTCATACATTACGGAAAATCTTAACACTTTTAACAACTTTAATTTGAAATTTATATTCACATGTCGCACATGAAAGATCGATTAAATGTTTTGAAGGGTGCTTGAACAGGGACTGACCCTCTCAAGGCGTGGACTATTATCGACAATATTAAACCACGATTGAAATTAGTACAATGTAAGGAGACAGATTCTAGATCAAACAGGAAACTGTCTCTTACAATATCTCATTCCTTCTGTAATATTATCAAATGTGCTTTAAAACTGGTTTCAGTAAAAGATAAAAATCTTATTCCAATATGCAGCCGTCTTGCATTGTACTTAGGGACGTTAATTGGTAAAAAACTGTATCAACAAATCAGTCCGTGTTGTTTATAACCTTGCCTATTGATTTGTTTTACGAAAACAAAATTACTTCTTTTAAATACATGTTAACATACAGATGGGTATAGATAAAGAGATGTAAAAAGGTGATATATGTTATTAGTTGCCGTTAATTAAAAACATTTAAAGATATTTAATACTTGTTTCTAAATTCTTTAAACTATTTAAGAATAATAAAAACCGGCCGAGAGCAAGTCGGACTTGCGCAATTAGTATTCCGTACGGTGATTGCTTTTAAAAAAAATGAAATCCTTAGTGAATCCTTAGTGAATTAGATCCCTGACATGTATATATTTATATATATATATATATATATATATATATATATATGTATATATATATATATATATGTATATATATATATATATATATATATATATATATATATATATATATATATATATATATATATATATATAGATATATATGTTAAGTTTCAATACCTATTTTCATGTTTTTTCATAGTTAATAATGTATAAAGTTATTGCATCTTAGCTACATAGTAGCCAATAAAATCAATCTAGCTTATCTAGGACCTAGTTATAAAAGTGTAAAATGAATATTTACTACTTAAATAATTGTTTCATTATATACAAATAAAAAAAAGAATTTTTTAAAATGTTTTGTTTAATATTTTTCAAGATAGGGTGGGGGGACAGCGATTTTTGGCCATTTTTAAAAATAATACCAAGAGAAGTGTGCGCAAGTATCACATCATACATATTTTTGAGCTCGTGTTTTCACAAGCTATCATTTAACACCCCACTCGAGGACTTTTTTTTCACTTTCGATTTTACCCCCAAAACTTTCAAATCTACATCGAGTATGACACACAGACAGACAGACGGACACCGAAGTGATCCCATAAGTGTTCCAAACAGAACTCTAAAAAGCAGTTCAGTATATATTTATCGAAATTATTGTATTAGTCATAGTGTAACTGTTGTCAAAGATATAAGATTTCATTTATTAATCGAATAACCGGATTGTTAAAAAAACATGAAAATCTGTCAAATTAATCAACTATCTAAATTTTGATTCACATATATACTTACGATAAAACATTTTATATATACAAAAAGATTGAATTACCATTCCTGTTTCCTGATAAATTAAATAACTATTTTAAAATACTATGAGCCACTAGAAAACAGGAGACTAAATTGCAACCTCGTACAACCTTTAGCACATCATGATAATATGAAAAGAGCTACCTTTTACTAAGTCCAAGCAACGCCTTAAAGAAAACTGTAATACCTAATGACCGTTTTAATACTATACCGATGTTGCGATAGTTATACATAACTTAATAAAATATACAGGGTGAGTCAACGATAGGGTAAAGTTCATTATCTCATTTGTTTCGGAAATGAAAAAATGTTAAATACAATAGTTTTAAGGAACGTTAAGGTGCACAGTTTAAAATTATTTTTGAGTATACAGGGTACTTCAAAAAAGTGTGAGCGATATAACATATGTTTTTTTTTAAATAGAACATCCTATTTTCTAATTTATTTTTAAATTTACGCTCGTAACAATTATGAGTATTCCACCTTCAGAAACAATGGCGCTACTGGCAATTTTTTACAAAACTGGAAACTAGTATTTAAAAAAAAAAAAATGAAATATTAGAAAAAACTACTAGGTTTAGGTATATAACATTATTAATAAAAAAGCTATAAAACTTTACGCAGAATTTAAAAATGAATTAGAAAATACGATGTTCATTTAAAAAAACAAATGTTATATCGGCCACACTTTTTTGAAGTACCCTGTATACTCAAAAAATAATTTTAAACTGTGCCCCTTAACATTCCCTAAAACTATTGTATTTAACATTTTTTCGTCATTCCCGAAACAAATGAGATAATGAACTTTACTCTATCGTTGACTCACCCTGTACATTTAGAAAATATTCAACTCTTAATTATAAATATAATATTATTGACTTTCTTCTATATTAGCTGAATGCAGCACTTTATTAGGTTAGGTTTTTTATGATATTAAGGAACCGGCTAAGTAAAAGAATCTTTTAAATTTTGGAAGGGGACAACAATAAGTTTGACCGATTCGTTACCTGCCGATCCAATCAACCAATTTTTAATGCATGTGAGATGATTGATCGTGTCTTAATGTAGATATGCAGCCGAAATAAATTTTTATACCAAAACCGATTTTAGTGAAATTTTTAACAACTTGAACATGCTGATTTTTTGGAGAGATACTGTATCTAATCTAGCAATAAGTCAGAAAAATGAGATTATAATTCATCTTATCCTCTATTATCAAAGTGTTTGCTGCAAAAGAAGAACTGGATGATAAAAAATTTCGTGCCTATTTTATTTAAATGACAACTCGAAATCTTTTTTTCCTTTTCCCTCTTTTCCTCTTTAAAGTTTTGTTATTATGATACTGATCTATTTTTAAAAGGCTTGAGACAACAAATCCTAATTTTATAAGCAATTAATAATTTCAAATTATTCTCTATTGTATTTCTTGAATTATTGATTCTTTAATTCGGCTATTATTTTCTGAAAATCAAAGATAAGCACTAGATACTAAAATAAGATATGAGATTGATCGTTCAAGGTACATGTTTGCTGGTTTTTTCCTAAAGAGTATTTTTATAGATTTATATAGATTTTATTTCTTAAAGATTATTTATTACTGTAACCAAGCAAAACTAATTCCCCACCTGAAAATATACGCGGCTATTCGTATGAGGTCGTAACTTATTTACCACCTTCTAATAGAATTTTATGCTTTCTTGTGACCGTTCTGTAGATATTTTTGAACCGTTCCTGTTGAATGATAGATAACCCTTAATTGAACATTTTTGTTTTTATTTCTATTTAAAATAGTAGCACCTGTTTAAAATACGGAATTTTTAGTTTTATGCTTTCCGTTTTATAGCAGTTAAGTGAAAACTTTATCAAAACCCAAGATTTATTTTATGACCTATCCTATTGATTTGTCTGACGAAAACAAAATTATTTCTTTTAAATACGTGTTAACATACCGATGCGAATAGATAAAGAGATTTAAAAGAATGATATGTGTCATTAAATTTTGGTAATTAACAACATTTAGGAACAACTAATACTGATTGTGTACACGAATATTTAAAAATATTTCTCAATTATCGTTATTTAGGAATGATTGGACAACAGTTTTAAATTTTTATTTTTATGAATAAATTACTACGTACTATATACGAGCATGGTTGAAATAATCCAATAAGTTTAGTTCAAGTTAGTAAACTACTTCAATATTTTATGTGACTGTTGGAGAGCTAAATGATACGTGCATATCATGAAACTAAAAATAAATTAGGAATGTGAAGTCGTAGAAAACAATCATTTAAAATCCCCTAAATATTTAATAATGCCGATCATCCACTAGAGCCACCAGCGATAATAAAAAAAAACCGGTCAAGTGCAAGTTGGACTTGCGTAATTAGTGTTCCGTACGTTGATTGCTTCAAAAAAAAAAATTTTTCGTTATGGAAGTATAAAATGATCAGTGACTTCACAAAACACATCCCAAATGAGTTTTCAACAAAGCCTTTTTCCGATCTTTAGTAAAAACTGATGACCTTGAAATTTTTGTTTCTTTTATATACCAGATAAATTATTAAAGTTAATGCACTCGTGGTAACTTTCGTTCAATCTACGCCCTGTAGAGAATATTCTTGAATTTTTTCAAAATTTTTTGATTGGTACTTTTCGAGATAAGGTGGGTAGACAGCGATTTTTCGTACTTTTTTAAAAATAATACAAAGAGAATTGTACGCAAGTATTACATTTTATATATTTTTGAACTCGCCTTTTTACAAGCTTTCATTTGACATTCCACTCGATGACCTGGTAAAAAAAAAATTTATTTCCGATTTCACCCCCCAAAACTAACCCCAAAATTTAACTCACAAAACTGTACGGCTCTGATGAGGCCATCAATTTCTATATTATTGCCAAATTTCAACTTTCTATGTCAAATAGTTTTGGAGAAAATCAGGTGTGACAGAGAGACAGACAGACGGACAGACAGACGGACAGACAGACGGACGGACAGATGGACAGACAGACGGACAGACAGACGGACAGACAGGCAGACAGACGGACACCGAAGTACGAAACACTAAAAATATACAAAACTTTTTTTGTATATTTATCAGTAATAAAATTCTTAAAAATATCATTTTTTTAAATATTTTAATATTTTTCTGCCTCAAAGTAATAAATAAGTATTAATGATTTTATTGGTTTACTTCCATTTTTAGTTAAAAAAAAGAATAAAAACAATGTCTTTTAAATTAACAGGAAACGAAAAAATTAATTAAAATATCATATATGAGGTATTAGTACATATGTGCAGTCGTGGCCAAATAAATCGTACATATCAAGAACATTCTATTTAAGTAGTCGGTAATATTACTCTTACAACTGGCAACATGATCTCACGGTCGGAAGGCCGGTGACCTTGTGATCCGAGCTCGAGGCGCCAGACACAGATCAGACTTTATTTTTAAAGACGTATTATTTGGTTTTTAAATAAAATAAAAAGGAAACAAAATGTACCCGAAAGTTTATTTTGGGTTAGTTTTAAAAATCAGTAAAGCTCGTTGTTAAGGTCTTCCGTTATCTGAACTATAAGCATATAAAAATTATGTAAATATTGTTTGTAATGCATTCATTAAAATTTTAAAAATTAAACTGACGTTCAATTTATTTTTTATAAACACCCAACATTAACAATAAAAGTTTGAACAGGTGGGATGAACTTTTTAAATTCACGCATGTATTGTATCTTAGGTTCCGAAGCATGCTTTCTGACGGATTTTCGTTTAATGATATTTAAAAGTAATTTTTAAAAAATATTCTTAAACCATTTATAAAGAGTGATGGTATGGATGAAACTATTGGTTTTAATTTTTCCTTATATTTATTGTTATATTACTAATGTTAGAATACCTAGTGGTCCCACGAATTCCATCAAAACTGTAAAAAGTCTGGTATAATGAAATCGCTGGATTTAGTATATTTTAAGTTGTTTCTTAGCAAGTATTTTTATGTAAAAAATTGCCTTGTACAAGTACTAAGTTACATAATATATCAAGCTAAATCCATAAATAGTAATAAGATTGTAAATTATCTGCCTACTATATGTTTTCAAAGCGAAAATTTACTCTTTTTAAGGATGCTGTCAAAAAATTCCTCTATTTAATAAAAATAATAAATTCTACTGTTTCCCCTATATCATTCTATTAACAGGTTTGAAAGAATACGAAGAGTTACAAAAAAATCCCCTCATAATCCTATAGTATGATTTTTTAATATTATTATGGTATATTTTATATTATGGAAAAAAAATTGTCTTAGACAGTTGCAAGGATATGGGACAAATCACTTTCTCGAGTTTCTACATAAGTTTTGAAAGAGATACCAATGGAGCATTACCTGAACTAAATATTGAACACCATTTTGAAGCTTCGTCTGTAATATGTACACATCCTAAATTTCAAGTCGATCTGTCAAGTCATTCATTGTTTATTGGTGGGTTAAAGTAGACGTGTTTGAGTATTTTTTAAAAAACGGAAAAAATCAAATATCGTGCAGTCAAAAAATTCTTTGTTTTGGAAGCAACTGAAATTCATGCAAAGCTAGTGAAAGTGTTAAAGGAGTCTGCTCCTTCATTTCCAACTGTTCATAGATGGACTCTAGAACTTAAACGTGGTCGTACAAACGTCAGTGATAATCCAAGTTCAGGACGTCCAAAAACTGCAAACTAAAGAAACTGTTGTGCAATTACAAGATATGGTAATGGAAGACCGTCGATGAACCGTGGATGATTCAGCTGAGGCTACAGGCATCTCACATAGATCAGTATCAGATTTTGACTAAAGTTTTGGGTATGAGAAAGCTATTCACAGGATGGGTGCTGCATTTGCAAATATCGGAACAAAAACATAATCGAGAAAAACTTTTTAAACAACATTTGGGTCGTTTCACAAAGAATAAAATTGATTTTGTTTTTTTTATCGTTCACCTCCCCCCACCTAAGTAGGGATTTTTACTCTTTTTCAGATCTTAAATGTCGTAATACCCGTCAACGTTGTCTAAGTGCTGAAACATACATTTTTGTATTTCACAGTACCCTTCAGACAACGCGGTAGTGCTGCCATGGACGTTATTGCATTTCTGCGAACAACTACTACCTCTGTACGTGGCCAGGCCAAATATATTTAAATAAATTAATAAATAAGTATACCGACCTCCGGGATTGAACCCTCGACCTTCTGCACCGTAAGCAAGGTACTATGCTACGGAGCCACGGGCCGCCACGTGCTTCAATTTGTGACCATGGATGAGACTTGGATTTACCAGTATGACCCTGAACTGCGATAATAAACCGCACAGTGAATTGAGCCTGGTTGTTCAGCTACAAAGCAGCCAAAGTGGTCAAAGTCGTCCAAAAAAATTATGGCATCGGTGTTCTGGGATGTAAAAGGAATTTTGTTAATTGATTACCTTTAAACCGGTAAAACAATCACAGGAGAGTATTATTGTATTTTTTGACCAGAAGTATGAGAAAATTCGTTAGAAAAGGCCCGGCTTGCAGAAGAAAAAATCATCTTTCATCATGACAATGTACCTCGTCACAGAGGTGCTTTGGCATCGGCAACACTGGTCGGATTAAAGTACAAATTGTTGGAACCTTATTTGCCAGATCTAGCTTAATATGACTTCCATCTGTTCTCAAACCTCAAAAGATTTCTACATAGGAAGCGTTTTTTTTTTTAACAACTGATGAGGTGAAAGCATCCGTAGATGGGTATTATGAAGGTCTAAATGACTTATTTTTTGTTTATCTGCTACTGCAGTTTCGTAGGTTTTCTACATTGTCAAGCGTAATACTACAAACTAAGGTGGTTTATTTACGATTTATAACAAATTTTCCGGTTGGAATTACATTTCGGTGAACTTAAATTAAAATTATTTTATTACAAAGGGTTAAGGGTTATTGTTTGCAAATCAAGTATTTCTTGTTAACAGTAAAAAAAAAATTTTAATGTTTCTTATGTTTATGGACATATTTCAAGTCTTTAAAGAAGTTTGCTTCATTTCATTCAGAGATTTGAAATGTACTGTTTATCCAATAACTTAAGCCAAAAAAAGAGGGTTAACCTCGGAATGAGAGATAATAAGCTGTAAACTTGTATAAACCTTTATTTTGGCATTCTAAAAGTTGTCTCAAAAGTCTCATAAAATCTCGTGTCCACGTCTTAAGATACGTTTTTTTTGCAAATATCTCGCCTCCTATGGTTTCAATGATATTTGCATTTATTCCAAAAATTGTAGAGCATAAAATTCTCTACAAATTTTGTTCTAAACATTTTTTTATACGCTTAACCGTTTTTGAGATGGAGCGCGGAGAGCGCGCAGCGCTCAGCCATAGATAGCATAATGCAAGGTCAACCGTGAGTCCCGGTAAATAATACGTCGTATAAAGTTAATTAATCACTAAAAAATCCATAATTATGAATAATTTGTATTATTTATTAATTAATACGTTCTATTTAATAATATTTTTCATTTATCGAATACATTCGTTTAATAATACTTACCTACTTCGTGTAATTAAAAAATTGTTAAGTGAAATACTTTAGGTATATTTTAATTATATTCTAATATATCTTAATTATTTTTTAAGTAGAAAAAAATTAAGTACTTTTTCTTTAAAATATGTAAACTCTTAAATACTTATATTACTATTAAGATTATACCTACAGTATATCTATTTATCTAGCAAATCCCAAGCTAGATAAAACATCTAATAGTCTTTTAGATCCATATCTTCTATGAAGAAATACAGAAAGGCCTAATAGTAGCTGTGATGAAAATGACCGTTCTTGTATCGAAGCCATTATTGCGTGACTTATTGATGTGCATTTCGTTTTTAAATCATCTGTTTTTCCTTTTCTGTTTTTTATTATGTAAATGCAATGTAAAAAATGCAATAAAGTTTTTGGTATTTCTTCATTAATATCATCTAACATTGTGAATAAGACTTGGTTTCGACTACAGTAATCGAATATCTTCCCCAACAATAGCTGCTGCAGCTTCTACAATCCGTAACCGTTCTTCTTTTGGATCTTTTTTTTATTGTCATACCAACCTTTTGATAACACTGGTCAACACAAGTCTTGTTTCCTTTATTTTTTTTTTCTGTTATTGGGTATTTCTATGGCCCTGACTATGAAAAAAATACTGGGAGATTGCTAACAGCTTTAGCTTTTGAAATATACAGTTTCATTATTTTGCCAAAAAAATACAAAAAAATAATACATTATGTTAACAAAATTTCTATTGAAAACTAGCAAATGATCTTTTGTAAGATTTCCTTGAATGAACGACTTTAGGTAGATCTCGTTGCAAACTCCAGCAGTAGTCTGCCATCATATGTGAGTCCCACCGCCCCTGATAACGCTTTTCCATTGTCCGATGATCCCGACGAAATCTTTCACCCTGCTCCTCACTAAAATCACCCAGATTTTGTGGAAATCGGTCTAAATGCGAGTGCAGGAAGTGGATTTTTATGCTCATGTTGCACTTTGGCTCTTGCAAGTTCGATAGCATGCACTCAACAAGCTCGACATGGTCGTCAGATTTCTTTTTGCTTAGGAAGCTACTCATAACCAAAACAAATGAATTCCAAGCTTTGGATTCGACTTTAGTCATTGATTTGACAAAATTAGGATCTTTCACGAGTTGCCTAATCTGTGGCCCATCAAAAATACCAGCTTTCAATTTTTCTGAACTTAATCCTGGAAACTTGCGTGAAAGAAAATTAAAACATTCGCCACTTTTGTCAAGTGCCTTCACTAACTGTTTCATTATGCCGAGTTTAATATGAAGTGGTGGAAGTATGATGCGGTCTCGGCTAACTAAAGGCACGTTTATAACATTTTTTGTACCAACTTTTAGCTCTTCCCGCACTGGCCAAACTTTTTGTGACCAATGGTGTTGTTTGTCACGACTATCCCAGAGACACATGAAACAAGGGAACTTTGTGTACCCCCCTTGTTGACCTAAAAGAAAGTTAACCATTTTCAGATCAACACAAATGACCCATTTGTGGTCTTGATACTTAATTTTTTCCATAATCTTAGAAACATTTACGTATTCTTCTTTTAAAGTCGTCGAATGTGCAATAGGTATAGATCCGTACTTGTTACCGTTATGAAGCAAAACACACTTTAAACTTCTTTTGCTGCTGTCTATGAAAAGACGCCAATCACTAGGTTGGTACTGTTTTAATCCCATCTGCTGCAAAATACCACCAACATCGTTACAAAAGACTAAATCCTTCTCTTGAGACAAATACGGTAACAGATTTTTTTCTCGGGTACGATAAAATGTAATGTTGGTTTCCGGAGTAAGCAAATTTTTTTCTTCTTTTAAACGAGATGCTAAAATTTCAGAAGCTTCTTTTGGTAAGTTCAGATCTCTTACTAAATCATTTAGTTCTTTCTGATTAAATGGTTGAGGTTCTGAAAGGCTACATTTGTAGTCTGTATCAGAGTCTTCACTTGATGTATTTCGTTCGGGTTCACAGAGATTTGGATCATCAGAAGATTTAGATGTACTGGGTTGTACCTCTTGTGATTTTAATTGAGGTCGTTGAGCAGAATATAAGTTAGGATATGACCACTTACTTCAATTTCCAGGGTTAATTCCGTTTATTTTCACAACGCAGAAGTAGCGATCGTCATGATGGTTTCGAGGTTCTCGCCAAATCATGGGTGTTACGAACATTATTGCATTTCTTTTTCCACTGGACCATAACCGTAGACATACCACACATTTCTGGCATACAATATGTGGAACCCATGGCTTGTCCTGATTACACAATTTTATTTTAAAGTATTGATGATACGCAGTTTTCACAAAGTCCGATATAGGTATTCGATATTTTGCAAATATATATTCACCACAAATATAGCAAAAACAATCGGGATTAACCACACATCTTCTTGACGAAGCCATATCTAAAACAACAACAAAATATATTTTAGTGTCCAATAAAAAACGAAAATCTAAGTAAAAATAGTAAATGAGGGTAGTTAGCTATAACTCAAAAACAAAAGCTGTTAGAGAAAAATTGTTGTCATATTTAAAAAATACGCGTCAATTTGAGATAGAAACAAAAAAAAATCACAGGAAACAAGCAATTTTCTTTTTTTTGTTGACCAGTGTAATATATCAACTTGTGTATCACGAAAAGATATGATAGTGAATGATCCTACCTTTTTCGTAATTATTATGTCAGTTAAATATTTTTGTTGAAGTCTTCTAATGATAGTCTTATCATCTGGTACATACTCCGTAGGGACATCTTTAAGCTCTTTCGATGTAAATTCTTCATGATTTTCTATATAACAATAAATCTCTTTCATTACTTGTGTGACTTGATTATCTTCGCGAGGCTTCTTATCAGTAGATGGTACTCGGTATGTTACTTTGCTTCAGTAGCGATCAAGTCATACTCATAAAGTATACGATCTTTTACTAATTCTCCTAAGGAATCGCTTCGTTCTTCTGCTTTTTTGATGGCATTGTCTTTGAATTCAAGAGTACTTACTTTACTAATCGTGCGTCTGTATTTCTGTTTTTTTTTTTCGTCTCTGCTGCTTCATCAGCTGCTTGGCCACAAAATAAGCATAGTTTTTTTAAATCAAACACTTCATTTCTTTTTTTACGAGGTGCACTTGATGATGGTGAAAGTTCACCGAGGCGTCGTTTGGGTGCTCCAATAGAATTTTTACTGATGTACACTTTTCGACACTTGACATGCACATTCACAGAGGTTAAGGTATTTAAATAGTTCATGTGACAGTCATTTCTTTCAATACTTGCAGTTTTTAAAGTTTGTAAGCCGCGCACTACATTATCAGAATCACCTTCTGAAAGTGACTTATCACATATAAAACACAAATCAGCCATAACTCTTAAAATTGTACGTCCGTCGTTGCCAAGATACAATTTAAAACTAACAAATAAACTTGGTTATTAGAAAGTGGTCCCTTGAAAAAGAAATCGGTCTTAACTATAGAATGGAACATGTGTCCCAACTGACCATAAATAGAAAAGGTCGTATTATAGGGGTCCGTATTCCCAGGTATAATCTTAATAGTAATATAAGTATTTAAGAGTTTACACATTTTAAAGAAAAATTACTTAATTCTTTTTCTACTTAAAATGTATTTAAGATATATTAGAATATAATTAAAATATACTTAAAGTATTTCACTTAACAATTTTTTAATTACATGAAGTAGGTAAGTATTATTAAACGAATAATTTGATAAATAAAAAATATTATTAAATATAATGTATTAATTAATAAATAATGCAAATTATTCATAATTATGGATTTTTTTAGTGGTTAATTAACTTTATACGACGTATTATTTACCGGGACTCACAGTTGACCTTGCATTATGCTATGTATGGCTGAGCGCTCTATCTCAAAAACGGTTAAGCGTATAAAAAAATGTTTAGAACAAAATTTGTAGAGAATTTTATGCTCTACAATTTTCGAAATAGATGCGAAAAACCGATTTTTGTGACCATTGACCTTGAATATCTTAAGACTCGAACACGAGATTTTATGAGACTTTTGAGACAACTTTTAGAATGCCAAAATAAAGGTTTATACAAGTTTACAGCTTATTATCTCTCATTCCGAGGTGGGAGTGGACAATTTGACAAAGTAACGGACACCACAATTATGAAGGTCTTCCGGAAAACTACTTCAGAGATGGGGCGAATGAATTGAAAAATCGCTGGAAAAAATATATTGAGCTTAAGGAAGATTTTACTAACAAGTAAATGTATTTCGAATCATTAATTCATCTTGTTTCACTTCCGCTTTTAAAATTTATTGACTGACCTATATTTAACTATTTTTTTCAAACATCCTTTCTAAGAGTAAAAAAAAAACATTATCCGCCTAGGAGGTAAACTTTTATTTATTAGTAAAATTATCGTACATGAAGGTCTATGATATTGATCTTCTAAACAAGGGTTGCATTCAGACTGAACAGCATAATCTTTCTTAATAAAAATTAATTAGTGTTTGCTTTTTTTATTGCACAATCATATGTTTTGATGGAACAATCCTTTTCTCATTTATCTTATTTTGATAATAACAAATCTACCACATTTACCTTATTCTCGCCAATTCTAGCGGATATTCACATTACAGGATAGGAACTACATATTTTTCGGCATTGTAACAAACGGACTCATCAAAATTAACTCCAATTTTGAAAATATCCCGCATTGTTGCAATATTGGTAAGCTTAAAATTAAAAGATTGTAATTTTATTTTATGATAAATTAGGGAAATTTTACCTTTTTGAATCTAAAAAATTAAACTGGTGCTGAGAAAATCAACTAGATCTGAGATTTAATATTATAAAAGACTCACTACTAATCGCTACATTTCCGTTGAAAATTTTGTTTAATTTTTATTATAATTTCATTTACGCAGCAGTGTAGAACTATTCAAAAACAATTTTTTATCACTGCCACTCAAAATAACTGTCTCAATTAATAAACCGTTCTTGTCTCATTTTTACATACTTTCCTTGTTACAATTTACTCGCTTGTACTGATAAACCACATAATGCACGATACTCTGTGCGACAATTCATAAGTTGCCCATAGTTTAAAGTCATAGAACACTAATTTTGTCATAGCTAGTTAATGGCTTCGTCAAGTGCGTATTTTAAGTCTTAAACATATAATTATGTTGTAAGCCTGTATTGCCTTAACCACTTGATTAGTTGTTAATATTGTGTTTTAGTTCTAATAACAGCGAGTTGATTAATATATTCAAGTTATTTTTATGAACATAGTACATATGCTACAAAGAAATCCCTAAAGTGCTACAGGAGTAAGGCATGACCAGAAAAAGCGATTTACGTTGGTCTTGAAATGCTGTAAATTGTACTTGGTGGGAAACATAGTCCTAGCCAAAACATTTTAAAGGGATGGAGTTCTCCATATGAAAAACTACTTGAAAAGGGTTGTACGAGGAATGACAAGCTTAACGTCAAACGGAAAAGTATTAGCACGACTCGTAAACCTAGCAGCACTACCGCGTTGTTAAAAAAGAATACAAGGTGCCATGAAATTCAAAAATGTATTTTTCGGCACTTTGACAACGTTGACGGGTATTACGACATCCTCGCCGATATTCTTGGGATATGGAAAAAGAGTAAAATCCCTACCGAGGCGGGGAGATGAGCGATAAAACAAAATAGCATTCACCGCCTAGGAGGCATTACGCGGGCTACATTCATCGAACACTTTCCATGAAAATACTTGTAGAATAGTCTCAATTCGCCAACCGTTCTTCGATGCTCCAAGATATAAAGGTTGCTGGAGGGTTCTGGATATCCAGACAAGCGAATAGCTCTCTTCGGAATAGAATCCAACAAATGCAGTGTATGTTTGGGAGAAGAGCCCCAAACATGAGAGCAATATTCCATCGTTGGTCGAATTTGAATTTTCTACAGAATTAACAGTATAAAGCTTTCTACGTCGAAATAATATTCCCCGGTTTGGAGAAGCTCTCTTTGATTTGCACGCAATATGTTCATGCTTAACATCCAGCAAATTGAGTTACGATGCTAAAAGATGGAGTGTCTCGACATAACTATATCGGGTTCAACAACGTTAGCTTTTTTAGAAAAAACTAACGCCTGGGTTTTTGTAACGTTAAATTCAACTTTGTTACTGCCATACCAGTTCTTTGCCATACCAGTTCTTTGCCATACCATTTCTTCCAGGTTTTTGTAAAGATATTTGCATGATGTGCAAAGTAAAAGAAGAAACAAGCCTTCTGTCCACTGCAAAAAATTAATTTTTGGTCCTTTCCACCGGATCGTTAATGTCAATGAGAAAGAGAGTAGGACACACTATGGAGCCTTGGGGCATACCGGTGATGATACTGAATGCATCGGAAAGAAATCTTTCGATTGCCACTCGTAAAGAACACTCTCTAAGAAAACACGAGAGTCATAAACAAAACTTTTTAGACATATCATAAGACCGACCGTCCGTCATGCCAAACACGGTCAAATGCCTCGAAATTCTCCAAAATATTCAACTGTATTGTTCCAAATATGTGTTACATAAGTTAGAAAATCTTCTGTTGATCTTTGGTTGCTAAAGCCGTATTGAGGATCGCTAATAATATTGAATACTTCAGGATATTTTAGATGCTGATCGATAGCCTTTTCCATAACTTCCGATATTATTTAAAGCAGTGCGACTGGTCTGTAGTTGTTTGGCAAGGTCTTCTTGTCTTTTTTTGGTATTGGTTGAAGTGTTCCTGCTTCCAGTGAGAAAAAAATATTTCCTTGCTCTAGGATAGGTTAGAAAATCTATGGTAAACTGGCGTTAGTTCACTTGCGCATTTGGTGTTTAGCTTCATTCAAATACGTTTTATGATACGTTGTCTAAAGACAATATCGGGCATCCCTGATTTGAGAGCTATGAGTTTTTCCTTGGAGATCGACAGTGCTCTGAAAACAACTTTTTTTTTTTAACTTAGATGTGTAGCATTTAGTGTTTGTTATTAAGACGGAGAAATTAAAAGGTAGTTTGTTTAAGGAACTTGCTATTCAATGATTTAAGCGGGTAAGGATTTTATTACTGATGGTAAAAATTTACGTTTCATTCTAAGTTTTTTATGAAAAGTATTTACGACAAAACTTTTTAGTACAACACTCTTATTGGACAATATTTTACCTGACAAAATTTATCCATTTATATACTGTTTTTTGTTTTAAAAAATAACCAAACATAAATTTTTTGAATATCTTTGACATATCAAAAATACTTAATTTTTTCGGGTCGTTTCACAGAAAACTTAGTGCTTTCAGCAACTTTATTAAACACTAAGATTTTATCTTATCGTAAATCCCTCTTCATATTTTTTTTAACTGGGCCCCGTGCTATATAAATTCATATGTATGTAGGTTTACAAAATTTCTTTAAACTGGTCCTTTTTCTCTTTTAATTTATGGTTTGCCCGTCGCTTTATAAATAAAAATTACGAATTGTCTACCTGATTTATATTGTATTTGGTTAAAATATTGTCACTGAATTTAATGATTGTAACGATTTATGTTACTTTCATTTGCACACTTGCAATTGTTACGCCGCAGTTTAATATATGATCTTTGTGGCATAATATATTTTGGTTGTGGCCTCAACAATAAAACTGAATAACAATACGATCTTACAATGGACTTTAAAATTGTAAAAGGTTTAAAGTGGGTATATTTTAGACAGTGTTTAATCAGAAATATCTGTTACATAGGAGCAACGAATATACAGAGAAGAAAAGCTAGTCTTTGTTTCAGAATAATAAGTCGTTTTTAGGTTTGATAATAATTTTTCTGCTTTGTCGTACACCAAAAAAATCTAAATATTCTTTAAATATTGGTTAACTGGACCTTGTTGCTCGCCCAACATACTTTTTATTACAATCATTACAACTTATATCCTATATATCACTTTTTCACATTCCACAAATGATAAAATTATAATTATTTAACCTCAACTTACGTCTTTTTATTAGTTTATTCAGTCTACATCAGAGTCATTGATTCTAATAATACTCTTATTACAATTCTTTTCATTTTTGAATCTGATTTCATTCAGATTAGAATGGTTAAACGATGAGCAAAGAAGTGTATACGGTAAGTTTCTGTAGCTTAAAATAAAACGAATCGTCAGGAATACATCTATCCATCACGGCATCTTTCCTATAGATACCAAATGCGAATTTATTATTATTTTTTAATAACTAAAATATCCTGGAATGGAAATTGTTCACTGTTCTCAATTTCACAAGTAAATCTAATAGAATCATATTGGCTATTTAATTGGGAAAAAAATTATCTACAATTGATTTTACCTATACCATACTCAAATGGACTGGCCTCGGTTTCAAACTTACCCATGAATAAATTGACCATGGAGGGTGATAAGCAATTACACATTGCTGTACCTTCTTTTTGAACAAAAAGTTGATTATTATATAGAAAATAATTTTGTTCCATGAAAAGTTTGGCTTAAATTAGGTATTCCCGAATAATTACTCTCTTGAGGTCATTCATTTTAAGCCGCTCCTGGAGGTATTGCAAGGTTTGTGGGATTGGTACATTAGCGAACAAAAGACTTCAAAAGAAACTTGAATTTTACCTTCGTTGAGGACTAGATCTTTAGTTTCGGATTCTGAAGAGTTTTTTTTTTTATTGAAAAAGTGTTCTTAAAAGTAAATTTTCAAATTCTTGTTTCTTTTATATACCAGATAAATTATTAAAGGTAATGCACTCGTGATAATTTCGTTCAATCTACACCCCGTAGAGAATATTCTAGAATTTTTTAAAAATATTACAAAGAGCAGTGTGGGCAAATATTACATTATATGTATTTTTAAAGTTTTTACAAGCTTTCATGTGACACCCCACTCGACGACCCGCTAAATTTTTTTTTTTTCACTTCCGATTTCACCCCCAAAAACTAACGACAAGATTTAACTTTCAAAATTACACGGCTCTGATGAGGCGATCAATTCCTAATTAGTGCTAACTCAACTTTCTATGTCAAATAGTTTCAAAGAAAATCGGGTGTCACAGACAGGCAGACAGGCGGACGGGCACCGAAGTGAACTTATAAGTGTTCCGTACGGAACAATAAAAATATTTCTGATTTCTGCTGCCATTTTAGGTATTGGATTTTTCATTACTTTTTCGTAAGGGCGTGTTTCAATGAGATTATCCACATGTTTAAAGTATTCTTTTTGGCCAAATATCTTATTGTATTTACCTACTCTAAAATGGGAAACATCCTTTGTTCTCAATACTTGAATTATTTTGTTATTCTTTTGCGATTTTGAATTTGTATTATTGATTATGTTTTTTGTTTATTGATTAGTGTCATTGTACCAAAGATTATATAATCCCAACATAATCATAATGTATGGTATTATAGTCAATCGTCAACCTGCACCTGTTCATGGAATACCATGTTTAGTTGCCGTCGAGTAATTAGAAGTCTAAACAGCATCTTGCAATATACTGGTGACTTGTGTTCGTTTATATGTATGAAATGCAGCAGTATAAAAAATTCTTCTGAAAATCTAAATTATAATGTAGATTATTCTAACTACTCTTCACTATTGAGTTCTATATTAGGTAAGCATTTAGTATGATCATAGTGGTATATTAAGCAATGGAGTCTGTGCGATTTAAATCCGTCATAGAAATTATTCACATAATTTTTTGCAATATTGAATTAACTATATAGAAAAAAGATTTCCCCGCAAAGAGGAATATATATACATATATATATATATATATATATATATATATATATATATATATATATATATATATATATAAAAACAGTAGAATCTCGAAATAATATGGACCAAAATGATTTCAGCACTTATACGATGTGCTATTACGTACATAGGTATTTATTAAAACAAAGAAATTTAAAGAGTTGATTGAGTGGTCCGTTACTTTGTGACAGTACATTTTAACAATAAAACTACTTAATTACTTTGTTAACTGTCACTAAATATATTTGTAAAGATTTTACAATTGCGTTATCGCGATTTCGTAGTACAACTACATTGTCAAACGCTTAACTAAGACTAAAACAGATTTTTGGTATTTTATGTTTATATGATGAACAGATGTAGGTCTATTACATGTTAAAAAACTTTGAACAAAGGGGAATTTGCTACGTCTAATTGACTATTCAGTAAATTTATATTATGGTCCTTTGAATGTCTGTAAATTTCTATAGATTCTAAGAAGTTGAGTTTTGACCCTTTAGGTGCCATATGGAGTATTTGTAAACAATCGATATTGGGAAAAGTATGACCTGTTTCTAAGAAATGTTTAGCAAAGTGTGATTTTTCATTTTTTAGCCTATAAGAGGCATTGTGTTCTGCGAATCTTGTCTTGAAATTCCGTCCCGTTTGGCCTACGTAACAGCTATTGCACTCTTGACAATTAAGTTTATAAACTCCTGATTTATTGTATTTATTAGTTTTATCTTTGGCATTAAAAAAATATATTGGATAATTTTTGAGCGGGTTTTAAAGCTATTCTTGTTTTTTCGGTAGTGAGAACTTGGGATATTTTATCCGAGACGGGGCCAAAATATGTCAGAGGTATGAATGTTTTCTTTTCTCGGTATTCTTTTACGGGGTAGATTAAGCTGAGAGTGATTTGTTTTCGTTTACGGCTTATTAAGGTATTAATTATTTTAGGTTGGAAGCCGTTATTGAGTGCTATATTTTTGATTGTGTCCAGTTCTTTTTTTAAATTATTTTTACTAAGAGGGATATTGAAGGCTCTATGGATCATAGATCTATAGGCTGTCAGTTTATGGGAGTTAGGGTGTATTGAGTCAGCTGGGATGGTGACATCTGAAAAGGTTGGTTTGCGGAAGATATCGAATTCTAGTCTATTTCTGTTTTTCAAAATTGTAATATCTAAGAAATTTATTTTATTATCGGTTTCCTTTTCAAGTGTGAATTTTATGTTGGGGTGTAAATTATTTAGCTGATTTAAAGTGGAATTTAGTTCAGTATCATTTCCAAGGAAACATACTAAGATGTCGTCCACATATCTAAACCAAAAGAGAATATTTTTCGCGTGTTGAGTTTTTAGAAAACTGTTTTCCAATTCTGACATAAAGATTTCGGCTAGCAAAGGACTAAGTGGAGACCCCATGGCAAGTCCATCTGTTTGTTTGAAAAATTGATTATTGAACTGAAAATAATTTCCGGATATACAAAATTCGAACAGTTTCAATATATCTTGTTGTATTGTTATGTTGACGTTGTTTTTTTGTAACATAGTTTTTATAATTTCTAAACAATCTTTATTTGGGATATTGGAGAACATATTTGTTACATCGAATGAAACTAGAAGGGCGTTATTTGGGATAGAGATATTTTTAAGTTTATTTGTAAGGTCTATAGAGTTTTTTGTGTTGTATTTTGGATTGAATTGTGTAATTTCTTTGAAGATGGTGTTGAGATGTGTTTGCCAGATTTTTTAGGGGGTGTTGCTGTACGATACTACTGGTCTTATTGGCGAATTTTCTTTATGTATTTTTATCAGGCCATAAAGTTTTGGTGATGTAGGATTTTGGTTTATTATTTTAAACTTTTCTCTTTCATCCACAATGCTCAGGGTTTCATTTAGCAGGGTCTTGAGTTGTTTTTGAATTTTATCCGTTGGATCTTTTTTTAGTTTTACTGGATTTTCTTTTTCCAAAAAATCATTTACTTTTTGAATGTAATGGTTTTTATCAAGAGCTATGATGGAGTTGCCTTTGTCTGCTTTTGTTATTAGTAACTTATTCTCTTTTATTTTAGACTGAATGGACGCTATCGTTAATTGTTCTTGGTTACTGCAAGTAGTGTTTTTTGTGTTTATCATTATATGTTTTATTTTTTCTTTTTTAATATTTGGGTCACCTATGTTTTTTGTGGCTGATTCAATTTCGGATATTAGTGTTTCGGTAGTATTTTTTTATATTAAAGTTAGGGTTATATTTTGGTCCTTTTTCAAGCAGTTTTTCTCACTTTCTGTGAAATTAGTATTAGAGATATTGATAAATCTATTATAGAAAGTTTTTTGTTGAATATTATCTGAAGTTTCGGTATATTTTTTATTCTCTATTAGTTTTTTAAGTTTTTTTGATTGAGTTAAATAAATTTTGTGAATAATTTGGCTAATTTTTAATCTAGTATTATCATCAAAGATATCGAATTCTATTGGGTGGAGTTTATAAGCTAATTCAGAGTGCAATACCTTGATATGGAGTAAGAGGTTGTCCCTGTTGCGGAACCATTTCTTAGCTTCTTCCTTCAGCCATGTGATCTTGCAGGAATGGATAGCTTTCCGGGCCGAGGTTGATCATGAGTTGCATTTTACGTGTGTGTATTTTGGGAAGACGTTGTTTCTTAGACATTCTTGGTTGAACCATGCGTTTTGAACTGATATACGGTGTTTGAGTCTTAATTTAAAGTAGAGTTTGGACTGGTCTGCAGTACTTGCTTCTTTTAAAGAGTTGATTGAGTGGTCCGTTACTTTGTGACAGTACATTTTAACAATAAAACTACTTAATTACTTTGTTAACTGTCACTAAATATATTTGTAAAGATTTTACAATTGCGTTATCGCGATTTCGTAGTACAACTACATTGTCAAACGCTTAACTAAGACTAAAACAGATTTTTGGTATTTTATGTTTATATGATGAACAGATGTGGGTCTATTACATGTTAAAAAACTTTGAACAAAGGTCCATTCAGTCTAAAATAAAAGAGAATAACTTACTAATAACAAAAGCAGACAAAGGCAACTCCATCATAGCTCTTGATAAAAACCATTACATTCAAAAAGTAAATGATTTTTTGGAAAAAGAAAATCCAGTAAAACTAAAAAAAGATCCAACGGATAAAATTCAAAAACAACTCAAGACCCTGCTAAATGAACCCCGAGCATTGTGGATGAAAGAGAAAAGTTTAAAATAATAAACCAAAATCCTACATCACCAAAACTTTATGGCCTGATAAAAATACATAAAGAAAATTCGCCAATAAGACCAGTAGTATCGTACAGCAACACCCCCCTAAAAAATCTGGCAACACATCTCAACACCATCTTCAAAGAAATTACACAATTCAATCCAAAATACAACACAAAAAAACTCTATAGACCTTACAAATAAACTTAAAAATATCTCTATCCCAAATAACGCCCTTCTAGTTTCATTCGATGTAACAAATATGTTCTCCAATATCCCAAATAAAGATTGTTTAGGAATTATAAAAACTATGTTACAAAAAAACAACGTCAACATAACAATACAACAAGATATATTGAAACTGTTCGAATTTTGTATATCCGGAAATTATTTTCAGTTCAATAATCACTTTTTCAAACAAACAGATGGACTTGCCATGGGGTCTCCACTTAGTCCTTTGCTAGCCGAAATCTTTATGTCAGAATTGGAAAACAGTTTGCTAAAAACTCAACACGCGAAAAATATTCTCTTTTGGTTTAGATATGTGGACGACATCTTAGTATGTTTCCTTGGAAATGATACTGAACTAAATTCCACTTTAAATCAGCTAAATAATTTACACCCCAACATAAAATTCACACTTGAAAAGGAAACCGATAATAAAATAAATTTCTTAGATATTACAATTTTGAAAAACAGAAATAGACTCGAATTCGATATCTTCCGCAAACCAACCTTTTCAGATGTCACCATCCCAGCTGACTCAATACACCCTAACTCCCATAAACTGACAGCCTATAGATCTATGATCCATAGAGCCTTCAATATCCCTTTTAGTAAAAATAATTTAAAAAAAGAACTGGACACAATCAAAAATATAGCACTCAATAACGGCTTCCAACCTAAAATAATTAATACCTTAATAAGCCGTAAACGAAAACAAATCACTCTCAGCTTAATCTACCCCGTAAAAGAATACCGAGAAAAGAAAACATTCATACCTCTGACATATTTTGGCCCCATCTCGGATAAAATATCCCAAGTTCTCACTACCGAAAAAACAAGAATAGCTTTAAAACCCGCTCAAAAATTATCCAATATATTTTTTAATGCCAAAGATAAAACTAATAAATACAATAAATCAGGAGTTTATAAACTTAATTGTCAAGAGTGCAATAGCTGTTACGTAGGCCAAACGGGACGGAATTTCAAGACAAGATTCGCAGAACACAATGCCTCTTATAGGCTAAAAAATGAAAAATCACACTTTGCTAAACATTTCTTAGAAACAGGCCATACTTTTCCCAATATCGATTGTTTACAAATACTCCATATGGCACCTAAAGGGTCAAAACTCAACTTCTTAGAATCTATAGAAATTTACAGACATTCAAAGGACCATAATATAAATTTACTGAATAGTCAATTAGACGTAGCAAATTCCCCTTTGTTCAAAGTTTTTTAACATGTAATAGACCCACATCTGTTCATCATATAAACATAAAATACCAAAAATCTGTTTTAGTCTTAGTTAAGCGTTTGACAATGTAGTTGTACTACGAAATCGCGATAATGCAATTGTAAAATCTTTACAAATATATTTAGTGACAGTTAACAAAGTAATTAAGTAGTTTTATTGTCAAAGAAATTTAGTTTACTTATTTTATGTATATGTACGGAAAATCGAAAATAAAACAGTTTCATTCTTAACTTTAATGTCTTAAAAATGAGGTAATTTTTAACGGCACTCGTTTTGCTTTAGTTCTGTTTTTGGCTGCAATGTCTCTCCAACGTTTGATAAGCAAAACGTCCACGGCTGTTGCATTTTCTTGTTGTTCTACATAAGTTAACGCTTTTTCTAGGACTTCTAGTCCTTCTGAATGTGACATTTTTACTGGAATATTGTCAGTGGCTTCTACTTCGTTATCATCATCGTCATCACTGTCTATTTTATTAGCATTTTTGCATACACTTTTAATTAATTCTTGGTCAGTCATTTCATCTTCCACACTATCACTGTTTAACCATTTACAAACATCGGTTTCCGTAACACTTTCAGATCCTGATATTCTTGTAATAATTTGACTTTCATTATCTTCTGTTTTTGCCTCTGAGTAATGTCTCTCCTCTTGTGGAATCAATTTTGACCAAGATTTTCCAGAGTACTACTCTTTACTTGATTCCAGGCTGAAGCTATCCAATATATAACATTTTTCAAATTTATCTTTTTTAGACAATCAGTAAGATTGCCACCTTCATCTACTTCTAAAATATGCTCCAATAACAAACGCCTGTAATTGCGTTTTAAATTTTCCAGTACACCCTGATCCGTAGGCTGAATGAGAGAAGTTACAGCAGGAGGCAAAAACATTCCTTTTATTTCCCCACTTTCAAGTTGCTCCGCACTTGGGTGGAGTGTGGGCGTTATCTAGTAGTAGAATACATTTTCTAGGATGTCCATGTTCTTTTAAAAAAAGCTCCAAAAAACCAGTCTTTAAATATAGTCGCGTTTATCCAGGCATTGTTTTGATTTTTATACAAAACAGGAAAAGCATTGCGACGAATATTCTTAAAGGTTCGTGGATTTGCTGACTTACCAATACATAATAATGGGAGTTTGTGTGTTCCAGAAGCATTACTGCATGCAAGAACAGTAATACATTCTTTGCTACGTTTGTAACCAGGTGCTCCGTTTTTGAAGCTAAAGTATTTGACGGCAACATTTTGTAGTTCAAGCCTGTTTCATGACAGTTATAGATTTGGTTGGTTATAAACCATGTTCTTTTATAAGCTGCTCAAAATTCTCTGCAAATTTTTTTGCAGCAGATGCATCAGCCGAGAATCTTTCTCCACAAACTTTCAGTTGACGTAAACCATGTCTTTTTTCCACCTGTCTAGCCATCCATCACTTGCAGAAAAATTTACAGGCGCTTCAATAACCGGCAACTCTTCACTTAAACTCAACCTTATGTTTTAAAATTGTTCCTGAAATTGGTATTCCACGTTCTCGATTCTGTGTAAACCATAAAAATAAAGAATCATCTACTTTTTGGTATTCACCGCTTTTCATTCCTTTTCGTGCCTGTGTGGGAATGACAAAATACTACATCATTTTTCAAGTTTTTCGCGATTTTTTCTCCCTCTGAAATAGTACTAACGGCTACACCTAAATCCTTCGCTATATTTTTAAGAAGTTCACCATTATCTAAACGTTGAATTGCTTCATATTTCTCTTTTAAGGTAATAATAACACGTTTCCGCTTATTATTATGACGCTCCATTTTGTAAAATATCTATTAAAACGAAACTATTACCTCTGCGATAATAATAGACATAATGAGTACCTTATATCACTCGTCGACTAACAAAAACATAGACAGCGGTAAAATTCTAGACGTCGGAGAGTCCCCGACGCGTTAAGGAAACCACTCATCGTCTGTTTCGAATAATGGGGATTTTTCGTTTAATGGGAATACAATTTTCTTTTTAAGAGTTTGTTTCAGATAAGCCGGATTTCAGATAATCGCGATTCGAATAATCGGGATTATACTGTATATATATATATATATATATATATATATATATATATATATATATATAAATATATACATATATATATATATATATATATATATATATATATATATATATATATATATATATATATATATATATATATATATATACATATATATATATATATATATATATATATATATATATATATATATATATATATATACATATATATATATATATATACATATATATATATATATATATATATATATATATATATATATATATATATATATATATATATATATATATATATATATATATATATATATATATATTTGTCAATGATGTTACACAATGTTTTAGGTTTAGTGATTTTTTAATGTATGCTGATGACATCAAGGTCTTTTCACCTATTTTGGATTCTGATTCAGCCTTAAAGCTGCAAAGTGATCTCAACAGATTTTTTGAGTGGTGCACAAACAATAATTTGACTCTAAACATCCCAAAATATAAATATATTCAATTTAGTAGGTTACACAATGTTGTAATAAATAAATATCACCTTATGTTTGTTTAGAAAATGTGGATGTGATTAGAGATCTTGGTGTAATTTTTGATAGTAAACTTTCTTTTCTCCCACACATAGAAGTTTGCAGAAACAAAGCGATGCGAATGTTAGGCTTCATTAAGCGGCATACAGTTGATTTTAGTAATGTAAAAGTCATAACAATTTTATAATCCTAGTTGGTGAG
>CM032449.1:114580569-114603069 GCA_019049505.1 Pachyrhynchus sulphureomaculatus | reverse complement strand
TTACTATAGTCCGTTTGTTTTGGATTGATAGCACACAACATGTGTTATAAACATTAAAATGCCATAAACTATAAATGTCCGAAATGTTTCTACAAATTATTTGCATTTTTAGTTCGAATCATCTTTATTTTTTATGTCTATACAACAGTGCGAACTTTCTCTAAAAAATATTTTATTATATGCCTTCTAAACTTTACAATAAGCTATATAAATCAACGCATTTCAAAGTTTATTTTAATGAGTAAATGATGAAACTAAAAATATTATTTGTATGATAAAGGCCTAAACGAGTAAAATTAACAATAGAAATCTACAGTGTTATAAAGCTTAATGATAATAGGTACAATAAAATTATTTGGGCTTTTAGCAGTGATTGAAATATAATTAACAAAAGTAGTTATAGGTAGGTAGGTGCCTAAGTACCTAAGTATGCAATAAAAATATTCTGAGTAAGTATAAAAATAAAGCAAAAACCTATAATATGATTAGTTCAAATCAGAACAGCGATGGCTTCAACTTTTAATTTTGACCCGGTCAAACTACGCGGAGTCTGTAAATCTGTATTTCCTTCAGAGAAAAAACGATACTTAACGTCCACTATGCCCTAGTGCATCAAGAGCCAACAAGCCAGGTCCGTGAAATTGTGGAAACCTGTGCCAACATGACGGGAGTTGGATCAGCAACTTTTTAGATTTTTAAAAGAAAGAAAACGCGCTCCGTGCAACGAACCTCAAAATCACAAAGGAAAGGAGCCCTTAGAGGTCTACGAAGACTTTAAAAACACAATAAGAAGGAAAGCACACCATTTTTTTTTTATTAAGAAAGAAATACCCACACTACATAAAGTTTTGCAAGAAATCAGAGAAGACCAGGACTTACCAGACTTTAAAAAATGGAAATTATTGAAAATCCTTCATAACCTAAATTTTCGTTGGGAAAAAAAAAACACAATAAAAAATCTGTTCTTATCGATAAAACAGGAATAATTTGTTGGAGAAGAGAATATCTACAAGCACTCAGAAAATTTCGAGTCGAAAAAAGAAATATTTAGATGACACTTAGGTTAATGAGGGACATGCAGTGAAAAAATTATTAACATTACAACCCCCTTCAGGAAAAGGTCGAATGCTAATTATAGCACATATTGGTAGTGAAAACGGATTTCTCGACATTGGCTTGTTGGAATTCGAATCAAAGTCAACTAAAGATAACTAAGATAAGGAGATGACGGTCGATGTTTTTGAGGAGTACTTCCAACAAATGATTGAATGTATATCTGCAAAATCAGTTATAGTATTAGATAATGCCCCATACCATTCTCGATTATTAGAGCGACTCCCGACAAATTTATGGAAGAAAGCGGATATTCTTCAAAGGATAAGAGATAAATATTGACAACATGAAGATGGTATGTTAAAAGTGAAATTTCTCAAAATTGCGAAACAAAATAGGGTACAGTTCAAAAAATACGTAGTCGATGAGATGGCAAAGGAACGGAATATCACAGTGCTTACATTCCCTCAATATCATTGCGAATTGAATCCCATAGAACTAATTTGGGCACAAATGAAAGGTTTCGTTGCACGTTTAAACTTTAAGACGTAAGGCAATTATTACTCGCCTGAATAGAGAGGTTCAAAGAGAATAATTGGAAAAATGCCATTCGACATGTTATAGAAGAAGAAAATAAAATCTGGAAACTTGACGAATATATCGAAGAAACTGTGGAAATAGAACCCTTAATTATCCAGCAGGTTACGCTCAGACGGCTGTGCTACCAATGAACCCTCATTTACATTTTATGACTCTAGAGGTTTTCTCTCTAAAATAGGGTGAACCCCTAAAAATAATTCAAAACAGGTAGTAAAATCCATTAAAATGCATAAGTATTTGCGTATACAATGAGAGAATTCTGCTATCAACTCCAAACAAATACACTTTAGATCATTTTTAGTGTTCCGTATGGAATACTTATAAGATGACTTCTGTGTCTGTCTGTCTGTCCGTCTGTCACACCCGATTTTCTCCGAAACTATTTGTCATAGAAGGTTGAAATTTGATAATAATATAGGAATTGATGGCCTCGTCAGAGCCGTGTAGTTTTGAAAGTTAAATTTTGACATAAGGGATTAGTATTGCGGGGTGAAATCGGAAGGGAACATTTTTTTTTAATAGGTTATCGAAAGTAGTGTCAAATGAAAGTTTGTGAAAACACGAGTAAAATATATATGTATATATATTTATATTTATATTTATATATATATATATATATATATATATATATATATATAATCTAATACTTGCGCACACTTTTCTTTGTATTATTTTTAAAAATCGCGAAAAATCGCTGTCCCTTATCTCGAAAAGTACTGATCAAAAAACTTTGAAAAAATTCTGGAGTATTCATCACGAGGTGTAGATTGAACTAAAATTATCACGAATGCAACCTTCAATAATTTATCTGGTATATAAAAAAACAAAAATTTCAGGGTCATCAGTTTTCAGGAAACAAACTTGATTGAAAACTCATTTGGAGTGTGTTTTGTGAAGTCACGGATCATTTTATACCTCCGTAACAATTTTTTTTTTATTTTAAAAGCTATCAACGTACGGAACACTAATTGCGCAAGTTCAACTTGCACTTGACCGGTTATTATTACTATATTCTTGATTGAGTGAGATTTATTAATTGGCTATTAGGTGGCTAACTATTATACATTGTTGACTAAGAAAAATCCTGAAAACACATATTGGATCTTAAGATATATACATGTCAGGGATTTAATTCACTTAGCCTAGGTAAGAATTTTATTTTCTTTTAAAAGCAATCATCGTTCGGAACAGTAATTATGCAAATCCGACTTGCACTTTGCCGTTTTTTTTTTTAATATGAAGAAGAAATGCACGATTTTTTCACTAAGTATTTTTTCCCTTTGCAAAGAAACTAAAAATTATGTCACAAGGTAAATAGGCCGCAGGATAAGTTCCAATGTAAGTGAGCGAATACCTGAAGTTCGTAAATAAAGTTCTGCTTTGGTTTACTCAGCTTTTAGAATATATTGACTAATTCTATATGACTCTTATAAATTCCTTCCAATATATATATAAAAATATAAATTAGCATTTTATACACGCCCCATGAATATAATGTATAAGTACATATTGTGCATGTATCTTGAGAGGGTAATGATTTGCATGTAACCCGATACGCGCAATTGGGTGTTTTACCTAAAATTATTCGCCTGGCCCACCCAAATTTAAAGTTAATAAAATTTATTACAGACACCCATAACATAAGGATAATAATATTACTTGAAGAGCGTATGCGAGTACTGGAGTACCTGACTCAGAAAAGGTAACGGGTTAATATTTTAACTTAATTTATATTTTGTAATATTTAAACATATTATTTAACAGAGTTTTAATTAAATCGTAAATTGGATGTACAAACGCAAGGCTTTTATTTAGTTTAAAACACCCGCTGAGCATATACGTAGTATCTTGCACTTTAAAAAGAAATTTGTATTGATTTATAACAAATACCGTGGCGTCAAAATATGGATTCTTCAGAAAGGTTAAATTTCAATATATGCTTTAAGTAATTCCTGCTAAATACTGTTTTACAAATGAGTATCTTATTATACAATAGCCGTGCCCGCGGCTCCGCTCGCGTGAACTTGATTTACTATTATCGTCACTGCTTATTTCTTATGTTCCCTAACGTAATAAAATATGTCCTATAACCTGGCCAGAGAACATATGTATGAATTAAAAAAAAATACTTAAAGCGGATAAGTGGTTCTCGAGTGATAAGCGCACTAACGGATAGACAGACAGACATATAGAGAGACGTTGCATTATATATATATATATATATATATATATATATATATATATATATATATATATATACGAGGATGGATTGAAAAGTTCGCGGCCTCACCAAAAAATAATTATAATATTTTTATTATAGTACCCTGAATAAGTTCATACTTTATTTGGTTGTCACAGGGTAAAATTTCGTTGCTGTAGAATTTGTAGTTTTTAGGTTAGAACGAGTTTAGTGAGACCAAGTGCAGCGTCTTTGGAAAAAATGGAAAAAATTGAACAACGTGCGGTCATCAAGTACTCGTACCTGTTTAAAAAAAAGAATTACGCTTAAGGAGATCCACGATGATATGAAAACAACATTAGGGGAATCTGCTCTGTCATATATCACTGTGAAAAAATGGGTTGCAGAATTTAATTGTGGACGAGAGAGCATTGAAGATGACCCTCGCTCCGGCCGGCCCACGACGTCTACGACTGAAGAAAACATAGGCAAAGTGTGTGATCTGATATTGAAAGGCAGTAGATTAACTATGAGGGAGATTGCACTAGTATGAACGAACATAAAACATCATTGCCAACGAACTCGGATTTTCTAAGGTTTCCGCTAGGTCGGCCCCCAGATTGCTTTCAGTTGAACAAAAACGAATTCGATTCACGATTTCGCGCCACTGTTTGGAGATGTTTGAGGCTGATTTGCAAGATTTTCTTAACAGGTTTGTGACAATGGACGAAACCTGGGTTTACCACAATACTCCAAAGTCAAAACAACAATCCAAGCGGTGGAAAAAATCTGGTGTACCGACCACAAAGAAAGCGAAGGCAATTCTGTCTGCTGGAAAAGTGATGGCGTTAGTTTTTTAGGATGCTAAAGGTTTTATTATGGTGAACTACCTTCCGAAAGACGAAACAATGAACTCGACTTACTATTGCACCCTTTTGCGTCGTTTACGTCAAGAACTTAAAGAAAAACGTCAAGGATTACCGAGAAATAAAGTTTTGTTCCATCAGAACAACGCTCGCGTTCACACGTCTGTTGAGGAGATGGCTCAAATTCGTGATTGTTGCTTCGAATTGCTGCCCCACCCGGCTTATTCTCCTGATTTGGAACCTTCGGACTTTCATCTGTTTCCAAACCTAAAAAAAACCTCGGTGGCCAGAAATTTTCATCAAATGAAGAAGTCGAAGCTGCAGTTAACCAGTATTTTGAAGACCTTCAGGAATCTTTTTGACAAACAGGTGTGGAAGCTTTGGAAAGCAGGTGGAAGAAGTGCATAGAGCTAGGTGGAGATTATGTCGAAAAATAAAAATATTTTTATGCATATTTTATTTTGTTTTCTTGACTAGACCGCGACAAACTTTTTTCTAACTTGATTCACTATTATCTTCACTGCTGATTCCTTATGTTACCTAACGTAATAAAATATATATCCTATAACCTGGCCAGAGAACATATACATATATATATATATATATATATATATATATATATATATATATATATATATATAAAACACGTAAATCGGATAAGTGGTTATCGAGTGATAAGCGCACTAACGGACAGACAGACAGAGAGATGTTACATTTTATATATTTTATATATTCGTTGCTACATGACATTGTGTCACATTACACGGTTTAGGCAGCATATTGCAATATGCAACGCAAGGCTTTTATTTAATTTAAAACACCCACTGAGCATATAGTATCTTGCTCTTTAATAAGAAATTTATATTGATTTATAACAAATATCGTGGCGTTAAAATACACATTCTTCAGAAAGGTTAAATTTCAATATATACTTTAAATAATTTTTAGTAAATACTGTTTTACAACTGAGTATCTTATTATGCACTAGCCGAGCCCGCGGCTCCGCTCGCGTGGACTTGATTCACTATTATCGTCACTGTATCTAACGTAATAAAATATTTCCTATAACCTGGCCAGAGAACATATAAAGGGTGATTCATTTAGAGGTACTTTTTGTGATGGGGATTTAATTGCAGATTGCGCATGCGTCGTGTCAACTGAAGTGGTATTCCTGTTCAGTAGTGTTTGACAATTCATAATGGAAAGACTTAGCCCGGTACAGCGTCTACAAATTGTTCAACTTTATTACGAAAATGGGCGTTCTACGAGGAATGTGTATCGGGCGCTTAGAGCAACTTATGGTCCACATAATCGGCCTACCGAACGCACAATTCGCTCTACCATCAATAAGTTTGAGACCCAATTTTCATTATTGAATAATGCTCGACCGAATAGACCACATCCAGCACGTAGTGAAGAAAATATAGGGTCGGTAGCGGAGAGTGTACGCGAAGACCGTGAAGTGTCGATTCGTCGCCGTTCTCAACAGCTTGGCCTGTCATATTCAACAACTTGGCGTATTTTACGTAAGGATCTTTCTTTAAAAGCATACAAAATTCAACTAGTGCAACAACTGAAGCCGACCGACCTTCCGAATCGTTTCCGTTTTAGTCGTTGGGCTCTTGACAAGCTTGCAGACGATCCACTGTTTTCGAGAAAAATTTTGTTCACCGATGAGGCCCATTTTTGGCTTAATGGGTTCGTGAATAAACAAAATGCCCGTATTTGGGGTGATGAACAGCCTGAAGAGGTTCAAGAGCTGCCATTAAATCCAGAAAAAAAACTGTTTGGTGTGGTTTATGGGCCGGTGGAATAATCGGTCCATATTTCTTCAAAACAGAGGCCGGCCGGAATGTTACTGTGAATGGTGACCGTTATCGCGCCATGATAACAGACTATTTGATGCCAGAAATTGAAGCCCGTGGTCTCGACGAAATTTGGTTCCAACAAGATGGCGCCACTTGCCATACAGCCCGTGAAATCATGACTTTACTGCGAGAGCAATTCGGCGAACAGATCATTTCACGCTTTGGACCAATGAATTGGCCGGCTAGATCATGTGACATCACACCTCTTGACTTTTTCCTTTGGGGCTATGTAAAGTCCAAAGTCTACATGGATAAGCCAGCTACAATTGAGGCATTGGAGGCCAATATTACTCGAGTCATTGGCCAAATACCACTCGAAATACTCACACGCGTCATTGAAAATTGGAACTTCAGAATGGACGTTGTTAACCGTAGTCGCAGACAACATTTGAAAGAAATTATCTTTAAGAAATAATTGTAGAGAATGGTTCTTTTATATGATAATAAAGATTATAACATAAAATTGTTTCTATTCATTTTTTTATTTAAAAAAAGTACCTCTAAATGAATCACCCTTTATATGAATTTAAAAAAAAAACACGTAAATCGGATAAATGGTTCTCGAGTGATAAGCGCACTAACGGACAGACAGACAGAGAGACAAAGAGACGTTGCATTTTATATATATTATAGATTAGGTAAGCGTTTAATGAGGTCTAAGACACATGGGATGCACCTAGTCATGGAAAAATTCTTAAAAAGCGGTATTTAGGTTTTTTTTTTAATGAAACTCTTCATTATATAATTTATTAGGTTTTTATTTTATATAATAATACATAGCTTAAAATACAATTTGTGAGATTTTAATTCCAAAAAAATATGGCGGCGCTACACCCGTTCACCTGCAACCCCCTTTTTAAAGAGAATTGCAGTGTGCACGATTACTGGGAGCTAGATCATCTGAAATCAAAATTACCAAAGCAATCAGTTTACTAGAGGATCAATCTTGTTTTTGCACGAAGGATTAAAATTTTTTTTTATCAAATGGCATTGGCTTAAACAAAAAAAGTGAAAAAATGACGTTACCGCGTTTTACATTTTTGCTAATTAAAAATAAAGTTCTTGACAAAATTAAAATTCATCCATTCAAAGACAAGCAATATATATAGAGAAGATATATACTAAATTGGATCAAAATTAGTTTAGTGATTCTTGAGATATCTTGCACACCGCCAAGCGGTTTTCAAGAAAAACGCCTTTAAAGTTTTAGATTTGAAAAATCAGGTTACAAAGCAGTAATATAAAAATAAATTCTTACCTGTAAATGAATCATCGACTCCAGGGCCATATGCTGAATCTTCATCAGCTCTTTGATCTTCTAGAATACTAATTTGTTCTTGTCTATGATGTAGTTTAGCGTCTTTTGTACTTTGTAGATTTTTTCACTCGGCCAGGTCAACCCGTTCTACATTTACTTTAGCTGCGTAGTCATGTGCCTTTCAGCCATAATGATTTCCATAGTGGTCATTATTTTTAACAAAGCCAGCTACGACTGAATTCCTACGAGTGAACTGCTACGAGTAAACTGTACAACGGCACTGAACAAACTCCCAGTTTCGAATATAGAACCTTAGAATAGCAAATGTGAATGCCTTGTCCCTTCTAAGAAAGACAACTGTAGAATCTCTTTGTATCTATAATATATATATAAAATGCAACGTCTCTCTGTCTGTCTGTCCGTTAGTGCGCTTATCACTGGAGAACCACTTATCTGATTTACGTACTTTTTTTTTTAAACATACATATATTCTCTGGCCAGGTTATAGGCTATATTTAATTACGATAGGTAGCATAACGAATGAGCAGGACGATAATAGTGAATGGAGTCGGTAAAAAGTTTGCCGCTAGCGCGTTCCTTTGCAATATAGCCTAAACCATTAAATATGGAACAATATTATGTAGCAGAGAATATCTATAATCTATAATCTATAATATATATAAAATGCAATGTCTCTCTGTCTGTCCATTAGTGCGTTTATCACGCCAGAACCACTTATCCGATTAACGTGTCTTTTTTTAAATTCACACATATATTCTTCGGCCAGGTTATATAATAATAATAATCTGTATCTATAATATATATAAAATGCAACGTCTCTCTGTCTGTCCATTAGTGCGTTTATCACGCCAGAACCACTTATCCGATTAACGTGTCTTTTTTTAAATTCATACATATATTCTTCGGCCAGGTTATATAAATAATAATCTGTATCTATAATATATATAAAATGCAACGTCTCTCTGTCTGTCCGTTAGTGCGCTTATCCCTCGAGAACCACTTATCCGATATACGTAATTTTTTTAAATTCATACATATGTTCTCTGACCAGGTTATAGATATATATTTTAACGTATCTCTGTCTGTCTGTCTCTCCGTTAGTGTGCTTATCACTGGAGAACCACTTATCCAATTTACGTACCTTTTTTTAAAAACATACATATGTTCTCTGGCCAGGTTATCTATAATCTTATATCTATAATATATATAAAATGCAACGCCTCTCTGTCTGTGTGTCTGCCTGTCTCTCTGCCTGTCTGTCTGTCTGTTAGTGCGCTTATCACTGGAGAACCACTTGTCCGATTTACGTGCTTTTTTTTTAAACATACATATGTTTTCTGGCCAGGGTATCTATCTATAATATATATAAAATGCAACGTCTCTCTGTCCGTTAGTGCGTTACGTTTTATAAATTACATATGTGCACTGGCCAGGTTATAGGATATATTTTATTGGGTTAGGTAACATAAAGAATAAGCAGTGACGATAATAGTGAATCAAGTCGGAAAAAAGGTTACCGTTAGCGCGTTCTCTTGCAATACACTGCCTAAACCATTAAATATGGAACAATATCATGTTGCAAAAAAATATAATGTATATAAAATGCAACGTCTCTCTGTCTGTCTGTCTGTCCGTTAGTGCGCTTATCACTTGAGAACCACTTATTCGATTTAAGTCTTTTTTGGCGTTATAAATTTATACATATGTTCTATACAATTTGATATAAGCCTAGATAACGGGAGATAAGGTGAGATAATGGGAGATAAGTATAAATAATGGGAGATAAGGAGAAATAATGGGAGATAAGCGGAGATAAGTCTAGATAATGGGAGTTATGGTGAGATAATGGGAGATAAGGAGAAATAGTGGGAGACAAGAAGAAATATTGCGAGATAAGTCGAGATAAGCCTAGATAATGGGAGATAAGGTGAGATAATGAGAGATAAGGAGAAATAATGGGAGATAAGGAGAAATAATGGGAGATGAGCAGAGATAAGCCTAGATAATGGAAATTATGAGGAGATAATGGGAGATAAGGAAAAATAATGGGAGATAAGGGGAAATAATGGCAGATATTTTATTACGTTAGGTAACATAAGGAATAAGCAGTGACGATAGTAGTGAATCAAGTCCACGCGAGTGGAGCTGCGGGCACGGCTAGTTATATTATAAAAGAAGGGTAAAATATATTAAAAAATGCCGGCGAAGGCTGTTTCGAGAGCAGCTGCTCGATACCTGCCCCAAACGCATCGGCACTTCTTTTAAACTGCTATAATTTCGTCAATTTTTAACCGATTGTTATGAAACTTGCAGAAAATATTCTTAAGATATCATACTAAAAGAAACTGTAAATTTTTTGATCCAGATGACTATGTACATCCCCTTACTTGAGTTACCACTTTCCGACGGATCAGAGAATAAGTAGTATCTACTTTATCCAAATGTTTTTGAAGAGTAGTATTTAAATGAATATTTACGACATTTTATGAATACTGTTCCGCCAAATTACGGATTAATACGTCAATTAAATTTTATACTAGATTTATATGTACATTTTATTTACAGTTACCAGTCCCAATCTATTAGAAAATACTCGAGAGAGAAAGGGAATTAAGGAGGCAAAGGAAATTAGATTTTCTTATATACGATTACGCATTTCAGTTAAAATTCAACTTTGGCATTAGCTTTTGCTTCAATAGAGTTGTAAATTTACTTATTCGGTGATCGCTAATGTAATTTCCATTACATGTCAAAATTGCTATATTTCCAAACAGGCCGATTTAGTAAGTATATTTTGTAGGTAAACTCATCACCGATTATAGCCAAATATTGCTTGGAATTGAAAATAAAAATGATAATGATTTTACATTGGCAGTAACGACTCCAAAAATTAAGTCAAACTGATGTTTTCAAAACTGTTAAAGTAATACCATGGGTCAGATTTAGATATTATTAAAAATAAATGATGATTATATTTAATGTGTCAATTTTTTCCTGATCCTAAGAAAAGATGAATGTTAAACACTAATATTAAATATGTTTGAAATATAACATAAAATTGTCAATAACTCTCAATTTTGCAAACTTTTCTTATAATAATAAATTAAACAAATCATATAAAAATGCACTTTTTTAATGTTTTATAGTTAGGTACCATATATATATATATATATATATATATATATATATATATATATATATATATATATATATATATATATATATATATATATATATATATATATATATACATATGTATATATATATATATATATATATATATATATATATATATATATATATATATATATATATATGTATATATATATATATATATATATATATATATATATATATATATATATATATATATATATATATATATATATAGTATCAGGTAGATACTCCCATACAGTCCTAGTGTGGGACAGAGCTATTTCAGGGAACCGACTCTGTCCACGTGAGCCTAGATTTCTCCTTCTACTACTTATAGATATCATGCCCCAACCTTACTCCCAACCAAGACCTATTTATCATTACTCATCCCTTCCCTCAACATCCCAAACCCTCTACCAACCCCCAATGGCCATAGTGGTGGCGTATTGGCCAACATTCTTCAAGATAATGAGAATGTCGATTCCCCAGGTAGGTCGGACAGATAGTTCGGAATCCTATACTGACGAAAAATTGTCAATCTGCTCAATAGGATATAAGGAGCAAGAAATCGATTTTTAAAAAACGACGAAAAAATGTAAAATCTATTGATGGGAAAATACAAGATCTAAGAGTAGCTACATATAATATTCGATCGATGTATGACGAGAACGCCTAGAAAAAGAGCTAAACGACATAAAATGGGATATTCTAGGAATTTGTGAGACTAAAATGAAAGGAGGAAAAGCCACAGTTCTGTAATCTAGCTTTACTAGAATAATATAGATTATTTAGTAGGAGGAATTGCCATTTTGATACATAAGCTATCAGAAGAATGATCACCAAAATGTGTTCCATTTCACATCAAGTTATGTACATTACGATTAAACAAAAATTTTCAGTGCAGTAATACACTTATACGCATCTATATCCGCTTCCACTGATGAAGACTTGGCACAACTCTATGAGGATATAACGAAAGTGGAGAGCTCAGAGAAACCATAGTTAATAATAATAACCGGGGATTTTAACGCAAAGCTAGGCAAATGTTGGAAACTTTGGTTTGGAGAACCACAACGAAAGAGGTGATATACTTGTGGAGTATGTACAGAGCGAACAACTCTTCTGCATGAATTCTTTTTTCAAGAAAAAATCCCAAAGGCGGTGGACGTGGAAGAGTTCGGATGGTAAAACAAGAAACAAGATCGATTATTTTATTACAAACCGAAGAAAATAATGCAGAGGTGTATGTATCAGTACTCAACAAGTTTGATACAGGTAGCGACCACTGGCTAGTAAGAGCTTTATTTAAAATAAATCTGAAAGTAGAAAGAAAGAACATGATTGAACATAAATACACAAAGTTTCCAACCATGAAGGTGCTCAAGAAAAATCAGTCACAGACACAAGCAACAAAGTAAACTTCAACCAGTAGACAGTTTAAAAAAAAACATGGAAATAAACCAACTTACATCTAGTATCAAAGTAACAATTAAGAAAATGTCCTACCAACAGCAGAAAGTGAACAAACTCTCTTCCGAAACAATTAAACTCATAGAAGAAAGAAAATCTAAAGAAAGAGGTAGACACGACTATGAAACATTGAACAAAGCCATAAAGAAAGAAATAAGGAAAGATGTTAAAAAATACATTACAAAGTTAATAATTAGCACCACCGAAGAAGACAAAAATATGAAAGTATTAAAATTGATGTCAAAGGATAGAACTAAAATAATAAAATTACGAGATAAAACAGGAAGAAAATAACGGATGAAATAAAGGAATTCTACACAGAACTCTGGTTTTCGACTATGCCAAAAACATATTCCTAACGTTGGCTCGCAATAAATTTCTGAGGTAAGCCGAAGTGAATTGGAAACTGCTTCAAAACCGATGAAAGATAATAAATTTCCAGATAAAGATAAAATAATATCTGACATATTGAAAATGGGAGAAAATGAACTTTTTGATGGGATACGGATATTACTCAACAAAGATATTGAAGAACAAAGAATACCTGTACATTGACAAAACATGTTTCTATCGATCACAAAAACCTTGAGAACTATCGCCCTATCAGCTTTTTATCGTATTTGTACAAACTTTTAAATAAACTTTTTTTTTATAGTTCACCTCCTCACTTGAGTAGGGATTTTACCCTTTTTCATATCCTAAGGATATCGGTGAGGATGTAATACCCGTCAACGTTGTCCAAGTGCCAAAACATACATTTCTTGTATTTCACAGCACCTCTTGGACAACTCGGTAGTGCTGCCACGGACGTTATTGCATTTCTGCGAACAACTACTACCTATGCGAATAACTACTATCTAATTATCACAAACCGTCTAACAAATAAGTTTGATGACTAACAACCAGTCGAACAGACGGACTTTCTCTGGAATCTGGAACAACAGACCATATCTAGACGCTTTTAATAGAAAAAGTGAGAATATAATATTAAACTGCTCCTAGCTGCCATTGATTTTAAGAAGGCTTTCGACTCCCTGGGACATTGGACAATTATGCAGTCCTTAGCTCATGCCAGAATAGACTCAAGATATACTGAACACATAGAATTCATAAATGAAAATGCGACATTAACGGTTAAGTTAGATGAAGATTGAAAAACAGAACCCATAAAGATCAAGAAAGGTGTTAAGTAGAGCCACACAATTTCACCAAAATTGTTTACCGTGGTCTTGGAGAATGTATTTAAAAATCTTGAGTGGGAAGAGAAGGGAATTAATTTCGATAGCATATATTTATATCACTTGTGGTTCGCAGATGATGAAGTACTGATTAGCGAAGATCTAGAAGAACTGAAAATTATGCTGGAACAACTTAATCAAGTTTCATAGAAAGTTGAACTCGAGATGAACATCAAGAAAATAAAACTTCTAAGCCCACAAAATACAAAAATTAAGATCGGCACGGAAGAAATCGATAGAGTGGAAGAGTATATATACTAGAAACATAAGATTAGATTAGATAAGAGCAAACAAACAGCGGAAATACCAAGGCGAATTGGTCTCAGCTGGACTGCATTTCAAAAACTGGGATTCATCCTAAAAAACGGACATATCCCCATGACCCTAAAAAGAACGAGAGTTGCATACTTCCAGTAAGTACGTATGGGCTGGAAAACGTGACCCTTATAAAAAATTGTCTATATCGACTCCAACCTACTTATTGGGCCATGAAAAGACAGATGTTAGATATTAGTTTACGAGAACACATTAAAAGCGAGGATATCAAACGAACAACAAGAAATATCGTGAAAGAGTGGCAAAATTAAAGTGGCAAAGGACGGGGCATGTAGCTAGAATGAATGATGGTAGATGGACAAAAAAATTACTTAAATGGAGACCTTGGGAGAGGAGCCAAAGTGTCGGATGACCAATGAAAAGATGGACTGATAATATCAGGTTGATAGCAGATAGTAGCTGGTTCCATCGTGCACAGGATAGAAGCAATTGGAAGAAACTTGAGGAGTAGTGGCTTATAAAGAAGAAGATATATATAGAGTCAATCCAAAAAGTCTCCATACACTACCAGCTTTCTATTACTATTTTTCTGTTATGTTTAACTAATTAATTGGAAGTATGAGAAAAAACATGTTTAAATTGATACTTGAAACTTAACCAACGAGGATTAGTATTAAAAACAACGACGGAACATTTTATTTAGAAATATGAACAATATTAATGTCAAAAAATCTCCATACACTTAACAATTACCAATAATAATTTGATGGAGTTTAACGGAAAATAACAGCTTCGTTTAAACTAATATTTAGTGGGACCGCTGTTGGCCTTGTAAATCTCCTGTAACTTTTTGTCAAGTTTGCAACCAGCTTTCTAGTAACTTCTGCTGGCATGTTCTCTCATTCGTTCAATATTCTGTTTTTTAATGCTTCTCTAGTTGAAACATTATGTTTGCGAACGCGCCGTTTAAGTTTCTCCCATAAATGCTCGATGGGGTTAACATCGAGTGATTGCGGAGGTGTATGAAGTTGTTGTCGCACATTATGGATCATCCATTCTCGCACTAAGTTTGCGGTGCGCGATATTTCGGATCATTGTCCTGTGGGAAAATGTATCTTTTTTTCGAGTGCTAATTTTTGGACACTTTTTCTTAAATTATCTCTCAAAATATTCAGATAAACATGCTGATCCATGGTACCATTAATAAAATGTCAATTTCCAACCCCTCGAGCGGACATGCATCCCCAAAGCAGAACACTGCCACCCCCTTGTCTCACCGTGGAACAAATGTTTTTAATATCGAATGTGGTATTCTTCTTTCTCCAAACTTTAGTTTTGCCATCATATCCAAAAAGGTTAATTTTAGTTTCATCACTAAAAATTACGAATTCCCCAAAATTCAGGAGGTTTAGTAACATATTCCCTAGCAAAAGCTAACCGCTTTTTGCGATTAGCTTCCGAAATTAACAGCTTCTTCCTAGCTGTACACCCCTTATAGCCTGCCCTGTGTAAACAATTTCTGATTGTGGACAAACATTTTTCGAAAATAGTTCCCATACTCTACTTAATTTTGGTGTACTTTTCTTGGGACCTATAATTATTTGTCTAACAATATTGGCCTCTTCACGTGGAGTCGGTTTCTTGAGACGACCGGAGCGTGATTTATACTGGTTTACAATGTACTGAACGGTAACATGCGACTTTTTAACAGTTTTTCCTATTTTTCTGTACGATTTTCCATCTTTCCATAAATCCATTATGATCTTTCGAACTTGAAATGGAATTTCACAACTTCTCTCGCTCATTTTTAATACTACTTTGAAAACTCACTACAAAATTACTAGCAATAAGTGACAGATTATAAAGTATTGCCGAAAATTATTCATTTGTGTTCAATTTAAGTAGCAATAGATAGATTGATAAAATGCGGCTCATTATAACGTGTTTTTTTTAATGCAGTTCTTGAGTGTATCGAGACTTTTTTGACATTAATTTTGTTTATGTTTTTATAAGAATGATGTAACTTCCAAATAAAATGTTCCGTAGTTGTTTTTAATACTAATCCTCGTTGGTTAAATTTCAAATATTAATTTAAATATGTTTTCTCATAGTTGGAGTTAATTAGTTAAACATAACAGAACAATAGAATAGAAAGCAGGTGTATATAGTATATATATATATATATATATATATATATATATATATATATATATATATATATTTATATATATATATATATATATATATATATATATATATATATATATATTTATATAAATTTATATTATTTTTTGTAAACCAGCCTAGTCATAATTAATGAGGAATAGAGCTTTGTGCAAAATATTATCACAGAAGCGTGCTTTTTCTATAAGTCTACAATCGCGTTTGTAGACAAAAGAAATATGAAAATTACATACTATAGAATTACCAAAATATATTTAAGAGCGAGAAATTCTTTGCCGAATCCCATACCATTAATTATCCAACCTACGTTATTCGCGTAGTTACATACTCCGTAAAGCTTTTAATGCCACGTCAAAATTGTTTATTAGTACATATACCTTATAATTTTTTTATAATGACTGAGGGGCTAAAAAATTTTGGTAAATATATGTAAAGATATTATCGATCCATAATTAAAATAATCTTTATCATCAGTCACTACAAGCCTTAATTTTAACTTAAATGTCTACTTAAAATAACCGGTCAAGTGCAAGTTGAACTTGCACAATTAGTGTTCCGTACGTTGATTGTTTTTAAAATAAAAAATTTTGTTTAGGGTGGTATAAAATGACCAGTGACTTCACAAAACACACCCCAAATGAGTTTTCAACAAAGTTTGTTTCCAATCTTTATTGAAAACTGGTGTCCTTGAAATTTTGGTGTTTTTCTATACCAGGTAAATTATTAAAGGTAATGATAATTTTCGTTCAATCTATACCCCGTGGAGAATATTCCAGGGTTTTTTTCAAAATTTTTCGATCAGTACTTTTCGAGAAAAGGTAGGGGACAGCGATTTTTCACGATTTTTTAAAAGTAATACGAAGAAAAGTGTGCGCAAGTGTTACATTATATATATATATTTTTTTTACTCGTGGTTTCACAAGCTTTCATTTGACACCACATTCGATGACCTAGTAAAAAAATTTTTTTTTCACTTCCGATTTCACCCCTCAAAACGAATCCCTAAGTCAAAATTTATGTTACGGTGATACAAAATGATCAGTGACTTCAGAAAACACACTTCAAATAAGTTTTCAACAAAGTTTATTTCCAATCTTTACTGACAATTGATGACCTTGAAATTTCTGTTTTTTTATATACCAGATAAATTATTACAGGTAATGCACTCGTGATAATTTTCGTTCAAATCTACACCCCGTGGAGAATATTCCAGAATTTTTTCAAAATTTTTTTGATAAGTACTTTCCGAGATATGGCGGGTGTGGACAGCGATTTTTTAAAAATAATACAAAGAAAAGTGCGCCCAAGTATTACATTATATATATATATATATATTTTACTCGTGTTTTCACAAGCTTTCATTTGACACCACACTCGATTACCTAGTAAAAAATTTTTTTTTTTTCACTTCCGATTTCACCCCCCAAAACTAACCCCTTAAGTCAAAATTTAACTTTCAAAACTACATGGCTCTGATGAGGCCATCAATTCCTATATTACTACCAAATTTCAACTTTCTATGACAAATAGTTTCGGAGAAAATCGGGTGTGACAGACGGACAGACAGACGGACAGACACCGAAGTGATCTTATAAGTGTTCCGTACGGAACACTAAAAGTACCCGCTAATTTGAAAAAATCAAAAAAAAAATCACTACAGGCCATGAACTGAACACTTTGCGTCCATCTTTAGCTAATTAGACTTCTAATTAAATCTTAAATCGTTTATTTTATAGTAGTTCAACGCGAACTCTGAAGTATGATCTAATCTTTTCCTTAAAACTCATTCAGAAAATAATATTTACTGAAATTTTGAAATGAGGAAAAATGGTACTTTACCTACATTTTGGAAGAGTATTATAAAAGTATTAAGTTTTGTAGTATTTCGGCATATCTTTCTACTCTAACTCTACGTCCACTACGCTTAAAATTCAAAATAATTTTTTGCTAATATTAGAAGTACTGTTGTTGTGAATAAAGACTGCTACGGTCTGCATACAAAGATAAAGACACGAATAGAAATAATAAAACAAAACACAGACGAATATCGACAAGTACTAGAAAATCATACAAAACAAATAAACTAGCAAACAGAAGTTGATGAAATAAACACGCAAATAACCAACAGCCAACTTATGACTACAAAACAAATAACAACATCGAAAAAAGAAAAAACACATAAATAAAGTAGAAAACACCAAATTTAATGAAACAGAGAACACTATTAAGAAATGAGCTTACAAATCGCGGATTAGAATTTGCAGGAATAGAAAAAAAAAATAAAGAAGAAGATCAGAGAAGTCATCAGGCAGTACAGAAACTCGAAAATATAAGAACTTCTGAAAGAGAGAAAAAGTTTGAAACCCTAAACAAACAAATGAAAGACATGAAATAATAAAAAAACTTATAAATAACGATAACCAAGAGATCGTACAAATCCAAGCGATAAAGGAAGCTACAGAAAAATATTATCAAACACTATATGATACGAGAAAATCGCCACTGCCTGGGAAAGAAGAATGAAATAGAGTAATAGTAAGATGTGAGATCTGAAGAAATTCCCGATATAACGACGGATGAAATAATAAACACCATTTAATATATTCACAACAACAAAGAACCAGGAGACAACGAAATAGCTACAGAAATAAGGTATGGAGGAGTATTTTTTTTGTTATGGGTCTAGCACACGTGCTGCAGGGAAATCTCTAAAGCGCTACAGGAGCGACATGTGTGCGGAAAAAGCGATTCACGTTGATCTTGAATGGTTGCAAATTGTATTCGGTGGGAAACACAGTCCTGGGCAAATTATTCCAAAGGGATGATGTTCTCCATATAAGAGACAGCTTGAAAAGTGTTGTACGAGGAGTAACAAGCTGAACCTCATACGGATGTGAAGTATTAGCGCGACGTGTATTTCTAACATGCACCGCTCTGGGAGGAATTAAGTGAGCCACATCCTTCGAACACTTTCCATGAAAATACTTGTAGAATAGACTCAAATCGCCAACCGTTCTTCGACGTTCCGATGAACCAAGGCCGCCGGTCAGTTCCGGGTCTCCAATCAAACAAACAGCTCTTCTCTGAATAGAATCCAACATATGCAGTGTATGTTTAGGAGCAGAGCCCCAAACATGGGAGCAGTATTCCATAGTTGATCAAATTTTAGCTTTGTAAAGAAATAAGAGTTGTTTTGGAATGTAAAGCTGGTTCGAAATAATATTCCCAACTTTTGAGAAGCTCTCAAACAAATTGAGTTACGATATTAGAGGAATGCAGTGCCCCGACATAAACATATTGGGTTCTGCAACGTTACCTTTTTTAGAAAAACTGCCGCCTGGGTTTTTGTAGCGTTAAATTCCACTTGGTTACTGTCACCCCAAGATGGAATTTCTTCCAGGTCTTTGTTAAGTTGAATGACTTTCAGCTGTCTGCGGATATTCGTCTGAGTAGCCGATGTCCGAGCGTTCAATGAATGAAGGGACAAGCGTACTGTCATCTGCAAAGCTGTAGATATATTCCTGGTCTTTTCCAGCAGATAATGTAAATGAGAAAGAGAGTAGGAACAGTATGGAGTCTTGGGGCACACCGGCGTTGATAGTGAAGGTGTTAGAAAGAATCCCGTCGATTGCCACTAGTACCAGAAGAGCTTAGCCAATAATCCATAGTGCCAAACATGGTCGAATGTCTTGGACATATGTTCAATTATGATGTTCCAAATATGTGTGACATAAGTCAGAAGATTTCCTGTTGATCTATGCTTACGAAAGCCATATTGGTGGTCGCTAATAATGACACATGCCTTATTTTACAAGTAGCGTTTAGGAAGTAAACTTAAGTAAACTTAAGTATCGGTAATACATTCTCTTCAGGCTCTATTTAACAGGTGCCTTATAGGAAGTAAAATACCAACAACATCTTGGGTAAACGCCGTAACTGTGCGTATTTTTAAAAAGGAGAACAAATTTAAATTGGAGAATTACAGACACATCAGCCTGTTATCGGTATTATACAAAATCCTCAATAGAATCATAATATATAGATTAACGAACAAATTAGACAGTTATCAACCACGTGAACCAGCGGGATTTAGACGGGGATAGAACGTCTTCAAATAATTAGACTACTAGTGGAAAAAACAAATGAGTATAAGGTCGCCTTGTAGACAGCAATGGTTGACTACGAAAAAGCATTTGATTCTATAGATATATGGGCAGTCTTTAACGCCTTAAGTAATATCAGAGTCGACGAAAGGTACATATCTCTTCTTGAACATATATATAAAAATGCCACATCACAAATACTGTTTGAAGAAAAAACAAATAAAATCAAAATTAAAAGAAGAATTAGACAAGGCGATTCAATATCCGCAAAGCTGTTCACGTTGACTTTAGAAGACATGTTCAAATTGCTAAAGTGAAAAAATAAAGGAATACTAATAAACGGTGAACGATTAATTAACTTAAGGTTTGCAGATGATATCACTCTGATCGCGAACACAAAAAAAAAGAATTACAAGAAATGCTGATAGAATTAAATAACAACTCTCGAGAAGTAGATCTAAAAATAAACTTCACCGAAATCAAATATTTGAACAATGAACCTGAAGATAGCCGCCAGGAACTGTTAACAGAAAGTGAAAGAATAAGAAATGTACAAACATTCATATATTTAGGACAAAAAATCGAGACATCAAAAACTAATTTAAATGTCGAATTGGATAGAAGAGTTTCGTTAGCTTGATCTGCGTTCGGAGGGTTACAATCCACATTTAAATTGGAGATCCCAAATACAATAAAAGCCAGAGTGTTTGACCAATGTATATTGCCGGTATTAATATATGGCACTGAAACGTGGGGCTTTAAATAAAAGTATAATATATAAACTCCAAGTAACCCCATTGAGAGGAGGGAATGGTAAATATTAGACTCCAAGATCGAATTTTTTTTAACATCGAGATACGAAGAAGATCAAAAGTGACAGGTGTGATACCACGAATATGTATATAAAGGTTGGAATTGGGCTAGGAATATCGCAAAGATGAATGATAACAGATGGACACGTCGTATGGTTGCATGGAGGCCTAGAGAATGTAAAAGATGCAGAGAAAGACCACAGACAAGATATACGGAGGACATAAAAAGATTAGCGAGACACGAGTGGATGCAAAATGCAAATAGCAGAGTTCAGTGGAGACAACTTGGGGAGGCTTACATCCGACTATAGACAGAATAACTAATGATGATGATGATGGTTTGCAACGCTTTTTTGATATTTGATTTATAACATTTTGAACCGTTTTTTATTTCCGTCCGGTGTAGATAAATTAGGAATTTATATACGCCCAAATAATATATTGTATAAATACATTAGTTTAGAAAGCTCAGTGGAGACAACTTGGGGAAGCTAAAATCCGACTATAGATAAAATAAGCTAATGATGATGATGATGGTTTGCAATGCTTTTTTAATATTTGATTTTATAACATTTTGAACCGTTTTTTATTTCTGTCCGGGTAGATAAATTAAGAATTTATATACGCCCAAATAATATATTGTATAAATATGTTAGTTTAGAGTGTAAGGATTTGCATGTAACCCAAAATCGCGCAATTCGATGTATTACCTAAAATTATTCACCTGGACCACCCAAATTTAAACTTAATAAAAATTTATAGCAGGGACACCCATAATATAATGATAATAATATTACTTGAAGAGCATATGCGGAGTAAAGTATCTGACCAGGAAAGGTAACGGTTAATACTTTAATTTAATTTGTAGTTTGTAATATTTAAACATATTAATTAAAAGAGATTTAATTCAGTCATAAAGTGGGTATATGAATGCAAAGCTCTTATTTAGTTTACAATATCCGCAGAGCGTATAGTACCTTGCAGTACGACAAGGGATTAATATGGATTTATTAATTAAGGATGTGAGCTGGCAAGATAAAAATTCTGGTGTGTATTTCATATCATCATCATCTCTATCTTACTCCATCGATAGTCGGATCTAAGCCTCCCAAGTTGTCTCCAATGAGCTTTGCTGTTTGCTTTTTTCATCCAGTCGTGTCCTCCTAATCTTTTTATGTTGTCCGTCCATCTTGTCTGTAGTCGACCTCTTCATCTTTTGTGTTCTCTAGGCCTTCATTTAATTATACGGCGGGTCCATCTGTTATCAATCCGCCTTGCGATATGCCCCTCCCAATTCCACCGTAATATACATATTTCGTTGTATTACATCTGCCACTTTTGATCTTCTTTGTATCTCGATGTTAGGAATGCGATTCTGGAGTCTAATATTTAGCATTTTCCTCTCCATTGTTCTTT
>CM032449.1:114553859-114580469 GCA_019049505.1 Pachyrhynchus sulphureomaculatus | reverse complement strand
TTTAATTGCGCCCCACGTACACTGCGTCATTTTGTAAGATGTGAAAAAGTGTTCTCAGTTTGAGGCATCTTTTTTTTTGTACCCTGTGAGAAGTTGTTTGTCCCACGCTTAAGCGCAATTTTGTAACCTTTGAACTTACCCGCTTTATTTTCTGATACTGAATTGAGTGAACCCTGATTTTAAAAGAACTAAAGAAATTAAACACACACTAGCTCAGTTTTCTTTGGTAGAGAGATATGGGTAAGAGATATTTGTCTTACGTCTTGTTGGAATTATTTTCTATTTTTTTAAAAAGCTTCAGTTGTACAAGTCTTTTGGGCACCACTCATTTTAAAATAGAAAGGATTTAACTTCAGCTAAAAAAATGAGAAAAAAATGAAGTGTTTTATGGATATTACTAAAAAGAATTAGTCTAGTACAACTTATCCTGAAAAGAAAAATAAGTATTCAGTGAGACACTAGCTTTAATCAACTAAAAGAAAATTTATTCATGTTTTTAAAATGAAAAGTTCTAACCTTTACAGTTTTACCTAACAAATTCTAGCCTAACTAGTAGTTGTTACATTAAAATTTTTAGACTATTATAACCCCGAAGACGAGAAATCGTGCTTTACACTTCACTTTTTAGTCTGTTTTACATTGCAGTTAAGGCGCTACTCTCGAATAAGTCTATTGAAGGGAGTTTTGTTGACTTACTGTTTTTTATTCCTGCTGTGATCGACTACGCCCGATTTCACACTTTTTCTTAACAAACACTTAGAAAGCCCACTACGGCTTTTATTTAGAAAACTGGTACTTTTACTTAGCGGCTCTGATGAAAATTAGCCTACTTCGGCTAGATGGAAAATAGCCTCTCGGCTAGACGGTACTGCCTGGCTGCGGCTAGATGGAAAACAGCCTGGCAGCGGCTTGATGGTACTGCCTGGTTGCGGCTAGATGGAAAACAACCTCTATTCAAGCTCTGCGGAGCCTTAAATAATCGTGCGACTTTTGCCGGTAATATCACGACGCTCCAATCAAAACTGCGGATCAAACATTTCACCAATCGCGGCCTGGCGGTAGGTTCGGTCCGGAACCCGCACAAACACAATATATACTGAACGTCTTGGAACTTCTGTTTAATATACCGTTCGATACAAAAATGAAAATAGGTACAATTTTGAAATGGAAAAATCAGTAACATTACATGGTCTTAAAATCTAGGAAAAAATGAATGTTACATACTTTTATTTAAAGCCCAGGTTTCAGTGCCATATGTTACTACCGGCAGTACATATTGATCGAATATTCTAGCTTTTATTATATTTAGAATGTCCAATTTAAATGTAGATTGTAACCTTCCGAATGCAGACCAAGCTAACGAGACTCTTCTATCCAGGTCAGATTTTAAAATATTTTTTGATATTTCAATTTTTTGTCCTAAATATATAAATGTTTGTACCTTTCCTATTCTTTCACCTTCTATTAATAGTTCTTGGCTGTTATCTTCACTTTCGTTGTTTAAATATTTGGCTTTGGTGAAGTTTATTTTTAGATCTATTTCTCGAGACTTGTTATTTAATTCCATCAGCATTTCTTGTAATTCTTCTTTTGTGTTGGCGATCAGAGTAATATCATCTGCGAACCTTAAGTGATTGAATCCTTCACCGTCCATTAGTATTCCTTTATTTTTCCACCTTAATGATTTGAACATGTCTTCTAGAGTCAAAGTGGACAGCTTCGGGGATATCGAATCGCCTTGTCTAATTCCTCTTTTAATTTTGGTTTTATTTGTTTTTTCTTCAAGCATTATTTGTGATGTGCCATTTTTATATAGGTATTCAAGAGGAGTTGAGTACCATTCATCGACTCGATGCTGTTACTTAAAGCGTTAAGAACTGCCCATATCTCTACTGAATCACATGCTGTTTCGTAGTCAACCATTGCAATCCACAAGGTGACCTTACATTCATTTGCTTTTTCCACTAGTAATCTGTGTTGAAGATGGTCAAAAGTGCTGTATCCCCGTCTAAATCCCGCTTGTTTACGTGGATGATACCTGTCTAATTTGTTCTCTAATGTTATATTCTAGTGAGGATTATGTATAGTACCGATAACAGGGTGATGAGTTTGTAGTTCTACAATTTAAATTTGTTTCCTTTCTAAAATATAAGCACAATCAGGGCGGTTACCCAAGTGGTATTTTACTTTCTATGAAGCATCTACTAAATAGAGCTTGAAGAGATTTTATTATCGATGCTCCTCCATACTTTATCATTTCTATAATTATTTCATCATCCCTTGGTTCTTTGTTGTTGTGCATATGTTGCAGGGCATTTATTATTTCATCCGTTGTTACATCGGGAATTTCTTCAGATCCTACATTTCTCACTATCACTCTATTTCCTTCTTCTTTCCCGGCTGGTGGCGATATTTTCGTGTCATCTAGTGTTTGATAATATTTCTCGGTAGCTTCCTTAATCTCTTTGATTTGTGCGATCTCTTGGTTATCGCTATTTATAAGTTTTATTATTTATTCTGTTTGGTAGTTTATGTGTTTTATATGATTTTCCAGTGCTTGTCGATATTCGTCTGTGTTTTGCTTTATTATTTCTGTCGGTGTCTTTATCTTTGTATGCGTTATCCTGCTTCAGATTTATTCTTATTTTTACTCTGGGCATCGGATGGTCACTGCCAATGCTTATCGTGTTCAGGACTGTCGTGTCAATTACCCAGACCAAACTTCCTGACACTTTTCTCATTTGTATTCATTGGTTTCCCTATTCTGGCATTGAAGTCGCCGATTATTATGCTATATTTTGTTTTATGGTGTAGCAATGCTTCGTTTTTATCTGCGTAGAATTGGTCAATTTTTTCTCCCTCGTTGTCTGATGTCGGTGCATATACCTGAATCATCTTACATTTGCATCTTCTATTCATCCGTATGTCTACTGAAATCACTCTTTCCGATATGGCATTTTCTGCTATTCTTTTATGAATAAGTAGACCGACTCCTCCATTTTTCTTACTTTCATTGCCTTTATAGGAAAAATGTATGGCCACTTTTTAGGATGGTACAAGACTCTGCTGTTCTTAATTCCGCTAAGCCCAACACTGTCCATTTTATGTTTTTTAGTTCTTTTTCCAATTCGATCATTTTTTCCTCTTCGGATCCTAAAATTTTTGTTTTATAAGTTCCTATGTACCATTGTGTTCTTTTGGGTTGTCTATGAGCTGCGGTTATATGACTGTGTTTTATTTTCGAATTTTTGTCTCCTCCAGAATCCATGGGACTGACAGCAAGAGCAGGGCTAGATTCTAAGTTTCCTCTACTCGCCTAGGGTACTACGTTTTGGAAATTCGACATTTTCATTTTTAATTTGGGGTTTTTAGCCATTTCCTTGTCGCGCCGGTCAAACGTGTTGTAAAGAGGTAAGGAAGTTAGAAGGATGGTATGTGGTGAAGGATTAATATTTTTAAGACCTGATGTCCTCCCCATATTAGGAGGTGGGAGGAGAACAAGGCTGGCGTAGGCAGGGTCGCGTCCCTAAAGTATATCTCTCCCCTGCCAGGAACGCAGAGGAGTATATACCCGCTACCGCATATATATTTCATATACTCTATTTAAATCCCGCTAGATATTATTTACTATTCAAAATAATTATGTATTAGGTAACCGTTTAATGAAGTTGTAATCATAGTCATTAGCTAATTCAGAGGCTATTTATTCTCGCAATTTATTCAACTAATTTATTAGCGTTAATTGGGAAAAAAATTGTTCCTATATGTATTAAGAAAATGTAGAGTTCTTGCGAATATCTATAATAGAGTTTGTTAGGGGTTCGGTGTTCAAGAAAAATTTACTAATTGTAAATCATTTTAAACAGCTATAATGACACGTGACACTACTGATTGGTAAATGTTGCCTAAGTAGTTAAGGAATGATGAGCATATACTCTAGATTTTTAATTTCGCATCGGATTGCGACTATTTATATGTCCTCAGGAAGGGCATTTGTTGACGTTCCTGAGTATTTAAATGTTTCATTTGCGAAAGCTCATGATGAAGTGTATGTGAATTAAGAGTGCTCAGCGAAAGAGTTGAACAATATTACGACAGTTAAAAGATAACAATTCGTTAAAAATAGTAGATCATTTTAGAAAGTAGATATTCAGTGTTCAAAATTTCTTGGAGATTAGTGACGCAATATGAGGACGCCGATAGCCTACAAAGGAACGTCTGAAAACTGTACACTCGTCTGTGCTAAATCGGGATCCAACGTAATTTAGCAAACCAGCAGACCAAATCCATTTGAATGAAGAAGGTTCTAATAGACTAATGATAAGTTCAAAAAGGACGAAATAATATTCTGGCCTTATAATGACAGCTTTCATTACAAGAAAGAAATTACCTTGAAACGAGCAATGTTGATTTTGTACTCGCTTACTAGTATACAATTAAAAATCACAGGATCGTGTCATTATGAATATTTGAGCTATTTGTAAAAGTAAATTATGTTAAAAAAGAGTAGCAGCATTCAAGTCTACTGAGTTCAAGAAAAAATATATTGAAATGGGTGACTTACAAGAAAGAAATTACCTTGAAACGAGCAATGTTGATTTTGTACTCGCTTACTAGTATACAATTAAAAATCACAGGATCGTGTCATTATGAATATTTGAGCTATTTGTAAAAGTAAATTATGTTAAAAAAGAGTAGCAGCATTCAAGTCTACTGAGTTCAAGAAAAAATATATTGAAAAGGGTGACTTCTCGAGTCAACGGGAGACACACAATATTTGTTTTTGTTAAATTTGGAAGTTCTTTAAAATTTTATAAATCAGTGGACTGTGTAATTTTAAAAGTAGAGTTAAGAAGAATGTTGTGCTCCCTGAATGACAACGAGTTTTAAAAATAAATAAAAGGGAGAAGAAGGACACCCAAGATACCGATCGGTGACATGTTAAAGACGCCTTACATGTTTATGTGTGAAAATATTTTTCAAAAATAAATATTTTTTGTGAAATCTTGCACATAGGTAAAGCCAAGAGCACCTTAAGTGATTTATTGATGTTGCTGAAGATTATTAACAATTAGTTCTTCTAACAGTTTAACCAAACAAAAAATTTTAACCTCTATATGTCGTGTTTAATGCATTACCTACTAGAAAATTTTTAGTTGTTAAAAAGAAACACGTCATTTATATTTATTTGAAAGAATGCATATAACGAAATCGACTGATTGCAATGAAACAATAGTTATCGGTAAGTAGTTTTCAATGTAAAAATTCAGACAAACAGGGGTTACGATTAAAAATTTGTAACCTTTTTAAATTAACTACGTTGGAACTTTGCATCAACAGGAGCGATGATTAAATAAATCTAAGAATATAAACTAGACTATATATATTAAACTTAGAATTACACCTGGAGCATTAGTTTTGCTCTAATAACCCGTATAGAGGACTGTGAGGAATAGGTCCTCGATCCTTATTTACACTGTTTTTATATTTTATTATTTCAATACTTTTGCATGCAATCACATACATTCTTTATAACCTTAAATTATGTCATATTTCAATCTGGTTTTGTTCATGAGCATGTTCGGCAACGCTTCATTTCTCAGATCTACCGGGAGTTTTTTTCTTCGGATTTCCTAAGATATTTTTTAAGTTTTCTGATAACTTATAGACTAACGTGAGGCTTATATTAATAAATACCATATTAAGTGGTATATTTTGGATTATATGGCATTAAAATATATTTCGTTAAATTCTACTCACGAACAAAAACGGTGAAATAAATATTTAACAGAACTTATGTCTATTTATTAACTTGTTTATTAAGTTTTCATAATCACTGATTCTAGCTATATTCTTAATACGAATCTTTTTCTAAATCTGACTTCATTTAACGGGAAAGTGACTAAATGATGAACTAAAAAGTGTAAGCGAGTTTAAGTTGTTTAAAACTTTGTTTTTTGTGTGTTCTATGGCGTTGGTGCATACCAAATAGCCAGCTTCTCACTTTATCCTTTTTGCAAACAAATTTACATTTACTTTTTTTATTAAGGACCGACCCAAGCAGACTGTCAGAATCGAACCGCAGACCACCGGATTCATAGTAGGTTTCATTACCTACTCCTCCAGTGGTCCCGCCAAGTTGTTGAGTCTTTAGGAATACATCTGTTTGTTACGGAATTTTTATTGTGTGTGTCAAATTCTAATTTATTGTTGTTTTTAATAACTAAAATATCCAGGAATGCTAATCTTTGGTTGTTCTCAATTTCATAGGTAAGTCTAATGGAGAGAAGTGGAAAGTTAAATGAATTTTCCATGGATGGTGACAAACAATTACCCATTGCTGGGTTTTCATTTCGAACTGAAAATTTTTGCTTAAAAAAAAGAAAAAAAAAAAGATAATGTATTATAAACAGTTCAAGTATAATATTATTTCACTGTATCTATGTCAAGAAAAATTTAGATAGTATGTCAGCAGAAAGAACTATACAACCTAATCTGAACTAAACAATGTTATTAGGCTTAAAAACTTTTTAGAAATAATTTTAATGCCTTTTTATGGTCAAAAGTTTTGTTTATGTTATTAGGTGATGACTAGATCCCATCCGGTACCGTGAAGTGTGATATTATGTTATATTCTCTGACTGCATCAGCTCACTCTTATGCTAACATTTCGTGATGATGCTAATGCTTTCGGCCAGTGGTAGCAAAACTAATAGCCAGCCTAATTTTTGACCTAATATAACCTGCAGCAATTTAAGGACACCGAGTGTGTGTGAGTGTGTGAGTGTGTGAATGTGTGAGTGTATGAGTGTGTGTGAATGTGTGAGTGTGTGAGTGTGTGTGTGTGTGTGTGTGGGGGCGTGCGCGCGCGCGTTTATGTTTTGGTACTGGCTATAAACAAGTGGCTAGCTTTTAACCAACAGCTGATATTATTTATCTTGGTAAAGGAAGTCTTGAATTAGAGAAAAAATTATTCTTCAATATTTTCACACACAAAACATTTCTGTACGTTTTAAAGTCCTTATATTACGAAAAACATAGTACTTCATTTTCGTCAGACTCTCGTTCTGTTTGAATTCTGTTTAGTTTCAGTATCATTATGAAAATATGTGTTTAGTTGGTTAACATAAGAACCAAATTTTAAGAATAATTATTTGTAGTTGCATATGCAAGGGGCTAAAGAGACGGAAGAGAATGTAAGAGGAGTTTTTTCGTTTCGTTGTTGTTATATGTCCTAGATTTCTTGGAGTTGATCCTGAAAATTGAATTATTTTTTTATGAAAATCATTTATCGACTCAATCCTAAACCAACCGTTCTTTTCAGGTCATTTTTCCATCTTGTTTGGGGCCTTCCTCTACATCTTTGTTCTAACCATTGCCTTCATTCTTGTATTCTTTTATTCCATCTGTTGTCTCATTGTGTGACCTGCTCATCTCCATTTCAAACCTGCTACCTGTTGGCTTACGTCACTTTGGTATTTTGTCTTATATACTTTTATTTCTGATTCTGTCTTGTAATCTTATATTCAGCACCTGGCATTCCATTGCTCTCTGTGTTTTACTCACTTGGTCCATTATCTTCTTAGTCAATGTCCATGTCTGGGCAGCGTAGGTGAGAACCGGTAGAATGCATTGATCGTAAAAGCCAACCCCCCTCATGAGATATGGATTGACATAGGAACGAACGGTCCTTAGACCACAGCAGCCCTGAAACCCGCGATTAGGGAAGCAATCGATGTGGGAAAGGGACAAAGGGTGCTAAGAATAACGAATAACTGCGTGAGGAAAGGCGGCCAAAGGAAAACGAAACTGGCAATAATGGTATATAACATAAGGACGATGAGTACTGATGATAAGGTGGAAGAATTGGAAGAGGAAGTGAAACAGATGAAATTGGACATAATGGTGAGTATATATATATATATATATATATATATATATATATATATATATATATATATATATATATATATAATATATATCTATATATATATATATATACAGTATATGTGTGTTCTTGGGGTAAGCGGTCTTTGGAAAACAACTCAAAAGTTTTGGACACCTTTTTAGCTACGCCAAGCTTTCGAAAATATCTCATTTTCTTCATCAGGGCTACAATTACAGTAGAATATCAGTATTTTTGAGATTAAAAGTAAAGAACAACCCTATTTTATATGTAACATTAAAGTACTTACTGCTAAGTGGTGTGTTCAAAAATTGTTGTTTGTGGAGGCACTTTATTGCACTTATTCATCAGAAAAAAAACAGAAAAAACACAAGAAAACTCGACATAGTCATCTCTGGGAAATAAAATAAAATTTTACTTCATTTTGTTGGAAGAGTACAGAGAATTTGTGGTCGCAAAATGATTTTAATTTTTAAAGGATTTTTTTTGTTACGTTATCTTGTAATTTTGCTAAGGGCAGTGTGTTTCTATCTCTTAGCCTCTATCACTGCCTTTAGCAAATGACAATAAAAATTAAAATCATTTTGCGACCACAAATTTTGCTGCTTTGGGGTCAATACCGATCCAAATCTGAATATGGATTTCAAAAAATTTCAGAAAAACTAAAGTAATAGATGTAATGTCCTAATATAACCAAAAGTTTTCTCGGATAGTCTTATTCTATCCCAAAAAACCTACAACTTTGGTAGGAAAAGTTTTTTTATGGCCTCAATTTTCGGAGATATTTATTATAGCGTATTTTCCATATTTTGGATATTCAACAATTTTTTACTCGAAAACTAAAACCTGTAGAGAAATTACGTAAGAAACAAAAATACTTATTTTTATTCGCAGAATCACCATGAATTTTTTTAGAAATTTTGAAGCACTTTTTAACAATCGTTATTTTGACTTATTAAATTGTTTTAGGGAAAAAATCGTAAAAAAATAATGAATTGTTAAAAGGTACTCTAAAAATTCTGAAAAAAATCATGGCGATTTTACGAATAAAAGCAAGTATTTTTTTATTTCTCACATAATTTCTCTAAAAGTTTTAGTTTTCGAGTAAAAAATTGTTGAATATCGAAAATATGGCAAATACGCAGTGATAAATATCTCCGAAAATTGAGGTCATAAAAAAAACTTTTCCTACAAAAGTTGTAGGTTTCTTGGGATAGAATAAGATTATCAAAGAAAACTTTTAGTTATATTAGGAAATTACATCTTTACTTTAGTTTTTCTGAAATTTTTTGAAATCCATTTTGGGTCGTTATTGAACCCAAATCAGCACAATTTCTTAATATACCATTCAAAATTGAAAACAACATATTTTAACCTTTAATCTGGACCAGATTGTTTCCTCATAAATCGTGTCAATTTATGGACTAATCGGGGGACCGGTTGAAGAAGAATGGCCCATATATATATATATATATATATATATATATATATATATATATATATATATATATATATATATATATATATATATATATATATATATATATGGATTGGAGCCGAATGTACCATAAATTAATAAGCAGTGTGACTTTTTAACAATTTCCGCACCGTTCACCAAAAAACTGTCTAGATAGTCTATGAATCAAACAGCTGAATTAGCCAATTTGTTAAACAATATATCTGTCATTTTATTTACAGAAATGCAGAGTTTATATTGCTAAACTATTCAGTTCGGCTGTATCCAGAAGCATCTGTTTCTATATATATATGTGCATATATGGAGTATATATATATATATATATATATATGATAGTATATATATAAACATATAGAGTATATTTATATATAGTATATATATATATATATATATATATATATATATATATATATATATATATATTAATATCGACTCTAATGTCCACAACATTAATTACCTTAAGAATTCAATCCGTCGTTAGGTTATTCAGACCATAAACTGCTTTTGACATCGAGTGTTCTACCGATCAGTGATAGAGAAACGCCTAAACAGAGAAAAATTTGGCATTACCAATCTATTGAATGGGAAGAACTCATGGAATATTTTCGAATTTCTTATTTAATCTTTTGTTTTAGATACAACGACCCATATGGCTTTGCTAAGGAGGTTTCTGATATCATTTTAGCTGGCATGGAAGCTTATATCCCTTTTTCGAAGAAATGTCTCAACGACAAGCCTTGCTTTGATCGAAAATGCAAAGAAATTGTTGCTTCTAAACATATTGCCTACCGACAATGGCGTGAATATCCTAACATCATATCTTAACATCTTCGTTCATACCCGGAACACATGCAAAGAAATTATCGACCAGACCAAGACGTATTTTAATAAAATTATACAACAAAAAAGATTCTGGCGCTAATGGAATACACACACAAAACTCAATCAAACCAGTTTTCTGTAAATTTTTCAACCTGTCTTGCAGAAAGAGAATATTTACTATCGGCTAGCTGCTTTCAATAATATCGAAACTTCTCGAAAAGGCTGTCAATCAGCATCTTCTTCTATCTAGAAGAATTGAATATTATGAGCGACAACCAATATGACTTTCGTAAACAACGATTAACAGGACATATTCTAACTTATGTCATACATGTTTGAAGCAACGCAATTGAACATTTTGAAAAATCTCTAGTGATTGCACTTGATATATACAAGCCATTTGACCGTGCCTGACATGATGAATTTTTGGCTACGCTACGCTCCTATAGCACATCTGACTGATTCTCGTGTTTCCTTAAATAGCATTCTCTACAAGTGATAGGTTTTCTTTCGAATACTTCACTATCGACGTTATTGTGTCTCAAGGCTCCATACTGTCTCCTATTCTCTTTTTTCTCTATATTAACAATCTGGTGGAAAGGACCAGGAATCTAATCTACAGCTTTACCGTTGACAGGACTCCTATTATTTCATTTACTTTGTATGCTCGAACATCAACTACTCATACAAATATCTGCAGACAGCAGGAAGTCGTTGAACTTAACAAAGATCTGGTATAATTTATGTCTTGGGGTGACAGTAACCAAGTAGAAATTGAATCTACAAGAGCCCAAGAGGTAGCATAGTTATTTCGGGACACTCCAATCCTCTAGCATCTTCATTTAATTTGCTGGAAGCTAACTTGGAAGCAAATCTGTCTTGGCATGAACACGCTGCATGAATAGCAAAGACAGCTTCTTAAGCTGTGAATATTATTTTGAACTACTGTTCACATGTAAACCAAAAGATCCAAATAGATATAAGGTAGAAAAACTATAATTAAACACTAATATTTATTCTTTATATATATATTTCTGTATAAAACAACACTAATCATAATCATCTTAAACATTTTTTTCTTCCTTGTACATCTTAAATAAAATAAACAAACGTTTTTTTGACCGCAAGACCAAGAACAAAAAACTATCCTTGTATTCATACATATGTATATATATATATATATATATATATATATATATATATATATATATATATATATATATATATATATATATTTATATATATATATATATATATATATATATATATATATATATATATATATATATAATATATATATTTTTATACATATATATATATATATATATATATATATATATATATATATATATATATATATATATATATATATATATATATATATATATATATATATATATATATATATATATATATATATATACATATATGTGTTATCAAAAGAATGTCATGCACTGCTACTAGAAGTGGAACTAACATCGAATTAAATATTTATCAAGCCTGCTTGATATTCGACAGGATTACTCTTTGTTGCACGCTACATCAAATTTATTTATTTCAAAAATGATTCTTAATTATAAGGACGTCTTCTTCAATTATTATTTTTATATTCTAGGGAAAATTCATTTACAAACGAAGAAAATACTGTCATCAATTTAATAATGGAGATTAGAGATTCCATCTTCTGATTTTTAGAAATGACACTCTCTACGACGCCTATTAAGTATCATCAAGTATATTATTTGCTCAAATTCAGTATTAATATCCTTTTAGTCTAAAATACGAGTATACCTATATATCAAGCCTAGAACTACTATAAATATCCACGACGGATTAAAGTCTCCTTTAATTTAAGAACAACTTCCGGGTGCCCGGAGTGCCTAAATCCATATCAATTGCGGTAATCTGAAACTGCATTTTCACGCAAATCACATTAACCTTATTATTTGACTAAACGCTGGCAAATATCATTCGGTTTTTAATAGTCTATCTTTGGTGAAGAATCCATTTAGTAGAAAGGTAGCAAGTCAATCGATGTAGCATTTATATCGATTCAGTCGAGACAAGATCTTTAATGGTGTTGGGACACATTTTATGGTATAAATTGCACAGTATTAACAGCATCTTGTACGCCATTATTTTTTCGATTATATTGTATCATTCATCATGCGGTATGCTATATGCGATTTTTTTACCTATGTATACCTCAGAAATTCTAAAAGAGCCTTTACTAAGATAAGAGCGGATTTACGTGGGCTGTCTGAGAAAAAAGAAGTCTAAAACGCAAAAATTAACGGTTTTGTTTTTCAATATAATTTCCATCTATTCCAATGTACTTTCTATACCTTTCATTTAATTTTTGATTCCTTCAAAAAAGTAACTTGAAGATTTCCGTACGAAATGTTCGTGCACGACTGACATCATCTTCTGTTTATTAATGTATCTGTGGTGTGGTTTTTTCTTCAAATTCAAGGTCAGAGCTGTAAGAGGGATGATTAATTTCTTCAAATTCAGCTTCACGAATAAGATGTTTCGCAACTTGAGTTTTGTAAACAGGGGCATTGTTGTGGATAAACAAAATACCATTGTTAACTTTTCTACACTGTTTCTATTGTATAGCTTTGCCGACTCTGTTAATTAATTCGGCATGAATCATTATTATGATTTTATATTGTACTTATCATTTTTTGGTTTCTAGTTCCAAAATCTTCTAAAAATGAAACTTTCTACAGTAGAGTTTGTGGGGAGAAAAACATAACCCATCATTATTAGAAATTTACTTGATGTCGTCGTAATAGTGATAATTCTATAACATTATTTATTTTAAATCGACAGTTCTAATGAAAAATTATCTAATACAAACTAAAATATTTAAAAAAATAAACCAAACAAAAAAGTTTAGGACACTTTTTTAATATGCCACATGTAAATTGGTTATTAAGAAGTCCAAAAATTCATTTTGTAGAACTTTTCAGTTTAATGCTTTACATAACGATAACTATAAAGACAAAAAATATGTAAATTTATTTACTTAGTGCTTCCTTTATAAATGAAAATTATAAAATAAATGCGGAATTCTAACACTAGAGAATAATCATTACTACCTTATATTGTACACCAGTTATTACAAATTATTAGAATATTTTATAGAGAAAATGATTACATTTAAATCACCTATATTTTTAACCAAAAACAAGTAAAAAATGGAATAATACTAATAATTTTTTTGAGGCCATTCGTAATCACATCTCAGACTTCTCGTCATAAAATGTGTGTTAAAATTAGAAATAATGAAGAAATAGTTATAATTTTATATTTCAATAATCCAGGAACCTAGAACGCATAACACTAAATACTCCGTACCTACCTTCCTCATCCCATTAATTATTTGTATGTATAATAATAACAAAATTTTCGGATTTATTGACTCTAAGAAATCGAAAAATGACGTATAACATATAAGGAGCATCTCTTTTTAACTTTTTTCCTCACCTTTTTAGCTCTTCATATATTTAATTAAAATTAACTGAAAATGGCGAAAAAAAAAAAACAGTTTTTAGATATCTTAGATATTCGTAACAAACTCCTTTAGCTACCTCCACCACCCATTTAATCCTTTATATTTTTAACTCTAAATAATGAAACTTTTCACGAATCCAAAAACCTTAAAATAACTTGTAACATGCCAAAAATAAACCTATTCTTTCATATTCCTTTAACTTCTTATATGTTTAGCCCTAAATAATGAGAATGGATGAAAAAATAAGAAAATGTGAAGTTTCCCAGCACGGAAAGGTCTTATATCACGATATCCCTCTTCTCTCTTCATCCTCCAACCTTTTATATTTGTAACTTTAAATAGTTGAAAATAATAAAAAAAAATAAATACGCACTTTTCAGATACCAAGAACCATGAAAAGGGTGTAAACCACGATATATATTGACCCTAAATAATGGAAAATAAGAAAAAAAACAATGTAGTTTTGAGATTTCTCGCATCCAAGAATCCTGAAAAGGAAGTATAACACGATATATAAGGAGGAACCCCTCGAACTCGGTTTTCCACCTTTTTATGTTTGACTATAGATGACTGAAAATAATTAAAAAAAAACACAATTCTCACCTTTATGGATTTCAGAAACCTTGAAAAAAATGCATAACACGATATAGTATACATTATATATATATATATATATATATATATATATATATATATATATATATATATATATATATATATATATATGTGTATATATATATACGTATATATATGTATATATATATATATATATATATGTATATATATATATATATATATATATATATATAATATATATATATATATATATATATATATATATATATACGAGTATATATATATATATATATATATATATATATATATATATATATATATATTATATATATATATATATCTATAACACAGGGCAACAAAAAAATATTTTTTGTTTTGGTGCCTGGGATTTTAGAGCTGATTTTAACTATATTTGGGACGCTAAATCTATACATGCAATCCGTTTTTCTCTATCAGCTCTACTTTTTTAGATACGTCAACTTATCTACCAATGTGGTTTTTATTTAGTATATTCATTTATGAGAGTTCTAAAATTATTATATATTCATTAATGTAGGTACAATGGTTTTATTGTCAGTCTGTAATTGAGTAAATTCCAGGTAAATCTATAAATAGTGGAACCATTGCCTATCAGGTACCTGAACTGACCCTTTTAATCACCTAACTCGGGTAAGTCTCGTCAGTTTGTGCGTTCTTACTAATGAGAGTAGATCGAATTCGGCGTGTTATTTTATGTTAAGAAAAGAGTGTTTTTGTGTTATTGAACAGAATTAAAATGAGTTCAGGTTCCAGTTCAAGAAGAAGTTGTGTAAATCAACCTGATGTGTTTTGCTATATATGCGGAGAATACATGTTTCAACAAAACAGACAAACTATTACTGACTTTGTAAAGCGAGCGTATCTTGGATACTTTGGAGTTAAGCTTGGTGATCAGGACAAAACGTGGGCCCCGCATCTCGTATGTAAAACTTGTACAGAGCATTTACGGCAGTGGACTACCGGGAAAAGAAAATGTCTAAAATTCGGCGTACCAATGGTTTGGAGAGAACCAAAAAAACCACTTCAATGATTGTTATTTCTGTTTAGTAAATACTAATGGAATCAATCGAAATAACCGCAGTAAGTGGACTTATCCCAATTTAGACTCGGCAATACGCCCTATCCCGCACTCAGATGAAATACCGATTCCAACATTTCATCAGCTACCACATATCTCTGATGACGAATATTTTCCCTCTGATCGCTCTTCTGATGCTAATAAAAGTTCTGATGCTAATGAAACTAACAGTGACTATGGGGGGACGTCATCAGTTCCTCAACGCTTCAATCAAAATGAATTAAATGATCTCACCAGGGATCTCAATTTATCGAAAAAAGCTTCTGAAGTACTGGCTTCTAGGTTGAACGACAAAAATTTACTGGAACAAGGAACCAAAATTACCTTTTACCGTACAAGAGAAAAAGATCTGCTACCATTCTTTTCTCAAGAAGACAATCTTGTATTTTGTCACGAAATTAGGGGACTCATGAAAGAAATGGGACTTTCTGAATATATTCCAGATGATTGGCGCCTATTTATTGACAGTTCAAAGCGAAGTTTAAAATGTGTCCTTCTACATAATGGGAATAAATATGGTTCAATACCACTAGCTCACTCAACGAAACTGAAAGAAGAATATAATACCATAGCTTTGGTCTTGCAGAAGATAAAGTATTACGAACATCAATGGATGATTTGTGTAGACTTAAAAATGGTAAACTTTCTTCTTGGGCAGCAAAGTGGTTACAAGAAATATCCGTGTTTCTTGTGCCTCTGGGATAGTAGGGACAAAACACACCACTGGGTTAGAAAAGATTGGCCTCAGAGAGAAAACATGGACGTTGGGGAAAAGAATGTCATTAACGACGCTTTGGTTGAAAGAGAAAAAATCATACTTCCTCCGTTACATATAAAGTTGGGCTTAATGAGGCAATTTGTAAAGGCTCTTGATAAGAATGGGTCTTGTTTTGCATATATAGGGGTAAAAATGCATCAGTTGAGCACAGAAAAACTCAAAGCAGGGATATTTGACAGCCCACAAATAAGACAATTAATAAGGATCCTGTCTTCATAAATTCAATGAATCAAGTTGAACGAGAAGCTTGGACATCATTTGTTGCAGTTGTAGAAAATTTTCTAGGCAAACATAAAGCTCAAAACTATGTTGAAATGGTTAACAAGATGCTTAATAGTTTCAAATCCTTAGGGTGCAATATGAGTATTAAAATACACTATTTACACAGCCACTTAGACCGTTTTCCAGAAAATTTAGGAGACATGAGTGAGGAACAAGGTGAAAGATTTCACCAAGATATTAAAGTTATGGAGGACCGCTACCAAGGAAGATGGGACATGCACATGATGGCAGATTATTGCTGGAGTTTAAAAAGGGACTGTTTAAAAAAAACATTCAAGAATGTCGCGGAAAAGAAGCTTTCCAAGTGTTGAGTGACTATTTCATTTCTTCAATGTTTTTTTTTTTGTTTGTAAGTACGACATAATATTGTATTTTGTATAACTAAAATAAAAATTTCGTATCTACTTTTGTTTACTACACTTACGGATTTGAGTTACAATAATGTAACTTATATTTCTCTAAAATTGTATATCTTAAAAATTTGAGCTCCTAGGTACAAATGAATACGTTATTTGAATTCAGGACATCAAATTGATATAGAATCAGCTCAAGAAACCTCGACACCAAAACAGCTGTTCCCCTGTGTAATATATATAAAATGCAACGTCTCTCTGTCTGTCTGTCTGTCTGTCCGTTAGTGCGCCAATCACTGAAAAACCACTTATACGATTTACGTACTTTTTTTTTTTAAAACATACATATGTTCTCTGGCCAGGTTATAGGCTATATTTTATTACGATAGGTAGCATAAGGAATGAGCAGTGACGTAAAATAGTGAATGATGTCGGAAATAAGTTTGCCGCTAGCGCGTGCCTTTGCAATACACAGCCTAAACCATTAAATATGGAACAATATTATGTAGCAAAGAACATCTGTAATGTATAATCTATAATATATATAAAATGCAATGTCTCTCAGTCTGTCTGTCTGTCCATTAGTGCGTTTATCACGCGGGAACCACTTATCCGATTTACCTGTCTTTTTTTAAATTCATGCATATATTCTTTGGCCAGGTTATATAATGATAATAATAATCTATATCTATAATATATATAAAATGCAATGATTGTCTGTCTGTCTATCTGTCCGTTAATGTGCTTATCCCTCGAGAACCACTTATCCGATTTACGTGATTTTTTAAATTCATACATATGTTCTCTGACCAGGTTATAGGTATATATTTTATTACATCTATAATATATATAAAATGCAACGTATTCTGTCTGTATGTCTGTCCGTTAGTGCGCTTATCACTGGAGAATCACTTATCCGATTTTCGTACTTTTTTTCTTAAACATACATATGTTCTCCGGCCAGGTTATAGGCTATATTTATTAATAATAGTAAATGAAGTCGGACAAAGTTTGCCGCTAGCGCGTTTTCTTGCAATACACAGTCCAAACCATTAAATATGGAACAATATTATGTAGCAGAGAATATCTATAGTATATATAATATGCAATGTCTTTCTGTCCGTCTGTCTGTCTGTCCGTCCGTTAGTGTGCTTATCACTGAAGCACTACTTATCCGAGTTATGTGCTTTTTTTTTAAACATACGTATGTTCTCTGGCCAGGTTATAGGATATATTTTATTAGATGACATAAGGAAGTAGTGACAATAATAGTGAATTAAGTCGGAGAAAAGTTTGCCGCTAGCGCGTTCTCTTGCAATACACTCCCTAAAGCATTAAATATGGAACAATATCATGTAGCCAAGAATACAATATATATAAAATGCGACGTCTCTCTGTCTGTCTGTCTGTCGTCCGTTAGTGCGCTTATCACTCGAGAACCACTTATCCGATTTACGTGTTGTTATAAATTTATACATATGTTCTATATAATTCGATATAAGCCTAGATAATGGGAAATAATGGGAGATAAGGAGAAAATAATGGTGAGAAGTCGAGATAAGCCTCAATAATGGGAGATAAGGTGAGATAATGGGAATAAGTATAAATAATGGGAGATAAGTCGAGATAAGCAGAGATCAGATAATGGGAGTTATGGTGAGATAATGGGAGATAAGGAGAAATAATGGGAGATAAGGAGAAATAATGGGAGATAAGTCGAAATAAGCCTGGGAGGTAAGGGAGGTAGGAGAAATAATGGGAGATGAGCAGAGATAAGGCTAGATAATGGAAATTATGTAGAGATAATGGGAAATAAGGAGAAATATTGGGAGATAAGGAGAAATAATGGGAGATATTTTATTACGTTGGGTAACATAAGGAATAAGCAGTGACGATAGTAGTGAATCAAGTCTACGCGAGCGGAGCCGCGGGCACGGCTAGTATATATATATATATATATATATATATATATATATATATATATATATATATATATATATATATATATATTATATTTACCAGTTCCTCTAACCCTCTCTCCCTCCTTTTTGTATTTAGATATAAGTAATAGAATATTTTAAAAAACGTAATACGTATTTCAGATTCTTCCACTTCAAAAACCTTGAAAAGGATGTGAAACCATAAATATGGAGTAGCTCCTCCAACTTTCCACCCCTTTACCTCTTTACATGTTTGACTATAGAAATTTAAAAATAATGAAAAAATAACACGGTTTTAACATTTTTCAATTCCAAGAATCTCCTAAATGACTTACAACACAAGTAAGAAGCAACCCCTCTGACTCCTACTCTACCCTTACAACTCCTTACATCTTAAACTATAAATAATTATTTTTTAAATTCGTTCATTATCTCAATCAAAAACCAAGAAAAATTCTAAAAATAATGTACAAAATATATCAAATTTATGGACACCACCCATTGCACCCCTTTCTTTAAGCTATTTTGCTCCAAAACTATAAGTTCTATTCTACAATGTGTTATATGTGTGATTTGAAATTGATATCTCATTTCGTTCAAGAGTTATCGTGCCAACAGGTAGCCACACACAGATAGACCAACAGAGTGACAGACTGACGCAAATGATGAAATATGTTTTACGTGATCTACAGACCCTGAAAGGTAAACAAGTGTAAACATCTTGGAATGTGACTTATTCGTGAATACAGTACCTTCATGCTATTATGTTGGTTCTACGTTCTCTGCTGAAATAATGATGTTAGTATATCATAACACAGTAGTTATCACTATATTATATTTATTTGAAACTGTTAGTGGACTGACCAGCGGTCCTATAACAGATGCATGCTATCTATTCCCAGGTATTTCTTAAGTAACAAATCTTTTGTAATGAAGTTTTTTTGCCTATTAAATCATTTTATTTACATACCTTCCTGTTGCCTCAACTATAAATACATATTTAGAGCAGCATGCCCAAGTCTCAAACCAGTTAGTGACAAGTCAGTTAGGGTGTTAACAAAATGTCTGCCCCAGCGAAACGCCTAAAGTTCGGGCAGCTAACCCATAATGAAAAGCTTATAGTTAAAAATGTATTAATCGTTATACAATCATTAAAAACTATCAAAATTGTGATCTAAGTGTGGACGATTGGGTGACAAAATGTTCCTTAATGACCGGTGTTGATAAAGCTATAGTTTACAGAATTTTAAAGAAGAAAAGAAGGGGAGTATAGACTCTCCAAAAAAGAGACCAGGCAGAAAATAACTTCAACTGATAGACAACACAAAATAAGCAGTAAGGCGTATTGTTCAGGACTTTTTTATGGAAAAAAGAATTGCAACTTTGGATATGATCCTGCAGGCTGCGACAAGCCATCCAGAAATATCTAAAATGAGTAGAGTAAAAGTATGGATTTTTTTTTATAGTCACTAAAGCGCTACAGGAGCAACATGTGTGCGGAAAAAGCGATTCACGTTGTTCTTGAATCGCTGTAAATTGTACTCGGAGGGAAACACAGTCCTGGGCAAACTATTCCAAAGGAATGATGTTCTCCATATAAAAGATTGCTTGAAAAGCGTTGTACGAGGAGTAACAAGCTGAACCTCATACGGATGTGAAGTATTAGCGCAACGTGTCTTTCTAACATGCACCGGTCTGGGAGGAATTAAGCGGGCTACATCCTTCGAACACTTTCCATGAAAATATTTATAGAATAGGGTCAAGTAGCCAACCGTTCTTCGATGTTCCAGCGAATCAAGGCCGCCGGTCAGTTCCGGGTCTCCAATCAGACGAATAGCTCTTCTCTGAATAGAATCCATCAGATGCAATGTATATTTGGGAGCGGAGCCCCAAACATGGAAGCAGTATTCCATAGTTGGTCGAATTTCGGCTTTGTAAAGAATTAACAGTTGTTGTGGAGTGTACAGCTTTCGGGTTCAAAATAATATTCTCAACTTTTGAGAAGCTCTTCTTGCTATTCCTGCGACATGTTCATGCCAGGACATATTTGCTCCCAAACTAACGCCCAACAAATTGAGTGACGATGTTAGAGGAATGGAGTACCCCGCCATAACTATGTCGGGTTCAGCAACGTAAACGTTTTTAGAAAAATCCGCCGCCAGGGTTTTTGTAGTGTTAAATTCCACTTGGTCCAGGTCTTTGTTAAGTTGAACGACTTCCCGCTATCTTCGGATATTCGTCTGAGTAGCCGATATCCGAGCAAGTTTTAAAAAGTATGAATTTTTACTGGAGAAAGTGTGAAAGAAAATCTTTAATCATAAAAAGTGGAAAAATTGTACACTGGAGAAGAGACAGTTTAAGGAAAGTTAGAAAAGCTCACTCTGAAGGAAAAAAGATATATTACTTATATGAGACGTGGATAAATGAAGGGTACATAGTAAAGAAATATTGGCAAAATGCTCTTCAAGAAACTCTCTCTACTGGTTTTAAAACCCCATCCGGTAAGGGACGTGAGTTACTTATTACGCATATTGGAAGCGAAAGTTTGTAGACGGAGGTCTTTTAACATTCGTATCCAAAAAAACGGGAGATTATCACATGGTTCTCGCAGATGATAGATTTAATACCAGACGGTTCTGTTATTATAATGGATAACGCAAGCTATCACTCTAAAAAAATTATAACGAGTTCCAACCTTGAATTGCGAATTGCATGAAAGAGGACATCCAATCTTGGACGACCGAGAAAAATATTTCATTTCCAAAAGACAGCGTTAAGAGAGAATTATTAGAACTTGTAAAGCTTGAAGTTCTCAGAAAGTACCCAAGTTTCGTCGAAATGACAAAAAACACAATAAGACTTCTTATCGCCTGCCACCATATCATTGCGAGCTCAACCGGATAGAACTTATATTAGTTAAAAGTGAAGTCGCCAGGAATAATACGACCGATAAATTAGCAGATGGTGGAAGATAAAATGTGGATTGTGGACATGGCAGTGGATGCCATTGTTGAACCTTTAATTATACATGTAAATTGAAATGAGTCGGACATTGATAGTTTTTCAAGCATGTCGGAGGTTTCATTTCATTGTTGTTTGACTTCCTCATTTGTACATTTTTTAATTAATAATGTTTCATCAAATGTTATTCTGTTCTAATAAATGTTTGAACATTATTAAACTGTTTCATTCGTACTATTGGCAAATAATACGTACAAGCCCAGGAGCACCACCGCTGACCAGAACTATTTCAGACTATTTCGCCTCAAAAAACAAAAAAAGGTTCGTTTTCCTATTGTATTTAAACATATGATATGGGAGATTGGGAATATTAGACCACTGCCAGATGGTATTCCAATGAAGTTGTTAAATTGCTGCATTACAAGTAAAATGTAGGTAAAACTCTGGGGCCCTTACTACTGTTTGATGCTAATCTGCATAATTCTAGATAATTTATTGCTATCACTTTCAAATAAATAGAGTATAAAACAATATTAAGAAACCTATGATTGGGTAAATCATTAAACAAATACAATAAAATTTTTATATGTCAGCAGTTGTCCTCACCGGTAATTATTCATCGATGAAGTGGTACATATAAATTTTTTTTTTATAAAATTTTTATAAAGCAGTATATCATCCCAAAATATGTCGTAAGGGTTTTTATAAATTTAACACTGTATATAAATTTCGTGTAAATTATCATGGCATCAAAATTACTATTCATCGAAGATAATCACTATAAGCTGTTACAAAAAAATAGCCTTAAGTGCTGCCGTTTGGAGTGTAATCGAAAAATTTATGGTTTATAAAAATTATCCTGTAATTTACAACTTTCTTGCATAACTATATTTAAATCGGTATTTTTTACTGGAAAAAATTTAATGAATAATAAACAGTTATCCTTGGAAACATAGTTATTTTGTTGTTATGCAGTTTTCTTTTTCATAAAAGCAAAGAATTGCTGAAGTGATTTTCTCATACTAAATAATAACTTAGTCTAAAGATTAGAACTCAATATTTTTAATAATAGATACTTTGTAATGGGATATATACAAATAAAACCTGACATTTCGCTTTATATACTATACTTCTGTTAATATTGAAAATAATTTGAAATATAACTTTCAGTTTCGAGTTTAAGAACCATGGAAAAGACATGATATACCAAATAACCTCTCTAATGTCGTCTTTTACCTGTTTTTTTCCCCAAAAAAATAATAAATTAATTGCTCTTAAAATTTTTCATTGTCAACTAAAAACTAGGATAAATTCTCATTATATTATTGAATGCATACAAACTTATCGATCCTAACCCTTTCTTCCCCTTCTCTTGAAACTGTATGTTCCAAACACTATAATTTTCTTGTTACTTTATGTACCAAATACATTGACGGAAATTGGAAACTATATTTTTCGTGATCTAGGGACCCTGAAGCATGAATAAATGCAAAAATCTCGACTAGCGATATTCTTACGATTACAATAAAGATAATAAAACAACGATTTATTTCTCACATTAAATTTTTTTCAATTTTTAGTGTTTCATACGGAACACTTATAGGATCAGTTCGGTATATGTCTGTTCGTCTGTCACACCCGATTTTCTCCGAAACTAGTTGACATAGAAAGTTGAAATTTAGCGCATATATAGGAATTGATTGCCCAATCAGACCCGTGTGATTTTTAAAGTTTTGACTTAAGGGGTTAATTTTGGGGGGGTGAGATCGGAAGTGAAAAAAAATTACCAGGTCACTGAGTGGGGTGTCAAATGAAAACTTGTGAAAACATGAGTTCAAAAATATATATGATGTAATACTTACTCACACTTTTCTTTGTACTGTTTAAAAAAAATTGCTAGAAATCTCTGCCTCCCACCATCTCGAAAACTTATAATCAAAAAATTTGGAAAAAAAGTCTGGAATATTCTTCATAAAGTGTAGATTGAGCGAAAATTACTGTGCATTAATTTTGATAATTTACCTGGTATAAAAAAAACTATATTGCTTGATAATATGGTGGAAGTTTTTTTAATATAGTATTCAGCTGCAGTAGCGCTGCGCGTCGCTATACAGAGACAAAATAATTATATTTTATTTATTTATAATTAAACAAATATTTAGGAAGTAAATATTTGTTTTATACTTTTATTACTAGATTCTAGATTGACCTAGATTGATTTATTGGCTAGCTAAGATGATATAACTATTATACATTCGGGGTGTGTTTTGTGAGGTCACCTATCATTTTATATTTCCATAACAAAAATTTTTATTTTAAAGGCAATCATGGTACGGAACATTAATTGCGCATGTCCAACTTGTACTTGACCGGTTTGCTACTTTTTAAGTGATATTTTGTAATTATGAAAAAAAACATCATAGGATATTTTTCATTTTTTTCATTTTCAGGGTCTCTTGATCAAGAAAAACATGTTTACTTATTTCCGTCTTTCGGTCTGTTTAATTATAACAGAGATAACTCTTGAACGAACTAAAATATTGAATTTAAATTTAGATTATGATTGCTATTTGAAGCAAGAAAAAGTTCTATATTTTTCACGAGATATTGCTTGCAAAGTAAGGGTTGGATAGGGTCTAGGTCCTGTGGGTTTTCATTCAAGATTTTTACTTTTTCACGGTTTGCTGTCCTTAAATCAGGAGTTACCCATTTGCATCGGTTTGTCTGTCGGTCTCTTAGCACGATAACGAATGAAGCTAGATATTAATTTAAAACTTAGTATACAAATAATATCTAGAGAAAGAAATAAGCCTATAGTTTTTGAGCAATATCGCTTGAGGAAATGGAGTGAAAGGTGTGTGAAGGTTTTAATAGTAATATGGTGATTTTTCTGTTTTCCTATTGAGATAATAGCCAAATTTTATCCATTATAAATTCTAATTAAACTTGTAAGGGGTGATCGGGGTGAGGGAGCAAGTTAGAGGGGTTCCCTCGTATATATCGAGTTATATGTCATTTTTAGTCTTCATGGAGTCTCAAAATCGGAAAATTATATTTTTTTTCACTTTGATTATTTTCAGTTTTAACTAGGTAACGGGGCGAATGGGGTGGGAGTTGTGAAATATTATATAGTTTCAATAGTACTACGAGCATTTGCTCAGGTTCTTAGTAGACGTAAGGGACTCATTTTAAACATATTATTCATGGTAATATGTATATTCAGAGTTAAAGGAGCTGAAAGAAGGATGGAGGTGTTGCTTAGAATATATCATGTTATATATCTTGTTTAAGGTTTTTGGGGTCGAGCAATGAGAAAATTAATTATTTTCCCATTATTTTCGTTTAACATACTGATATGTCGCCATAGGATAGATGGTATTTAGTTATTAATTCATAACTCACACATAATCTTTAATTTAGAACTGGAAGAAAAGTGCCGAATGTCATTTTGTTGATAAGACGAGTAAATTGAAAAAACAACTTTTTGCTGCGAATCTGTGGAGATTCACAGTTTGGTAATATGGTAGCTTTTAAAATATTGACTCAGAGGTCATTTCTAGGGTGCTTTAGGTCAGAAAATTCGAATGTTATTTAACTTTCTCATTTTAGCTAAAGCGGTCAGACGTGTGATTGGACATAATTAGAATTTGAAATGTCAATAAAATTTATAAAATGAAGTTCTAGATTAATAATTTGACAATTTTTACGTTTTGTTGATAAAAGACCTAACTTTGGTTTCGCTTCTCCTAAATTTTGTGACAAAAATCTTTTTCTTACTTAGTCACTCTTTAAAAAAAGACGTGCGGAATAAAAGCATGCAACTTCTTGAGTCTTAACGGAATTAGCTAAAACTCAAATGTTAGCATCTCACCAACGTTAATTTAGAAATACTAGACTAAGAAATATTAATCTGTTCGTAGGTGGCTTAATTCTATTTAAACACGCAAAAAATTGGTCAGTAATAAGAGATGCCCCCAAGAATAGTTTCCGAAAAGGCTAAAATGATAATGAGAATTTTTGTATTTCTTCTCTCTTACTTGTATTCGCTTGTTTACCATATCACCGTCTCAGCTACCTCACAGTAGAACGGTTGTGGCTTCATGGTTTTCAGATTCCATTTATTATTCCCCTTCCTATTGGTAACTTACTTTTTCTAACCATACTTTCTGACCTCGTTCTATCTATACCTCCCCCCACGCCATGCCCGACGCCGACGTCTAAGTGTCAGCGACCTCCTACTGCTGGATTGGCTTAAGTTAGTCTTAATTACATTTGATTTTAAATTTAAGTTTTATGTTCATGAAATATCTTAAGTTCAAATATCTTAAGTTCTCTCAACATATTTACATACAATCCTTACCTAGACTAAGTTTATTAAGTTACTGACATGTATATATCTTAAGATCCAATATGTATTCTCTGTTTTCTTATCAACTATTACATTATAGTAATAGCATTATAGCTACCTAATAAGTCAATAAATAGTTCCTGAAGTTCTATCTATATTTGTTATATCTTATGTTTCTGTGCAACACTCAGTCATTAAAGTTTATATTGTGCATACCTTTCTAATGTGGTTCCTTCTCTCTTTATCTATTAGACTGTCCTCCACTATTTAATTTCCATTATTTTCATTTGTGTTGTTTCAAGTGTTTGTTTTGCTTTAGATTTTTCTGGTTGGGTTTTCTATGCACATCAGTGTCGATCTTGTGATCTTGTAAATTCAAGATTTTGTTTCAAGCTTTAGGTGCTCACTTCAGCATATAGCATCGTTTCAGTGTATTTTGACAGCAGAGTAAATAAATAAATAATTTGTAATTTTAAATATGTGTAAATGGTGATATCCATGTCATATTTCTTTTGAATAACAAAGTTATA
>CM032449.1:114549957-114553759 GCA_019049505.1 Pachyrhynchus sulphureomaculatus | reverse complement strand
TACACAAGAATCTTATAACTAGACTTAACTTAATTAAGCACTAAGGTTAAGTACATCAAAAAGTAAATAAAAATCCTTGCATGAACATAAGAAATACCTGTTCAAAGTAACAATCGCGGTTTTCTTATATAAAAGAATGTTATTGTTACCAAAACAAAAGAAAATATAACTTTGTCTAGACTCTTGTCTATATCAAAAAAATGAACTGAAACAAAGTATGAACACCCCCCTTAAAATATTTTAAGGATTGTCTGAAAATTTTCTATTTCAGCAAAAGAAATTTATAAAAATTCTTAAATAAAGAAAAACAGAAAAAAATAAGTGATTCTAGTGCAAACACTAACACTAAAAAGGAGAAAGTCTTGTAAGACCATTTAGCACAAGGCTAAGAAAAACACCTGGATGAATATCCAGACAAATGCTCGAAAAAAAAATCGCCATCAATGCTCTAGCTCACCGCTAAGAGAACATTCTAAATCTAGTATCACTACTAATCGCATCAGAAAATAATCGCACTCTATCGCGCAATGTCGACGTCCTAAGACATCTAGACATGCTAAAATCGCCAGGGAAAACGCTCTGGTTGATCGCCAGATAGTCGCACTCTATAACGCAATGTCGACGTCCTAAGACATCCAGACATGCTAAAGTCGCCAGGGAAAACGCTCTGGTTGATCGCCAGAAAACACGTCAGCTCATCGCCAACTAAACACTCTGGTATATCGCCAGAAAAAAACCTCGGCTCCTCGCCAAGAAAACACTCTGGTATATCGCCAGAAAAAACCTCGGCTCCTCGCCAAGAAAACACTCTGGTATATCGCCAGAAAAAACCTCGGCTCCTCGCCAAGAAAACACTCTGGTATATCGCCAGAAAAAAACCTCGGCTCCTCGCCAAGAAAACATTCTGGTACATCGCCAGAAAAAACCTCGGCTCCTCGCCAAGAAAACACTCTGTAAGTAGTCCTCGACTACACAAAGTCTGCGTTCTAAAAGAACAATCTCGCCATTAACATAGTGAGCAGCTATAAAAGCTAACAATATCACTATAGGCACAGTGAATAGCTACAAAAGCTAAAATTCACTCTAAACACAGTGAATAGCTATAAAAGCTAAAATTCACCAAACTGAATGATCCTGCTTCAAAAAGCAATGTTCACAAAGAACAGAATGATTAGTCCACGCGCAACTAACATTCAAGGAAACATTCCTAGCACAACTATGTGAGACAGCTAGTCTCTAAATAGGACCTCCCTAAAGTCATAATCCTATATATAGGAGTCCATAAACAAAACGACTCAAAATCACACATTTTGAGCACATGCCCTCAGGCAACCAACATACACTGAAATATATACAGAAATATATACAGAAAATATATACAGAAATATATACAGAAATACATACAGGAGTTCAAATCCCAAACTCTTGGTTATGATAACTCCATACTGAGCTTGGTGAAAGCTCTTAGCAAAAGCTAATCAATCAACTCTTCAGCCCATCGCACCAACGTGACAAATCTGCCTAGAAACATGAGCCAGAAGAAACGCCCTCCGTCATTCTTCAGGATGGCTACACAGAGATATAAAAATTTAACCAGCATTGCGCTTCTCCAAGTTGCATGAAGAACCCTCGTGTACTGGTCTCGCCCCAGAACAACAACGAAAAACATTCAATCCATCCCACATAACAGGAGACAAACACCTCACTACGATATACTGAATGGTGGAGACAATAGAATACGGAAATGGTGACCCTGGTGTCCACCAACAAAAGGGAGTAGATTATAGCATCCACTAAACTAAAACGGTGTCTACCACACCACCATAAGTCAAAAAAAAATTAATCAATAGGGTGTTCCGAAACACACTACTGCCAACAGCCTGTCACCACTAATAGGCTAATTGGAGCTGAGGTCGACTACAGTAGCTAGGCTCTCCTTTGGCTCAAATAGTAATAACCATTGAGTAACAAAACCTTTAAAGGTCCCAAAGGTCAAACGTTCGCCCTCCATAGACTACCCTTCCAATCAGTCTGTTCCTCAGGAAGACTAACTCCCTGCCAAACGTCGTAACGGCATCTGTTAGCACCCGGTGCATCACAGCCTGTAAAAACAGATAACTCATGGGATACAACCTAAAGGTTTACAAGGTTGACTTAACCAAGCTTCTAACGGAAATTTCCAAAAAACGAAAATGAGCTTAAGAAGCTACATGAAGCAAAAATTTCTCTATTTTTCGGTGGCCATGCAACAAAACTTTTGAAGACGACAAGAGCTTTTCCAGCTTAATCAGAAACAAGAAGAAAACATCGTTGACAGCTAAAATATTCGATCATGGTGTTAATCGTCTTCCTAGACAATAGCCTCTAGAAGAAACTGCTACAGGTATCAGGCATAACCGTTTTCTGTCAGCCCAAACTTCTAGATTACCTCTTGGAAATCTAAAAAATTCGGTTAGGAATCTTCCTTCACTGCGCTTAGCCACTCTTAACAAGGTTCTCATCTCGGTATCAGATTTTGATCATTTCTTTGTGAAACGACTGTCTTACTCTGCTCTCATCTCCTGTAAATGATCAGCCTTTAGTTCTCCTGCAGGGCTTCAATTTCCTATCAATCTGATAGTATACCGAAAAAAACTCAACATACGCCTATGAGTCTATGCAAAAAAAATTTAAAAAAATTAGTGACTCAAAGGTAAGGTTTTAAACGGCCCTGAAAAGAATAGAGTATACCCTCAGTTTGTCAATTCGGAAGAAGATCTAAATCAAAATAATCCAAGTCTTAGACTTACTGGATAAACCAAAATCAATTTACTCTTAATTGCACCCAACATATACCACTAAGGTAATAGAAATCCACCCACTCGGGTAACAAACTTTGAAATTGCTCATAAAAATTTTGACTCTTCATCACACTACACGAGCTACATCTTGCGCTTGTCCTAACTCAAGATCCCCTTGGATTGCCTCTAATCAAAATTTCGCTTCCAAGTGTCAAGAACTGGATATTATTTGGGGTCATAAGCAAATCAAATCCCGCGACCACCGACATACCAGTCTTATGATATATCCTGAGTGTGACTCCTTCGCAAGCTCGCTAAAACTGAGTCGATGCTAAACATCAACCACAATCAACCTAAGTTTGGGATATTGCCAATACCCAAAACCTTAGCATTAAACAATAAAAGTAAGCTATTCTCTGCTCAACTTTCATAACAGTCAAAAAAAAACGAGGTCGTCACCTCTACAGAGCAACATCAAAAAAATAAAGTAAAGCAATTAAGATAAAGTAAATATAAATTATTCTTCTTCTGACAAACTTTCATTAGGGTTAGGTTCATTGAATGGTTTTAAGTCTTTAATATGCCATCGTCCTATTTTAGTCCCATCTAAATTAATCAAACCATAAACTAAATCTGAAATATTTTCTCTTATCACGCAATGCACATACTTAGGTACCAACTTAGATGTGAATTTATCAGCTGCACTGGAAAGAAATTTTATTTTTTCGCCAAACGTGATCACCTATATTAAAGGCAAAATCCCTTTTTCTAAGGTTGTAAGACTTACTGTTCCGTTCATAAGCCTTATGTATCCTACTACGCACGTCGGTGAAATTAAAATTTACTAAAATTCCGAATTTTTGTGCCAAATCACATCCTAAAACCAAAGTATGTGATATAGAAGGTACTACTAGAGCAGAGATTACTAAACAATGACTATTGTAGACTAGCGGCAACTCAACCGTAAAAAAATTTCCAAGTATTGCCTTGTATTAAAATTCTTTTACTAAATATGTTAAGAA
>CM032449.1:114524957-114544957 GCA_019049505.1 Pachyrhynchus sulphureomaculatus | reverse complement strand
TAATTTTCCTCTTCGTTGCTCCCATTATTGTCACTCTCTCTCTCGCTCCCTCGCTCACCATTTACTTATAATTAGGTTGTGTTTTATCCTTCCGCTACTACATACCGGGTGGTTTTGGTCGCTCAATTGGCTACCTCTCTCTCACTTAGGGTCCAATATTTGTACTTCCTTTTCTATCGGTTCCTTTCAGGTGTCGACACCGCATTCTGGTTAATTGAGTTTTCTTGACTAAACCCCTTATCTCTGTCGGGTAGCTGTCTCCTGTCGTTCTTGTCATTTATTCCTAAATGGCGGTGGCCATATGTGGTGGTCACAAGTGAAATAACTAACGATGTTCTCAACATCCAAGGTTCCCAATCACATCCATGTGTTAAATTTGTTTTTTAGAATTTTGTCTACAGTGTTTTAATGTGTATTTTGTATATTTTATGGATTAACCAACTTTTATATGTAACAACTTTTTTATGTATAACCTACGGCCATTCAGGCTAACGAAATCTTTGCACTTCTCATGTGAGTTTTTTAACTTATTATGACTGATATCTTATTCTTGTTCCACACTAATTTTATTTATTATAACAACCTAATGATAACATCATTAATTTAAAGTTGTCCCAGACACTATCAGTGAATACGCTCTGTTCTTCTTTTCAGTTCTGCCTGAAGAAGGTCCCAATCCAGGACCGAAATATTGGCGGCTTAATGAAAATTGTGTGATCTCCTATCACGCCCTAATTTGCCGAGTTCCCCAATTAAGATTGTATTTTTTATAATTTTGGTAGATACTGCAACTTTTTGCTTTCTTTCTTTATTCTATATTTTGTAAGATGAGCTTTCCCTCTTTTTGCGGCGTCTCGATGGTACTCTGTGAAAATTGTTCGCACTTTGTGGCGGCTATTTTGTACCGTTTGAAATTTGTTTTTCCCACGCCTGGGCGCAATTTTTCTTGCAACCTCTTTTTAATTTTGATAATGAATTGAGTGAATCCTGATTTTAAAAGAACTAAAGAAATTAAACACACACTAGCTCAGTTTTCCTTGGTAGAGAAATATGGGTAAGAGATAATTGTTATACGTCTTTTTGGAATTATTTTCTATTTTTTTTTTAAAGCTTCAGTTGTACAAATTTTGGGCACCATTCATTTTAAAATAGAAAGGATCTAACTTCAGTTAAAAAATGAAAAAATACTGAAGTGTTTTACGGTTATTACTAAAAGGAATTATTCTAGTACAACTTTTCTTATCCTGAAAAGAAAAATAGGTATTCAGTGAGACACTAGCTTTAATCAACAAAAAAAGAGAAAATTTATTCATGATTTAAAATAAAAGTTCCAACATTTGCAGTTTTAAGGAATACAAAAAAATTCTAGCCTAAAAGTAGTTTTTATATATTTAGAGTCCCTAAATCAGAGATTTTACTTCTAAATCTTGACTACACCCGAAATCGAAGAGTCGTGATATTCACTTCGCGATTTTTCAGTTCAAATTGCTGTTAAAACACTTATTTGCGGGGAATATATTTATTGATGTATGTTCTGGTAACTTACGGTTTTCCTACGGGCTTCTAGGCCTTCAATGCAACACAAAACCGATTTCACACTTTTGAGAAGAGCCTACTTTAGCTACTCCATTTAGAAAACACACAAAGCCCACTACGGCTTTATGATAAAAAAACTCGTGCTTAACTTGGCTCTCGTAGATATTGTCGTAAGCCTCTACTGCGGCTCGGTGGAAAATCGCCACTTGGCGGCTCGGTGGAAATTAGCCTGGCTGCGGCTTGATGGTACTAAGCCTCTCTGCTGCTTGATGGTACTAAGCCTGGCTGCGGCTCGATGTTACTAAGCCTGGCGGCGGCTTGCTGTTACTGAGCCAAGATTCGCGTCCTCCGGACCCTTAAATAAGCCGTGGGCACTCTGTCTGTAATATGGCGACGCCGGAACCAAAACTCCGGATACAAAGAATTGACCAATCCCGGCGTATCGATAGATTCGGTCGCAAACCCGCACAGCACACTATATAACGAGCAGCTAGGAATTTCTGATTAATATACCGCTCGATACAAAAATGAAAAGAAGTACATTATTAAGAGAAAAATCAGTAACATTATATGGTCTTAAAGTCTAGGAAAAAATGAATGTTACATTACCCCCTTCCAAAAAGAAATAGACTACACTAGTCTATTAAACTAAGGCTACTTATGAAAAGGTACAAAGTGGTACACTATCACTTAATACTAAGGTCAGAACTTAAAACAAAATTACAAACTTCGGACCTTACTACTAGACTTAATTCAATCAAGCACTAATATTAAGTACAATGAAAACCAAATGAAAATCTTTGCATGTACACAAGAATCTTATAACTAGACTTAACTTAGTTAAGCACTAAGGTTAAGTACATCAAAAAGTAAATAAAAATCCTTGCATGAACATAAGAAATACCTGTTCAAAGTAACAGTCGCGGTCTTCTTATATAAAAGAATCAGCTCTGTTATTGTTACCAAAACAAAAAAAAATATAACTTTGTCTAGACTCTTGTCTAAATCAAAAAAAATGAACTGAAACAAAGTATGAACACCCCCTTAAAATATTTTAAGGATTGTCTGAAAATTTTCTATTTCAGCAAAAGAAATTTATAAAAATTCTTAAATAACGAAAAACAAAAAAAAATAAGTGATTCTAGTGCAAACACTAACACTAAAAGGAGAAAGTCTTGTAAGACCATTTAGCACAAGGCTAAGAAAAACACCTGGATGAAAATCCAGACAAACGCTCGGAAAAAATCGCCATCAATGCTCTAGCTCACCGCTAAGAGAACATTCTAAATCTAGTATCACTACTAGTCGCATCAGAAAATAATCGCACTCTATCGCGCAATGTCGACGTCCTAAGACATCCAGACATGCTAAAATCGCCAGGGAAAACGCTCTGGTTGATAGCCAGATAGTCGCACTCTATAACGCAATGTCGACGTCCTAAGACATCCAGACATGCTAAAGTCGCCAGGGAAAAACGCTCTGGTTGATCGCCAGAAAACACGTCAGCTCATCGCCAACTAAACACTCTGGTATATCGCCAGAAAAAAACCTCGGCTCCTCGCCAAGAAAACACTCTGGTATATCGCCAGAAAAAACCTCGGCTCCTCGCCAAGAAAACACTCTGGTATATCGCCAGAAAAAAAACTCGGCTCCTCGCCAAGAAAACACTCTGGTATATCGCCAGAAAAAACTCGGCTCCTCGCCAAGAAAACATTCTGGTACATCGCCAGAAAAAACCTCGGCTCCTCGCCAAGAAAACACTCTGTAAGTAGTCCTCGACTACACAAAGTCTGCGTTCTAAAAGAACAATCTCGCCATTAACATAGTGAGCAGCTATAAAAGCTAACAATATCACTATAGGCACAGTGAATAGCTACAAAAGCTAAAATTCACTCTAAACACAGTGAATAGCTATAAAAGCTAAAATTCACCGAACTGAATGATCCTGCTTCAAAAAGCAATGTTCACAAAGAACAGAATGATTAGTCCACGCGCAACTAACATTCAAGGAAACATTCCTAGCACAACTATGTGAGACAGCTAGTCTCTAAATAGGACCTCCCTAAAGTCATAATCCTATATATAGGAGTCCATAAACAAAACGACTCAAAATCACACATTTTGAGCACATGCCCTCAGGCAACCAACATACACTGAAATATATACAGAAATACGAGGCATGTTTTTTAAGTAAGTACCGTTTTGCGATTCCGCCGCCGCAGCGATACGGTCGGCGTTCCGCACACGCGCGCTGGTAACCTACATCTCATGTCTACGTACTGACGCCATTACAGTCTGATTCTTCATTGTATACGTTGTTTACTGAGTGTTTAAGATGCCTCCGACAATCGTGAGTCCCGCCGATTGTGAAGTACGGGCTGTTATAACGATTTCTTAGTGCTAAAGGCGTAAAACCGATCGATATTCATCGTGAGATCTGTGAAGTTTACGGACAAAACTTTATGAGTGATGGAATGGTAAGGAAATGGGTGAGAGCATTTAAAGATGGCCGCACAAATCGTTAATGAAGATTTGGTGCAGAAAGTGGACGAAAAGGTGAGAGAAAACAGACGCTTTACAATTTCATCATTGTGCGACTGCTTTCCTCAATATTCTCGTAGTGTTTTGTATCGCATTGTCACCGAGAACTTGAATTACCGGAAATTGTGTTTCACTTGGGTTCCAAAAATGTTTGACGGATTTGCACAAAACCCAACGTTTAGGCAGTGCATTGACTTTCCTTGAGCGGTACCACAATGAAGGTGAACATTTTTTAGACCAAATTGTTACTGGTGACGAAACATGGGTGGCCTACGTCACACCAGAATCAAAACAACAATCCATGGAATGGCGACATTCATCATCACCCAAAAAGTGAAGTTTAAGCAAACAATTTCTGCCCGCAAAATCATGTGCACAGTTTTTTTGGGACAGAAAAGGAGTATATGCTAGTGGAGTTTCTGCCTTGTAATGAGACAATCAATGCAGCGTCTTATTGTGAGACATTGAACAATCTGCGTCGTGCAATCCAGAACAAAAGACGTGGCAAGTTGAGTAAGGGTATCGTTTTGCTGCATGACAATGCCCGTCCACATGTGGCTAATCGGACCAAAGATCTCATCAAATCTTTTAAATGGGAAACTCTAGATCATCCTCCATACAGCCCTGATCTGGCGCCCAGCAACTACCATTTGTTCCTGCACTTGAAGAAGCACCTGGGTGGTCAGCGTCTTCAAGACGATAACGAAGTCAAAACATTTGTGATACAGTGGTTAACAAGTCAGGCGGCAGAATTTTATGAGGAGGGTATTCAAAAACTGGTGCCACGTTATGACAAGTGCCTCAATATTCACGGAAATTATGTAGAAAAGTAGATTAAGGTACAGGCTTTCATGTAAAAATAAAATTATAGCGATATCTTTGCACGTCTTTTTTTAATTCCAAAACGGTACTTACTTAAAAAACATGCCTCGTATATACAGAAATATATACAGAAATACATACAGGAGTTCAAATCCCAAACTCTTGGTTATGATAACTCCATACTGAGCTTGGTGAAAGCTCTTAGCAAAAGCTAATCAAATCTTCAGCACATCGCACCAAAGTGACAAATCTGCCTAGAAACATGAGCCAGAAAAAAACGCCCCCCGTCATTCTTCAGGGTGGCTACACAGAGATATAAAATTTAACCAGCATTGCGCTTCTCCAAGTTGCATGAAGAACCCTCGTGTACTGGTCTCGCCCTAGAACAACAACGAAAAACATTCAATCCATCCACATAACAGGAGACAAACACCTCACTACGATATACTGAAAGGTGGAGACAATAGAATACGGAAATGGTGACCCTGGAGTCCACCAACAAAAGGGAGTAGATTATAGCATCCACTAAACTAAAACGGTGTCTACCACACCACCATAAGTGAAAAAAATTAATCAATAGGGTGTTCCGAAACACACTACTGCCAACAGCCTGTCACCACTAATAGGCTAATTGGAGCTGAGGTCGACTACAGTAGCTAGGCTCTCCTTTGGCTCAAATAGTAATAACCATTGAGTAACAAAACCTTTAAAGGTCCCAAAGGTCAAACGTTCGCCCTCCATAGACTACCCTTCCAATCAGTCTGTTCCTCAAGAAGACTAACTCCCTGCCAAACGTCGTAACGGCATCTGTTAGCACCCGGTGCATCACAGCCTGTAAAAACAGATAACTCATGGGATACAACCTAAAAGGTTTACAAGGTTGACTTAACCAAGCTTCTAACGGAAATTTCCAAAAAACGAAAATGAGCTTAAGAAGCTACATGCAACAAAACTTTTGAAGACGACAAGAGCTTTTCCAGCTTAATCAGAAACAAGAAGAAAACATCGTTGACAGCTAAAATATTCGATCATGGTGTTATTCGTCTTCCTAGACAATAGCCTCTAGAAGAAACTGCTACAGGTATCAGGCATAACCGTTTTCTGTCAGCCCAAACTTCTAGATTACCTCTTGGAAATCTAAAAATTCGGTTAGGAATCTTCCTTCACTGCGCTTAGCCACTCTTAACAAGGTTCTCATCTCGGTATCAGATTTTGATCATTTCTTTGTGAAACGACTGTCTTACTCTGCTCTCATCTCCTGTAAATGATCAGCCTTTAGTTCTCCTGCAGGACTTCAATTTCCTATCAATCTGATAGCATACCGAAAAAACTCAACATACGCCTATGAGTCTATGCAAAAGAAATTTTTTAAAAAATTAGTGACTCAAAGGTAAGGTTTAAACGGCCCTGAAAAGAATAGAGTATACCCTCAGTTTGTCAATTCGGAAGAAGATCTAAATCAAAATAATCCAAGTCTTAGACTTACTGGATAAACCAAAATCAATTTACTCTTAATTGCACCCAACATATACCACTAAGGTAATAGAAATCCACCCACTCGGGTAACAAACTTTGAAATTGCTCATAAAAATTTTGACTCTTCATCACACTACACGAGCTACATCTTGCGCTTGTCCTAACTCAAGATCCCCTTGGATTGCCTCTAATCAAAATTTCGCTTCCAAGTGTCAAGAACTGGATATTATTTGGGGTCATAAGCAAACCAAATCCCGCGACCACCGACATACCAGTCTTATGATATATCCTGAGTGTGACTCCTTCGCAAGCTCGCTAAAACTGAGTCGATGCTAAACATCAACCACAATCAACCTAAGTTTGGGATATGGCCAATACCCAAAACCTTAGCATTAAACAATAAAAGTAAGCTATTCTCTGCTCAACTTTTATAACAGTCAAAAAAACGAGGTCGTCACCTCTACAGAGCAACATCAAAAAAAAAAGTAAAGCAATTAAGATAATGTAAATATAAATTATTCTTCTTCTGACAAACTTTCATTAGGGTTAGGTTCATTGAATGGTTTTAAGTCTTTAATATGCCATCGTCCTATTTTAGTCCCATCTAAATTAACCAAACCATAAACTAAATCTGAAATCTTTTCTCTTATCACGCAATGCACATACTTAGGTACCAACTTAGATGTGAATTTATCAGCTGCACTGGAAAGAAATTTTATTTTTTCGCCAAACGTGATCACCTATATTAAAGGCAAAATCCCTTTTTCTAAGGTTGTAAGACTTACTGTTCCGTTCATAAGCCTTATGTATCCTACTACGCACGTCGGTGAAATTAAAATTTACTAAAATTCCGAATTTTTGTGCCAAATCACATCCTAAAACCAAAGTATGTGATAGAGAAGGTACTACTAGAGCAGAGATTACTAAACAATGACTATTGTAGACTAGCGGCAACTCAACCGTACCTAAAACTTTTAGACGGCTGCCATCTGCAGTGGTAACACTTCTATTTTCGACATGGCATATTTTTATACTTAAACGACTTAAAATTTTAATACCATTCTGACCTACTGAGGTATTTGCACGAGAGTCAAATAAAGCCGAGAAATGGACACTTAATAGATTTATCTTTATATGCGGTCTATTATCTAAATATTTATGCACGAATAAAGGAGATATGTGACCATTTGGAGAAGCAGGAGTTTTAACTTGAGAAGGAGGATTTTTATTAGACTTAAAAAAAATCAGAAACTTTTGTAACTATTTAGTCCAATCTGATCTATTGGATTATTTCTTTACTTAAGATCCTCGTTGGAATCTTTCTTTTATCCGCGACCGGACGTTCTGAGAAAATACGACGGATTTTCATTTCATAGTCTAACTCATATTCCAGTAGGTGATTGACTTTAAAATTGAAAGCTTCCATGATAAATGAATACAATTTAAAAGAATTGTTTAAAAGGTCGTGAAAATATTTCTCCTGTGCTCCCAATAGTCAAAATAAAAAATATGTAAAGGCACTTAAAATATGTAAACTTTTTTACCAAACATTTAAAAAATCTTCAACAATTTCAAAAAAATTTCCAAGTATTGCCTTGTATTAAAATTCTTTTACTAAATATGTTAAGAATTTTCAACAAAAAAAATCTCCAAATATCGTTTCATATCAGCAAAGTATTTTTAATATTCATGCAAAACATCGGTGAGAAAAAAGTACAGTTTTTTCTTCGGTTAACCGCAAAATAAATCTAACACTGCAAAAATTAAAGTAAACCAGCACATCTGCTAATCTGAACTATAAAAGTAGCTTTTAAGAAAAAAGTAGGAATCTCTTATCTTAGAGTCGATTAACAAATTCAAATATCTAAACCACCATCAGATAAATTGAAATAAATAATTCTACAAATTTCCTTCTTTTGTCTTATTGCTATAGTGTAGTTTCGTTTAATTAAATATTATGAAATAAAAATATCTGAAAAGTTAGAGCTTTTTACTTTGTTCGAAAGCTAGTACACTGAACCCTTTAAAAAATAAAATTCCAAAAGCCCCGCGTTGACAGCGCTATTTTGTAGCCTGCTTTTTGAGGCGTCTCGATGGTACTCTGTGAAAATTGTTCGCACTTTGTGGCGGCTATTTTGTACCGTTTGAAATTTGTTTTTCCCACGCCTGGGCGCAATTTTCTTGCAACCTCTTTTTAATTTCTGATAATGAATTGAGTGAATCCTGATTTTAAAAGAACTAAAGAAATTAAACACACACTAGCTCAGTTTTCCTTGGTAGAGAAATATGGGTAAGAGATAATTGTTATACGTCTTTTTGGAATTATTTTCTATTTTTTTTTTAAAGCTTCAGTTGTACAAATTTTGGGCACCATTCATTTTAAAATAGAAAGGATCTAACTTCAGTTAAAAAATGAAAAAATACTGAAGTGTTTTACGGTTATTACTAAAAGGAATTATTCTAGTACAACTTTTCTTATCCTGAAAAGAAAAATAGGTATTCAGTGAGACACTAGCTTTAATCAACAAAAGAAGAAAATTTATTCATGATTTAAAATAAAAGTTCCAACATTTGCAGTTTTAAGGAATACAAAAAAATTCTAGCCTAAAAGTAGTTTTTATATATTAGAGTCCCTAAATCAGAGATTTTACTTCTAAATCTTGACTACACCCGAAATCGAAGAGTCGTGATATTCACTTCGCGATTTTTCAGTTCAAATTGCTGTTAAAACACTTATTTGCGGGGAATATATTTATTGATGTATGTTCTGGTAACTTACGGTTTTCCTACGGGCTTCTAGGCCTTCAATGCAACACAAAACCGATTTCACACTTTTGAGAAGAGCCTACTTTAGCTACTCCATTTAGAAAACACACAAAGCCCACTACGGCTTTATGATAAAAAAACTCGTGCTTAACTTGGCTCTCGTAGATATTGTCGTAAGCCTCTACTGCGGCTCGGTGGAAAATCGCCACTTGGCGGCTCGGTGGAAATTAGCCTGGCTGCGGCTTGATGGTACTAAGCCTCTCTGCTGCTTGATGGTACTAAGCCTGGCTGCGGCTCGATGTTACTAAGCCTGGCGGCGGCTTGCTGTTACTGAGCCAAGATTCGCGTCCTCCGGACCCTTAAATAAGCCGTGGGCACTCTGTCTGTAATATGGCGACGCCGGAACCAAAACTCCGGATACAAAGAATTGACCAATCCCGGCGTATCGATAGATTCGGTCGCAAACCCGCACAGCACACTATATAACGAGCAGCTAGGAATTTCTGATTAATATACCGCTCGATACAAAAATGAAAAGAAGTACATTATTAAGAGAAAAATCAGTAACATTATATGGTCTTAAAGTCTAGGAAAAAATGAATGTTACAATATATATATATATATATATATATATATATATATATATATATATATTTATATATATATATATATATATATATATATATATATATATATATATATCTATATTTATATATATATATATATATATATATATATATATATATATATATATATATATATATATATATATATATATATATATATATATATATATATATATATATATATATATATATATATATATATATATATATATATATATATATATATATATATATATATATATATATAAATATATATATACATATATATATATATATATATATATATATATATATATACATATATATTTATACTTTTTTTAAAACTTTACTTATTACTTGCAACGAGCAGAAGAGGTCAGGTGAGGTACATATCCTAACTTCGACCCTTGGAATTTTGCAGAGCATACATTGTATGTGAGTTCTAATATCATGTACCGACAATATCGAGTTAGAGTGACAGAGTAAATATCTTCCAATGATTTAGAAGAGGGGTATGGAAGTTTATAGACGCTCGTTCGATTTTAAAAAAGTATTTAAGAGTATGAACTCTTATGTGCTTTTAAAATTAAATTATATACTCTTCATTTAAAATGGAAAAAATATTTTAACATATACTTTTTTTAAACTTTACTTATTGCTTGCAACGAGCAGAAGATACCAGGGGAGGTACATATCCTAACTTCGGCCCTTGAAATTTTGCAGATCATAACATACCTTGTATGTTAGTTCTAATACCATGCAGTGAAAAATATCTAGTTAGAGTGAGAGTAAATATCTTCCAATTACTTAAAAAAGGGGTATGGAAGTTTATAGAAGCTGGTTCAATTTTAAAAAAGTATTTAAGAATATGAACTCTTATGTGCTTTTAAAATTAAATTATATTCTCTTCATGTAGAATATAAAAAATTGTTTTAACATATACTTTTTTAAAACTTTACTTATTGCTTGCAACGAGCAGAAGAGATCAGGACAGGTACATATCCTAACTTCGGCCCTTGGAATTTTGCAGAGCATAACATACCTTGTATGTGAGTTCTAATATCATGTGGCGTAAATATCGAGTTAGAGTGACAGAGTAAATCTCTTCCAATAATTTAAAAAAGGGGTTGGGAATTTATAGACGCTCGTTCGATTTTAAGTAAATCGCTGACAGAGCAAACAAGAACGTCCTAAAGAGATATATAGTGGAGTTAGTTCAGGTTAGAATTTGGGAGCTCACGCTACTTAAATTGATCAAATTCCTTAAACATTGCCAGGAGTTCCTTACAACGGATTTTTCTAAACGGTTTAAATCTGCACCCCTACAAGGTAGAGGTAGTACAAAAATTAAAACCACGTGATACTGCTTACAGGCTCAATTTCATTAATTACATGTTTAAAAGCCTTTCAATATTTACCAACCCAACATCTTATTTTTGGATGAAGCACATTTCCGACTTAAGAACCACATTAATACGTTGAATTCCAGTTACGGAAATCCAAACTAAAGTATGACAGGCCTTCTTATTCCCTAACTGACATCTTTGACCCCAATATCAGTCCGTGAAATAATTGTTCAGAAGATAACAGGGGCCTGACTGTCACTGTTAATTTAGAGTGATAGGTGTATTAATAATTGAGACCGTCTTCACACCTTTACAAAATATTGATCCTAGTTTAGGCAGTATAGGGTCACATCGCACAAATCAAACACATCTTTAGCAGTTATTTTCGAATATAAATTTCTATACTTTAGTTCAATATACATTTTTTTTCGTTTAGTAATTTGTTTTGTATCACATACCTTAAAATTATACGTGTAGATAGACCTTATAAAGATATTTAGAGAATATTGCTTACCATATTTTTACTTTTATCCACTTGTTTGCTATAAAATCTTAGAAATATCTCGGTAATTAGATTTTTTATAGAGTTGTAGAGGATTATACCACAAATTATTAAACATTAAGTTTTATCATATACCGTGGTGGTGCGGAACAGAATATCACTACCATACGTTCTGCCTTTGTAGAAGGTGCCTAAGAGAACAAGTTAGATGGTAGATCCCATCACGCGTCGCCTGTTCTGATACCATCGCATCGGCTTATGCTGCGTGAAGGTCCTTAACGTTTCGTAGCTGTGCCGATACTCCCAGACTGAAGGAAAAAAATACCATGATGAAGCTCCCAGTATCAAGAAATTCTAAAGGTAAAATCATCCCCGTTCGTACTCTGAGTGAGGGCTGATTCTGCGGGCTAACGTGCAGAGGTCACACTTTTAAAATAGATTTTTGTAACGTACTAGGTTCAAATTCGAACATAAATTCAGTACACCAACACCTGCAATCAAATAAGCCTAATGTACTTGCTCTCTTTGAAATTACGGTTAGTTCATCAACCAGCACAGTCAACTTTCTCTATTTTGGGTACGAATTCTATTCCCAGTTTAGGCATAACTATGGAATTTGTGTTTTTTTGTCAGAAGCGATTTCTCTTGCTAACGAGAGAAGACCCTGGGGTCCAGAAAATTAGGTGTTACGTGGTTAAAAATAACGAGTCAACAAACCACAATGTTTATCTGCTACCTCTAGCTACCACCAAGTGATACTAACTTTAGAATACTTTTCACTTCTCTTGCAGCCACCATCGATCATTTACAAATTAATTATTCAAGTGCCGAAACTGCCATTCTGGGCTACTTTAATGTCCACAACAAGAACTGGCTTAAGTATTTAAATACTACCGATGAAGAAGGTCTTGAAGCTAAATAATTCCCATCAGTTATGGCTTTACTCAGCTTATCAATGAACCAACACGAATCCCTGATCGAAACGCAGAGTTTACCAGTCTTCTTGACCTGTTCTTAACCACGAATCCACAGATTTACACTGTCACTGTAAATTCATCGTTAGCTTCTTCCGACCATAAACTGCTTTCAATATCGAGTATCCTATCTATCGGTGACAAAGAAGCGCCTAAACCGCGTTACAAATCTGTTAAATGGGAAGAACTCGTGAAATATTTTCGAACCTTCTTTTAGTTAGACGCGTGTTTTAGATTGGCCAGCCCATCTTACTGTGCTAAAGAAGTTCCCAATGTAATTTTGGCTGGTATGGGGGCTTAAATGTTCTTCCATTTTTGTCTATCTTTAGCTTGTTATATCGAGTTTTTACCTACTGTCTTTCGAATATCGTTCGATCTTTATTGTGATCTTTGTCGATTTCTTCTAGTTTCGTGAGATCTCCACTGTAACATCTTCAACGTTCACCTTTCGCTATCTTGTCTACATGACTTGCTCCTTTATAATTTAGACCCGCTATTCCCCCCATAACATCCTTCACTTTGGTTCGTTTCCTTAGTTCTTCACTCCTGATTCGACCACTCAAAAATATATTCAGCATGACATATATATATATATATATATATATATATATATATATATATATATATATATATATATATATATATATATATATATATATTATTTTTTAATTTTTAAGCATGCACAGATCTATTCGGACACATCGAAAGCCCGGAATTTTCTTTAGTTCATCTACATATGGTGTATACTAGCAAAGATTACAGGATTATTGTAAACTTGGTCTAACTCGGGTTTGAATAACTTGATTGTGACAAATTGTTCTTAAAAATTTGGAAGTATATAGGGTTAAAAAAAGAAATGGTAAAAGTTCTTGAGTTTCTCATGGTAACCACATGCTATGGAAATTTACGTTGCATAGTAGTTGTTGCAGAAATGGAATAACGTCCGTGGCAACATTATCGCGTTGTCTAAAAGATGCCGTGAAAGAGAAAAATGTATGTCCCGGCACTTGGACAACGTGGATGGATATTATGACATCCTCGCCGATATCCTTAGGATATGATGATCTTGGTTCCCACCCGGAACAGATGCAAAGAAATTATCGACGAAACTAAGAAAGCACACAATCAATTCGATCTTGGGATGACAATAACTAAGCAGAAGGTTGTTGAACCTGACATAGTAACGTCGGGACACTCCATTACTCTTACATCGTTACTCAATTTGCTTTAATTTCGGAGCAAATATGTCTTGTCATGAAAATATTGCATGCATAGTGAAGAAAGCTTCTCAAAAGCTGGAAATATTATATCGAACTAGAAAGCTCTACACTCCACAATTGTTAACGTTGCTCCAAACTCAAATTAGACCAACGATGGAATATTGCTCCCATATTTCGGTCTCTGCTCACAAACATACACGTCATTTATTAAATTCTATTCAGAAGAGAACTATTCGCCTGATTGGACACCCTAAATTCACCAGCAACCTTGATTCCTTCAAGCATCGAGGAACGGTTGGAGACTTAGGTACATTCTACAAGCATTTTCATGGAAAGCGTTCTATATATGTAGCCCCGTTAATTCCTCAGATAGCGGTGCATGCTAGGAATACATGTCGTGTTAATACTTCACATCCATATGGGGTTCAGCTTATCACTCCTCGTACAACTCTTTTTAAGCAATCCTTTATATGGGGAACCTCATCCCTTTGAAATGATTTGCCCAGGACTGTGTTTCCCACCTAGTACGATTTACAGTGATTGATGCCCAAAGTAAATCGCTTTTTTCGCACACGCATAGCTCCTGTAGTGCTATAGGGATTTCTCCGCAGCGCATGTGCTATGCCCATAAAAAAAATCGGTTACAAGTGTCGACGTGTTTTGTCAATCTCTACCAAACATTGTAAAAAGAACTACTACAAATTGAAATTTGCGTCGCGGCGACATAAATAGTCTGTAATAATATAGAAAAATAATCTTTGATATTGTATATAGTTCACATAAACGATTGATTTGGAAATAATCATCTTTGATATTGTATATAGTTCACATAAACGATTGATGTGGAAATAATCATCTAAATGGAAAAAAAATTTACAAATTATAGCAACATAGTTTATAAGAGAAGAAGAATAATTTAAATTTAACAGTTTATAGTTTTTTTAGGGCCATAGCACGCGTGCGTCAGGGAAATCCTTGAAGCACTACAGGAACGACGCGTGTGCGGAAAAAGCAACTTACATTTATCTCGAATCACCGTCAAAAACGTAAAATTTTCACCACTCCCCGATAAAATGTGCTAAAATTGTTTACTAGTTTTTTTTGTGTATTTTTCATTGCGAATATAGACTTAAAACTGCTGAATATTGCTAATGATCCAATGCACCTATGTAATTAAACCGTGTCACACTTAATACAAGCCAAGGGCTTGTTTTTTACGTGCGGCTTCAATATATAATTTTTTTTTCCTATTTTACCGCAATTTGTCATAAAAAAAACTCATATTTGGTTCGATATCTGAGTCTTTGGAATTACAATTAATTATTAAGCTTACCATCATCTACCATTTCTTACAATCAAATGTTTTATACCTTCGAATCTTAAGATCCTATCCGATCTCTCTCGCCTTTAATTTCGAGTTTTAACACTCTTCCTCTTCGTTGGGATTTTGGAACATTTGGCAAAATGGCACTACCCAACTATTATCACTACACCAAACACTTTATTTTTTCACTCGACGTGCTTTTTGCTAACTATTTTAGCATTACTAGTAGTTGTGATTGACTAAATCTAAAAGTAAAAAATAGACTATTTCTACTAAACGGACCATTAGGTCTGGTCGAGTGACCCGTACAGAGAACTGTCAGGAATAAGTCCGCTGACTTTATATATGTATATTATTATTATAATAATCTAAATGACTGAGGACCTATTCCGCACGGGACTCTCTCTTGAGTTACTCGACGGTTCCACTCTAGTAAATCGCAAGTTTAATATAAATTGTCTAGTGTTTACTGTTAGATTTAGACAGTCATCACTCCTGAGATGCTAACATGATTAGAAAAACGCGCATCAAGAGTAAAAATGAAATGTGTAGTATAGTGGTGATAACTGTTGTGTATACTCTTCCTCTGTTCATAAATTCAGTATATTGCAAGCCACGTATGTATAGATAAAGATAAAAATTTAATATAAATATTATTTACAAGCAGAGTGAAAGAAACTTAACAAAAAAAACTCCACAAAATCTAACCTTCTGCATTTTATATAATAACGACGAATATTTAAGTTTAGCTTCCTAACTATATCTACCGTATTAAATTAAAGTCCGCTCCTGCTTCTGCCAAAAACACAAGAAGTCAAAATTTCTGTACAAGCCACTAAAGTGCTTTAAAATAAAGTTGTTTTTGAACAAACAAGCATCATTTTCATGTTTTTAGTTGAAAAACCGGCATGGAAAGTATACTCATGTAATAAAGTCATCGCAAGACTCCAATAGTGAAATTTATTACCATCTAAATGGTAAAGCCGTGTCTTTCCCTCACACCCGGTACATACCAAGAACCTTAGGATTCGTTTTTATATGCGGCACTCCTACATTTCACTACAATTCTATCAATAAAAAGCTCTCATGCTTTGGATTAAATCGTATTTTATTCGGTTTTAGGTGAATAAAATTAGTTTTAATGCTATTTATCTTATAGGTTGTAAAACATATATTCTTAAACCATGGTGGTCTCCTTTTAAAAGCTAACTCGAGTGCTAGCTTAACATTAAAAATTTACGTTTTTTAGATAATTCAGTTTGTCGTTGGTGTGTTCGTTATCAAAAATTGTGTTTTAATGAGGATTTATACGATTATTTTTTAAGATACAGCTGAGTTGTTAGATTATGGTCTTCATAGTGTTGAGAAAAATACGAGTAATGAGAAGCTTAAAACTAAAGATATTTTATGTCTTAACTCTGCCCATTTAACTTAATAAAATATTTCGAAACATGAACTTCTACTCATTTTTACAATACCAATTATTTATAGGCGTTGCGTTGAGAGTTCGAAAAAAATGATAATAATGAAAATTCAAAAATATGTTGTGTTTTTTTCAGGGTGTAATTATTATCACAAATTTTAGCTTTAATTCAGCAACTGCAGCATTGTTTCTAAAGAGAAGTTTGTATTTGTATTTGTATTCGTTGAAGATTCACTCTCCGAGATTTTTGCATTTCTTCATGTTTCAGAATCCCTATATTACAAAAAACATTATTTCATACTTTCGTCGGTCGGTTTGTCTAACGATTTGTTGACACCACAATTCTCGAGTGAAACTAAATATCGATGTTGAATTTGGTACACATGTAACACTTTAGGTAGGATAGGAATCTACCATTTTTGAGCGATATTGTTTTAGAAGAAGAGAGTAAAAAGGGTAGACATAGTAAAATATTGCATTGCCTTAAGAGTATACAAGGCTTTCTTAGTTTTTGGTTCGGATAATGAACAAATAATTTTTTAGCATAATTAACTGTAACAAGGATTCTTTTTTATGGGCATAGCACACGTGCTGGATGGGAATCCCTAACGAGCTACAGGAGTGACGCGTGTGGTAAAACGATTGACGTTGGTCTGGAATCACTGTAAATTGTACTCAGTGGGAAACGCAGTCCGGTGAAAATCATGGAATGAAGTTTTCCGTATAAAAGACTGCTTGAGAAGAATTGTACGAGAAGTAATAAGTTGAACTTCGTACGGAAGTCAAGTATTAGCGTGACGTGTCTTCCTAACATGCATCTCTTTGGGAGGAATTAAGCGGAATACATCCATCGAACTCCTTCCATGACAGTACTTGTATAATAGACTCAAGCCGGCAACCATTCTTCGATGTTCTAAGAAATCAAAGTAGCTAGTGAGGTATGGGTCTCCAAACAAGCGAACAATTCTCTTCTGTATAAAATCCAATAAACGCAGTGTATGCTTGGGAGCAGTATTGCCCCTTTGGTCGAATTTGAGCTTTGTACAGAATTATCAGATGTTGTGGAGCGTAAAGCTCTTAGTTTGAAATAACATTTTCAACTTTTGAGATGCTTTCTTTGCTATGCTTGCATTATGCTCATGCCAAGACATATTTGCTTCTAAATTAACGCCCAGCAAATTGAGTGACTATGCTAGGGGAATAGTATGATGTTCGAGCGTTCAAAGAGAATGAAGAAATAAGCGTACTGTCAACTGCAAAGTTATAAATTGGATTTCTTTCCGGCAAGTCGTTAATGTAAATAATAAAGAGAGTAGGCGACAGTATGGAGCCTTAGCGCACACTACTTATAAGAAAAGCTCTCTGAGGAAACACGACAACTGTAAACAAAACTTTTCAGACAGCTCTTAAAAGCTTAGCTTAGCTAAGAATTCATCACGCCAAACACGGTCGAATGTTTTGGATATTTCAAGTGCAACAGCTCGATATTCTCCAAAGTGTACAATTGCGCTGTTCCAAACATGTGGTACATAAGTTAGAAAATCTCCTGTTAATCGGTAGTTGTTTGGTAAGGTCTTGTTACCTTTCTTGGATATCGGCTGAACTCTAACAAATTTCTAGCAGATAGGAATTATTCCCTTAGTAGGATATATTAAAAAGTCTACACAAAAATAGGATTATACCTCTCGCGCATATTCTGAGTACTATGACAGGAATTCAGTCAGCGCCAAAAGCTTTTCTGGTATCTAACTTCATTAAAATTATCTTTATGATACGCTGACTGAAGTAATATCGGGCATCGGGCATCCTTGACTATACTATGAGAATAATGTTTTTTCCTTAGAAATCGACAGTAGAATGTGATGAAAAGTGTTCAGTTTTCTCACCTGGTGTTGTTGCAATAGTATTATCGACTGACCAAAAAGACCTGGAATTGTTGGGGCCGGCAAGAAGTTTCTTTTTAATTCTTTTATTGTGTGACTTCTTAGTTTCGTCGATAATTTCTTTATATTTATTCCGGGTACGAAAAAAGATGTTTCAGTTTACGACGTTAGGATTTTTAAACCATTATCGATAGGCGAGATATTTAGAAGCGACAGCTTCTTCTTCATTTTTCATCGGACAAGGCTTGTCGTTGAAAGGGCAAAGGATGTAAGCTTCCATACCAGCCAAAATGACATCGGAAACCTCCTTAGCGCGGTCAGATGGGTCGTCCGATCTAAAACAAACGTCTAACCAAGAGAAAGTTCGAAAATATTCCATGAATTCTTCCCATTTAGCAGATTTATAGTGCCAAATTATCAATCACAGAACATCACTATTTCGGGGCAAGACAACAAATTCCAAAGTTACATCTAAAGTGGAAATAGAAGTAGTATCCAATATAGAGAATGTTGACTGTGCTGGTGGTTGATGCACCGAATTTATGTTCGAGTTTAAACCTCGTATGTTATAAAAATCTATTTTAAAATTGTGATTTCTATATGCTGAAGTCCCCGGAGCTCCGAAAGGGGGGCTATTTCACCTCGGACATTTTTTGATCTTGGCAGCTTCATTGTGCTATTTGGTTCAGCAACCTGGGAACATCGACACAGCCATGAAACATTAGGCAATTTCGCACACACACACACACACACACAGCAGTCAATGCCTGGTGGGATCTGGGCATCTACAATCTAAGTTGGTCTTTTATTAGATTAGAACAGATAGGTACCCTAGAAAGCTATACTTCTTTCTTTATATTTATTCCGGGTACGAAAAAAGATGTTTCAGTTTACGACGTTAGGATTTTTAAACCATTATCGATAGGCGAGATATTTAGAAGCGACAGCTTCTTCTTCATTTTTCATCGGACCAAGGCTTGTCGTTGAAAGGGCAAAGGATGTAAGCTTCCATACCAGCAAAATGACATCGGAAACCTCCTTAGCGCGGTCAGAATGGGTCGTCCGATCTAAAACAAACGTCTAACCAAGAGAAAGTTCGAAAAATATTCCATGAATTCTTCCCATTTAGCAGATTTATAGTGCCAAATTATCAGTCACAGAACATCACAATTTCGGGGCAAGACAACAAATTCCAAAGTTACATCTAAAGTGGAAATAGAAGTAGTATCCAATATAGAGAATGTTTTGACTATGCTGGTGGTTGATGCACCGAATTTATGTTCGAGTTTAAACCTCGTATGTTATAAAAATCTATTTTAAAATTGTGATTTCTATATGCTGAAGTCCCCGGAGCTCCGAAAGGGGGGCTATTTCACCTCGGACATTTTTTGATCTTGGCAGCTTCATTGTGCTATTTGGTTCAGCAACCCGGGAACATCGACACAGCCATGAAACATTAGGCAATTTCGCACACACACACACACACACACACAGCAGTCAATGCCTGGTGGGATCTGGGCATCTACAATCTAAGTTGGTCTTTTATTAGATTAGAACAGATAGGTACCCTAGAAAGCTATAC
>CM032449.1:114465254-114520254 GCA_019049505.1 Pachyrhynchus sulphureomaculatus | reverse complement strand
TGATTTTTAGCAAGTACCAACCTTCAAACGATACCTGTCAAAATTTCATGACATTTCAACGATTAGTTTACAAGTTACAGTGGTTTTAGTGACGCTGCATTTGATATTTTTAAAACAATGGAAAAAATTGAATTTTGTGTGTTAATTAAACATTATTTTTTGATGGGAAAACATACCCTTCAAGCAAAGCTATTGCTTGATAAGTGTCACGGGGTCTATATCCCTGGAAAAACACTCAACATTTACTGGTATGCTGAATTTAAACGCGGTTGTACAGATAAAAATGATGCTGAACGCTCTGAATGTCCAAATGAGGTGGTTACAAAGGAAAATTTAAAAAAAAATTCACAAAATTCCTTTGGATGATCGTACTGTGGGCATGAGACAGCTCTGTTCGAAATGGGTACTACGTTTACTCACAGTAAACCAAAATCAACAACGTCTTGATGATTTTGAACGCTGTTTGGACCTGTTCACGCTGAATAAAAAGGATTTTTTCATGCGATATATGACAATGGATGAAACATGGATCCACCACTATACACCGGAATCAAATCGGCAGTCAGCTGAGTCGACAGCAGCCGGTAAAAAAACCCCTGAAGCGACCAAAGACACAACAGTCTGCTGGAAAGGTTTTGACCTCTGTATTTTGGGATGCGCATGGAATAAACTTCATCGACTACGCTGAGAAGGGCAAAACCATCAATAGCGAATATTATATAAAGTTTGAAGACAGAAATCTGAAAGAAACCGTCCCAAAGGAACAAGAAAAAAGTACTCTTTCATCAAGACAATGCACCGTGTTGCAAGTCAATGGTTACGATTGCAAAATTGCATGAATTGAAGTTCGAATTGCTTCCTCATCCATCGTATCCTCCAGATTTGGCCCCCAGCGACTATTATCTATTCACAGATCTTAAAAAAATACTCGTGGGAAAAAGATTTGGCTCCAATGGAGTAGTTATCGCCGAAACTGAGGCCTATTTTGAAGGTAAAGACAAATCCTGCTACAAGAAAGGTATAGAAATGTTAGAAAAGCATTGGACTGATTGTATCGCTCTTGAAGGAGACCATGTTGATGAATAAAGTCGAATTTTGAAAAAAAAATGTATTTTAAGTAGCTAGACCAAAAACTTTTCAGCCTACGTGTTATCATTTACAATATCGAGTTGCTTGCAAGCGTAGTACTGGATAAACTACTTTCCCGATGTTATTTATTTATTTTTTGATTCTTACATATAAAACGACATTTATTACACTATTGCAATAACTTATTTCGCCTTCGATGTCATCTATTAATAGTTGAATAATAAGTGATATATGGCCCTTACAAATATTTAAAATGTTAATTGCACCACAGAATAAATCCCCTTTGCGTTAGTATTTTAACAGGTCATTAAAATCTGCAATTTTGGGCTAGTTCAGTTTCAACTTGTTTACGCAATAAAAATCAGGTCCTGTGCAAGAAACACAGCACTGATATTCTGGTACGTGGTGGATTATTAAAGACAAATTTTGTATAGTTTCAGTAGTATTTTGGAATTTCTTAACTTCCCTATTAGCAATAGTATTTACAGTCAGACGTATAGGGTTAGAGGGGTTGCCTCGAATGTACAGTATTATATGTTCGTTCCATTGTTCCTAAAGTAGAATAATCTGAAAATTTAGTTTTTTTTTCCATTAGTTATATTATTGACAAAAATAGTATGTAAACTAATTTGACAAAAAAATTACCTTTACAGCTTGTTTCTGGTAGTTAATAATTGAGTAAATAACTTTTCTTATTTGGATATTTGAACTATTTTTTAGTTTCCTCTGTTTATATTATAAAATAAATGATCAATATTTTTAAAATTTAATGCACCATTTTAACAAACATAAAAAAAAAAAATGTAGTACAGGAAATGAAGCATTTTGGCTTGCAATTTTTTCGTCCAGCATGGATTTACTTGAAATTTTCACAGAAGGTAGGGAATAGCCCAAGGATCATTTTCTATATCATGCCGCTGTACGTTAAAACCTTGGGGGTGGTTGCCACCCCATCTCGGGTTTTTTTTTTTTTAACTATAGGAATCGATGGAAAAAGTAATTCTAAGAAAAAAATGTTCTTTACGTTTTCTTCGTAAAACTAATATTTTTCGAGTTATTCGCGGTTGAAAGTAACAGTTTTTCTACGAAAAAATCGACTTTTTTAAAGGGTTTTTTGCGAATAACTCGAAAAATATGCATTTTATCAAAAAAACTGTGGAGAGCAAAATTGTAACTTTTAAAAAAACAAACAAAATCTCTTTTTATAATTTTTCTATGACTAATACGAACCGAGATACGGCATGTTAATGGTTAGCTTTTTTTCGTCAAATGCATAATTTGAAAGATTCAAAGCCAAATAACGGGAAAACTTTGCATTTTTCGAGGAAAACTTATGGAATTTTTTTTAAAGTATATAATTAGACCTTTTAAAAAAAAGTCTCTAGCATGAAAATTGAGCGACTTATGATCAAAATAAGGTCGGTACCTACTTTTTTCTACGAAAAAATCTGTGAAAACAACCCCCTAACTACCCCCCTAATTAAAATTGATCTTCGCCCTTCTGTAATTCTCTTTATATATGTATTATCAATACACTCAAGAAGTTTGACCAATTTAAAATACTTAATTTTAGAAAAATTGGAGTTTAAAGAGAAAACGATTTTTTGCAATTTCGTATTTTTCACCCTTTTCTTCAAAATATCTCCGAAAATACTGGAGATACGAAAAAAATGATAGAATACCAAATTGTAGCTTTTTTAATGACTAAAATTTTCCTGTGCGTAGATTTTCTGTAGAATGAATATTTGGCGAGATATAGCCGTTTAAAACCTCTATTTACGAGCGAACACCACCTTATTCGAGCCCTTTAAACTCATCCCATTTAAAAACTAAGGGATCTTAAGGAATTTAATTTACATAGTCTTATAGCTCTTGAAAAGCCCTACAAAATCGTTTTTGAAAAAACTTTCTATCACTAAAAATGAAGGAGCTATGTTTAAAAAACCAATCAATTTGTTTTTCGAAAAATCCGAATAGCCCGCTTCGGAGCGTAATAATCTACATAACCGGTATATTTGGCAGTAATACGTTATATGTTCCACTTTTTCCATTCAAATCGAAAGACAGAGAAGAAGAAGCATCTGTTCATGTGTCTGCGTGTGTGAGTGTATAGTCAAGACAAATTTTTATCCAATTACGAAAACAAAAGTAAATTCATACAACAACTTATGGTGGAATTAGAGAAACACTCTATCCACTGCCGTCAAAGTAAAGGTGAAGCTGATGGACTAGTTGTTGAATTAGCTATTCAGGATAGGTCAGTTTTACAGAAAATCATAGTAGCAGACGATGTAGATATACTTGTAATTTTAACTGCGAGAGCTAAAGTGGAAAAATTAGAGAAAGAAATTTATTTTCTCAAACTTGGAAAACAAAATTCTCCTTCCACGATATATTCATCTGGAAGTTTGGAAATAGGCTACCCAGATAGTGCAAAATTAATAGCTTTTTCTCATACATTTACTGGATGCGATACCGTATCAGCTTTTTATAATAAAGGTAAAAAAAAAATTTTGATATTGTAGAAAAAAGACCCGACATGAGAGAACACGCCGAGATTCTTTACAGTAGTACTGCCAAACCCGAAGAAATTTTAGAAGCCGGCAGATACTGCGCAATAATGTTGTACGGAGTTGCCAAAGAAACACAGCTCAAAAAGATAAAAAAAATAAAAGATTTGAAAGCTTTTCTCGAGTAGATGCGATATGAATATTTCATCAAAGCCACAACAAAAAACAGTGCGGTTAAACTATCTTCCCTTCTGCCCACTGTTGATGCCTTAGACGAGCACACAAAAAGATGCTACTACCAAATTCAACAGTGGTTTGGAAATGAAAACATTCGAGCAACAGATTGCGGATGGTACTTAAAAGAAGGTTTATTACACCCCGTGCGAATGAACAAACCGCCTGCACCCTATGAACTTTTAAAAATGATTTTTTGCCAATGCAAAAAAGGGAGCGGCGTTTTATGCGGGTGCAGAAAATTTGGGTTGTATTGTAATTCCACTTGTTCTGGGTGCTCGGGTGAAGACTGTAATAATAGTCCACCAGTAATCGAAGAAGATGAAGATGACATCGACCACGATGAAGATCGAATCAGTGAGCCAGACTTTTAAAAAACGTATATGTATTTGTATCTGTATTTGTAAATTTAGTCGTCTATGTATGTAAATGTATGTGTATGGTGTATTTTTGTGTTAATAATTTTTTTTTTATGTAATTCTACTTTTTTTCTATTGAAATCTATTAAATTACTTTATAAAAATTGCAGTGTTATTAAGGGTGGTTTTTAAGGGTTAAAATATTATGATATTATATCTTAAAGCATAAAACAATCATTATTTAACCAATCCAAACCAAATTTTACCCATATTAAGGTTTACAATGTTATTTTATAATTTTTGACAATAAGGGGTAGTTTTCACCCCTAAAAATAATCAACGCCCATGAGCATGATATAGAATATGAAGTAGAGGGTGAGATGAGCCTAATCCCAAATTTTTATGCAAATCGATGCAAGACGAAATCATTTTTTTATGATAAATAATTTTTTTATATTAAGCTCTAACAAGGCTTAATTTTTAAGGGTTGAAACATTATGAAATTGTATCCTAAAGCATAAAACAATCCTTATTTAAATAATCCAAACCAAATTTTACCCATATTAAGGTTTAAAATGTTATTTTCTAATTTTTTACAATTAGGGGTAGTTTTCACCCTTAAAAAATAAAAAGCGTACAACGGCACGATATAGAAAATGAACTAGAGGGTGAAATGAGCCTAATCCCAAATTTTTGTACAAATCGATGCTGGACGAAAAAATTGCGAGGTTTTGCCATATTTTGAGCTTCATTTCCTGTACTAATAGTTGTACAGCCACCCTAATAACTCTGCTCTGCGGAGGCCTATGCACCTGTCATGGTAATTTCTGGAAACGGAAACAAAAGGTCAGGTCAGGCGTTTTAAAACTTGTGTTTTATTATTGGTATTAAAATAAACTGGCTAACAATTGAATAGACTTATCTTAAAAATGAATCTCCATTTAGACTGGCATGGTTCCTATAATATATAACTAATAATTTACAGGGATTCTGGACAATTTCATTGGTAATTTAATGAAAAGTATATCATCAGCAGAAGTTAAATTGTACTAGAAAGCCAAAAAAAAGGAGAAAAATTGAAAATCTTGGAAGAATCCCATTTTTTTGAAAAATGATTTGGTGTTAAACTTCTACTTAGTTTAGCATTTCTATAATTAACAATTTTTAACTAGGAACGAAAATTTAAATGACAATTTAAGATAACCATTTTATGTTTATGATATTACTGCTGACAATTGTTTCGACCCACTGTGTCTTCTTCTAGAGCAAGATATAAATTGACTACTACTATTGCTAAATTAAGTAATAATATTTACCTTAACACCTAAAAACAAGGTCAATAAAGGAGACCCACCCCAATGCAATTGATTGTTGAGAAATATACCTAAGGATTTTTTTTGGTTAATTTCTACCTGCTCTAAACAATTCAGTAATTTCCCTTTATATATAAATTATATTAATTAATAATATATTATAAATATATGAGCAGTGGCAATTTCAATGCATGTTTCAGTTTGAAAACTTAAGAGCGCTTCGGCAAATTCATAAATATTGGGATTTGTTGAATAAAAATAATCATTAAAACGGGAATGAAACGAGTCACATGCATTGATTGTTCTGCGTGAGGAGGCCGATGAATAAGCCCACACATGGGCGGGAAAAATGCATCCTCGCTAATATAAGTTTCAAGTAAATAGTCGAAACATTTTTCTATTCTGTCATCGGATTCTAACATGCTTAACAAATCAAAAGCAGATAAATCGCCCATTTCGCTGGGATTCAAAAACTGCATCCCAAAAAATATTGTAAGCATTTTCCTGTAAAAAATTATTTGTGTATTCCGTAGCTAGACCTAAATATTTTATCTTCCTGTACCAAACTTGATACAAGTGATATCTGCATCCTATAATATTACAATTTTCCCATGTCTCGGTTACAGCGCAATGGATAACTCACAATCAATGACAATATTATTTGGTTGAAACTGAAAGTTACTTTCAGTGCAGTTATCTATTACTAACTGAAATAACATTTTATATACATCCTTACTCTTGCTTGGTAATAAACAATAACATAATGCCCATTTTTGAAACCATGAATCCTAAAATACTGTGTAAAATATCTCGCACAGAAATCAAAGGTACTATCCATATACACAGTTTCCACAGAACATAAGAAACTGAGTTTAGTATAGCCCAAGAAAAATATAATTTTTTTTGTTCTCTGTCATTAATTAATAAAAAAGATTCGCCTTTATTTGTTTTAGATCAAGAGTTTCTATTGTCTCAAAAACTTCACTTTGTGTTCGGGGCCATGGTGGCATTTTACTTCGCCTATTTCTGTAAATATTTCTTCGAATTTTATCAATATCGTCCGTAGTAATTTCTTCAAACATTACACCATAATCACGAAATTCTCGATGAATTAGTTTAGCTGGTTTTTCGTATAAATTGTTCAGAGCTTCTCTTTTAACTGAATTACTCAAAGTTAGTCTTTGAAAATCTTTTTCAGGACCATTGTTATGGTTTAAATCAGAATTTAAAACAATATTGAAGTCGTTAATGGGGGTATAAACTTTTGTAGCACATTTGGATTTTTTGTTGGGGAACCTCCATCTTACCGTTGAATCTTTTAAGACATTTGTAACGCAAAATTTGAAATTCTGGATTCCCTTTCTCGCTAACAATACACTTAACTTCCATAATAATTATTATTTGCTGTCTAACACATACGACAATCAGAAAACAAATAAAACATTACTCTGATTTTGGAAAATATATACCTGTTTCTCGTAAAAAATGGCCTATTATCTATAATAGAAGTACCTAACTATCACTATCACTATAAGCCTAATTACACCCAATTCTGGATGTTAGGCCTTCCTCCTGAATTTCCATCTCAATCTATTTGCAGCTGTTGTCATCCATCCAATGCCTGCATCCCTCTGTATATCATCTCGCCATCTTGTTTTGGAGCGTCCTATGCTCCTTTTCTGTTCTCGTGGTCTCCATTCTAATGTTCGCTTGGTCGTGCGTGCTACATATCAGGCCCATTGCCACTTTCTCTCTGCTACGATTGCTCTAAAATATCCTTTAATTTCATTTGTTTACGTATCCACTTTTTCTTTTCATATCTTTAAGTTTTATCCCGATCATCTGTCTTTCGGATATATATAAAAGATCGGTGGATGATCGTGATAACTACCGTCCAATATCCATTCTACCTGTTTTTTCCAAAATATTTGAATCAGTCATGAAAAATCAAATTACTGTATACTGTGAGCACAACAGCCTCTTTATGCAGAGTCAGTTCGGTTTTAGAACTAAAAGATCTACTGCCCTGGCAGTAAATCGGCTTACCGAGTATGTAACGGAGGGACTTGAGATGGGATTGGATACCTATGCTTCGTTCTTTGGCTTATCAGAGGCTTTTGATTGTATTTCTTCAGAGATCCTTCTTTCGAAACTGTCATATTACAACTTTGATCCTTGTAGCATAGACCTTGTTAGGTCATATCTTTCTAATTGCTCTCAATATGTGAGCTTTAACATGGAGGTCTCTAGCAGACAGATTATCAAACATGGGTGTTTTTAATTTATATAAATGATTTACCTAATTATACTGATAACCCAAATTTAATCCTATTTGCAGATGATACCACCAGTCTGCAGCACTATCATCCTGGAGATCCAATCCCACATGCAGCATAACATAGGGGGCTGGTTCTTGGCAAATAGGCTCACCCCAAACCGTGATAAAACGCAGAGTCTGGGGTTTACCCTAAGAAATTCTCCATCTGACCTACCTACAAATGACTTTGTTAAATTTCTGGATGTGTTCCTACACCCCGGTCTCTCATGGGGAAGCATGTCTCTGAACTGGCGTCTAAACTTTCCAGAATGATTTTCCTTATTCGAAGTTTGGCTAGAAATGTATCTCAAGAGGTTCTCTTAATCGCTTATCGTGCATATTTTGCATCCAACATGTCTTATGCTGTTGTGAACTGGGGTCACTTATCGCATGCGCAAAGAATTTTTCACTTCAGCGACGCTGCATTCGTGTCATTGTGGGACTGAGATATCGCAACTGTTGTCGTCGCTATTTCTCTGAATTGGGGATATTGACTTTCCCCTGTGTCTACATATTCCAGTGCTTAACATACACTAAACAAAATGTGGGGCTGTTCACTACACATGAAAATCTCCACAACTACCCCACTAGAGGTAACCAAAATCTAATTCCTGGCTTCTACAGAATAGCTCGAACTCGCAGGGAACTGTCGGACGAGAGCGATGAGTTTTTGAATCATAATTTTAATGACTTTTAGCTATGTAATTAATATGTCTTACCTTTATTTTGTTCTTTTGAAATGTTTTAGTTGTTCGTTGTTAACATTTTAACAATTCTTTTGACTTGTTGTGGCGTGTAAAAGCGCTTTGTGTACTTATTACCAATAAATATTTGATTTGATTTGATTGGGTTTCGTGTGCTCTCTGGGCCAGAGCCAGTTTTTGTATATCGGCTTTATTTAGCGTCCAAGTTTCAACGCAATATATAATTACGGGTAGGATGCACTGATCGTAAACTTTGGTCTTTAACTTATTTGGGATGGTTTTATCTTTGAATATATAACTTAAATTCTCGAATGAGCACCATCCAAGCCTGATTCTTTTTGAAATTTCATCCGAGACACTGTCTCTCGTCGTAGTAATTTTTTGCCCCAGATACACATAATCCTTGACAATCTCGATAGCTGTTCCTTCTAAATTTATAACTATGTTGTTATTAGCGTTGGTCTAAATATGCATTTGCATATTTAGACCATTTTCACCGATTATTGCATATTTTACCCAAAATCTAGTAATAGTGCATATTTTCCCTATATTTACAATATTTCTCGGTATTACTAGACAATTGAATTGCTCAGGGTATTGTTAATGTTGCCGTCTGGAACCGATCTTATCGCCGGAACATTACCTGCAATAGTCTAAACATCGATTAGGTTATAGTGCCAAGGGAACACCCAAAATTACGACGGTATTTTATTCCTTTGTTTCTTGGTGGGGATATTAAGTGATAAGTAGTTAGTTTCTAAGAATATTTGTTTGAGCGTGGATCAAATAAACAATTTTCTCGAAGACGAATTTTTATTTTAAAACAAGACATCAGTTTTAACATTATTGTTGACGCAGTGTAGTCTTTTTGCAATTTTTAACGTGTTGTGTTAAAGTTTAACGTGTACCATGCCAACCACAAAAAATGTGTCTCTTCGTGGGTTGGCAGTTCGTCAATCCAAGGAAGCATTTGACGATTCTGATATTAAAAAAAACATAGCTTTGATTAGCACTCACTTTTCCCACATACCTGCGGGTATTAAAAAGCTTGAAACTCGAGGTTTGACGTTGACTGAATCAATTGAGTTAATGAATAAAATCCGTCAAATAAACTCCACATTGCTAGATGTATTCCCGCGTAGAGTTAAAGAAAAGTTGAAAACATTTTGTGCAATAACCCAGGCTTTGAACCTTTGTGTCAAATTGATAGTTTTATTAATGGGATGGGTGAACTTTTACCAGAAACAATAAGTGCTAACATAGCACCCAAATTCAAATACTGCTCAGTTACCTCAGTGGATGTGGAACGGTCTTTTTCCACTTATAAAAATATTTTAAGTGATCGAAGACACAATCTTACTACCAAACAGTTGGAACAATACCTTATTGTATACATGTACAAGAATACAAATGTTAAATAATTTTTAAAAATGTTAAATAATTGTTAATTAAATTTAAACATCGTCGATAACTTATTAATTTTATGCTGATTTTGAAATAAAAAACTAAAAATTACTACTTCTATTATTATTTAATATTGCATATTTTGACCCTTTTTATGCATATTTTAAGCATTTTTCATGCATATTTGCATGCATATTTCAAGATTTTCATGTTGCATATTATCCGGTCTCTACTAATAAGTAATAAATATTGTTTGGCGTAACTGCCTCATCGTATTAACGGATCCCTTTGCTGCGTAAAGGATTACGCATGTACTTCCTGGCCCAACTGGTCAACCCCGAAACTATGATATTGCCAATTTGTCATTTATTGGAAAGCTAATAATAAAATTAGAAGAAAAAATAAGTGAAATTTATAATATTATAATCGTAAATCCATGGAAAAAAGTTAAATGAAATATTAGGTCTTTTACATAGAAGTTATATAATAATATATTATCATTCCTAATAATCATAGTCACACTTGATTTAGAACTGGTGGTATTAGGACGGCGACACGTCAAATAACTTTATCTAATCTTGTTTTTAGTATCTGCTATGACTATAAAATAAAAAAAAAGGTAATTCTAATAGCCTTAGTGTCGAATAAATCATTTGGAATATCGTACTATTGTTTAAAGTTACAGATAATAATAAGAATATTCAAAGGCTATAAGATTTAAATAATATACTGACATTCTTTTAACGAATTTAAATTTATTCTGAAACAAATACTAAAGAATGAGCCACATAATAAGGTAAAAGAAAAAATCTTGACGACTTATCTAATATAAATCTTTGGGTACTTATCTGATTAAAGTATTCAATAAAATGATGAGCAGGCACTTTAATATTATTAGAATAATTACATTTGAGACGGTGGATTAAACATCTAATATTGAATATTCTCGAAATATTTTGAAGATTAGGCGCGAGCCGCCGCTAGCAACAAATACTTTAAAACTTAACGTCACATGATTTATTTATTTTTAAAACGCGTGAATTTTAGTACAGATTAAGAGCGGAGTTAACGAGCTAAGGAAGTTAAAATTAATAAATGAAATTTGGGTTTATGATTATTACGTGTAGTATAATCACTGAACAGATTACTAAACTTACCCAGTATAATGAGATTATTATAGGTAAATAACTTTTATGGTTTCTTCTTCTTACGACGCCGTCTCCTCAGGAAGGTTAGCGATTCATCTAACTAAACGAACTTTAGAAACTGTTGCTCGAAAAGATCACTCGAAGCATATCGAAACCATCTTCTCATGTCCTTCAGCCAAGAATTCTGTCGTCTTCCGATCGATTGTTCGCCCTTTATTTTGCCTTCAATAATTAGACGTAGCAATTCGTATTTTGGGCCCGTCGTTATATGTCCGAAGTATTGGATTTTTCTTATTTTTTCTTACTGTTGTTAGTAATTCCTTCATTTTGTTCATTCTTCCCAGTACTTCAGTATTTTTATTTTGTGTATCCAGGAAATGCGAAGAGGGCGTCTATAAATGTACATTTTAAAAGATTCCACTCCTTTCTCAAAACCAGGGGTCCAGCACTTACATCGATACAATAGCCCGGAGAATACATACGCTCTCACCATTCTCATTCGGAGCTCGACACTGAGACTTTTGCAATGGAAAAATTTATTCATACTCATGTATGTTACTCAGACTTGTTCAATTTGGAAATATATTTCCTTTCTTGGTTCCCAAATATTTAAATGTGAAGATCTGTTCTACGGTGTTGTCCCTAATTTCTAGGGATTCTGATGGTAGATTTCTCTTTGTTATTACCATCCACTTGGTTTCTCTTATATTCACAGTTAATCCAAATTTTTCGCTGGCTGATTTGATGGCGATCTTTGATATTATTTGCTAATAGAACAGTATCATCAGCATACCGTATGTTGTTCAGTGTACTTTCATTAACTGTTATTCCTTCAATGGATTCATAGATGGCCTTGTTAAACACAGCATTAGGATAAAAATTGAACAGAAGTGGTGAGAGACTGCATCCCTGTCTTCACGTTATGTTATTTTTATGCTTTTGGACATTTTCAGCCCAATTTTAACTTTCACTGATTCATTCCAGTACAGATTTTTAATAATTTTTAGATCTTTTTGTCTATATTTGTTGTTTCTTGAATCTTTATTAATTTTTCGTGTACACACAGTCGAAAATTTTATTGTAATCTATAAAACATGCATATACATCTATATTCATATCTTTACAACGCTGGACCAGTACATCCGGAATGTGTGTTATCTATTTCTGCCTCACATTTTCTATATATTCTGGTATGGATGATTCTCAGGAATATCTTGAGAACGTCAGACATTAAACTTATCAAGAGATAATAGTCATATTTCATTGATTTTGACTTTTTAGGAATTGGGATGAAAGTCTTTAGCCCGTCAAGAGGGATTTGTCCGGTTTCATAGATCTGTTAAATAAGATTACCAGTCGATTAATAAATTGACTTTGATCCGAAAATATTTTGAGGATTTCTCTCTTTATCTCATCTGGACCAATTGCTTTTCCATCCTTCTGTAGTTGTATAGCCTGAATAATTCTTGTTATTTCTAGCCCTATCTCATTATTTCTGTTTAGCTGTAAGTTTTCTGGTTTATATCCATTAAAAAGTTGTTCTATGTGTAGCTCCCATGTCTTTATTTCATCCTTAATATCCAGTATAATTTCATTACTTTCATTTCTCAGAATTGTTTCTTGTTTTTTTTTTTGTTTTTTCCTTCCAATTCCTTCACTTTCTTTTGTAGATGGAATGTGTCACATTTCTCTTGTAGTTCCTCTATTTCTCCACATTTCTCGTTTAACCAGATTTCCTAAGCTTCTCTACATTTTCGACGCATTACACTGTTTAGTTCGTTGTACTTTGAGACATCTTTTGTTTTCTTTAATCGTCTTTCGTCCATCAGATTTAGTACTTCTTCTGTCATCCATTCCTGTTTTTTTTTTTATTCTCCGCTCTACACATTTTTTCCACCTGTACCACTATTAATTCATTCGTCATCTTAACCCATTGAGATTCGACATTCTCGTTTTCTGTTCTTATTTGCTTCTTAAATTTCTCATCCCTCGGTTTGATATTGGTTTTTATGGTTCTAAAACTCAGGAACCAGATTTCATTACGTGGTCTTTCTGATGATGCTTTTATATAAATAATTAAAAAAATACAAAGTAGTTAACTTAAAAGAAAACATATCTCATATCAAAATTATTTTGACTTGAAACTACTGACAGCTACAATAAATAAACAAAAATTATTACCATGGCTAGTTTATTTAATTTTAGTTCATGCTGATATGGCAGGTAAAATTATTCTCACATTAAAATTAATTACGTAAAGATTTTTTCGTTTTAAGGCGATAATAATTATCTTCATCTTCAGTCTCGATTTCATTACCATGTTTATTTAAAGTGCCGCAATTTCCAACGAGTAATATATCTCACCTCCCCGAAAACATTCTGATATTCTACGAACAAATACATTTCTGAAGATAGATCAAAACGTACAAAGAGCACAATTACAAGTACCTAGTTTAAGTATAGCAATCAACGTCAACAAATACTCTCAATAACATCTTACTTAAAATAATAATAATAATAATCTGTACCTCTCTGCCAGATACCTTTTAAATGAGACTCTTTTGCGATTAGAGACAAAAAATTCAAATGGGAGATAATCAGTCTAAAACTAGTTTAAGTTAATTCTTTTTTGTTTAAGATTAAAACATTTTAAAATTTTAAAACCCATTAGATTTTCTATCTATTTTAAGTTCTTACCTTGCTATTTACGTTGTAAATTTTCGATTAGAAACGTCTCATGTTTGACATTTACCAGGTAAAATATAATAATATAAAAAACTCGGCCAAGTGCAAGTCGAACTTACGCAATTAATGTTCCGTACGGGGATTGCTTTTAATATAAAATAAACTCCTTACCTAGGCAAAGTTAAATTATTTTTGTATATTTCTCTGGGCACCCATCCATGTGTGTATTGAAAAGTATATTAACAAAACTTCTACCATATTGTCAAGGAACATAGTTTTAATATTTTTTTTTCATTCCAGATAAATTATCATCACTCGTGATATTTTTCGCTCAATTTACATTATATAAAGAATGTTCCAAAATGAACGGTGTCATATATTCTCTTTATGTTGGTTTTATTTATAGATTGATCTATATAATGCTGTTTAGCAGCAATTGGACTTCTTGGTTTCGTGCTATCTTTTTTTCCATTAATTGAGTTAAAGAGAAAGTGTGGTCTATTGTAGATCGTCCAGTACGAAAGCCTGCTTGTTCTTCTGCTTCGAAATCTGGATATTCTCCATTTTGTTCTTTAAAACCTTTTCATGGATTCTACTCATGGATGCCGTAACTGCTATTCCTCGGTAATTATCGCAATTGTTTTTGTCTTCCTTCGTGTGTCTAGTAGTTAGGTATGGCACTTTCCATTCCTTCGGGATTTCATTTGTACTTATACATTTCTGAACTAAGGTGTTCGTATAACTTGTTCTATATTTGATCAATTCCCCCAAAATATCCCCAGGTCTGGGTAATTTGTTATTCTTTAGCGCTCTACATACGGTTTTTTTTTCTTCCTCTGTTATTCTTATTAGTGGACCTATTACTGTAATTCTTTGTCCATTCGGTTCTCCGTCCTCTTGAAACCTTTCTCTGTCCTCTTCCAGTAACCTTCCGAAGTATTTCTCCCAATCTTGAAGTTTAATAGTTATTATTATTTCTTTGCCCTTCTCCCGTCTTAGGTTTTTTATCACTTTTCGGCATTCCGTGTTTCTGGTTCCTTCTAAAGAGGGATTTATTCTTTGACAGTTCCTTTCCCAAGAGTCATTCTTTTTCTTAGATATTTTTCTTCTTACTACTGCTTGCATTTCTTTATATTTTATTCTATTTTCAAATTTTTTGATATTTAAATATTTTTGATGTAGATTCGTTTTGTGTTCTATATTTTTGTCGATTTAGATGTCCCACCAATAAGATGTATTTGTTCTATTACTTGTATAATATCACAGTCCTTTAAATGCCGCTTCGTGTAAATATCCTTTTAAATGTGCGTTCGATGTTGTTGAGGTATTTCGTCTTAAAATTATTTTTTTAAATAACTTTAGGCTACTTTCATCTTCTAGACTTTTGATATCGCATCTTCGTTATTGTAATTTTTCCTCTTGTCTTTCATTAGCTTGTTTTCTGATTGGGAAGTTCATTTTCGCGCGCAGTAAATAATGGTCACTACCACATGTTGCACTTCAACTCAACTTTTATCTGAAGACAAGGTCTTTAAAATGAATAAATTGTTCAATTAACAATTATGATTTAAAACAAAGAGAAAAAAAAGGACATTACTTATCAAAACTGAGAAGTTTAGTTATGTAAAATAATTTTATGTCATTATTCTTAAGTAAATATAATTTACGTAGAACCGAAGTATTATTACTTATAACACTTTCGCAATATGTAATTGGCATCATAAGAATTTACAATTGTATTTAAGAGGAAGATAGTTTTTGTTCGATTTTATCTTATGAGAGTTTCGAGTACCTGGTGTAAATATATTAAAAAATAAACATATTTATTAAATCCTATGGAAGCAATATAATGTAGACCAAATTCAGTATCACGGCTGTCGCTGAACAGTCAGACAAGTACTATAAATGTTAAATAATGCAAAGATATACATTATAAAAACAATACGTTATGAAATATTTTTAGTAGCCTTTTTAAAGAAATTATCTTTTAGAAAAAACTTATTAAAATATTAGTTTTATATAATTTGGCACCAATTTTTTGGATAACATTTTTCTTCTTATAAAAACAAGAACCTCATATATGAATAACCACAGTAGACTCAGTACCACTTTATATCTTTTGAAAATGACATACACATATAATATGGTAAAAAAGAGTATTTTATTTTATTTAAGTAATAAAATTATAATTAAATTTTTTATTAAACATCGTTCTAAAATAAAAGGTTTTACACATAATTGTTATTTAAATTAAGCCTCGTAAAAATATTATTAATATCCTATTACCACTACAAAGAACATGAAACATTTTTGAAAACGGCGTTTTGTAATTATAGGTTTTTATATACAGTACATGAAAGACTAGACACAATTATTACACAACACCGAAACTTACTATCAGAACGATGGCGTTAAGACGGTGTTTAGGCAGGAGATATTTCGACGACAGTCGTGGAAGGAAAAAATAATTTTACTATAACCAAAAAGAAATTTTACTTTCTTTTCACGATTATAATTCATTCTGATGGAATAGTTAGTGTAAAATATAGTAAGTATAGCTATTGTTACGACATACTTACCAAACGACGTCGCGTCAACTGAGTTAGGTGTATCAAATTTAGTCAACACAACGACAATATAAAAGTCACCATCCTAATAAAATCGCCCCAAGATCAGCTTTAGTAGTATGCAAATATTAAGTTTCGTGACTTTATTATATTTTTGTCATTGTGAACCTATAAAAACATAATAGTATTGTGAAGTCTATTCGCAGCCAACAATACATATTCTCCTCTGGAACAAATATCTCCAATTTCAATAAAGAGAGAGATGTAAGGCAAGGCTACACGATATTTCTCAAATTGTTTATATTATCTCTTGAAAACATCTTCAAAGAAATTAATTGGTCAGGTAAAAGCATAAACATCCACTGCAAATATCTTGATCATCTACGACTCGCTGACGATATTCTTCTAGTAAGTAGTGACCCTGCTGAACCACAAGAGATAATTACGGAACCAGACTTCCACTTCAAATTAGAAGGATTAACAACTCATATCAACAAAACAAAGATCATGACGAACACAGATACATACATGGATATAAGGCTCAACCTCTAGAAAAAGTCGAACAATATATATATATATATATATATATATATATATATATATATATATATATATATATATATATATATATTTAAGACAGAAAATCACCACAACTAAAGACAGCATCACTGAGAAAATTTCTCGACGAATTAAAATGTCGGGGGCAGCATTTGGCAACTTAAATGATAGCCTTACTTTAGAAATAACTAACGTTTTCAAAAGAAAACTCTACAATCGGTGTATTGTCCCTGTACTCACCTACGGAGCTAAGAGATGGAGTCTCACGAAAAGACATGCTCAAAAATTAGCCAGAACACTGTGAGTGCACGAACGGAGAATGTTGGCTATTAAGTTAACGGACCGAAAACGCAAGGAATGGATCCGACAACAAAGTAAAGTCGTGGACGTATTAGAAAGGGTGGCCGAATTAAAATGGAGATGGGCCGGATACGTGGCCCGTATAACAGATGAAAAATGGACGAGAAAAATTTTGGAGTGGAGACCAAGACTTGGACTTAAAAGTGCAGGGAGACTAAATACAAGATGGAGAGACGACATCAGGAAAAGGGCAGGAACTCAGTGGATTAGAAAAGCAGAGTATAGATGGCAATGGCATGAAATGGGAAAAGCCTATATCCAGCAGTGTATTGACATAGGCAGAGCGTGATCGTAATTATTAAGTCAGCACTTATTAGGCTAGTAAAAATTTTATCACTATGCCCTATATATACTAATAACAAATATCGTACACATTTTGGTTTTATAATTTTGTCCTATGTGTATTTGTTTACTATTTAATTATTTTAGTATCTTCAACTTTAAAATGATCTCAAGATAGGCTAATCGTCAACACGACCTACAAATTAACCTTATTTACCATTCTGACGCCAATAAGGGTAGCAGTAATGTCGAATACTTGCGTTGCGACGACGAGTCGACGGTTTTATTTTTTGTTTTATTTGTATTGTGAACTTGTATATATATATATATATATATATATATATATATATATATATAATAAGAAAGAGGAAGGACAGTAACAGGGCACTGGCAACAAACAATCCTAAGTTTAACTGCTGGGAAACGCCCTTATAAGGAGAAGAGATGAGCAATCAAAGATCTAAAGGCTCTAGTATCTGCTTTTTATTTTTATTATCGAGCTTTCGCTGCCTAATGGTAGCTTCTTCTGGATTCTAAAAATGCAAACCAGGTACAGAAAATAAACTAAAACGTTCGTTTTTTAAAACGTGATTAAATAAATTGTACGACTGAATGTGAAATTACTTACAAAAATTTAGCAGTTAGTTCATCTCTGGTGAAGACAATGAAATTTGCATTTTTGTTGGCCAGGTGGTATGCATGATTACACAAAACATGATTAAAAGACACTTAGAGAGTTACACAAATATTGAAAATAAAACTTTGTCAATAAACATCAGTTAAAAACACTTTTAAAGACAGAAACACAACTGCAAGAAACCATGATGTTGAAACGGTACTCCATTTTAAAATTTTTGACGTCGAGTTTAGTAACTATTTAGTGATATTTGAGTCCGAGCCGAATATTGTTGGTAGTCTATGTCGTCATCAGGTCGACAAAAAAAAGGATTAAAGTTAGGAATGTGGTAAATTATTTTCGGTAGATGCTAATTTTAGATAAATTATTTATTATTAATGATATCTATTTTTTTAGTTTTAATTTTATAAAAAAGGGGGGGGACTTAAATTTGATGAAATTGACGAGTTATTCATTATTAATTATATTAATTCTTTAATTTTATAATCAAGAGATTCATAGGCTAATTTAAAAATTTAAAAATTTGAAATCGAAAATTAATACTGGACGTTATTTATTATTAGTCATATTTAATTTTTTATTATGTAATTTTAACAAGAAAATATAGAAAACTGGTAATAAATAGCAAAAAATGACAAAGAGATCAGAAACGTCAACTTTACTAGAAAATAATTTTTTCATAGAGATCGTTCTTTTTTTATTGGTTTGGTATAGTTTTGTGTTAGCAAATAGGTATACATGGAGCTCAATCCTTCTATGTCTTTTTTGTGGTTGAGATTATTTTTACAGGTTTTTATGTAACACATTTCCAAGAAACTTCTTCTGAAATAATTGGTCTCAACATCCAGAATGAAGCTGTTGTTATATTGTACTCTGTGATCTGTATTATTTACGTGTAAGCTCAAACTAGTTGCGTTAGGTTTGTGTTTACTATCACTTTTGTGTAACGCTAATCTCTTAGAGAGCTTTTGTGAAGTTTGTCCAACGTAGACCAAACCACATTGACAGGGAATGCCATAGATTATATTAGATCTTTGTAAAGTATCGGTTTTATCTTTTAAATTGGTATAAAAACAATTCAGTCTTTTTATGTTGTAGTTGGCAATTTTAATGTTTGTATTTTTAAAAGAGAAGACAAGGACTGGGAAAGGCCTTCAATGTATTGTAACTTTCCTACCTTAATATCGACATTAGTGGTGACAGTTGGATTAATTGGAAGGAGGGGTCTTTGAAAATTCTTTTTGATTAGAGCTTTAGGATAGTAATTGTCCAACAAAATGTCTTCCAACAGTTTTTACATTTTTTTCCCTAAATGAGGGGTGGCAAATCTTATCTATTCTGTTCTTTAGTCCTCTGATGATGTTCAGTTTCTGTTTCATAGGGTGATAAGAATGGAAGGGGATATATCTACCAGAACTTGATTTTTTCCTATACCAGTCCAGTTTGACTGTATTATTTTCTGAGCGTACAACCCTAGTATCCAGAAACGGAACAGCACAGTCAGTCTCCTCCTCAACAGTAAATACTAACTTATGATTGAAAGAATTGTAAATGTTAAGGGTGTTCTGTACACTTCCGGCAGGTAAAGCGACTAACAAGTCATCAACATATTGAAACAGAAGGGGAAATTCAAATTCAACCCTTGAAATAACAAAATAAAGAAGTTTATTCATAACAATTTCGGCCAGGATTGGTGAAATAGCACTTCCCATTGGGGACGCCAATTTTTTGTCTGTAGAATGTACTATTGAAGGAGAAAAATGTATTTTCATATAAAAAAGTAATGATTAGTAGGAACTGTTCTTTAGGAATATTACATATTTCTTCTATTGATGTGAAATGTTCATTTAATATTGATATAATAAGGTCTAGAGAAATGTTAGTAAATAGTGAAACTACATCGAACGAAGCAAGCACAAAACCCTCTGGCAAAATAAAGCCATTAACCTTCTCTGCAAATTCGAAGGTATTTTTAATTCTGAATTTATTAAAAGTTGAAAAAGCTGTTTCTAAAATAGAGGCTATATATTTGGCAAGTGGTTGTGTAGATGCTCCTACACAGGAAACTATTGGTCTTAGAGGTATATCTGGTTTATGTATTTTTGGTAGACCATAATATTTGGGACAAATCCCATTATAAGTTGTCAATGTGCGAGCAGTTGCTTCATCTAAAAACTTACTATCTTTTATTAATGATTTAATTAATTTATTGCATTTAATTTCTATTCTTGATGTGGGATCGTGATGTATTATTTCATAAGTACTCTCATCTTAAAGTAGGGAGTGTGATTTCTCAAGATAGGAAGCTTTTGACATAGCAACAGTAACATTGCCTTTATCAGACCTAGTGATCAGTAAATCGGGATGGTTTTTTTAAGAAAATTTTTGTTTCCTTCTCTAATTTATGAGTGATAGAAGTTTTGTCTTTATGTGATATTACATAGTTAGTAATTAGGTTTACAGCCCTTGCACCAATGTAGTCTTGTTTTTTGTGGGGGGACATAGTGAATTAATTCTTCTACCTCAGACAGTAGACTAAACATGTTAATATCTTTGTTAGATATAGGGAGACTGAACTTGGGACCAAGGGCTAGAAACCCTTTTACATTAGGTGGTATTTCTACATCAGAAATATTTTTTATCCACTTGTCTTTTCCTATATTAAATTCATGAAATTTCTTTTTTAAAAATTCTAATTTTTTAATGTTGTTTTTTTTAATTTTATTGAATAAAAAAATTTGTATTTATTATGTTGAATAAAAATAAAATCATCAAAAATATGAAATGGTAATTGAGTCCTAAGGTCCTGTAATAGCTCATCCAATGATCTCTCGAGTCTTTCTATGTACCGATTAGTGTCAGAAATACATAACTTATGGAAATTGGTTGTTACCTGTTGTGTTATGTTTTCCAGTCTGGTTATATTATTGTTTGATATAGTTTGTGGAATTCTCCAGAGTCTCTTTATATTGTCTTCAAGGAAACGGGGGGGTGTTACTTTTGTACGACGACATTCTAATAGAAATATTCGTCTGTTTCTTTGAGATGCCAATTTTCTATTGATATTATCATACAATTTCATACTTTTTACCACATTTGGCCCAAACGTCTCAGATATTCGTCTGTAGAAGGTTCCCATTATTCAAAAACTATAATAAGAAAGAGGAAGGACAGTAACAGGGCACTGGCAACAAACAATCCTAAGTTTAACTGCTGGGAAACGCCCTTATAAGGAGAAGAGATGAGCAATCAAAGATCTAAAGGCTCTAGTATCTGCTTTTTATTTTTATTATCGAGCTTTCGCTGCCTAATGGTAGCTTCTTCTGGATTCTAAAAATGCAAACCAGGTACAGAAAATAAACTAAAACGTTCGTTTTTTAAAACGTGATTAAATAAATTGTACGACTGAATGTGAAATTACTTACAAAAATTTAGCAGTTAGTTCATCTCTGGTGAAGACAATGAAATTTGCATTTTTGTTGGCCAGGTGGTATGCATGATTACACAAAACATGATTAAAAGACACTTAGAGAGTTACACAAATATTGAAAATAAAACTTTGTCAATAAACATCAGTTAAAAACACTTTTAAAGTCAGAAACACAACTGCAAGAAACCATGATGTTGAAACGGTACTACTCCATTTTAAAATTTTTGACGTCGAGTTTAGTAACTATTTAGTGATATTTGAGTCCGAGCCGAATATTGTTGGTAGTCTATGTCGTCATCAGGTCGACAAAAAAAAAAGGATTAAAGTTAGGAATGTGGTAAATTATTTTCGGTAGATGCTAATTTTAGATAAATTATTTATTATTAATGATATCTATTTTTTAGTTTTAATTTTATAAAAAAGGGGGGGACTTAAATTTGATGAAATTGACGAGTTATTCATTATTAATTATATTAATTCTTTAATTTTATAATCAAGAGATTCATAGGCTAATTTAAAAATTTAAAAATTTGAAATCGAAAATTAATACTGGACGTTATTTATTATTAGTCATATTTAATTTTTTATTATGTAATTTTAACAAGAAAATATAGAAAACTGGTAATAAATAGCAAAAAATGACAAAGAGATCAGAAACGTCAACTTTACTAGAAAATAATTTTTTCATAGAGATCGTTCTTTTTTATTGGTTTGGTATAGTTTTGTGTTAGCAAATAGGTATACATGGAGCTCAATCCTTCTATGTCTTTTTGTGGTTGAGATTATTTTTACAGGTTTTTATGTAACACATTTCCAAGAAACTTCTTCTGAAATAATTGGTCTCAACATCCAGAATGAAGCTGTTGTTATATTGTACTCTGTGATCTGTATTATTTACGTGTAAGCTCAAACTAGTTGCGTTAGGTTTGTGTTTACTATCACTTTTGTGTAACGCTAATCTCTTAGAGAGCTTTTGTGAAGTTTGTCCAACGTAGACCAAACCACATTGACAGGGAATGCCATAGATTATATTAGATCTTTGTAAAGTATCGGTTTTATCTTTTAAATTTGGTATAAAAACAATTCAGTCTTTTTATGTTGTAGTTGGCAATTTTAATGTTTATATCAATATATCACTAAATAGTTACTAAACTCGACGTCAAAAATTTTAAAATGGAGTACCGTTTCAACATCATGGTTTCTTGCAGTTGTGTTTCTGTCTTTAAAAGTGTTTTTAACTGATGTTTATTGACAAAGTTTTATTTTCAATATTTGTGTAACTCTCTAAGTGTCTTTTAATCATGTTTTGTGTAATCATGCATACCACCTGGCCAACAAAAATGCAAATTTCATTGTCTTCACCAGAGATGAACTAACTGCTAAATTTTTGTAAGTAATTTCACATTCAGTCGTACAATTTATTTAATCACGTTTTAAAAAACGAACGTTTTAGTTTATTTTCTGTACCTGGTTTGCATTTTTAGAATCCAGAAGAAGCTACCATTAGGCAGCGAAAGCTCGATAATTAAAAATAAAAAGCAGATACTAGAGCCTTTAGATCTTTGATTGCTCATCTCTTCTCCTTATAAGGGCGTTTTCCCAGCAGTTAAACTTAGGATTGTTTGTTACCAGTGCCCTGTTACTGTCCTTCCTCTTTCTTATTATAGTTTTTGAATAATGGGAACCTTCTACAGACGAATATCTGAGACGTTTGGGCCAAATGTGGTAAAAAGTATGAAATTGTATGATAATATCAATAGAAAATTGGCATCTCAAAGAAACAGACGAATATTTCTATTAGAATGTCGTCGTACAAAAGTAACACCCCGTTTCCTTGAAGACAATATAAAGAGACTCTGGAGAATTCCACAAACTATATCAAACAATAATATAACCAGACTGGAAAACATAACACAACAGGTAACAACCAATTTCCATAAGTTATGTATTTCTGACACTAATCGGTACATAGAAAGACTCGAGAGATCATTGGATGAGCTATTACAGGACCTTAGGACTCAATTACCATTTCATATTTTTGATGATTTTATTTTTATTCAACATAATAAATACAAATTTTTATTCAATAAAAATTAAAAAAAACAACATTAAAAAATTAGAATTTTTAAAAAAGAAATTTCATGAATTTAATATAGGAAAAGACAAGTGGATAAAAAATATTTCTGATGTAGAAATACCACCTAATGTAAAAGGGTTTCTAGCCCTTGGTCCCAAGTTCAGTCTCCCTATATCTAACAAAGATATTAACATGTTTAGTCTACTGTCTGAGGTAGAAGAATTAATTCACTATGTCCCCCCACAAAAACAAGACTACATTGGTGCAAGGGCTGTAAACCTAATTACTAACTATGTAATATCACATAAAGACAAAACTTCTATCACTCATAAATTAGAGAAGGAAACAAAAATTTTCTTAAAAAACCATCCCGATTTACTGATCACTAGGTCTGATAAAGGCAATGTTACTGTTGCTATGTCAAAAGCTTCCTATCTTGAGAAATCACACTCCCTACTTTAAGATGAGAGTACTTATGAAATAATACATCACGATCCCACATCAAGAATAGAAATTAAATGAAATAAATTAATTAAATCATTAAAAGATAGTAAGTTTTTAGATGAAGCAACTGCTCGCACATTGACAACTTATAATGGGATTTGTCCCAAATATTATGGTCTACCAAAAATACATAAACCAGAGATATACCTCTAAGACCAATAGTTTCCTGTGTAGGAGCATCTACACAACCACTTGCCAAATATATAGCCTCTATTTTAGAAACAGCTTTTTCAACTTTTAATAAATTCAGAATTAAAAATACCTTCGAATTTGCAGAGAAGGTTAATGGCTTTATTTTGCCAGAGGGTTTTGTGCTTGCTTCGTTCGATGTAGTTTCACTATTTACTAACATTTCTCTAGACCTTATTATATCAATATTAAATGAAACATTTCACATCAATAGAAGAAATATGTAATATTCCTAAAGAACAGTTCCTACTAATCATTACTTTTTTATATGAAAATACATTTTTCTCCTTCAATAGTACATTCTACAGACAAAAAATTGGCGTCCCAATGGGAAGTGCTATTTCACCAATCCTGGCCGAAATTGTTATGAATAAACTTCTTTATTTTGTTATTTCAAGGGTTGAATTTGAATTTCCCCTTCTGTTTCAATATGTTGATGACTTGTTAGTCGCTTTACCTGCCGGAAGTGTACAGAACACCCTTAACATTTACAATTCGTTCAATCATAAGTTAGTATTTACTGTTGAGGAGGAGACTGGACTGTGCTGTTCCGTTTCTGGATACTAGGGTTGTACGCTCAGAAAATAATACAGTCAAACTGGACTGGTATAGGAAAAAAATCAAGTTCTGGTAGATATATCCCCTTCCATTCTTATCACCCTATGAAACAGAAACTGAACATCATCAGAGGACTAAAGAACAGAATAGATAAGATTTGCCACCCCTCATTTAGGGAAAAAAATGTAAAAACTGTTGGAAGACATTTTGTTGGACAATTACTATCCTAAAGCTCTAATCAAAAAGAATTTTTCAAAGACCCCTCCTTCCAATTAATCCAACTGTCACCACTAATGTCGATATTAAGGTAGGAAAGTTACAATACATTGAAGGCCTTTCCCAGTCCTTGTCTTCTCTTTTTTAAAAATACAAACATTAAAATTGCCAACTACAACATAAAAAGACTGAATTGTTTTTATACCAATTTAAAAGATAAAACCGATACTTTACAAAGATCTAATATAATCTATGGCATTCCCTGTCAATGTGGTTTGGTCTACGTTGGACAAACTTCACAAAAGCTCTCTAAGAGATTAGCGTTACACAAAAGTGATAGTAAACACAAACCTAACGCAACTAGTTTGAGCTTACACGTAAATAATACAGATCACAGAGTACAATATAACAACAGCTTCATTCTGGATGTTGAGACCAATTATTTCAGAAGAAGTTTCTTGGAAATGTGTTACATAAAAACCTGTAAAAATAATCTCAACCACAAAAAAGACATAGAAGGATTGAGCTCCATGTATACCTATTTGCCAACACAAAACTATACCAAACCAATAAAAAAGAACGATCTCTATGAAAAAATTATTCTCTAGTAAAGTTGACGTTTCTGATCTCTTTGTCATTTTTTTGCTATTTATTACCAGTTTTCTATATTTTCTTGTTAAAATTACATAATAAAAAATTAAATATGACTAATAATAAATAACGTCCAGTATTAATTTTCGATTTCAAATTTTTAAATTTTTAAATTAGCCTATGAATCTCTTGATTATAAAATTAAAGAATTAATATAATTAGTAATGAATAACTCGTCAATTTCATCAAATTTAAGTCCCCCCCTTTTTTATAAAATTAAAAACTAAAAAATAGATATCATTAATAATAAATAATTTATCTAAAATTAGCATCTACCGAAAATAATTTACCACATTCCTAACTTTAATCCTTTTTTTTGTCGACCTGATGACGACATAGACTACCAACAATATTCGGCTCGGACTCAAATATCACTAAATAGTTACTAAACTCGACGTCAAAAATTTTAAAACGGAGTACCGTTTCAACATCATGGTTTCTTGCAGTTGTGTTTCTGTCTTTAAAAGTGTTTTTAACTGATGTTTATTGACAAAGTTTTATTTTCAATATTTGTGTAACTCTCTAAGTGTCTTTTAATCATGTTTTGTGTAATCATGCATACCACCTGGCCAACAAAAATGCAAATTTCATTGTCTTCACCAGAGATGAACTAACTGCTAAATTTTTGTAAGTAATTTCACATTCAGTCGTACAATTTATTTAATCACGTTTTAAAAAACGAACGTTTTAGTTTATTTTCTGTACCTGGTTTGCATTTTTAGAATCCAGAAGAAGCTACCATTAGGCAGCGAAAGCTCGATAATAAAAATAAAAAGCAGATACTAGAGCCTTTAGATCTTTGATTGCTCATCTCTTCTCCTTATAAGGGCGTTTCCCAGCAGTTAAACTTAGGATTGTTATATATATATATATATATATATATATATATATATATATATATATATATATATATATATATATATATATATATATATATATGATTTTTGATTTAAAATCTAGGATATTACAACCAGTCGAATTCGAAACGGCGATTATCGGTAGGCATTATACCCATCGCGCTACCGACTCCCCGTAAGGGTATTTTATTCCTAAACTTAAAAGATTACAGCTATTTAGAAAGAAGCTATTTTAAAAGAAAAATATAGTAGACGAGGAATAGTTTGTTGATGTTAATCAGCTTAAGAACCCTTATTCACCCCAATAATTTTACTTTCCATGAAGCTTCTTTTATAACTATGGAATAATATGTACAATTGGTGCAGGAGCTACAAACATCAGAAAATTTCAAAGTGTATCACTAATGAAAATTTATCGAATCCTTTTTGCAAACCTAGGGTCTTGAAAAGACGCACAATTTTAGGTCTTTGGATATAAATCAATAAAACAAAACTGAGAATTCCAGTTAAAACCTTCGTAGGAAAAAATTGGGGTTTGTTGGTGCTACAATATAAATAGAATTTGCAGAGTATATACAGACATATTCCCTTCTCTACTACCAGTTTTGCATCTAGCATAATGTAGAGTTAAGGTATATACTTATATATATATATATATATATATATATATATATATATATATATATATATATATATATAAGAAAAATAAAAATACCCTCGGAATAATAATCAGCAAATTTTTTGTTGAATAAGTATTTACATAAAGCTTGAAGTTGGCTTTTGGACTGGAACACAATGTGGCACCATTTTAATTGTATTTAGCTTGGTTATTTATGTTACTCTTAAAATACTACCTGGAATGCGATTCCGTAAAAAATAAGAAAATAGGCTGTTAAATACCATAAATTGGTCACCCTCTTGAGAGAGATAAGAAAAAGGAATGTCGAAATGTGTGCTTACAGAATCGTACCGCTGGCTTATTTTAATTTCCTTACTAACATGTCAAAGGGGTTCCAAATGAAACAACTAAAATTCCAAAATAGAAAATATTTTTAAATTTTACTATAAAAAAATAATTCTGGTATACGTTAGCTTGTAATAACACTTCACCAATTGAATTTTAAGCTTTTTTAACTTCAAGACGACCGTATTTAGAAGATTTTCTGGAAATCTCTGTGAGCTGTTATCATATTGTATTTATGGGCTAAATATTTACTAAATCAGCAAAAAAAAAAACAACAAAAGTTACAGTTAAAGAAAGCTTACCTAAGGAAAATACTGTATCCGTGAAAAAATCTTCCGTCAAGGTTTTTACCTTTCTTCACATTTTAGGATCCCTAGATCACGAAAAAACAGTTTGCAGTTTCCATCAGTCCATTTGTTGATGTATGTATTAGTAAGATAGTTCTCTAATAAAATGATATTAAAGGAGTTGCTTGGTATATATCGTGTCATAGAGCCTTTTTTTTTGTTTTTTATTTTGAAGTCAAGGAATCTGTTATTTTAGTTGTTTTTATTATTACCAGTTGCAGCAGAAACAATATGTAGAGGCTAATATCAGATTTCAGTTGTAAATATCTTCTAAACTTTATTTTATGAATGATATCTTGACATAGGTAATTAGGAGACTTCAAAACCTGGAAAATGAAAAAATGACGTCAATAGACAGGAAATTAACGTTTGAGTAAAAATTTTGTAGTTGATATCAATCTCGTGAGTGTTGAATATGAAAGGAATTAAAATGATATCCCATATTGAGGATTCTACAGCTACTAATGCTATAAAAATACAAAACAAATTTTTATACATATTTTTTTAAGAAAATAAATAAACATTCTGATAAAACAGAAGATTTATTCTTATTTATTTACCAATGTTTAAATTAATACCTAACGAAACTTAGTTAAAATCAATATTGCAAATTTTGTCACGGCCTGAAAAATATTAATGGTTTAAGAGCTATATCGTGTACAAACTTTAAAATATTTGTTTCTATGCTCAATTTATTAATACTCCTGTTAATATTAATCGTACATAAGAAATTAAGCTGGTAAATCCAAGTTAAAAATTTCCGAATTCCTTTTAATTCCTTATTAGTCTGTAGTTACGATTTGAAGAGAAAATTTTTAAAAAACGTGACTTTTGAAAGATGAGTTTTCAGAAAACGGAAATTTATTCTGATTTTTTAGTATGGTTAAAGGGATGTTGGTAAATCGAGAATAGAGATTAACCCATTGTTAAATTTAATTTTAAATTAGAATTATCTCAGTTAAGTTAACCCCTATGAGCGACTAGGCAAGATTCACCTAACCACATTAGTAACTAAGAGAGATGTTAGTGCAAGTTAATTAAAATAACCCGGCCTAATCTTTTCTCTAATTTATCTGAGATTGTTTCAGGTTAGTATAAGCTAAATTGATTATTACATAGATAATTAATTCAACTTTAATATAATTTAGGTGATAATAATTTTTAATTTTAAGCTATTTTTTAGTTTAATTAGATGTATCTAGGCTACTTCTGGACAGAGGTTAATTTTAGTTAGTTTAGGCTAGGATACATTGCAAAAATTTGAATTTATTGAAGAGTATCCTAAATTCAGTTAACCGAATATTAGTCTATGTTGAGGTAAATTCAAATTAAATGACCGAATTAACTAATTGATCAATTAGTTCAATTTGGATTTAGTTATTCCTTCTTCTGTCTTTGTTCTTTAAAGATTAGATTTTTAAAATAAAAGTTGACTCAATAATGTTGCCTTTCATTATTTTTCGCCGAAAGGTTATATTTCCATCATGGGGTTTCTCGATGTGACGGCTAAAATTTGAAGCTTATTTCAGGAATTTTTAAAGGTGATCTCCTCAAAAAAAAAAAAATAAGTGGGTGGTGGGAAGAACATCTCCGTTTGTAATGAACTGTAACAAAATACTTATATAAACAAAAAACAAAATGGCAGACTTGTAAAAAATTTCAAAAATCGTATTTATTTTCGTTGATAATCAAGAAATAAATTAAAACATTATAAATAAAAATAATTGATTCTAAGAGATCCGATAACGTGTAAACATTTTTGCCCGATCGGCGGAATGTTTTCATAACTGATTTTTTATCGTTACATACTTACACTAATCAGCGATGCATGCAGCATACAGTATACTATATTTCCTCAAAGGTTTCATGTTCAACTAATTTCTCTTGCCTTAGATCCTTTCTTGCCGGTTTGAAAACATCATATCTCCGTTTCTCCATCCTCGATACTCTCAGTTCGTCTTGTACCTGAACGAAGTTTACGGCATCTTTGCCTATTGTTACATCCATAACTTTCATGATTTTTAAAAGAGTAGGAAATCCTTCATTAAAGGTATATGCTGCTGTCAGTGTAGCAATTTCCAATGTCTTCTTTCCAGTAAAAACATGCTTTGGAGCTAAATTCCAAACAGATGAATTAAAACTTTCCTTTTTGTTTTAAGTGTTTCCTGCTAAACTTCTTTCCAAGAAATTGTCTGTGAATAAGTCTTCATAAATTGGTTTTAAAATCTTCAGAGAATCTTCGTCAAACCTCAAAGAATATGCAAAAGTGTTTTCTTTGTTCTGTGCTTTCAGTTTCTGATATTCACACCAAGAATTTGCACTCTCCGTGCAGTAAGTGTGTTACGGATTTTCGTCCGTGGAGGTCATATGATAAAACGTTGTACACACAGCTTCTTTTATGTCTTCAAAAGAATTGGAATGTTTTAAAATTGCTAGTCCATAATATCTTGACATTTTCTCCATCACTTCATTAGTTGTTTTTTAGGCTTTTTTGTTGTGCTAGTCGATGAATCTCTTTTTACGTTTTTGCGGAGCACTGGTACTTCCTTGTTCTTCTTCAGCTTCTCTTTTTTCTTCTGTCTCTTTCTCATTAGCCTCTTTAATTTGTTTTCTAGCTTTCAAATACTCAGTGAGTGTTTTTTTGCTGATTGTAAATGCCTATACATACGTTTTTAACATGCAACCATAGGTTCGCTGTTGTAAGGATCATCGTCTATCAAAGATTTGTAAATTTTCGAATCACCATCTCCAATATACTTTATGTACTTTACACCAAACCATTCCATATATCGTTTGAACATTTTAAGAACACCATCCACTTCTATTTTTTCAGAACTGCCTTCGCGATTAGCCCCACATTCGTCCTCATGATCAGCAAACCAAGGGCCGGCTTCAACAGAATCTTTTTTGCCTTTACAACGTTGACAAGCTTTGCACACACTTAATTTGATTATCACATCAACAATTTTATTTGAGAATTTTCCTATTAATGGAAACAATATCGAAAAGTGAGGAATATTCTCGCTTTGCCCATGATCTATCGCCTGAAACCGAGAATTCGTTCTCCGGAAGACCGCGCTACTGCTTATTTAAAAACACCAGAAACTGCTTTTACGGGAATGTATATTTGATCAAGCACTCCGTAATGAGCATTACTACTTAAACCATTATTCAAATCCATCATTGAACAAAAAGAATTAATGCCACTCAATCCAACCCCAAGTAATCGCAAAACGTCTATTAACTTCAATCGAATTTTTAATCATGGGGCACGAGTCAATTAAATAATGGTTGCCAAAGCTCTTAACATATAGTTTAAATCCTAGTCCTCTCGACGAGTTTTTCAAAAACTCTACATCACTATCACACGATTTACATTTTATTAACGTTTGCAAAGTTGTAAACACTAAACTAAAACTTAATAAGGAGTAAGTAAAATCATCATCGACATTTTCTTCAAAATTGCTCTGATTTTTAAATTTTTCAGCAAATGTACTAACAGATTCAATGTCATTTTCTTGAGCATATCGATTTCCAGTAAGGGTTTTCTTTCTACCACCTTTTGATGCATGTCTATCAAATTCTCTCGATCCTTTTCGATCCATTTTGAACCGATGTTAGCATGTCTAGCTACAAACGTTTACTGCCAATTTGCTCTTAAAATCAGGTATACATTCTACCGTAGATAAAGATGAAAAATAATATAAGCAAGTGCAGGTATAAGCGTACCGAAAGAACAATAGAGAGAGAGGTCAGATCGTTGCGGCTGCCGCGGGTCAAGTGGCAGGCTACTACGACGGCTCTCTTCTAAATCTCTCTCTATATGCTATAACTTCGTAATATTCGACGGCTCTTTTCTGTATGCTATTTAAAATTTTGGTCCGAAATTTTTACAATATACTCTCAATATATTTTACTTTAGAAATACGTAAGGAAAAAATCAATTTTTGGAAGCCGCCACACGGAGAAAGCCCCTTAAATGGTTGAAATTTTTTATATTCAGAAATCTTCCTTGCTTTTGGCAATTTTGTTATCTAATATAATGTGTTTAAAAGTTTTGACTGTCCAAACGTATAATCAGAAAAATTTCATTCCAAAAAAATTCAGGAATCGATATTATACGTGTACTATACCCATTTTTAAAATTCATGTCCTCATGTTTGAAAATAAACTAATTCCTGTAACTAACCAAATGAAGAGTTACCGTTAAACCCAATTCTTCTTATCGAATTAAGCTTAATAAATTGTTTTTCGTTGTTTTTTGTGTCCAAATTCCCTCTGTCTATTTCAAATATTCAACTTATCTCAGAACAATCCAAATAAAGTAGCATTTATATGTAAATTAAAATCAAAACGAGGCTCATAAATTATTTAAATAACTTGTGCTCAACGTTGTTATGACGTTATTTTATTACAATAACAATAAAAAATGACAAGAATCAAATCGAAAACAGCTCGTGCCTGATCCGATTAGATCGATTTCGAAAATCAATGTATGTGGTTGATTTTTTAATTTCATTTTCGAATAGCGATTAAATTCTCAGCGTGTGTCTGCTATTTGATAGATTTTCAGTATGAATCATCTTATTATATTTAATTTGAAATTCCCTTGCGGAATTATTATATACAAACATTTGATGCTCCTTTGTTATCCATTGACATAAAGTTCAAATTAAAAAAAAATAGGGGATCCTAAGAGAAATAACCGGCCAAGTTTAAGTTATTGATTGCTTTTGAAATAAAAAATTTTGTTACGGAGGTATAAAATAATCAATGACTTCACAAAACACGCCCCAAATTACTTTTCAACAAAGTTTTTTTCCGATCTTTACTGAAAACTGATCACCTTGAAATTTTTGTTTTTTTTATATATACCAGATAAATTATTAAAGGTAATGAACTTGTGTTTTTATAAACTTTCATTTGACACCCCACTCGATGACCTGGTAAAAAAATTTTTTTCACTTCAGATTTTACCCCCTAAAATTAGCCCTTAAGTCAAAATTTAACTTTCGGAGCTACACGGCTCTGATGAGGCCATTAATTCCTATATTAGTGCCAAATTTCAACTTTCTATGTCATATATTTTCGGAGAAAATCGGGTGTGACAGACAGACGGGCAGACACCGAAGTGATCTCATAATTGTTCCATACAGACACTAAAAAGATTTTAGCAATATACAAAATTATCATAAGTCTTATTTTCTGGTGTCTTCTACAAAATTGCATACGATTTGTTAGTTAGCACAAGCGCTGTTGAACAACTATAAGTGTGTGCCCTATAGTACCAATTTACACTGGTCTTGAATCATTGCAGGTAGTACTCAATGACAAACGCAGTCCTAAGCAGTGCATTGTAATTGAGATTCTCTATATAATGGAGTTCTAGCACTGGATTCTACAAGATGTAGAAAATTGAACTTAATACAAATGTGATTCAATACTGTAATGTATATTTTTAGCCTGCGACGCTCTGAGAGGTACCAAATTGGCTATATTCATCTAATATTCCCCATGAAAGATTTTACAGAAAGAACAGTCACCACCTATTTTCGATGTTCCAAGGAATGAAGGTTTCTGGTGAGTGCAGATCCCCTATCAACGGAATGGCTCTATTTTGAATATAATCTAACAAATATAGAGTGTGTTTTCAAGAAACCCCCAAAATGAACAGAATCCTATTAATGGATAATCTGTGTTTTGTACATGATTAAAAGTTATTGTGGAGTAAACAATATTTTAGTATTCGATAATATTCTCAAATTTTAATGAACTTTCTTCGGTATGCATGCAACATAATCATGCCAAGACATATTTGCTTTTTAGTTAACATCTAGCAAGTTGGGAAATAATGGAACGGGGTGTCTCAATATTCGACATTACTATGCAACGTGATGTTAACTTTTCTATGTTATATTTAGGAATGTTCCTTTTATAGAGACCAATCTATAAGATAGATTTAACGAATGGAGACCAAAAATATTCGTCATGTCTAGCGATAATAATAAAATACACAAAATTTAGAAACTGTAAAGTTGAATATCCAACAAATTGATATATTTTTAAGAATTTAAAATATATATAACTTTGTAAGGAAAGATATACAAATATACAAAATCATTTATATTCGTGGTCCCATATGAAGTCTAAAGTATTCGAACAATATATCGAAAAGTCGCTGTTTTTTGACATGGTATTAACGGCAAAACCCTGATTTCTCATAAAAAATAAACGCATTGTCATTCTAAAGAAGTATAAATTCATGAATGGCACATGTTCAGTGAGGTAACAGATATGCTTACATGTATATTTGTACTATAGTGAGCCTTAATAAATAAACTGTGATAGCCTGCTTCGTTAAAAAATGTAAAACTTGAAGTTGGTGTACTTGCAATGGAAGTTAGAACTTCCAGTCATGCAGTTTGTTTGTGATATGGTTATCTTTCATATAAGTAATATCGCAAAAAATAATAGAAATAAAAAAATCAGACCTTAGAGAGGTAGGAAAGTTACTAGTTTACAAAGACTCTGAAAGCTATCATGGAAATTAAAACATCTATTTGGTAATACCACGAAATAAACGTATTCATTAGAAAATTTGGCATAAAAATAGAAAGCTGCTGCATTGGAATAGGTAGGAAATATAACGAATTTAAACATAATATTTCATTTTGACTGATTTAATCATAAATAAAGGAAGAAAGCACTAATAAAAAAAATGAAGAAAAGACAATAAAAGGAAAAAAATAAAGAAAGAAAAAGGAAACAATTAGACAAATAAGATACATTTGTATACAATGAGGGAATAGTCGGATTTTTTTTTTTATTTTTAATAAAAAATGAACAGAAAATCTGGCCAGTGACAGTCGGATTCACTAAAGATCTTTAGTCAAGAATACAGTTTGACCCGAATATTTGCACCTAGTAACTTGTTTTTACTGAGGAAATTCTTTTAGAAAATTAAGAATACGTTACTGTTCATGATTTTATCATAACAATGAATGGTATAGCCTGTCCCAAAATATAAGATCCTGTTTTTTGCCGTTTTAAGTGGGCAATATAAAAATTCTGACCTTTTGTTTATGATAGATTGCAGAGATAGACTTAAGAATTTTATTCATTAATGCAAATAAATAAAATTATAAGTGTTTTTGGAGCTGCTTATTTATAGATGTATGTAAAACGAATGGATAAGAAGTACAAATATACAATTTGAATGAATGTGGTTTACAAGAGGGGACATATTGAATAAATAAAAATATATTTTAACTTAAGCTTAATTCGGTTTCACTATCACTGTCATCAGCTGAGGTAATTATCAGTGGTTTTATATTATTTACATAAATATATGAATCTTCAACTTTAACAACGTGCTAAATGGAATTCATCCAGTTTTCACAAGGTTATAACTTTTTTTACTAATTCAACCACTGACACGCTTAAAGTAGGAGAAACAATTTGTGCCCTTATTTTTTATTTAACTTGATGCCAAATATGTTCAATTGGATTAAACACACAATAATACGGAGGAAGCTGCAAAACAGTATGTCCCATTTTCTTAGCCATACTATCACACGCAAATTTATTTTTCAATTTATAGTCTTTCAAAACTTCCAAAAGGTCACTTTTTTTATAACTAAAGTCAAAATAAATGTCATTTTCTAACTTTTATTCCTATATTTCCGATTTGGTGTTGGCTGCATTAGGAACCTTATTTAATAGGCGACTGTGGTAACTTGCATTTTCCATAACTATAACACTCTGTTCGGGAATATTTGGAAAAAGGTGATTTTGAAACCAGTTTTCAAAAAGTTCTGCGGTCGTGCCTTCATGATAGTCCAAACTAGAATCTTTTATGTTTTTTGCAGATAATAGTAGACAATTTGAAACCCAGCCCTTTTCTGATTCAGCATGCAAAATGGTTATTCGTTTACCTTTATTTGAAGGTGCGTTAGTCTGAGATTTTGTACTGCTCAACTCACCCCTTTTGCAGAGTGTCATGGGTATCGAACCATGTCTCGTCAAAGTAAATTATTGGCAAATTCTCTGAACGATACTTTTTAATTTCTTGTAAATATGTATGTGGCAAGATTCGTAATCTTTGTGACTCCATCACTACTTGCCTTTTGTTGATTTTTCGGAACGTGAATCCCATTCTTAAGAGAATTCTGTGAAGGGTTGATCGGCCACAATGTATATTGGTCCCGTCCTGCACCAGTCTTAATTTTATTTTGTCTAGTGTCGGCACCAACTGCCTTCATACATAGAATATATTTTTCTCCTGATGACGTCTTTTTTACAATACTCTATATTATATCTTTTCGTTTTTTCCTGTTCCTGAGTAATGGTTTTCCTACAATATCCTTAATCGTATAAATTGGGGATTTTGTTAGTTTATTGGTTTCTTGCAAAGCACTTTGTTTATTCAAATTTTTTTTTACCAAAATGTCGTAAATATTTTTCACTATTTGTTTAGCATCAAGTAATAAATGTTTTCTCTTGCGATAGCCACTATTGCAATTTTCCCACGGACGCCACATAATTAAAATAGAACCGTTACGTTGTAAGTTGTAAGTAAAACTAAAAAATAAAAATAATAAAAAGTATTTTTCGAATCTTAATGGGGACCTGTGGTCATTAGGCCTATATTATCAAATACTTAAAGAGCTCCAAACCGGTTGCCAGGTAGTAAATATATAGGTAAAAATAGATCCACTATGATTGCAGGTGCAAGTGAGGGCGGTATACAAAGCAGGTAAAATAAAAATACGTTTATCGTAATACCTGGAACTATGCACAAAACCATAATAGGGTCGTTTATTGCCCCATTGAAAAAACAAAAAGGGGTAGGATCTTATATCTTGGATTTACTTCACCTTCAATGTTTTGCAGTGACACATAGTTAAAAAATAGCACATAGTTATAGTGTACATCAGCATTTGCTCCGAAAACTGTTCAGTAGATTTTTATTTTTAACAATGTAAAATTTCGTTGCGTTATGAACATTTAACAATAAATATTAAACATATTTTAACGAAAATCTGTGGTATTATCATTTTTATTTAGCATATTTCAATAATAATGCTAAAGATCTTAATTTAACAGATGAGTTAAACATATTATTTTTGGGTGTAGGGCAATCATCAAATAAATACTACATAAGGTTAATGTAAAACTAGTCAGTTCTATAATGCTTTATTTTTCACACTGTATAATACTACAATAATCTACTAAGAACAAAGAAATTTTATCTGTATGGAAAAGTAGACCTTTCAAAATCTTAAAAATGTTTCAAAGTCATTCTAGTTACTTTGAAACTAAACATATTTAAAAAGGACAATAATAACTAAGCGAAGCTTTCTCGGCGTTACTTAGCCGATAAATTATGGCTCTTCATATTAGGCCATGTCAAATTGAAGTGACTTTCTGAAGTTGTGCAACTATAAAAAACATCTTCAAGATGTCTACTGTACATGAGTAGAACAGACCCATGTATTTAGCGTTCTAATCTCAAAGAGCAAATATCTCGGAATGTTTTTCTTGCAATCGCAAGCAAAACATTGGTAAGTCACCATAATTTGTCACTATCTAATTTCACGATTCATGAATTCCTATTTGATATTGATACAAAAATAGATTGACTGTTTTTCTGACCAATAGTTCATTTGCAAAGCAATTAATAAGATCAAGTATATAAAGCGAGGTCTCCAATAATACATAAGAAAAATAATTAGGCTATCTTATCTATATAGACCACCTAAAATCAACCACCCAGAGGATAAAATATAATTCTACCTGTTAAATAAAAGATAAATTAAATAAATGATCCTTAAAATCACCCAGTTATTTAAATGAAATGTAATCTTATCTAAAATAATCAAAAAAATATGCAGATTAATTAGATTGCTAAACTAATCATATAATTATACGATTTTGAATAGATAAGGTTTCCGAGATATCGATAGAATTCATTTATTATACGGTGTGTTAATTGACACATGAACCCTAAAATTATCATTAATGATTGAACCGCTGAATACTGTTGCATTTACAAAAAATGTAAACTTGTGTTTTGTTTGATAGGATGCGATTAAGTAAATTGATTTTTAAAGAAAAAAATTAAAATAATGATTTTCAAGCGTAATTATCTTGGTGGAGGCAAATAATCATATTTAATGGTTGTGTTGATGGGAATCGGTAATTGCATTGATTTATCACTGGCGCATATAAAGCAGGATAAAGAATTATAAAATGTTTTAAATGCATGACATCAGTTTCTATAATTGTTTTTTCATTTAATTTAATTGTACCACTCAAAACAGAAAATAAATTACAATATTTAAGTCAAGAAGAAAAAAAAATACTTTGACTTTAGGCAGGATGTCATAAAATGTATTCCAATGCAACTAGATACCAAAAAAACTTTTGGTGCTGATGAAAAACCTGCCATATTACTTAAAAAATGTGCAAGCAAACTAAAACTAGTGTCTTATAGACTTTTCAACTTATCCTAGAGAAAAGAAATATTTCATCCCTGGCGTAATGTAAGAGTTTAGATGATATCTAAAAAAGGCAAAAAGAACTTGCCAGATATTTGCTGACAAATTGCACTGCTTTTAGTAATGTTGAACTTTCCTGAAAAAGCTATCGATTAACATCTTTTAAAATATCTGGAAGGATTAAATATTATAGCGACCATCAATATGACTTTTGTAATTAAAGATCCACAAGATATCGTCTAAGTTATGTCACACATATTTGGAACAATATAATTAGACATTTCAAAGAATCTCGAGTTCTTGACATATCCAAGGCCATGTTCAACATGGATTATTGGCTAAGCTTGGCACTTATAGAGTATCTGGAAAGTTTTGTTTATGACTCTCAGGTTTCCCCGTTCCATAAGCGTAACAGTTGACGAATTTTTTTCCAACACCTTCCCTATCAACGCCGGTGTTCCCCAAGACCCCATACTGTATCCTATGCTCTCTCCTTTACCTTAATAATCTGCTGAAAAGGCTCAAAAAATCAACTACCCATGTAAATATCAGCTACTACTGCCACTACAAAAATCTGGCAGTTTTGTTTTTCTAAAAAACGTTGTAGAACCGGAGATGGTTATAACAGCACACTACATTCTTCTAGCAACATTCCTCAATTCGATGAACGTTATCTTGGAAACAAATATGTCATGCCATAATCATATTGCGTGCATAGCAAAGGCCGAAAACATTATTTTGTACTAGAAACCTTTACACTTCACAACAACTTTTAATCCTTAACAAAATTCAAGTTCTATCGACGATGAAATACTACTCCGCCTTCTCAGCATTCTATTATGTGAGCATTCTCGTCCATTTTTTATGAATGGCGCGGGAATGTATTTTTGTACATTTTGCAGTTATTCAAAACCAACGTGAGCTTTTTTTTCGCGCATGTTGTGCTTTAGGAATTTTCCTGCAACATGTATGTCGTGCCGATTAAACAAATAAATGCTCTCCCACCAACAACATGTCATAGCGTTTGGCACTAAATTGTATGAAAGCCCGTTTTCAGATATGCTCTCCAGCTGTGGGTGAATCTGGACAGACGCTATCTTTGTAGTCAAGTTTTTCGGTCTAAAAAGTCATCCACCAATAATATGCCTTTTTACAGTGGAATCTACTTTTAGGAGTTAGCCGATAACTGCTAGCTAGCGTCATGACATATGTGGTCTAGCGTAATTCGCCTAAATTAAGAAATACCCATAATCGAACTTGGGCCCTGAGCGCGGCAAGCCGGAGCAGCATTATGGAGCTAGGGTTGATATTAATTTCAATAGTTAATTTAAACAAAATCTGGAACAGCTGGATCAGTTTTATTTATTTGGTACTAAAAGAAGCAACAAAATAATGACTTTTTTTAAAAACAGTTTCTATTTACAGTCTAACCGTACTTTTATATACTTCTAACATAGCTTAGTATTTATCCTATAAACTACATCATAGAAAATATAGCTATCGCTACAAAAAGACAAACACGTGGAACAAAACGTCGCTCCAAAACGAAGCCAGCTAGCTTCGGCCAGATTGTTAAAATGTGTCCCGTTTCTTGAAGATTCCGTTTATATTTTTCACTATTATTGTTTTTCATTTCTGAGAGACTTGACGAGGCACATTTTAACGATCTAGTGATAACCAGCCTGCTTCGTTTGGTGTGCCTGTGCCTACATATACGATTTTTGTAACGACAGCCTTATATCCATATATACAAGACAAAATAAAGTATTCTTTAAATATTAATTTATTAGTCTAATTTTCTAGACATTTGATCCAATATTATTCACACCGAAAGTAGCAGATCAAAGAAAGATATTGAAAGTTAAGAATATTCGCTAATGTTTGGTACAATCGCAAATATTTGAATTATGGGGAACAAATATTGTTAGTGTGGCTCCATTAGCGAATACACATTTTACTATTCCGTATATTTTCTTTAGCTGTCATATTTCTCTTCTAAAAAAATGTTTTCGTAATATCTTACGTAATATTTTAATAAACGCTTACCAATATAAATAACCTGATCCTGAAAATGTTAGCGACTAATTACAAATGCAGAGTTAATTGAACTTCTTTAGCAGTTAATCGGAATTGTAAACCGATCTGTTTTCAACAATTTTAGAGCACCTTGAAGCGGTATAAATGTTACCCAAAAGACAATTAATACGTACCAAATATGGCTAGTAATTACCCGTCTCCAAATTTGTCTTAATATTATTACGTTAAACTAATTAGTAAATAATAGATCAATTAGCAATGATTTATACTGGCGATGAGAAAAAAGTATGATTTAATAACTTTCTACCAAAGTATAAATTAAATTCTCGCCTATCCCCATTTGGTTTTCAGGTATTGAGCCATATAGGCCGACAAACGACGGAGAGGCCCGGGGCAGTAGGTAAACTTCTTTCCCTAAAAGGAAAACCCTGCTGCGTAATACGCTAATGTGACCATGATTTAATCATGACAAGTTACAAAGGGTGTTGCGTATATATATACAAACATGTATTGATTGTAAAGATTTATTTTAAATATAATGATTTATATTATTCAGATACTGAATATAATAGGAGCTAGCAATATGAATAGGCACGAAAGGTTTAAAGGTGTATGAACTTTCATAAAAGAAAAAGCTGCTTTCCGATATTCATGAATTATTGAGTAATTTCAGAAAAGTACGCTAATTTCTCATTCTATCGGTATCGAATCTGTAGATTCGCTATATATTCTAATTATGATGTCGTTTGTTGTAGTTCTATAATTGCGATGGTTTTCTGAGATTTGTGTCTTTTAGACAGGAGATGTACTGCATATTACAGTTATACAAATTCAAATCTCTCTAAATTAATAAAATATAGTAATAATTCATCATCAGCTTATACTGTCTACTGCTAGACGAAAGCCTCCGTCTTTCCACCTTTTTCTGTTCTGGGCTACTGGTACTTAATTTTCAGCCACTTCCTTCAAATCATCAAATCCACCGACTTAGTAGCCTACCTCTACTTCGATCTTGGTCGTCACTTTATAATTCTTTTTGTCCATCGTCCATCCTTAAACCTAGCAACATGTCCAGCCCAGTTCCATTTAAGATGTAAATGAATTTGACTGCTTCTTGTACCCCCTGATAATGTGATTTGGCATATGATCTGTAAGAGTAACGCCTAACATTGAACTCTCCATATTTTGTTGATATTTTTCTTCATCAATATGAAAGTGTCGGCTCTGTACGTAAGAACGGGTAGTACACATCTGTCGAAAACTTTTCTTTTTATACAGATCGAAGCTTAGATGTAAATATATAGCCCAGTTTGTCATGTGTCGTCCGAGAGAGACCTATTCTCCACTAAACTTCATGTGTTTGGTTGTCTCGTCCTATGCTGAATTCATGTCCTAGGTATTTATATCTGTGTACTTGCTCGATCTTCACGTTATTCAGTTTTATAGTGTCGTTTAATACAAGATTTTTCATAAACCGAGTCTTGGATAGATTGATTTTTTAACTAACCCTTCCTGAAACTTCTTGAAGCATGTGCAGCATAGTTTGTGCTTTTTGCATATTGTGTGTTTTTAAGAAAATGCCGTCACCTTTGATTCAACTTCTTACCATCAGTGTTAAGCCCCATTTTTTCACAGTTTATTGATTGTAGCGTACTTTCTAGAAGTGTTACAAAAAGCTTGGGAGAGAGCGTATAACCCTGGCGCACTCCTCTATCAATCTGAAATTTGCTGGTGGATTGGTTAGTTTGTGTTTTGACATTAGTGCTGGCATATTCATATATGTATTTAATTACACTGAAGTATTGATTATCAATACAACATTTAGCAAGCGCTTCCAAGATTCTCTGCTGGTTTACAAAATCAAAAGCCTTTTCGAAGTTCACGAATATGAGCATCAGAGGCTTATTATATTCTATACATTTTTCGATATGGACTTTAGCTGTAAGAAAATAGTCGTTTCTTCCATACTCTGTGCAAAAACCTGCCTGCTCTTTTGAAAGAAAAAACTCAAATTTATTTATTAGACGTTTAGTAAGTATTTTAGTGAATAATTTGTAAGAATATTTATCAATCGTAATTTGCCCTAGGGTGAAAATGAAGACCTGTGAGACGTGTGATTTCGTTTGCTGTGATCTCTTTTGCAGGGTTTAGAGTTATAACTAGAAGGTTTGTTCCTCTGCAAATTTTCAATACCTTCTTATATCCGTCAAGAGCTAGATTATATTGGTCTGTAAGTTTATCTTGGGTAATAGTTTTATCGATTAGAGCTGTTGTAAGTTTTTCTCTACAGCATTTTAACAGCTATGTAATAACATATTTTCCTGAACTGTTTCAATTTTTTAAAATATTCAAAGAGCTATTTCTCCACCTTATTTACTACTTTTTTACTAAAATAAAGACAGAGGGCCTATTCCTTATAGTCCCCTCTACTGGTTACTTGACCGGAACTGATGGCCTTGCCTATGTCATTAGTTCCGCTTGAGTAATTCAAGGGTTAGGCTAAGTATAAATAGGGTAGATTTGTAGTTTAGCTTTAGTCAATCATCACTCCTGATGAAGCTAACATGGTTAGCGAAACGCGCGTCGTGTGCAAAAATAAAGTGTTTGGTGTAGTGGTGATATATACTGAGTAGTCCACCTTATTTGTTTATCGAAACATCGTCGTTTATTAATATCTTTGCTATTTTTGTTATTGATTATTTCTATCTTCTCTTGAACAATTGTGTCAAATATCTTACCCATCTTCTCTACATAATTAGTGCTTATTAGTTCTGAACCTTCTTTTCTTAGAGTTCTGGTTATACGCCATATCCGTTTTTGGAACCCGTAAGGACCATAACCCATTATTTTTGTGAATGTCTCACAGTGCTCGTTTGAGAGCAGAACTCCAAATATGGGACAGTATTCCATCCTTGGTCGAATTTGAGTTTTGTACAGGATTGAAAGTAATATTTCGAACTATCGATAAACCCTCTTTGCTATGTATGCAACGTGGTCATGCCAACGACATATTTGTTGCCAACGTAGCGTTCCGCAAGTTGAGTTATGATGCTAGCGGAATAAAGTGGGAATTTTTTTTAGATAAAACTACTACCTAAGTTTTTTTTTGCGTTAATTTCTACTTAGCCCCTGTTACCAGGAAACAAAAATTTTTCCAAGTCTTGACAACTTCCTACTCTGTGCGGATAATTGCATGAGTAGTTTGTGACCGTTTAACGTAAATAAAGTAATAACCGTACTGTCTGCGGCAAAGCTGTAGATCGAATCGTAGTCCTTTCCAGCAGATCTTTAATGTAAACTAGAAAAAGAACTAGCAGACAGTATGGAGCCTTGGGACACATCTGCGTTTATGGTAAAAGTGTTGAAAAGAAATCCATTAACTGCCACATGTAAAGAACACTTGATTCGAGAGCCATAAACAAGACTTTCCGGAGATACCATAAAAGCGTAGCATCGTCGAAAATCCGTCATGCCAAAACAGTCAATTGCGTTATTTTAAATATGTGTAGCCAGGGCCGGCTCTATGCGGTAGGCAAGGTAGGCAACTGCTTACGGCGGCAAAATTTAGGGGCGGCAAAACCGCCTGAACTACTAGAGCGCAAATAAAATAAAAATACAAAATATATTTCGATTACTTGAATCTAGAAAATAAATGAGTAGTAAAATCAAATACAACAGAAATAGACAGGCTTCTGTCAGAAGCCTGTCTATTCCTGTCTATAGAAATACCCAGAAGTTCTGGGTATTTCTATACGTAAATTGTGAGATGCGCCCGAGCCGGCACCACAGACAGGAATCAACAAACTTTTTCCACTCACGTATAACCGAGAGTCAGATTTAAACATTGCTTTATTTATGCATCAACGTTCGGTTGTGGTAGTGATACAGTTTGAGTTAATTAGCTACAAGTTTAGTGGATGTGGAAAGTAGCGATTTCATTTTGCTAAAAGATTCGTATTGTAATCTTTGTACTTGAGATTTTTCTACGCTAATAATACCTTGTACATATACTAATAAATTCGTTATTGTTAAAAGTAAATTTTATGGTTAGGTTCCGCTCTCTGTTGGAACGATTAAGCTTTGTAAAATGCCTTTGTCGTATGACGGTATTAGATACTTAAATAGATTGTTTTGTTTTAGAATGTCTGGCGGAAGAAAAAGGCTATCTGTTAGTCAATATAAAAAAAGAGATTGAAGAAGCAAACTCAGCTTCAAAAACAGACAGAAGATGCAAGTAGTTCCAAACAAAACGAAGAGCAAAGCGGTTACGGGGATCTAAACCCTACTGTCAATTCTGACTTGGATTTGGATTATCAAGACGACATCAATAATAAAGATGAAACTGCGAGTTATTCTAGCCAGGAACAGAATTCAACAAGTTTTAAGACAATATATACTACCACGAGAAAATGAAGAAAGCCTCAACGTAACTCTATCGCCAGACCCAGGATTATGGCCCAATCGTATAAGCGATTCAGATCTAATATTTTTAGTTAGAAAAGGTCCATTATTTCCTTTATTCCATTACGATTTCCCGTTTGACAATCAAAATCCAAATCGAAGATTTAGTGAAAAACACTATCATAGGATTTTAAAAAATAGAGAACAATTAGCGAGAGATTGGCTGAAATATTCTGTTTAAAGATTTCGTGTTCTGGTTTTGTTGCACACTTGATTATTCAAAATTAAGTTCCTTTTCAAGGAGGGTTATAGAAACTGGAAAAATATTGGTGAGGTATTAAGAAAGCATGAAGACTCAAAAACTCATTTGGATAATTTGAAATCACGAGTTCAGCTAAAACGAAAGTTGGAAACTTGTCAAACAGTAGATTCATCTCCACAGAGATTTATTAATGCTGAAATTAAATATTGGCATGAAGTGATTTTACGTATAATATCAGTTATTAAATTGCTTGGACAAAGTTCTCTAGCATTCCGGGGTACAAGCGACTAGCTTTATGAACATAATAATGAGAACCTAAATTTAATACAATTGCTAGCTGAATTTGACCCAATAATGGAGGAACACGTTCGTAGAATCCTCAGCAATGAAGAAAATAGAGTGTCATTTTTAGGGTAAAACATCCAGAATGAAATTATTGGATTATTACATGATAACATAAAGTCTTATATAATAAAATAAGTTCAAAAAGCGAAATATTATTCGGTTATTCTTGATTGCACTCCCGATGCGAGTAAGGTTGAACAAATGACATTTGTAGCAAGATATGTTTCTATTGATCAATCAGAATCGGGATTTGAATCTAGAATTAATGAACATTTTTTGGGGTTTCTTCTTATTGAGAGATCTACTGGTAAGGAATTATCTGAAGTTTTATTGGAAGAGTTAGGGAAAAATGGATTGAAAATGGAAAATATTAGAGGTCAAGGTAACGACAATGGTTCAAATATAAGAGGCGACAAATCGGGAGTACAATCCAGAATTAAAACTTTAGAACCTACAGCACTTTACGTACCTTGCAGCAGTCATTCCTTAAACTTAGTAATTAACGATGTGGCAAAATTTTCTTTGGAGATAGCGAATTTTTTTAATATGGTTCAAAGCTATATACGACACTCGTTGGGAAAGTCGTATAGATTCCCTAAAAACCTTTATGCTTTCAAATAGGAGATATTCATGATGCTTTATTAAGAATTTATGAGAATGCCGAAATAGATAATATGATTCGAGATGAGGCCAGCGGTTTATTGGCCACAATAAAACAATTTAAGTTTTTATGTTCAATCGTTGTTTAGTATAAAATTGTGAATCGTACTAATCCGATAAGTAAGTTATTTCAATCCAAAGATTTTGATTTATCCCAAGCCACTAATTTATTAAATAGCTCATTAATGTTTTTAAAGAAGTAAGATCGGATGAATCCTTTGACAACATTATCTTAGAAGCTGAAAATTTAGCCAGCGAAATCGACGTAGAAAAAAACCTTGAATTGACTACATCACGTGGTCGTGTTTAGACTACAAAACAAAATTTTTCATATGAAAGTTTAGACGAACCGATACAAGATCCAAAACAAAAATATAAAATAGATTTTTTTTCTTTACTACAGATCAAGCGAACAGTGCATTGGTGCTGAGATTCAACCTACTGAATAGTCATAATGACTCTTGTGAATTTTTATTTGATGTTTCTAAACTTAAAGACATGTGTACAAATGAATTACTGGCACATTATAAGATCTCGAAAACGTCTTGACAGATGGTGATTCGTCCGATCTTAACTCTTTAGATCTCACTGACGAAATAGGCCTTGTTTCTTCACTTTTAACTAAGAAAGAACGTGCAGTTGACGTTCTTAAATTCATTACTTCTCTTAAAATTGGGCCAAATTTGAGCATTGCTCTAAGAATTTTGTTAACGCGGCCCCCAACTGTTGCTGCCGGCGAAAGGACTTTTTCTAAATTAAAAATAATAAAAAATTATTTAAAAACTACGACTACACAAAATCGTCTTAATGAATTAGCAATGTTGGCCGTTGAACACGAATTGAGTAGTAAATTAGATCTGAAAGAAATTATACGCGATTTTGCAGAAATGAAACTTCGAAACAAATTGTTTTAATTTAGGTCTAGACGCTGTATATTATTGTACAAGTTTTTTTTATTGTTTTAAAAGTATATTTAAATTATCTTTAAAAATAGTAGGTAATAATTTTGTTTCGTTATCGTTAGCTCGTTAAAAATGTAAACTTTCTTTTTCAATAAATCAATTTTTCGTAAATTTATGTTAGTATTATTGTCTTAATTCAATTATATATCATTTTCCTGGTTAACATAGTTTTCTTTAAGCTTAGGTGCGGCGGCATTTTTTGAGTTTGCCGAAGGCGGAAAAAAGCTAGGGCCGGCCCTGAGAGGAAGATCTCCTATTAATTTTAGAAGATGGAAGCCATATTGATGGTTGCTAATAATACTTCCGGATGTTTCAAAAGATGCTGATTGATAACCTTTTCCATACAAAACTTTCGAAACTATTAAAAGCAATGCAACTAGTCGGCAGTTATTTGGCAAGGTGTTTTTGTCTTTTTGGGTATCAACGGAATTCTGGCATATTTTTAACAGTCCTTTTCGATAGGATGAGTTGAACAGTCTACAAAAACCTAGTGTTAGTTCGCTCGCGCATTTTTGAGTACTATAGCAGATATTCATGAGGTTTTTTTAATGTATAATTGTATATATTTTTTGTTTTGAGTAGCACAATTTACCAAAATGAAAAACAGTTACAGAAACTGATGTTATACATTTAAAACATTTCATAAATTTTACCCTGCTTTATATGCTCCAGTAATAATAAATCAACGCAGTTTTCCATTCCCATCAACACAAGTATTAAATACGATTATTTGTCACACCAAATTAATTATGCCTAAAAATCATTATTTTAATTTTTTTCTCACCCTATCTGGAAACAATGTCGAGAATCATTAACTGCATATTGACAATAGTTGATGGTGTTTTCTTCTGGAAATGAACAGTCTGAAGCAGAGTTAGCTAACAAGTTGTTCTTTTCAAAACTTGTTGTTATACATAGTATTATCTGACCTTCTGAGTAGTGGTACTAGGCCGCCTTTTAAGTTTTTCTTCACAACCCCTAGATGGCACTATTGAGATGTGACATTGCCACTGTTGTAAAATTTAACATTTATTATTGTTAAAACAGTAGCAGCTTAGAAATTGGCCGAGTAGTTTGTTTACAAAAATAGTTTTGTTAACAAATAGATATTTCACATGAAGGTTTTCGTTGGATGATTTTTTACGATTTTAGTAAAAACTCAACTCAACAACAAGGCATAGAATCGCTTCGTTCAACTTTTGGTAATAATTTACCATCAGAAAAGACTTGTTTACAATTAGTCTGCAGAATTTCGTCATGGTCGTGCTTCCGTCAGAAATAAATTTCGTGAAGGTCGACTAAAATCGATTGTTATTCCAAAAAACGTCGATGCTGTGCGCAACATGATTGAAGAGAATCGACATTTATCTTCCGTGAGATAGAGGCATCCTTAGGCATATCGAAGACTGCAGTACATTCGATTTTGCATGAACATTTGGCTGTGAAAAAGATCTATTACCGAAGAATTCCGTATAATTTGACCGAAACTCAAAAACAAGTTCGCGCAAATTGGTGTAAGGAAATGCTTAAAAAATTCGACCCAGGACATACATAAGTAATAATCAACTTTTTGGATGTTCCAATATGAACGAATCCAACAAAAGTGGTTCGTTCACTAAGCACTTCCAAGAACATGATCGCTTGTTTCTTTGGTTATACTGCACATGTTGCAACCATTACTTTAGAGGATCGAAGAACATTTAATGCTGAATAATACAAAACAATTTATTTGTCAGAAGTCATAGATGAAATCAGAAAAAACAACCGAAAATATCGCAACATTCTTTAATATGACAATGCCAGCTCTCACATAAGATGTGAAACAATTGATTATTTGATGTGAGAAAAACACGAAATAATGTCTTATTGCCCATATTCACCTCATTTCTGGCCTAGTGACTTCTTTTTGTTCTTGAACATCAAAAAAAAATCGAGGACAACGATTTTCACTACCTCAAGAAGCTGTTGAATCCTTCCAAAATCATGTTTTGAAGTGCCAACTTCAGTGTTTTGAGAATTGATTCGAACGTATATAAAAGCGCAGTTTTATCAATATTTTGAGAAACAATAAAATGATCTGAACCAAAAGATTTTTTTCCTTCATTGGTTTCGTAAAAACTTAAAAGGTAGCCCTCCTATAGTAAACTTAGTGAAATTTTGACTAATGGCTTTAGCGATCTACCAAAAAGACCTGAAATCATTGGGATAGATAAGATGTTCGCTTTTAGTTCTATAATTATGTATCTTCTTGGTTTCATCAAGGGCAAAAACTATCGAGATATTTGTAACCAGAACAAGGCCTTTACCACTTCTATATTAAGAACAATAATAATATAAAATCGATTTACCATTTCTAAAATCTACAAATACCAAAAAGTATAATACGATATATGTGAAATCTAATAATTGCCTCCCAATTATGCTCAGAATTTGTGCACTATTCCAACCAAAAAACCAAAAAAATTTCAAAATATTATTAAAACTGCACAATATATACCTACCAACACCCTTTTCATCTCTGTTCCCTGCAAAAATATTGTACAAAAACTAAAAGCTTTTTTTCCTACTTCAAGAGCTATATATTTATCGAACTTAAAATCCATATAATATTTCTTTCGAGATTTATCGTGCATATAGATAGATAAATCGGTAGGCGGACTGAAACTGAAACGCGAAGAAAAGCAAAAACTTCGGAGGGTGTTTTTTTCTTTATTACAATACTTTCATCAGCAAAGCAAGTAGTTACCACGATATTTTCGAATTATTTGTCACATCAAATTAACGTGAGAATCCAAGAATTAATTCAATCGGGTTATATAGGTAACCTTAAGGAATCAAGATAATTTCAAAAAACCGATTTTTTTGCTTATTTCGATGCTTCTATATGTATAGAATAAGAGGTCGCAATACCAAAGTCAGCCTAAGTTTATTTTTAAAAATACGGCTGTCGCCAGGCACAGCTGCTCGGGAGGCCATAAACTCGTTTCTGGAAGCATAACGTGAACCGGGGCAGGTATTAAGATTCCAATGCCATGACGTCATCACTTAAGTGAAAGTTAAACGACTAATACTTCAGTGAACTCAAAATAGTCACAAAGGTAGGTACATGGCAAGAGATCATTATTTATGCGTTACACATTAGTCATTCTTTAAATGCGTTTTTCTCAAAATTGCATTTTTAAAATTTGCTGCCGCTGTAACTCGAAAACAATTTATTATATTAACTTAAATTTTGTTTTGTCGAACCATAAATCATGTAAAAAACGGATAATTTTTTCATGGAAATTTTATACTTTTTCAGTATTTTTTAAAATCCATGGTTGATGATATGGAAAATTATATCTATTTTACTGATCATTTCGTTTTGTTTTTGATTTCAGACAATATGGAGTCGCCAATCACGGTAGCAGTGGAGCTACTGTATTTTCACCTGTCCCGTTACTGGGGGGGTATTCGTAAACAAATAATAAATATGTACCTAACATTTTAAAATATCTGGTACAGTAGTTTTCTTTAAAAAAATTTTAGAAAAATATCCTTATTTTTAAGTAATTACACTGGTATAGCCCCTTAAAATCAGACCTTATGAATTTGTTATTTCTCAAACGCAAACACTCAGTAGTACGGCACCATACTTCATAATACAAGATATATTCCTAACTATAATGTATTTTTTAAATGAAATACAATTATATAAATATTGCCCTTAGAGAAATCCTAAAATATTTTGTAACAAACCGAAATGTCTGCTACCTTTCAAGACCTTAAGCGTCACATGTTAAGAACGATAAAATTACACATCTTTATAACATGTTTTTTATAATTCAACAGTTCGTGATTTCTAAATCATTCTTGTAAACTATAACTATATTGTTAATATCATGAAAAACTGTGCACGAATCAACTGGAATATATTCCCACAGCCAAGTTTACAGGCAGTATATAACAACGTTTTTTGAAACCTAATAAGCTCTTTCTGACGGACATTCTTAAAATTTTTAATCAACGTATCATCATTAGCAACAATTTATTTTCCCGCGTAACCACGCCATCAAGGCGCATCACACAAAATAAGTGATCACCAAAGACTGTTAATTACCGCTTCCTAATATGTCTTTGATACCAGGTTCCATCAAAAAATTAAACTATTCTATTTGTGGTACATTCATTGTTGCTACATAATTATTAAAATACTGGTAATTAGTGGAAACTTTTTAGTTAAAAAACGTTATGGTCCTCGATTACCTACTACTTTCCTCTTGTTGATCGAACTCGATATTTCTTTGCACCTACCAACTACTTATAGTCAAAATCTTGCTCGATAACTTATCAGCATCCAAACAAAAAAATGAATGACTCTTTCTCGCATGTATACACACACATGCTCATTAATAATCTGCTTGGCGCCAAGTTCCATAAAAATTTATTCTCTCTCCATTTGGAGATGATGCCGAACTAAACACAGAAACAGAAAAAACACAAACCAGTGTTCAAAAAAGTGTCATTTTGGGACCTACGCGTAATAAAAGCCCACTAAATTAAAATTTTCTAAATATTATTCAGTTATTTTAAACTTAAGGTAGCTATTCACATTTGGTAATATATATTTGTATTCCCTACTATATATAAATTTACGGTTGGTTCAGGTTAAATATTATTCCCCATTGTATATAAATCACTGGCTGGTATTTTTCAGATATGGCTTTTTTAAGGGGTCTAGCACACGTGCTAAAGGGAAGTCCCTAAAGTGCTCTAGGAGCGGCATATGTGCGGAAAAAGCGATTCACGTTGCAATTCCTGTGGTGCAACTCATGCGTTGCTTTGATTTTCCCGGCTTGGTGGGTGTCGGCTTACTCGCCGGCACAGCACTTTTGGCAGGTCCATTTTCGGTTGCCCGGTCGTCATCGTTTTGGTCGAGCTGCCATTTTCCGCGACGTCTTCGACCGTTCTGTAGCTCGCCCAATGCTTCTTTTATTGGTCTACTGTTGTTTGGGATGTTTTTAGTGTTTTGTAATATCAGAAGCCATGACAAGAAAAAAACATTTTTATGTGTACATTTTATTTTATTTTTCAACATAGTCTCCTAGATACACTTAGTCCAACGTTTTTTCTATCTATTGTATCCCATCTAAAAAATACGATTTCTCATCCCTTCAAAATAGACGTTTGTTTCAGCAATCGCCTTATGCTCACCATTTTTTTCATATTCGGAATAGAAAATAATCCCTGGGTGCTAAATTCGGCAAATATGGTGGATACGGAAGCTATTCGTATCTCAACTCATGGAATTTTGCCATGACAATGACACAAGTGTACACGCCAAATACGGACGTTTTTCTTTCACAGCATGGTTGAAACGATCCAATAAGTTGACATAATACTTTCCATTAATCGTTTTGCCCTTTTCGAGGTAATCGACGTGGATTATACCGCGCGCATCCCAAAACACTGTGGCCATGACCTTGCTGGCCGAGAAAGTCGCTTTAGCCTTCTTTGGCGCTGGTTTGCCACGGAAACCCCACTGTTTGGACTATTTTTTGGTCTCCAGTGTGCTGTGATGAATCAGTGTTTCGTCAATAGTTATGAATCGACGCCAAAAATCATCCCGATTGTGCTTTAACCTCGCCAAACATTCTTTTGAAATTGACACACGTGCGTGTTTATTGTCAATTGTGGGCAATCGTGCCACCCATCTTATGGAAAGCTTTCTCATATTGAAATGAGTTGTTAAAATGTTCTGCGCCCGTTTAATTGAGATGCCAACAGTCTCAGCAATCTTACGCACTTTCACTCTCTGCTCAGTTATCACTATATCATGGATTGTTTCAACCATTTCTGATGTGATGACCTCATTTGGACGACCTAGACGTGCTTCATCAAAAACGCTTGTATGGCCACGCTTGAATTCAACTGTCCAATATTTTATGGTCGATAACAAAGGTGCAGAGTCCCCATAAACTTCGCTTAGTTCTGCTTTTATTCCATCAGTCGTTGTCATTCCAAAAACAAATATTTTAACACTGCTCGATATTCAATTTTTTCCCTTGTCGTAAAATCACAAAAACTGTTCTATTTAAACGGCTGCTACTCACAAACTAAATCACGTAGCGATTTGAAAATTTGACAGGATGCTTGTGAAAACTTATTTTTACGTACAATATAATTTTTTAAATAGTAGTAGTGCCATCTCTGGCCGAGGCCAAGTACTTATCTTATAACCCTCGTATTTCATAAAAGTATTGCTAGACAGATTCAATAAAAATCCTTTATAATTTAAACCTGACATAGTTATCATGGGATCTAAAACTTTTAGTCATGCAGTTGACTTTTGTTTTTAACGTTGGTGTTTTTGAGGTCATCAGTACAAACGTTAACTAAAATAAATATTGAGAAATAAAACCCTGAAAAGGGTGCAATAATTCGGAACTAAATTGAACATTTTGATTGGTTTAGCTGCAAATAAAAATTAATTTCTTAGTCTTGTGTTGCAAAGTTGAATAATTTTAATTTTTTTACTGGCGGTCCTATCAATTTAAATCAAGTTAGACCAGTTTTAAAATTAAAACATTTTAGAGAATGGGCCAGTACATGTTTTTTTTTGTACAAATTATATAAATTAATGAGACGATGTACATACACCTAAAAGAATCGACATAAAAAGTAATCTATGCGTTCTCCAGTTATATCCTGTCACGTCATCTACACTTAACTTGTGTATGTGTATATAGCTATACACTTTTTCTAAGAGCGATTTACAATTACCTTAGTGCAAATTTATGTTAATTTAAGAGAAACATATAAAAGGCAGGTTTATTTACTTAAATTTATATATCGAATTAAGCTGTCGGAGTTTCTGTGATCCGATTTAATACACGACATGGGTAAAATTTAAACAATTGAATGCACAGGGACATAATTGTAGATCATTGCTAGAAAAAATACTTTGAATTATATATACAGTTAATATTCAATTTAAAACGAATTGTTTTCTAAAGTATCCGTTTATCTATTGTTCAGCGCTTTCAGCCTTCTGCCAAATTTCTATCAAATAATAGAGATGATGTAAAATGTAAAAAAAAAACAAATACATATAAAAAAATTAATGAACCAAGTAAGTACATCTCCGACTAAGCCTCGTAGATAAAAAGTTAGAAAATTTTTATGCCTCAGATTGCAGACAATAAAGCTGTTACAATGGAAAGAGAGAAGATATTGCAGGACATGATAGAAAAAATTGAATATTACAATGAAGAAAAATAAGTCAAAGCAAGTTAAATTAAGTATGATATAAAAACTAAGCATGTACAAGCAAGGAAGAAAGTAACTAAACAGTAAATTACTGTATCTAGTTAGGAAAGAATAGATATACTAAATCATATTTATAAAAACCGTATATTGGAATTACTATAAAACAACACATATAATTATACAGGATGATTTCTAAATTAGGGAATTATCCTTAACTGGTTATAGTAAATAAATCGCATGGTCCTGAGCGCCAATTGATTTGCACGTAAGAGTATATTTTTATACAATTTATATCAGCCCGATTAAATATACGTTTTTAATCGTCTTTACGAAAATATGGTTTGCAATTCAATACGTATGAATTAAGCAATAATATTTATCTGTGTTAATCCATATACGGTTTCAAACCGAAGTATTACGTCTGAGCCATATATATATATATATATATATATATATATATATATATATATATATATATATATATATATATATATATATATATATGTATATATATATATATATATATATATATATATATATATATATATATATATATATATATATATATATATATATATATATATATATATATATATATATATATATATATATTATATATATATATA
>CM032449.1:114435840-114465154 GCA_019049505.1 Pachyrhynchus sulphureomaculatus | reverse complement strand
TACCAACAACTTTATTCGGATTTGAAAACTCCTCACTTCCCTAATCTCATATTCATCAGCTAGAAGCATTATTTGCAAGATTTTTAAATTTTTCAGCATCGTTTGCACCATCACACTCAATCCAAAATACCTCTCCATCACTAATGTTTTTAACTCTCGACATTCGAATATTTGCATCAACAAAGTCAATATTTTGGTTTAAACTCCTTAGATTTGGTTTCAACTGTTTGATTGACCGGCTGCCTTGGGCCTAATGGAAACCATGGCTTTACGCTTAACAGCGCCAGCATAGCTTTTACCTTCAGAACGACACTCTAAAGCAGGCACGGCAGAAAGAGAGTTCTCCACCTTCTCAATTAAGTTAGATTTAACATCAGAAAACACTTGAAGAACATCAGTGACTAAGGTGTCCATTTGTTACTAATTCTATCCATAAGTACAGTTTCAAAATTATCTTTCTGCTTCGTGCAATCAGGACAGTACCAAAATAAACCGGGCGTTTTTATATGCCTTAAGATTTCAGCCGGAACACCAACACATCCGACGTGATAAGAATTTTGGCAAAAACCACGACAAGAAATACTGGGCTTGATACGGCTAATAGCTGTTTCACAATGATTACATATGTTAGCCATGTTGGTCCAATTAAATCACTAAATAGATAATTACATTATAACATTTTAAAGTTCACAAGGCCACAGTAATAAAATGTATGGGCTTTAAAAGTTTTAACGTTGCCACTATTAATATATATCTAAAAGTAGTTATTTTTTGCTGCCTATTGTTATTGTTGGATTAAACTGATAACAGAACTATTGTTGTCTATTGTTTGACACTAAAATTAATTGTAATAATTTTGTTTATGGACCAATTACACTAAAACTTAGCACATATGTGAACAATCACAAGGTCTATCTACCAGCACATCTACGCGAATCTACAGGCACTACTTCCGAACTTATTGAAGTTTCCGACAGAGCAACTAAGGAAACGTGCTGTTAAAATTTTATTATACTATTATAAAAAAATATGAGCGTTACGTGAAGATCAACTTAATTTAATGTAAAAAGACTCATGAAAATAAATGCAAACGCCTTTCCAAACAAACTGTTGAAAAGTCGCTTTTTTTGGCTTCCTGACTAGATATAATTCCTAAACATAATAGTTTATGGTCGAAAGTTCTAGTAGAAAAATATGTAACTCATGTTATTTTTTTATGATTTCTAGTCTTAATACGAAAAAATGTGGAGAGTAAATATAAGAAATATAAAAGTAAGATAGCTGAGAGTTGGTTGATTCCAACATAATACCACGTAGGCTGAAAAGTTTTTGACATTTCGACTATTAGTTTACAAGTTACAGTGGTTTTAGTAACATTACTTTTGATATTTTCAAAACAATGGAAAAAATCAAATTTTGTTTGTTGATTAAACACTGTTTTTTGATGAGAAAAAAAGTAAAGCAATAGCTTGATAAGAAGATTACTAGTCATTTACTGGTATGCAGAATTTAAACGCGATCGTACAGACACAAATGATACTGAACGCTCTGGACGCCCAAATAAGGTGGTTACACAGGAAAACATCAAAAAAATCTATAAAATTGTTTTGGATGACCGTAAAGTAAAATTGTGTGAGATAGTTGACATTTTAATGATATTAAAAGAACCTGTTGGTCTTATTTTGCATGAGAAAGCTCTGTTCGAAATTGGTACCGCGTTTGCTCACAGTGGACCAAAAACAATAACGTGTTGATGATTCTGAGCGCTGTTTGGACCTGTTTAAGTGCAATAAAAAGGATTTTTTTCATTCGATTTGAAAAATGGACACACCGGAATCAAATCGGCAGTCAGCTGAAGGGACAGCAGCCGGTGAAAGCCGTCCGAAGCGACCAAAGACACAATAGTCGGCTTGGAAGGTTTTGGCCTCTATATTTTGGGATGCGCATGTAATAATCATCGACTATGCTGAGAAGGGAAAAACCATCAATAGCGAATAGTATATAAAGTTACTGGTGCGTTTAAAGGCAAAAATCACAAAGGAACGGCCCCAATGAACAAGAAAAAAATGCTCAAGATAATGCACCGTGTCACAAGTAAATGGTTACGATGGCAAAATAGCATGAAATGAAGTTCGAATTGCTTCCTCATTCTCCGTATTCACTAGATTTGGATCCTAGCGACTATTATCTATTCGCAGTCCTCAAAAAATGCTCGCTGGAAAGAGATTTGGCACCAGTGACCAAGTTATCGCTGAAACTGAGGATTATTTTGAAGGCAAAGACAAATCCTTCTACAAAAAAGGTACAGAAATGTTAGAAAAAACTGATTGTATCGCTCTTGAAGAAGACTATATTGATGAATAAAGTCGGATTTTGCAAAAAAAAGTGTTTTAAATAGCTAGACCAAAAACTTTTCAGCCTACGTGTTACATAATATCTTGGAAGTCAGTTCAAACACTTTCTTATTAGTATTCCATACGAAACACTTATGGGATCATTTCGGCGTCTGTCCGTCTGTCTGTACGTCCGTCTGTCGCACCCGATTTTCTCCGAAATTATTTGACTTAGAAAGTTGAAGTTTAGCACAAATATAGGAATTAATGGCCCGATCAGAGCCGTGTAGTTTTGAAGGTTAAATTTTAATTAAAGTTTGGGGGATGAAATCGGAAGTGAAATTTTTTTTTAGCAGGTCATCGAAGTGGAGTGTCAAATAAGAGCTTATGAAAATAAGACTTCATAAGTATACTTATATATGATGCAATACTTTTGCGCATTTTTCTTTTTGTTATTTTAAAAAAAAATCCAAAAATCGATGCCCCCCTTTATTTCGAATTTTTGAAAAAATTCTGGAATATTCTCCATAAAGTGTGAATTGAGCGAAAATTATAACGAGTGCATTACGTTTAATAATTTAACTGGTGTAAAAAGAAAGTATGAAAACTATGTTTCTTGACTTATACTGAAGGTAACTGTTACCGAGTGGTGAGTCGCTCTTGTGCTGAGATATATTCTTATTTCATTTTAAAAGCAATCACCGTACGGCACACGAAATGAGCAAGTCTAATTTGCACTTGGCGGGTTAGTTTATCCTAAAAAAAAATTCATACCAACTAATCAATAGCCCTTTACGTATCAGAAATGGAAATAATAATATAGTAACGTGCGTTTTTGTAACATTTGAAATAATATGGTGCATTCAGGATTGCAGTCTGGACGATAGTTAATAAATTTCATGTTTAAAGATACTTTTAAAAGTATTCTGATTGCACGCAGAGTCCCATAAAAATGGGACATTATTACATATTTCTATTTTAGTTTTCATTTGCAAATCCTAAATAGTGTTTGCTGATATCTACATCTACAGAGAATGGAAATTAGAACTTATGAAAAAAGGTAGTGGAATTATTTTAACCTTTACCATTAACAAACATTTTTTTCTCTTTCCCGTTACTCATTTTATTTTGTTATAAATTACAATGGAATGATTTAACCTGTATGTGGATTAAGTTTAAACTTTATAAATTACCAAACAGTACTAACTAATCTTAAGTTAATACTCTTAAAGTTCCTATAAGGAGAAAAATCCCATTTGTATAGGAATTTTTTAAAAATATCTAAGTAAATTAATACACAACAAAATAAGAGAACAATTTAATACCCCCTATTCGAATTTAACTCCGTGAAGCTGGTCTATAATCATTGAAAATCTTCTACGATTAATTGATTTAAAAATCACCTTAAGAATGCTACTGAAGTACCGAAAACTAAAAAATAACGTAGTGCCGAATAAACAGTAGCCATTTAAGTTTCTTAATGGCAGTAATTTAAACCGAATAGGATTAAAAATAAAACTTTCAAAATAATTAACTACGATAAATTCTTCTATATTATAGGCACATTAATATAATTATATTTAATTTCAAATAGGGCATGATAATTGCTGGTGTTAACACTTATCTTGTTCAGGTACGATATTTTAAAACATTAGGAAAAAATTGACAAAATGTACTTTGTTCGCAGTTCAAAAATAAATCCTGTATTTAGTTTTCTCGTAATAAACAACCGGCCAAGTGCAAGTCGAACTTGCGCAATTAGTGTTGTGTACGTTAATTGCTTTTGAAATTAAAAAAATTTTTTACGGAGGTATGAAATGATCAATAACTTCACAAAACACACCCTAAATGAGTTTTCAACAAAGTTTTCCATATTCCAGAATTTTTTCAAAATTATTTGATCAGTATTTTTCGAGATAAGAGGGGGGGACAGCGATATTTCGCGAATTTTTAAAAATAATACAAAGAAAAGTGTATGCAAGTGTTACGTTATATATATTTTTGAATTTGTGTTTTTACAATTTTTCATTGGACACCCCACTCGATGACCTGGTAAATTTTTTTTTCACTTCCGAAATAAATCCTGTATTTAGCTTTCTCCTAATAAACAACCGGCCAAGTGCAAGTCGAACTTGCGTAATTAGTGTTCCGTACGTTAATTGCTTTCGAAATAAAAAAAATTGTTACGGAGGTATGAAATGATCAATAACTTCACAAAACACACCCCAAATGAGTTTTCAACAAAGTTTTCCATGTTCTTAAATTTTTTCAAAATTTTTTGATCAGTACTTTTCGAGATAAGAGGGGGGACAGCGTTTTATCGCGATTTTTTAAAAATAACACAAAGAAAAGTGTGCGCAAGTGTTACATTATATATATTTTTGAATTTGTGTTTTTACAAGTTTTCATTGGACACTCCACTCGATGACCTGGTAATTTTTTTTTTCACTTCCGATTTCACCCCCCAAAACTAACCCCTAAAGTTAAAACTTAACTTTCAATACTACACGGCTCTAATGAGGCCATCAATTTGTATATTAGTGCCAAATTTCAACTTTCTATGTCAAATAGTTTCGGAGAATATCGGGTATGACCGACGGACAGGCACACTCCGAAGTGATCTTATAAGTGTTCCGTACGGAACCCTAAAAATAATTTAAAAGGTCATACCAGAATTTTCAATAAATCGATTTTTTTTTTTAGTTAATATGTTGTCTTAAAGGTCAATTCTATGATGCCGGTTAAAGATATAACGACATTTTCTATTGTAGAATGTTACTCAAATTTCTCTCGTTTTTCTCACAACTGTATTTTTCAAATTGGGCAAAATGACAGCTGCCAAAAATCGATTCGCTTGAAATTTGGAGAGAAACTTTTGAGATACATTATCTAAGGGAATACGTATGGAATATGCGATAAGTTAACAATTTTTCCTAAAATTTTTGGGTGAAAAATGAACATTTTTTTTGAATGTGTCCCATTTTTCGAGGAAACGATATTTTCAAATTTCCGTTTTATTTATCGACTTGTTTTTGATATATATTAATGTAAACTTTTTGTTTTTAGTGTTCCGTACTGAACACTTCTAAGATCACTTCGGTGTCTTCCGTCTGTGTGGCTGTCACACCTGATTTTTCTCCGAAACTATCTGACGTAGAAAGTTCAAATTTGACACTAATATAGGAATTGATGGCTTCATTAGAGCCGTGTAGTACTAATAGGTAAATTTTGACTTAAGGGGTTAGTTTTGGGAGGTGAAATCAGAAGCGAAAAAAAAAATTTACTAGGTCATGGAGAGGGGGGGAGGATTAAATGAAAGCTTGTAAAAACACGAGTTCAAAAATATATATGATGTAATACTTGCGCACATTTTTCTTTGCATTATTTTCAAAATATCGTGAAAAATCGCTGTCGCCTCCCCTTATCTCGAAAAGTACTGATCCAAAAATGTTAAAAAAATTCTGGAATATTCTCCACAGGGTATAGACTGAACGAAAATTATCACAAGTGCATTTAATAATTTATCTGGTAAATAAAAAAAAATTTCTATGTCATCAGGTTTCAGTAAAGATCGAAAAAAAAACTTTGTTGAAAACTCATTTGGAATGTTTTATACAGTCATTGATCATTTTATACCTCCGTAACAAAAAAATTTATTTTAAAAGCAATCAACGTAAGGAACACTAATTGTGCAACTTGCACTTAACCAAGTATTTTGTTCTAGGTTGAAATCTACGGGAGCAATCGTTTGGTCCGTTTCAGGTTGCATTGTTATCCTGGATTATGAAGCGGCCATTCTGAATTAAAAATATGAAAAAAAAATATTTTTGTGCACCTCAATATTTGTCTAATAAAGTACTTTAAATAAATTTTCGACTATTTTTATTATACTCTTGGAAAAAATTCCCGAAATTAGCCTTTTTTCCTGGGACCTGGAGTGGCCGTACCCCTTAAGGTAAACATTGCAACTCAACACTTTAAACGATAGATGTGATTAATGTCTCCCACATGTGAGATATTAATCACAAAAAAGTTTTCTCTTCTTCTCTGATAAAATTAAAAATAATGGAAAAATAACATAAACGACACGAAAAACAATTGAATTGATTCTGCCTTTACTAGGTGCAACTTCATAACCAGTAAGTACACGGTAAATTCCACTTTTTTATGTTGTACTGGATGGTATGATTTGCTATGTATTATTCCATCTATGTACCGGTTCGTAAGAAATTGAGAAATTGTGACTTCAAAAAAATTTATTAAGTGTTTTGTATTTCGTTTTCTATCGAAAACTTTACATCGGAGTGTGTGAATTCAAAAAATTGTTATAACTATCTCTCTGTACCAGTTAAATAAGTCAGAACATAGCCAGTATACAAATTCTTAAAAAGTGAGTGGTTTATTATGCTATAATCGAAAATTATTCATATATATGAAAAAAACTTTGAATTTGATTGAACACTTTTTTACTATGATAAACATAAATACTACTAAAAAATAGGTCGTAATTAATATTACAAACAAGTTTTAACAAAACTATTTCGAATTTAATTGAACCATGTACTCATACAATAACGGGTAAAATATGGAAAACTTATTTAATCTTTTACTAGCAAAGATATTTATGGATAGTTTAGAAGATACCATAATAAACCGCTCATTTTTTAAAAAGTACTGGTTTAGGTACGTTGAAGATTTTACTAGTACAGACAGACATATTAAACAATTTTTTGAATTCATAAATACAATATGCCCGGATGTTAAATTTACGATAGAAAATAAATTTTCTTGATTTAATAACATTTGAAGCAACTGAAAAACATAATTTCTCAATTTTTCATAATCCGAGACACACAGATACAACGATACATAATAAATAATGTCACCCAATGTCACATGAATTAGCAGCTATTTACAACATGATACGCACATTACTCAGTCCCTTTGAACACAGTGTTCTAAAAGGTTTAAATATCATTAGCAGATTGCAATAAATAATGGATACGTATCACATATAATTAATTCTAAATAGGAAATTATACAAAAAAAGCAATAATTTTGTTCCCTATAGATAAAGAAACCCAATAAAAATACAGTCCAATTACACATATATGCTAAGAAAGACAGAACATAGCCAACTTGCTTAGAAGATTTAAATATTGCATTCAAAACTGATAAAAATAAAAAATAAGTTATTGATAAGTCAAGCCTTTATAAATTAAAATATTCAGATTGCCCAAAAACATATAAAGGACAAACAGGAAGAAGATTTTCCAAAAGAATCAAAGAATGCTACTCTACTTATTTGAAAAGAAAAGCAGACTCTCTTTGTGCCAACCACCGAATTGAAAATAATCATAATTTTGACAGAAATTTTCAAATAATTAATTCCGAAAATATATGCACCCTACTTAATCTGCTTAAATTTTTAGAAACAAATTAACTGAAAAACACAGGTGTTTTCCTAAATGTTTAGTTAGACCTTAACACCCCAGCATTGTATAAATAAGTATACAGTCAGTCCAAAAAGTCTCCATACACCACCTGCTTTCTACTCGTATATTATTTTTCTGTTATGTTTAACTAATTAATTGGAACTATGAAAAAACATGTTTCAATTAATATTTGAAGCTTAACCAACGAGGATTAGTATTAAAAATAACTACGGAATATTTTATTTATAAGTTACATCATTGTTATGAAAATGTAAACAAAATTAATGTCAAAAAAGTCTCCATACACTTAACAATTATCAGTTCGACGGAGTTTAACGGAAAATAAAAACTTCGTTTAAACTAACATTTAGTGGGACCGCCGTTGGCCTTGATAATCTCTTGTAACCTTTCTGTTATGCTTGCAATCAGCTATCTAGTAACTTCTGCTGGCATGTTCTCCCATTCGTGCAATAATCTGTTTTTTTAATTCTTCTCTATTTGAAACATTATATTTGTGAACGCTCCGTTTAAGTTCCGCCCATAAATGTTAGATGGGGTTAACATCGGTTGATTGCTGAGGTATATGAAACTGCTGTCGCCTATTATGGATCATCTATTCTCGCACCAAGTTTGAGGTATGTTTCGGATCATTGTCCTGTGTATCTTTTTTCGAGTGCTAATTTTCGGACCCTTTCTGTTAAATTGTCTCTCAGAAATGTAAATTTCCAACCTCTCCAGCGGACATGCATCCCCAAAGCAGAACACTGCCACCCCCTTGTTTCACCGTGGAACAAATGTTTTTAATATCGAATGCGGTATTCTTCTTTCTCCAAACTTTAGTTCTGCCATCAGACCCAAAAAGGTTAATTTTAGTTTCATCACTAAAAATTACGTATTCCCAAAATTCAGGAGGTTTAGTAACATGTTCCCTAGCAAAAGCTAACCGTTTTTGCGATTAGCTTCCGAAATTATCAGCTTCTTCCTTGCTGTACACCCTTTATAGCCTGCCCTGTGTAAACAATTTCTGATTGTGAACAAACATTTTTCGAAAATAGTTCCCGTACTATTTCTTTTAATTTTGGTGCAGTTTTCTTGGGATCTATAATTATTTGTCTAACAATACTAGCCTCTTCACGTGGAGTCAGTTTCTTGGGATGACCTGAGCGTGGTCGAATTTTATAGGCACCCGTTGATTTATATGGGCTTACAATGTGCTGAACAGTAGCATGCGACTTTTTAACAATTTTTCCATAAATCAGTTGTGATCTTTCGAACTTGAAATGGAATTTCACAATCTCTCGCTTTTTAATATTACTTTGAAAATCCACTGCAAAATTACTAGCAACAAGTGACAGATTATAAAGTATGGCCGAAAATTATTCATTTGTTTTCAGTTTAGCGAGCAACAGATAGCTTGATAAAATGCGGCTGATTATAACGTGTTTTTTTTCAATGCAGTTGTTGAGTGTATGGAGATTTTTTTGGCATTAATTGTGTTTACATTTTTATAACAATGATGTAACTTCTAAATAAAATGATCCGTAGTGTGTGCTATTAATTTAAAAAATTAGTTAAACATAACAGAAAAATAGTATAGAAAGCAGGTGGTGTAAGAAAACTTTTTGGACTGACTGTATTGTTACACTTTAGAAACATTAATTCTTGAAAAATATACAGTGATAGCCAAAAATGTCGAAAATTTGTTGATAAGTTTATCAAAATGTTTAATTTACCGTAGACTTCAAGGCAATGGCATAAAACATGGTATAACCGAAGTAGCCTCTCTCTTATATCCTCTAACCCCTTTAACCCTTTATATGTTTGACTGTAAATAATTAAGCTTAAAATTTGTCCATTTGCAAATAAAAATAATGAAAATAATATAACAAAATGCAATAATTCAATATCTGCACTACATTCCAATTAAACAACATAGCGTGAAAAGTTTCTTTCATACGTCGAGTAACATATATGTAACACATCGATATTGTCTTTTCGTTCGTTATCGTGCCAATAGACCATCAGACACACAGACGGGCGTGAGTAGAAAACTATGTTTCTTGTAATTTAGTAATCATGAAATGCGAGCAAGAATCTCGGAAAGTAATTTGTTTTTTTTATTTATTTATTCGTTTATCACATCAGTTATGGCTGATGCTCTTTCTTAACGTTAATTTTGTTTACGCATTTATAAGTAGGATAGGCCAAAATTTCTTTAATAGAAATACGAATAATGATCGAATAATAAATTATTCAATGATCAATTTAAAAGTGTAGCATTATATTTTAGGGAATGTTAGCTTTCCACAAACGACACTTAACCTCATATATAAGAACAGAATTTAAAATTAAATATCACACTGCTCAAGTCAAACTGTGCGCTTCTGTGAGGTTTTTAATATCTTCACTTATGATTAGCCTCGATTTTAGTCAGCCCTATTGACACGCCATTAAGAAAGGCGGTGCATACAAATTGCATAAATATTTTAAGTATAGATGTCATAAAATGCTTGTCTATAATTATTGCTGATGAGAGAATTTTTCATTGCCAAAACTCTTAGTCTACCACTAAAAATCCAAATGCAGCTAAAGCGTAGACAGTCAATGAAACTATACTAAAAAGAATTAACGCTTTTGAAATGTAGCTGTACCGTCACATATTGAAAATTCCCTAGACAAAACGTATAACAAATCAAAATGCGTAAAGATCTGCAATTGGTTCGTACCTTGAAAAATTGCAAACTAGAATACCTTGGTCATATCCTGAGGTATGAAAAATATCGACTATTGCAGCTCATACTCCAGGGCAAGAAGAAGCGAAGAGAGGTCCAGGTAGGACACTTGGATGAAGACTTTGCGTGACTGGTTCGGACTCAGCTGAAGGAATATATATATATATATATATATATATATATATATATATATATATATATATATATATATATATATATATATATATATATATATATATATATATATATATATATATATATATATATATATATATATATATATATATACATATACATATACATATACGTATACATATACGTATACATATATATATATATATATATATATATATATATATATATATATATATATACGTATATATATATATATATATATATATATATATATATATATATATATATATATATATATATATATATATATATATATATATATATATATATATATATATATATATATAACATATATATATATATATATATATATATATATATATATATATATATATATATATATATATGTATACTCGCGACCCGTCCAGGCCTCGCACGGGGATTGTTTTTGTTATGTTACTGTTTAACTCTTCGTTATAATTTAGTGTCGATAAAAATAGTATGTCTAAAATATTGTCTCTTCTCCGGGTGCCAGAACAAGCAGATTATATTTGGATGGTACACGCGACAGGGTCACCGTCTGGGATAAGTACCAGTAAATTCTGTTCTCTTGTTTGTCAATCCTGACTGATGAGCCGTATCTCAGGATGGTTTTAACGAATAAGAGAACAGCGGGTAAAATGCTGAAATATGGATTCCGTCCGTTTTCAGTTTTTTTTTTTTTGCATTAACTGTATATGCCTGAGGAGGATTCCTCGAAAAGCGCTGCTTTTAAGCGTGGACTGTGTCAACCACTCTTTCGGCTCGAAAGCTGCTGTGTCAGCTTTCGATGGAGTAATAGGTATGCGTATTTAGTACAATTCGTTGTATCCTACCATCGTAAACATACAAACCTTCCTTGTTTATTATATTAATAATATATAAATATATATATATATATATATATATATATATATATATATATATATATATATATATATATATATATATATATATATATATATATAAATATATCCCTGAATTAAAACAATATATTTACTGAAAATATCAGAATGAAAAGATTTACTAACGGATTTTTCTGACATAAATGAAAACTCATCAACAGTCTATTTTTCAGTCAGTTCACCTTTGAGAACGCTGAGGGAAGACATTCAATGAGAGTATTAGTAAATAGACACATTCATCGAAAAATACAGTCTTCGAAAATTTTAAATAAAGAATACCGCTTCAGTAGAGACGAAAAGCCATCATAAATATGAGAAAAGAAAAACGAGGTATCTCACAAAAATAAGAACTGAAAGCTGATTGAATGATTCTGCGAAATATTTATATGGGAAGAGACTAACAGAAAGAATCCAAAGAACCAAATAGTAGAAACTGATGAAGCAGAAGAAAGTTTGATAAAATTAAAACAAAATCTCTCGTTGTGGATATATGAGAAGGAAAATTAGAGCTTGTTTAAAAAGAGCTGGTAAAATGGCAGGCCACAATAAGAAGATTTGTAGGCTTATATAGCGGTAGCAATAGAGTATATCTAGGACACCATGATAAATGATATGATATGAAAAAAGCGTAAATAGAAAGTTTTTAATTTTTTCGCTAAAAAAGTAGCGTATTCATGATATAATAGCTCCTTCAACCGTTTTTTATATTTCACGGGCCCCAGATTACGAGAAATATAGTATCTAATTTTCATCGGTATATTGATCCGCGTGACTGTCCCCCTGTTAGTCTGTCAATCAGTCTGTTGGCACGATAAATTTAAAACAAAATGAGATATCGGTATCAAATTTTGTACACATATAATAATTGAAGTAATAAAGAAACCTATAATTTTATATCATATCCTTCACCGAAACGAGGTGAAAGGATTGAGGTCGCTTAAATTTATGCAGTTTCGATATTTTTATGAAAATTTTCATTGACACCCCACTGGATGACCTGGTAAATTTTACCCCCAAAACTAACCCCTTAAGTCAAAATTTAACTTTCAGAACTACACGGCTCTGATGAGGCCATCAATTCTTATATTAGTGCCAAATTTCAACTTCTATGTCAAATAGTTTCGGAGGATATCGGGTGTGACAGATGGACAGAGACCGAAGTGATCTTATAAGTGTTCCATCTGGAATACTAAAAATGAAGAACTCTACAAGTACACTACAGAAGAAAAGAAATTCTATACCCTCGCACTCATAAATAAAGTTTGAAGTTTTGCTGGCAACGTACTGGCTGCTTGCTCGATGGTACCTGAACACGGAAGCCCTAATACATTACAGCACATAGGCCAAAACAGTAGAGGGCCTCCTCTTACTGTAATTGAGAATGAACAGTTCTTGCAAAACACTTAGCGATCAGCTTCTAAATGTTTTAACACTAGAGAGATTTTGTTCCCAAAGAAAGGAAGAGAAGAAAGCTCATACTACCGATAGGAAAAACAAAAAGGAAAAAGGCCGTGACAGTAAAGCCTATGGTCTATGGTCCTTGAAAGAGACCTCAGTAAGCTCAAAACAGTTAAGCGTAAAAACTTGTTGGCTAACCTGGAACAGTCTGCTTCTTGTCTTGGTATATAGCTATACGGGTATCCAGGTAAATGAGTTGACACTTTCGTTAATAATGAAAATATAGAGATTCTCGGGACCTGAACTTTTCTTCGAAATCCTGTGCAATACGGGCAGCGCAGCGATCGTGGATCTGTTGAGCGATAAGTTCATAAGACGCAGGAATGGGGTATCTGGGATGAGACAGTTAAAGAGCTGCATAAGACACTTTATGAGTATACCAGGGCACTGTTGAAATTAAACAAGAAAAACCTGAAGATCATGACAGGAATTCTTTTAAGACCAGAATGATAAGAATGCTTACAGCACACTGAATGAGCATCTAACTCGCGTAAGAGTCAGTGGTTGGTAGAGGAAGAAAAAGTCCCGTAGCTAATGTCTTTTCCTGCATTTACACGAGTTAGACAGAGTCTTGTGGAATTTCTAATAGTTCTATATCTGGAGTTTATTAGAGAAATTCAACATACAAGGCTGCTAGCCTTCCTAAATATTATTTATCTCATACAACTCTAAAATGTGGCAGAGAGATAAAGGAATCTTAAGAGGCATAAGTGCTGCAGGCATTCAAGTTGTCGGTTAGCCGTATAAAGGATGGAATAACGTCACATAAAGACTTAACTAGATAAATAACAGAATAAAACAATTTTCTCTATTTCTAAGATTGATCACAACCTGTAGACGAAACCGTACTCACTCACTAAATCGAGAGTTGGTTATTTGAGTCTATCTTATAGATGGTTTCATGAGAAGTGTTTGATTGATGTCGTCCGTTCGATTTCTCTTAAAGCACTGCACATCCCAAAAACTTTTTTAATATAGCACTTAGTTTTTAAGTTGAGTCATTATTTTGATTAAACAATCATTTTCAAAAAAGTTCTATCGTGTTGTTATATTGAACGGTGGATCCATCGGTTATATGCTATAATTCTCCAATAGCATTATCTAAATAAGTATAGAATGTTAATTGATGGGTTGTAGCTGATCGTCGCTTTAGGAGAAGAATACACCGTTGCTAATTATATATATTTTTTTGGCTTCACGAACATAGCATTAAAATCTGGAACGCTATACTCAGCGGCTATTGCCGGATGTAAATTAGCGACCATAGGTACACTTGGCTGACCCTGCGACCGAGGCCGGCGCCGAATATATAATATCTAAAATTTCTGTTTATTAATTCTGGTCAGGATCTCTACGAAGTTCAAAATGAGAATCTTTAAAATTCTGTAATTAGCACAAACCGAAATATATTCCTTCTATTGGGAGAATAGACACTGATATTCAAAATATTATACTCAGATCTTTCACTTACCTCAAAACTGAATATTTAGGTTATTAAGTTATCTAAATGTAATGACCTCATGAATCCTAGGGAATTAAAAATTTACAATTATAATATTTTTGCTATTGGGTGAGTAGAAATATCTAAAAAAATCAACATTTAGTGCTTACTTGGACCAATTTTACATATTCGACCAAAAAGATATTTTTTAGTTTATACTGTAACTGTCCAGTATTAATAAAGTTCGGCTAGGAAGAATGACACCATGCCAGTATTGAAGATGTTTAGTTAAAGATTGGATAAGGACAATTTACGAAACATATAATCATATCGTACTTTTCCGTTGCGGTATATATATATATATATATATATATATATATATATATATATATATATATATATATATATATATGTATATATCTATATATATATATATATATATATATATATATATATATATATATACAACCAGCAAATATAATAGCTTATAAAATGTTACATTTTAAGTAGTAAAACATGTTATTTTCTTCATTTATCTTTTTTTTTTTTTTCGAAAACACAATCTATTTAAGTTTTTAGGCTGAAATTTTAACAAATATAAAAATTAATTTTGACGGAGAGCTTACTTTCTCCGTCAATGTTTAAATTTTCAAATTATTTCAAATTAAATTGTACTGTTTTTTCAATGTGAATAAACTCATATATTTTCTTTATTAAAATCAAAACATAATAACGCACAATGTCATTTGACTTCATTGCCTAGCTTAACGAATTTGAGAAGCCATTTAAAAAAGAGGATAGTTTATCCTAAGCATAGTAAACACTTACATAACTTTTTATATTTTTTGGACAAACTGTTTTAAAGAAGCATTTTGCGCAAAACTAGCAATCTGAGAATAGCGTTTCAAGTTTAGACAATTATTCCGGCCTACATCGCTACTGATAAATTTGTTAGTGTAAATCAAGCACGTACGAATTGGTTTTTGTGAGTATGACTAATTAGTTTTTTTACTTGAAAAGAAAAGTTTAAATATTACCTTGGACCCAGAACGCAAATACGCATGATGGCCATATTTCGATGACTGACAGTCTGCTCTAGAAGAAATTTCTAATCTATAAATCCATACTACAATAAATGTCTTAACAAAAAATTTTTTAAAAGTTCAAAAATTTGTCACATCTAAACTATTCTACAAAATCAAAGCCTAAATTTTGTCATTAATTGGACTTATTTTTGATATGTTCTAAAGACCAGAAAAGTTTTGAGAAAATTGGTCTCAAAAAGTTGCTGCTGTTATCATGGTTCTGAAAGAAAATTATTATTTTAATTTTATTTTTTTACGAGTAAAGTAACTAATAAATTAAGTATTGTAGTCTAACTTATCTCAAGATTGTTTTTTTTTAGATACGAGCTATCTGGTACTAATGTAATTTTAGGGCAGGTTAAGTTATCAAGCCCTAATTTGTAGGTGAGTTTAAGACAGGCGTAGGAGTGATGTGATTACAGTCTTTACCATAAATATCATGTATTGAGTAAACTATGTCCTATATCTACTATTTCACGAGCAGATCTAACATGAACATAAATTTTGATCTGACAATAACCTAATTAATAATTAAATAGTATTTATATATATATATATATATATATATATATATATATATATATATATATATATATATATATATATATATATATATATATATATATATATATATATGTATTATATATATATATATATATATATATATATATATATATATATATATATATATATATATATATAATACAGAGAAATAATGTTCGTTTTTGAAATGTGACTCAATAAATTATAAGGTTATATGAGAAATTACTTACAAAAATTTAGCAGATAATTCATCTCTGGTGAAAACAATAAAATTGTGTTTCCATTAATGACATTAGAGTAGGAAAGTTACAATATATAGAAGGTCTCTCCCAGTCCTTGTCTTCTCTGTTTAAAAATACAAACATTAAGATTGTTAATTAATATTTAAAAAAGATGAATTGTTTTTATACTAAATTAAAAGATAAAACCGATACTTTACAAAAGATCTAATATAATCTATGGCATTCCCTGTCAATGTGGTTTAGTCTACATTGAACAAACTTCACAAAAGCTCTCTAAGAGATTAGCGTCACACAAAAATGATAGCAAACATAAGCCTAACGCAACCAGCTTGAGCCTACACGTAAATAATACAGATTACAGAGTAATATATAACAACAGCGTCATTCTGGATGTTGAGACTAACTACTTTAGAAGAAGTTTCTTAGAAATTGGTTACATAAAAACTTAGAAGGATTGAGCTCCATTTATACCTATTTACCAACACAGAATCATACCAAACCAATGAAAAAGAACGATTTTTATAAAAAAAATTATTTTCCAGTAAAGTTGACGTTTTTACTCTTTCTGTTATTCCTGCTTTTTATATATTCCCAATTACTTTCCGTGTCTTTTTGTTATAAAATTATAAAATTAGAAATTAAATATGAGAAATAATAAATAAAATCCAACCATAACATTTTCTTTTAAATACTTTAAATTACTTTATGAGTCCCTTTGTTATCAAATTAAACAATAAATATAATTAATAATAATAACTCGTCTAATAGTAACATCCATCAAAATTAAGTCCCTTTATTATAAAATTATAAAATAAATATAATTAGACTACCAACAATATCCGGTTCGGACTCAAATATTACTAAATAAGTTACTAAACTCGATGTCAAAAAGTTTTAAAATGGAGTACTATTTCAACATCATGGACTTTCTTACAGTTGTGTTCTGTCTTAAAATGTGTTTTTGAATAATGTTATTGACAACGTTTTATTTTTGAACCTGTGTAATTCTCTGAGTGTCCTTTTATCATGTTTCTTGTGATCATAACTACTACCTGGCCAACAAAAATGCAAATTTTATTGTTTTCACCAGAGATGAATTAATTGCTAAATTTTTGTATGTAATTTCTCATACAACCTTATAATTTGTTGAATCACATTTCAAAAACGAACGTCTTAAGTTTATTTGTCTGTACCTTGTTTGCATTTTTAGAATTCAGAAGAAGCTACCATTAGGCAGTGAAAGCTCGATAACAAAAATAAAAAGCCGATACTAGAGCCTTTAGATCTTTGATTGCTCATCTCTTCTCCTTATAAGGGCGTTTCCCAGTAGTTAAACTTCCGATTGTTTGTTACCATTGTTCTGTTACAGTCCTTCCTCTTTTCTTATATTTATATATATATATATATATATATATATATATATATATATATATATATATATATTGTACCGTTTGAAAAAAATGTTGCCCCAAGCTTGGGCGTAATTTTGTATCATGTCAACTTGCCCGCACTTTTCGTACCCTGTGAAAAGTTGTTTTTCCCACGCTTGGGCGCAATTTTCTTGCAACCTCTTTTTAATTTCTGATAATGAATTGAGTGGATCCTGATTTTAAAAGAACTAAAGAAATTAAACACACACTAGCTCAGTTTTCCTTGGTAGAGAAATATGGGTAAGAGATAATTGTTTTACGTCTTTTTGGAATTATTTTCTATTTTTTTTTAAAAAAGCTTCAGTCGTACAAATTTTTTGGGCACCATTCATTTTAAAATAGAAAGGATCTAACTTCAGTTAAAAAAAATGAAAAAATACTGAAGTGTTTTATGGATATTACTAAAAAGAATTATACTAGTACAACTTTTCTTATCCTGAAAGGAAAATAGGTATTCAGTGAGACACTAGCTTTAATCAACAAAAAAAGAAAATTTATTCATGATTTAAAATAAAAGTTCCAACCTTTGCTGTTATAAAAATTATAAAAGTTCTAGCCTAAATGTAGTTTTTTATAAATTAGAGTCCCTAAATCAGAGATTTTACTTCTAATTTTTTGACTACACCCGAAATCGAAAAGTCGTGATTTTCACTTCGCGATCTTTCAGTTCAAATTGCTGTTGAAACACTTATTTGCGGGGAATATATTTATTGATGTAGTTCTGGTAACTTACGGTTTTTTATTTCGGCTTCTAGGCCTTCGATGGAACACAACCGATTTCACACACTTTGTAGGAGACACTTAGAGCCCAACGGCTTTACGTTAGAAAAAAACTTGTGCTTTATTTAGCTCTCATAATTGTTGCTATGAGCCTCTACTGCGGCTTCGGTCGAAGTAAACCTCGCTGCGGCTCGATGGAAAATTAGCCTACTTGGCGGCTTGGTCGAAACAACCTACTTGGCGGCTCGGTGGAAATTAGCCAAGATTTTCGTTCACCGGACCCTTAAATAAACCGTGCGAACTCTGCCTGTAATATGGCGACGCCGGAACCAAAACCGGATACAAATTTTTAACCAATCCCGGCTTATCGAGAGATTCGGTCGCAACCCGCACAGCACACTATATACCGAACGGCTTGGAATTTCTGATTAATATACCGTTCGATACAAAAATGAAAAGAAGTACAATTTAAAGTGAAAAATCAGTAACATTACATGGTCTTAAAATCTAGAAAAAAAATGAATGTTACAATATATATATATATATATATATATATATACTCATTATTATTATAAAATAAAATTTATTATTTATTCATTTCAGCTTTTTACCTACTAAATTAACTACTGTTTCTGCTTCTGTGTAAGTATATACTTATACTATACAAGTAAAATTTACGAACCACTAGATACAAAACTTAATTTTAAAATATTATTTTTATGTAAATTACAAAAGATATAACATCAAGTTAAAAAATATTTGGCATCTACTATACGTGGGAACCTCTTGTATACATATATTTATTAGATAACCACCTCAGATTAAAAAAAAAATGTTGGAGCAAAAAAAAAAACTAATTATGTATTCGGTTATTTTGAAATAATTACTATCAAAAGTCATAAGACGTTCTTCGAATTACGACCTCACACTTGATATGTCCAGTTTGAAGATTTTCATCGACGAAACATTCCTAACTAACTACTGTTGACGAGTGGTTCTTTTAATTGACGACTAGTCGATTTCAATTAATAAAGTGAAAGTTTCAAAATTTTAAATCAAAATAAAGTTCTTGCGATTAAAAAAAAAGTAAAAGTTTTCGACCATACGAAAAATTCATAGTTTCACTAGGGAAGCTTATAATGGTTTGTTTCTTATTCACAATACGTTTTAGAATAATTTGCATTAATCTGAAAGAAATAACACAGGAAAAAAGCCTGGCTATTTGTTTAAGCATAAGTTAATCTAAGTGACGGTGGAGGAGTTTTTTAATCCGACAAAAATCGTTAGATCATTATGATATCAATTATTGCGATTGATACTTTAGTTCGCATTGGGTTACAAGTAATACTTTTTACTAAAAATAATTGATATATTTATTTACCTAGAACTAGATAAAATGATAATAGAACTAGAAAGAAATATAAATTGTAAAACAAATACTTAATTTGATTTTTCTTTAACCAAAATAATATCGAAATAGATGAACCGCATATATCGCACAACAACAAATACAAAAATAGAGAAAATATTTACTAAGTAGTTAAAATCAGTCGCGAACTCTAGAACCAATGAGAGAAGAACAAGGAGACTGATTGAGGATACTCCTTTTCAATAAATAAGTAATAGTAGATGAAATAATTATATAAGATCTTAACACTGGGGATATAAAATGTTAGTCAAAGAAGTAAACAACATATGCTGACTATGCCGTGTTGATATCAGAGATCTAAGATAATGTTTGGAGTAAAGAAGTAATCTTGTTGTTGACGAACAAGCTATACAAGAATCAAGGTTTAAGTATTTCGATATAGAATATCGAGTTTTTTACAAAAGGGAGCAACCAGGCAAATAGGAGATATCATATGGCGAAACAACATTAAGAGTTGACACGAGATCTCGAATTTACAACGTCACATTTGCGTCTATACTAACCTATAGTATAGTGAAAACCTCACCCGAAACATCAAAAGCAAAACAAATACTTGAAAATAGTGCGCAGAATAGAGACCTGTTGAGGAACCAAACTGGTTAGCTGAACTCTTTGCTTCACATTCTACTGTCAATTTCCAAGGAAAAACACCACATTATCATAGTCAAGGTGTCCGATATTGTCTTCAGACTCAAAAAATGCGCCAGAGGCCTAACTCCAGTTTTCTCAATCTATCCTACAGAAAGGGGATATGTCCTTCCTGTTGGAAATATGCTACGGTTCAGTTGATACTCAAAAGAGGCAGAAAGACTTTGCCAAAAAACTACCGACCAATCGCAATGCGTTCAATAATATCGAAAGTTATGGAAAACGCTATCAATCATCATCTTTGGTAATATCTAGAAGGATTTAATGCTATTAGCGATTATCAATATGGCTTTCGTAAGCAAAGACCAACAGAAGATCTTCTAACTATGTAACATAGCGGTTGTAGTTGATATATCCATGGCATTCGACCATGTTTGTCAATGCAGATTTTTAACTAAGTGATGCTCTTATGGTGTGTCTAGAATGCTTTGTTTCTTACTCTCGGATTTCCTTATAGAGCGTCCTTTACGAATAGCAGTAGATGGATTTCTTTCTAATACCCCCACTATCAACGATAGTGTGACCCCAAGGTTCCATACTGTTCTCATATTCTCTTTCTCATTTCCGTTAACGATTGACTGGGAAGGACCAGAAATCAAATTTACATTTTTACATGAGAATATGCTTAATTCTGCATTCACTTTGAACGCTTAACAATTGGCTACTTATACAAATACCCACAGACAACGGGAATTCATTCAACTTAATAACTATCTGGAGGAAATTCTATCTTGGGGTAACAGTAACCAAGTAGAATTTACTGCTATAAAAACCAATTTTTTTCTAAAACCCCAACATAATTTTGTCGGGACACTCTATTCCTCTAGCATCGTCACTCAAGTTGCTGTACGTTAACTTGGCAGCAAATGTGGTCTTAGCATAACCGTTGCGCATGCGTAGCAAAGAGCTTCTCAAAAGCTGGGATTACTATTTTGAACTAGAAAGCTTTACTCTGCAAAACAACTGTTAATTCTGTACAAAGAACAAATTCGACCACCGATGGAATACTGCTCTCATATTTGGGGCTCTGCTCCCAAGCGTACATTGCATCAGTTGGATTCTATTCAGAAGAGAGCTCTTCGTCTGATTGGAGACCCAGAACTCACCAGAAACCTTGATACCTTGGAACATCGGGAACCGTTGAAGACTAGCCTACAAGTATTTTCGTGGAAAGTCTGATGGCTGTGGCTCGCTTAATTTTTCCCAAAGCGGTCCATGTTAATAATACACTTCGCGCAAATACATTATATCCATACGAGGTTCAGCTTGTTACTCCTCATACAAAACTTTTCAGGCAGTGTTATATGAAGAACATCAACTCTTTGTAATGATTTGCCCAGGATTATATTTCCCACCGAGTACAACTTGCAGCAAGTCAAGACCAATATAAATGGCTTCTTTCGCTCATGCGTCGTTCCTGTAGCTCTTTAGGAATTTCCATGCAGCAGGTGTGCTAAGCGCATGAAAAAATAGAAAGGAAAGTAGAGGGTATTAAACATATTGGAACACGTGTAGATAAAATGGCTTGAATTGAAAAAAAGAGGTCATCATGTTTTAAATAGTAGAGCAAATCTTTAGAGTGTAATATTAACTGAAAGCAATTTGGAATATATTGGGTGATTGCAAAAGTTCGTGCCCGATGAGGAACTAAATTAATTACAACACGTTTTTATGAAAACGGTATTTATTAACCTATAATGTACTCTCCATCAATTTCTATAACTGTCTCACATCGTTTTACAAGTTTTTGAATTTCTTCTTTGTAGAAACTGCGCGGTCTCTCTTCAAAGAAAGTCGTAATGTAGTTTTTGACATCTTCCATAGAATCAATCTTGCCATTCAAATTATTTTGCAGCGAACGAAACATATGAATGGAAAGGGGGGGGGGCAAGATCGGGGTATAACGCTGATGCTGGAGGATTTCCCTTTTTATCTCCCTAAGTTTTTGCAGTATTTGTTGAGTGACATGTGGTCTAGCGTTGTCATGGTGAAAGATGATGCCTTTTCGATTGACCAAATGTGGACCTTTTGCTTGGATTTCAACACTGAGTTGGGTGATTTGCTCACAATACTTCTCCGTAGTTATTGTTTGGGCACGTGGACGAAGCTTGTGAAAAATTATTCATCTGCAATCCCACCAGACACATAACAATACTTTCGTTGGATGCAATTCACCCTTTGCCATAGATTCTGCTCTTTCACTTCCATGCTTCCAGTTTCTTTTTCTTATTACGTTGTTTTTTTTCATCTCCAGTTATAACCAAGAAAGGTTCGTTTTTTGGCGGGCGAAGAAAAAAATGGCTGTAGAAACACGATTCAGTTTGTTTCGTTCTGTCAAAACGAGCGGAACCCATATATCAAAGTTTGAAGTGGGGAGAGCAATAAGGATAAGAATTACGGCTGGTAGAATAGTTCAAATCAGTTCAATTATTTACACAAGTTGCTTTAAATGACGAAATGCAGTCGAATTGTCAACATTTAGTCTCTCAGTAATCTCTTCAGTAATAATGTGCGGATTATTTTTCACTAAGTCACGAATAAAGTCTTTATCAATGCCTGAAGATCGCCCAAAGCGAAGTTTATCGTTTAGATTGAAGTCACCATTTCGAAATGGATTAAACCACTTTTTAACTGTCCTAAGAGCAGAACCACGATCCAAATAAACGCCTTGAATATTTTTTGTTGTAGTTCCAACACTCCCTTTTGAAATTCATACAACATAACATGACGAAAATGTAACTTTTCATTTTCCATTTTCAATCTTACACACAAATTAATTTAAATAAACTTTTTTTAAGGTTATGTTAACTCACGACGCATTTAGATAACCGTCAGTTAATAGTATGATTATAAAAGAAACATCAGCACAGACAAAAGTGCATGCTTCTGCCATCTATGAAAATTGGGAACGAACTTTAAAGATTTATAGACTAAAAATGGAAATTTTTGCAGTATTTAAAGCACACTTTACTATAACCGAAAATGTCCATTTTCTGTTACCGATAGATTAGTCGATGACCGAAATTTAAAAACTAATAAGGTGGTTAAAATTAGGAGTTGAATTATTGGGGCAGAAGATGACAAATTAAAACAGAAACATGTTTAAATTTTATTTATAGTACATTTCCCATTTGTATAGAATATCTGTTATGGTTATAAATTTTTGTAAGATATGTCTATTGTAAGCAGCTATAAAACTATTGTATTTCGGTCTATTCTAATATTGTTTGAAATATCAAAATGACACATATTAAACTTAATAAACATCGTATATTTTAATTTTTATAACACAAGAAAATATTATTGATGGAATCATATGAATTTACGAATTTGTAACAGTCCCTATGGATCAGTGACAACAAATTCCATAAATTATTTTGTTCAGAACATGAGAAGTTATTCAAAAATCAATAATCTACCCACTGCTAGCGCGTTCCCTTGCAATACACAGCCTAAAACATTAAATATGGAACAATATCATGTAGCAGAGAATATCTATAATTTATAATTTATAATATATATAAAATGCAATGTATCTCTGTTTGTCTGTCTGTCCATTAGTGCGTTTATCACGCGAGACCCACTTATCCGATTTACGTGTCTTTTTTTAAATTCATACATATATTCTTTGGCCAGGTTATATAATAATAATAATAATAATAATCTATATCTATAATATATATAAAATGCAACGTCTCTCTGTCTGTCTCTCTGTCCGTTAGTGCGCTTATCCCTCGAGGACCACTTATCCAATTTACGTGATTTTTTAAATTCATACATGTGTTCTCTGACCAGGTTATAGATATATATTTTATTACATCTATAATATATAAAATGCAACGTATCTCTGTCTGTCCGTCTATCTGTCTGTCCGTTAGTACGCTTATTACTGGAGAACCACTTATCCGATTTTCGTGCTTTTTTTTTTTAAAGCATACATATGTTCTCTGGTCAGGTTATAGGCTATATTTTATTACGTTAGGTAACATGAGGAATAAGCGCGTTTTCTTGCAATGCACTGCCTAAACCACTAAATATGGAACAATATCATGTAGCAAAGGATATCTATAATATATATATATAATGCAACGTCTTTCTGTCTGTCTGTCGGTCCGTTAGTGCGCGTATCACTTGAGAACCACTTATCCGATTTACGGTTTATGTTCTATATAATTTGATATAGGCCTAGATATTGGAGATAAGGAGAAATAATGGGAGATAAGCAGAGATAAGTCTAGATAATGGGAGTTATGGTAACATAATGGGAGATAAGGAGAAATAATGGGAGATAAAGAGAAATATTGCGAGATAAGTTGAGATAAGCCTAGATAATATGAGATAAGGTGAGATCATGGGAGATAAGGAGAAATAATGGGAGATAAGGACAAAATAATTAGAGATGAGCAGAGATAAGCCTAGATACTGGAAATTATGTAGAGATAATGGGAGATAAGAGAAATAATGGGAGATAAGGGGAAATAATGGCAGATATTTTATTACGTTAGGTAACATAAGGAATAAGCAGTGACGATAGCAGTGAATCAAGTCCACGCGAGCGGAGCCGCGGGCACTGCTAGTACTTTCACATCTTTTAAAAGACTCCCAAGTACTTGAATAATATTTTTATTTAATATTTAAGAGCCAATATTTTTGTAAATAATTCAAGTTAGGTGAAATCACATTCGACATTATGTCAGGGTGATTGGAGAATGGACTCTATGGGCTATGAGAGCGTACGTTTCGACTACCTTTATTATATATATTTTTTTATTATCAACTCAATTTTCAGGTATAATACCGTTGATGTACGTGGTTTTCTATTAAGGTAACGTAAGAAGGTGTGTTTAGCTTCGACATTTGCTAAATATCAAGAGAAAAATGAAATTTTGTCTAATTTGTCAGAAAATTTTGAGAGGTTAATTATTCCTTAGGAGCCAGTCGTTAGGTATTTTGTATTTATTGATAGGCAGAGATCGTAAGTACGAATTTAAAATGAGTTGATTGTTAATGATAGCTAATTATTTTTATCAAAGAATTGAGTTAAAGTTTCTATTTGCTGGTCCCTGTGTATGATTCTATTTGGTGTACATTTAGTGGCATTTATTATCGTTTGGAGGGTTTTATTCTGAAATATTTTAAGTTAGTATTTTAAAATTATTTTTATCTAAAATTTATTAACTTGATGCACCATATTTTGTAAAGTATAACCTTGGTTTTAAGACTAAGCTTACTTTCAAAATTTAGTAAATGGTAGATTGCCGAAAACTGAGCATGAGGTTTTTTAATAGCCTGAACGCGAACTAAATTTTTTATCAAAGTGGCTGCCAAGCTGCCTGTTGTCATTAGAGCAGTTGTCTGGTTAATTACAAATCCTTTCTTTTGTTTGTGAAAATAAATTATAGATTTAGATAAGTAAATTACCCTAGTTTTATCCACCTTTCTAATCGATCAAGAGCCCATTGAAGACGTTAGGTTTGAATCCTACGTTGTTTAAATTGTGCTGTTAATGCTGTGTTATAAGTGAAAAGATAAAAGTTTGTTAAATTGAATTTTGTGATATCGTTAGGTTTCCTTAAACTTGGAATTTTACTCCAAACAAAAAACGAAAAAGCTTTTAACCACATCTCATTTTTCTACTGACTTTAGTTAAGATTATAATTCATAAACAATATTACCACTTTTCCAATTTTCACCTCGTATTATATAGCCTTTTCAAGGTTTTTGAAGTGACAAAATCCGAAAATTAATTTATTTTTGTATTTTGTTTGCTTGTTAAATATTGCAGTTTCAATAGTTGTACCAGCGTTTGTCTAGGTTTTTGGTTTGGGTATAGCACTAATTTTAAGCATATCATTTACAGTAGAATATGTGTGGGGTTAAATAGATTAGAGAGGTTGCTTAGTATATATCATGTTATATATCTTGTACAAGGCTTTAGTCCAGGAATGTGAAAACGAATTATTTTTATTTACTTTTTTTTATATTTCATCATAAAGTGGAGTGTGTTACTCTTTAGCGTGAGAGTCAAATTTAGAATAAAAAGGTACTGGGTAAATCACCATATTTTTTTTCTAGAGGGCGAAGTATCTACAAGTACACTTTCTTAAATGTCTGTAAAAGGAAAATTGGGTTTGGTAATTATATTTTAAAAAACATACACATAAATCTTACATAAACTTTACCTTGGGGTAGATGAATCTATAAAATGTCTATGCAAGTAAATCTACGAATATGACTCGTGATGAAACAGGTTGGTCGCGTAACGGGAAAAAAAAAAAAAGACTGACATTGACAATATGCACTTAACAAATAAAATTTTTGAGAGAATGACAAACGATTTTGATAAAAAAAAATACGAAAAATTGCAATATCTGAAAATTCTGTAATGTAATTGATTGTAACTGAGTTGAACGAAATAATTATTGTGAGGCTTTATAGATTATTTATTTATTTATATATATATATATATATATATATATATATATATATATATATATATATATTAGATGATAATACAGAGGATACCAAGTAGCTGCTTGTACATTCTTTTACTAAGTTGCAAGACTTTATTTGGTAAGCTAAGAAATTATAATATTGTGTCAATTTATTTAATATATTTTTAGAATATACTCACTTGAAGAACTTCATCGATTTCAACGAAATTTGAAATACTGATAAGAACGTAGAAATATAGCTGTTAAAATTCATATTAAGGAAGATGAGTTGAATTGGGTATCGAATCATTTTTTTCCAAGAAAAGTACTGATCCAAGATCCAAGGGTGTAGATTGAACGAAAATTATCATGAGTGCATGACCTTTAATAATTTATCTGGTATATAAAAAAATTAAAAATTTCAAGGTCATTAGTTTTCAGTAAAGATCGGAAACAAAGCTTGTAAAAACACAAGTTCAAAAATATATATAATGTCTTACATGCGCACACTTTTCTTTGTATTATTTTGAAAAAATCGCGAAGAATTGCTGTTCCCTCCTTTATCTCGAAAAGTACTGATCCAAAAATTTTGGAAAAAAATTCTAAAATATTCTCCACAGGGTGTATTGAACGAAAATTATGGTAATCAGTTTTCAGTAAAGATCGGAAACTCATTTGGAATGTGTTTTGTGAAGTCACCAATCATTTTATACCTCCGTAACAAAATTTTTTATTTCAGAAGCAATCAACGTACGGAACACTAATTGCGCAAGCTCAACTTGCACTTGACCGGTTATTTAACTTATTTCGGTTTCATGCATTAGCATAAAAATATGTACGAGCAGAGATAATTGTGCAGTAAAATTAAATGGCGCAATGAAATTTTTAAGTTCTTGGGTTTTTAATAGTGTTACTTAATTATAGTATGTTTCAAAAAATCTTGGAGTAGAACGAATTTACTGACTAAATAGGAGAGTCCTTGGTTGAATCTTTTAAATTTTGACCGTGTTTGAGTAGAAATATATGGAGAGTTGTAACACATTATTTAGAATAATTGTTTGAAAATTATTTGTTCTATGAAACTATGTATCCATCTAGACCTAGTGATCTCTTTCTGTCTTACTCATAACCTACGGAGACTTTCAAGCTTTAAAAGCTACTAAAAGACCTAAATTAAATGGCGAATTCATAAGGTTAATACCAGTGGAGCCACAAATTTCGCAAGAGGACAAAATATTTAATACTTCATTATATTTTCAGAGTAATAATGAATGCAATATTTAGACTAGTTTGTAAACTGAGGGAGGGATAAAGAATGAAAAAATATTATGCTAAGTTCAGGTTAGTTCAGGATCTTTTGCGTTTACTTTACCAATTTAACAAAACAGCGAGAAAATTTGGAAAGTTCACCACAAAATCTAAAACACTATTAAGAAGTAATTATGCAGATGACTGAAAAGTATTCAACTAGAAATAAAATTTGAATATCTCAACACAGATATACTAAGGTTTGATTTTATCGACCTAGAAGAGCGAAACTAAGTCTTAAAGGTGATGACAACAGTAGCATACTTAAAAGAAACCATATGATATTTAATAAATGCAACTGAATATGCAATTTATATAACCACAATGAGACCTCTAATGACATCCAGGCTTGAAACTCTACCTGAAACATTACAAAATGAATACGGTGGTTGAATACAACGAATTGTATTAAGTAGGCATACCTATTACTCCATCGAAAGCTGACACAGCAGCTTTCGAGCCGACAGAGTGGTTGACACAATCAAGGCTTAAAAGCAGGTAGCGCTTTTCGCGAGATCTTTCCTAGGGCATATATAATTATTGTAAAGCAACTGAAAATAGACAGAAGTCCATATTTCAGCAGTTTACTAGCTGTTCTCTTGTCCGTCACCGTACTCCGTAGCTTCTGGGATAAGTACCAGTTGATTCCGTTCTCTTGTTTGTCAATCCTAGCCTGACTGACGAGCCGTGATACGGCGAAACGCGTCTTAGGATGGGTTTGACGGACAAGAGAACACCTAGTAAACTGCTGAAATATGGACTTCTGTCTATTTTCAGGTTGCTTTACAATAATTACAAAATGAATATTTGAAATAACAGAAACTGGACAATTTTTTCACTGATAACAAATTTGTTTAAATTTCACATTATTGAAAAACTAGATTATTTTAGATTTTTTTTTCTTTGATGCAGATATACTTATGTTAAACCAATCTTAATTCTATGCAAAATATAATAGTTTTAAGAAAAGAATCGCCACATGATGTAAATTTAAAAA
>CM032449.1:114355398-114435740 GCA_019049505.1 Pachyrhynchus sulphureomaculatus | reverse complement strand
CATTTTTCTTCGTGACAATGCTCTATCACATACGGCAAAACTAGTTCGCGACAAGTTGGAAGCACTCAGCTGGGAAGTTCTACTTCAAGCGGCTTACTCACCAGACTTGGCTTCTTCCGATTTCCACTTGTTTGCATTGATGGGTCACACACTTGCTGAGCAGAGCTATGGTTCGTACGAAGATGTGAAAAAATGGCTCGATCAATGGTTCGCAACAAAAGGGGAAGATTTTTACTGGCGTGGTTTTCACAAATTACCCGAAAGATGGGAAAAATGTATAACAAGCGATATCTTGTCTGCTTTTTTGCTGCATTTTAATTAAAATTTCCTTCATTTGAATTGAGTTGCTTTATCATAATATAGTATCATTTTCTAAATAAATGTCGAATCAATAATTTCCTTTTTTATATGTTAAATAACTTGTGAAATACCAATTAGTAACATAATCTTAGAAATAATTTAGATTTTTTTTTGCTTTTATGATAGTTGACAGAAATAATAGTTTTTTACGGTACTCTTTTGCCATGTTATTTATTTACATTCTAAAATCTATTTTAACGTTTAGATTTGTAACTCAAGACCGTCTTGTGAGGTCTCATTACGCAGTTAGTTGTCCCAAGGTGCTCAATTGCCACTGCTTACTCTTGTCGGATAGATAGTTAGCCGCAACCAATCGGGAATATTAATGAGGAATTTGGAGCATCCGAACCTAAAAACCGGCCTTTCGGTGTATCATTTTTATTTAGTCTAATTAAGATGGGTCAACCGTTTCTAAAAATATCCGAAGAATCGCGGTTCTACATGTCAACAACGTATATTTATAGTTCTATTACATCAGTAATTTAGTAATAGTAAGAATAATGACAATAATTAGGTTTGGAAAGTTTTGGGAAAAATTTCTGTCAGTAATTATAAACAATATTAAATAATAATGATACTAATATTTAAAAAGTCTTAATTTATTGACTAAAGAATCGGGAAAAAAACGACAATGGAAAAAATGAAAAATACCCCGGTTGTTACTGCTGTCATGGATTACTGGTACCACATGTTGTCGACAACAATAATAACCATGAAGTATATAGGGTAATTTACACATATACATACATATATATATATATATATATATATATATATATATATATATATATATATATATATTTAATAGAAAAATCACATGTATATATATATATATATATATATATATATATATATATATATATATATATATATATATATATATATATATTATGGGTCTAGCACACGTGCTACCGGGAAGTCCCTAAAGCGCTTCAGGTGCAGCATGTGTATGGAAAAAGCGATTCACGTTGTTCTTGAATCGCTGTAAATCGTTGTAAATTGTACTCTGTGGAAACACAGCCCTGTGCATATATATATATATATATATATATATATATATATATATATATATATATATATATATATAAGCAGTCTTTTATATGGAGAACAACATCCCTTTTGCCCAAGACTGTGTTTCCCACTGTACAATTTACAACAATTCAAGGACAATGTGAATCGCTTTTTCCGCACACGTGTCGCTCCTTTAGCGCTTTAGGGAATTCCCTGCAGCACGTGTGCTAGACCCATAATATGTATATATATATATATATATATATATATATATATATATATACATGTGATTTTTCTATTATATTTTGATTCCTTAATATGAGTTAACAAGGTTTTCAACAGCATCTGTTTTAGAACTTTCTTGATTTTCTAAAGTAAAAAAATAGTAAATACTGGTGTCTATTTAGTTTTTTTTAATAGTTTAAGTTCTTTGGAAATTCAAAAGAATTTCTAACTCTTAATTTTCATAGTTTTCTCCATTGTTTTAACTCATAAAAGAATTATTTAAAAACGCTGACACTTTCGATATATAAATTTTTGTCCAAATCTTCAAATATGCGAGTTAGAAGCGTGGCTCATTTATAACCAATAACTCTGTACTATCCAACAGTTATCATCATTATACTCAAATTCTACACTCGACGCGCAATTCGCTAACCAGGTTATCATCATCAGGAGCAATGATGAACTTAAGATTAAAATACAATACAATACTGTACTGACTAAAATTTTGACTTATTTTATTTGTACTAAGAAATCATAGCCAATGCGTTAAGATCGTGGCAAATTGCGTACCGTTGAGGTACGTGATTCATTGGCTGATGAATTGAAGCAGTAGTTGTATATATCTATACACACACACTCACACATATATATATATATATATATATATATATATATATATATATATATATATATATATATATATATATATATATATATATACGTGCGTGTTTGATTATCGGGAATCGGTCGGGACTGTAAATAAAACTCTTTTCTTCTTTAATACTCAATATTTCATTATCATTTGATAACTTCTTCAGAAGTAAGAAAATGTGAGTTAGTCCTCGAAATCAAAACTCAAGATATCGATTTTTCTACACAAACTGGAAAAATCGCATTTTCTTACTCCTGAAGAAGTTATCAAACGATAAGGAAATATTGAGTATTAAAGAAGAAAAAAGTTTTATTTGTGGAACTAAGATTTGGTCTAAACAAGATCGTTGATAGGAAGAAACTAGTACCTATCGTAGGACTCTCAAAGGTAGTGGTGTTGAATTTTAGATTAATCGGAATATTGAGAGTAAAATTTTAAGCGACCTACCAAAACTGGGAACTGTTATAGATCACATTTTGGTGACTTAAATGTTTTCTTAATTTTCCTAAGCAGTACTACTTGTGTCCGAATTATCTTTACAACTTTTTTTTCTGTTTAGTTTATGCGGTAATTTAAAACTAAAAAGTACAACACACATTTCAAATAATATATTTTTTTAGATTATGCAATATCATGTTAGTTTCTAACGTTTTATTTACAGTTAAATCGTCTGTTCATCTTACAAGAGCTACAACTACTGCCACAAATCATATTTTAACTAGTATGAATTGCTTCAGTAAAGTGTTTAATAAAACAATATCGATTAATGCTCTGTCACTTAAGCTCAGAGTCTAATAAATATCAAATATATTTTTCCTTTTCTTTGATACCAATTGAAAGCTTTTCAAAACATCTGTTATTATTTACAAACATATTGACGTCCGTCTTAGTACCGTGAGTAGCGATGAGGACAAATAAACTTAAGTATTTATTTGCTTCTTTAAAGATGTAGTATGCATATCAGCTACTTAACAAATCCATATTAAATACAAAAACATAATTTAATCGAACGCAACATTGCTCGATTTCCTCTTTCGTTCAGGGTACAAAGCAAACAAATAGTAGACTCGTATAGCACACAACACGGAAAACTACTTACACTACTGGCGTTAAAGAAATATGAAAGAAAAATGCTCTGCGTATTGACTGTGCATTCTCTGGTTCTGGACTGCACAAGTTGAACTAGCTTGTCCGTGACTTTAAAATTTCCATTCATTCTTATTTTTTTCACAGAAAGCGCAAATAATATAATGAATTAAATTGTTTGGATCAAAGGCTCGACTCGAGGTAACAGAGTTGGTGATAAAATATGACGGTTTAATTTCTTATTGCATCAATACAAATATAACAAGTCAAACAAAAATGTCATTTATTAGGAACATATATCAGCTCTTATAATCTTAATTCTATTTTAGGGGTTACATACACCTGGGCTCTGCAAAAAGTATGTATATTTAAAAATATTTTAAAGGTTATTAAGTGAATAATACAAAAGAACGGCAATTATATATTTTTATTGTTTTTAAGTTAGTAGAAAATTTTTTTAAAAATATTTTTTTTAAATGTTAACATTATTTTTTATCGGGTTAAATGGACCACTAATGAAAACTATGGCTTGTCTGCAGGAAACCTTTACAAAAAATAATCCAATCTCCAAAAATAAAAATTAATTTTGTAAAATAATGTTGTATTTTCTATTCCCGATTTAGGCATAACTTTGGAATCTGTCTTTATGTCAGAAGCGACCTCTCTTGCCAACGAGAAGAGGCTCTGGAGCCCCCAAACTTTGATGTTATGTCGTTAAAAATAACGACTCAACCAACCACAAGGTTCGTCTGTATCCTCTATCGACCACCAAGTGATACAAACTTTAGAACACTTTTCGCTTCTCTTGCAGACACCATAGATCATTTACAAATTAACTATCCAAATGCCGAAATTGCCATCCTGGGCGACTTTAATGTCCACAACATCAACTGGCTTAAATATTCAAATTCTACCGACGAACAAGGTCGTGAAGCCGAATCATTTTCAATCAGTTGTGGCTTGACTCAGCTTATTGATGAACCAACACGGATCCCCGATCGAGACGGAGAGTTCGCCAGTCTTCTTGATCTGTTTTTAACCACCAATCCGGAGATTTACACGGTCAGCGTAAATCCGCCGTTAGGTTCTTCCGACCATAAACTACTTTCGACATCGAGTATTCTACCAATCAGTGACAGAGAGGCGCCCAAATCGCGCAAGATTTGGCACTACAAATCTGCTAAATGGGAAGATCTCATGGAATATTTTCGAACTTTCCCTTGGTTGGACGTTTGTTTTCGATCCGACGACCCATCTGACTGCGCCAGGGAGGTTTCCGATGTTATTTTGGCCGGTATGGAGGCTTACATCCCTTTTTCGAAGAAATGCCCTTCCAACGGCAAGGCTTGGTTTGACCTAAAATGCGAAGAAGCTGTTGCTTCTAAACATCTTGCATACCGACAGTGGCGTGAAGATCCTAACACCATAAATCGTAACATCTTTGTTCGTGCCAGGAACAGATGCAAAGAAATTATCGACGAAAACAAGGAGGTACACAATCAACGGATTAGAAACAAACTTCTCGCTTGTCCCGGCAATTCCAGGTCCTTTTGGTCAGTCGCTAAGGCAGTTAGTCAAAATTTCACCAAATCCACCATACCACCACTCACATGGCCAGATAATTCTATTGCAACGACACCTGTTGAGAAAGCGAACTTGTTGGCTGAACTCTTTGCTTCACATTCTACTGTCGATTTCCAAGGAAAAACACCACCTACTATTCCCATAGTGCAGTCAAGGATGCCCGATATTGTCTTCAGACAGCGTATCATAAAACGTATTTTGATGAAGTTAGACACCAAAAAGGCTTCAGGCGCTGACGGAATACCTGCCATAGTTCTCAAGAACTGTGCGAGGGAACTAACACCAGTTTTCTGTAGACTTTTCAACCTATCCTACAGAAAGGGAATATATCCTTCCTGCTGGAAATGTGTCACAGTTCAGCCGATACCTAAAAAAGGCAAGAAGACCTTGCCAAATAACTACCGACCAATCGCACTACTCTCAATAATATCGAAAGTCATGGAAAAGGCTATCAATCAGCATCTTCTAAAATATCTTGAAGGATTCAACATTATTAGTGATCACCAATATGGCTTTCGTAAAAATAGATCAACAGGAGATCTTCTGACTTATGTAACACATGTTTGGAACAACGCAATTGAACACTTTGGAGAATCTCGAGCGGTTGCTCTTGACATATCCAAGGCATTTGACCGTGTTTGGCACGATGGGCTGTTGGCTAAGCTACGTTCTTATGGTATGTCTGAAAAGTTCTGTTTGTGGCTCTCATGTTTCCTCAGAGAGCGTTCTTTACGAGTGGCAGTCGACGAATGTCTTTCTAACACTTTCACTATCAACGCCGGTGTGCCCCAAGGTTCCATACTGTCTGCTACTCTCTTCCTCATTTATATTAACGATCTGCTGGAAAAGACCGAGAATCCAATCTACAGTTTTGCAGATGACAATACACTTATCTCTTCATTCACTTTGAACGCTCGGACATCGACTACTCAGACGAATATCCGCAGATAGCAGGAAGTCATTCAACTTAACAAAGACCTGGAAGAAATTCTATCTTGGGGTGACAGTAACCAAGTGGAATTTAACGCTACAAAAACCCAGGCGGCAGTTTTTTCTAAAAAAGTTAACGTTGCAGAACCCGACATAGTTATGTCGGGGCACTCCATCCCTCTAACATCGTCACTGAATCTGTTAGGCGTTAATTTGGGAGCAAATATGTCCTGGCACGAACATGTTGCAGGCATAGCAAGAAGAGCTTCTCAAAAGTTGGGAATATTGTATCGAACCAGAAAGCTTTACACTCCACAACAACTGGTAATTCTTTACAAAGCTCAAATTCGACCAACTATGGAATACTGCTCCCATGTTTGGAGCTCCGCTCCCAAACATACACTGCATTTGTTGGATTCTATCCAGAGAAGAGCTGTTCGTCTGATTGGACACCCGGAACTGACCGACGGCCTTGATTCGCTGGAACATCGAAGAACGGTTGGCGACTTGAGCCTATTCTACAAGTACTTTCATGGAAAGTGTTCGAAGGATGTGGCCCGTTTAATTCCTCCCAGAGCGGTGCATATTAGAAGTACACGTCGCGCTAATACTTCACATCCGTATGAGGTTTAGCTTGTTACTCCTCGTACAACGCTTTTCAAGCAGTCTTTTATATGGAGAACATCATACCTTTGGAATGGTTTGCCCAGGACTGTGTTTCCCATCGAGTACAATCTACAGCGATTCAAGAACAACGTGAATCGCTTTCTCCGCACACGTGTCGCTCCTGTAGCGCTTTAGGGACTTCCCTGTAGCACGTGTGCTAGACCCATAAAAAAAAAAAAAAAAAAGTTAAAAATTGTCGAAGGGTTTTTTTTTTTTTTTTCAAAAATAAAAAACTTACGGTGGTTCAAACTAGTATGCAATTTTCGACCAAAATATTTGTTTAATTATTTATAAAAAATGGTCTTTTAGAAAAATTAAGAAAAACCTCTCGACATTTTGTCGAAAAAGTAATTATTAAGGTTTAAAAAAATATTAAAAATTGACTGAATAATATCGCAGACAGTGTCTGAAAACAGGTAGTGGTCTCAATTCGACGCCAGGTCACATTTATTGCTATAACTTTGTGATGGAATGGAATTTTCTTAAATTATTTTTTTGAATAGCTCTTAGAAGTAAAGAGAATAAAAATCTGTAAAGAAAAATCAAATTTTTTAATATTCGAGGTGTATGTAACCCCTTAAATAAAATTTGTCGAATATGAAACTTAAGAATTCGGAAAAATTATTAAAAGGTAAGTACTATTAAGCAAATAGGGTACTTAGAGGTAGTAACGTCATACCTAAGATTTTACTTATTTTTGTTTACTTAAAACTATTTAACTTGTGTAAATTTTTGTAAAAACAACAACCACTAATATTGAGTAAAGTCGATTGCAAAATGTATTTTTTTTATGGGTCTGCAGGGAAATCCCTAAAGCGCTACAGGAGCGACATGTGTGTGGAAAAAGCGATTCACGTTGTTCTTGCATCGCTGTAAATTGTACTCGGTGGGAACGCAGTCCGGGGCAAATCATTCCAAAGGGATGAGGTTCTCCATATAAAAGACTGCTTGAAAAGGGTTGCACGAGGAGTAACAAATTGAACCTCATACGGATGTGAAGTATTAGCGCGACATGTATTTCTAACATGCATCGCCTTGGGAGGAATTAAGCGGGCTACATACATCGAACACTTTCCATGAAAACACTTCTAGACTAGACTCAAGTCGCCAACCGTTCTTCGATGTTCCAATTAATCAAGGCTGCCGGTCAGTTCCGGGTCTCCATTCAGACGCACAGCTCTTCTCTGAATAGAATCCAACAAATGCAGTATATGTTTGGGAGCAGAGCCCCAAACATGGGAGCAGTATTCCATATTTGGTTGAATTTGAGCTCTGTAAAAAATTGACAATTGTTGTGGAGTGTAAAGCTTTCTGGTTCGAAATAGTATTCCCAGCTTTTGAGAAGCCCTCCTTGCTATGCTTGCAACATGTTTTTGTCAGGACATATTTGCTCCCAAATTAACGCAAAGAAATTGAGAGACGATGTTAGAGGAAAGGAGTGCCCCGACATAACTACGTCGGGTTCAGCAATGTTAACTTTTTTAGAAAAAACTGCCGCCTGAGTTTTTGTAGCGTGAAATTCCACTTGGTTACTGTCACCCCAAAATAGAATCTCTTTCAGATCTTTGTTAAGTTGAATGACTTCCTGCTACCTACGGATATCCGTCTGAGTAGCCGATGTCCCAGCGTTCAAAGGGAATGGAGAGATAAGCGTACTGTCATCTGCAAAGCTGTAGATTGGATTCCCAGTCTATTCCAGCAGATCGTTAATGTAAATGAGGAAGAGAGTAAAAGACAGTATGGAGCCTTGGGGTACACCGGCGTTGATAGTGAAGGTATTAGAAAGAAATCCGTCGACTGCCACTCGTAAAGAACGCTCCCTGAGGAAAGATGAGAGCCACAAACAGAACTTTTCAGACACACCAGAAGAGCGTAGCTTAGCCCATAATCCATCGTGCCAAACACAATCGAATGCCTTGGATATATCAAGAGCAACCGCTCGAGATTCTCCAATTGCGTTGTTCCAAACATCTGTTACATAAGTCAGAAGGTCTCCTGTCGATCTATATTTACGAAAGCCATATTGGTGGTAGCTAATAATGTTGAATTCTTCAAGATATTTTATAAGATGCTGATTGATAGCCGTTTTCATGACTTTCGATATTATTGAAAGCAGTGCGACTGGTCGGTAGTTATTTTTATTTATCGGCTGAACTGTGGCACATTTCCAGCAGTAAGGAAATATTCCCTTTCTGTAGGATAGGTTGAAAAGTCCACAGAAAACTGGTGTTAGTTACCCAGCACAGTTTTTGAGAACTATGGCAAGTATTCCGTCAGCGCCAGAAGTTTTTTGGTGTCTAGCTTCATTAAAATACGTTTTATGATACCCTGTCTGAAGACAATATCGGGCATCCTTAACTGCACTATAGGAATAATAGGTGGTGTTTTTCCTTGGAAATCGACAGTAGAATGTGAAGCAAATAGTTCAGCCAATAAGCTCGCTTTCTCAACAGGTGTCGTTACAATAGAATTATCTGGCCGTGTAAGTAGTGGTATAGTGGATTTGGTGAAATTTTAATTCTAAGGTGTTATCTTGACATAACGGGTTATACCAATTATTTCTTAATGAAATTAACAACTTTCTGTATCCAAATAGGTCTAAATTACATAGAAGTAGTTACATCATAACGGTCATTAACGTTAATCTGGAAACAACAGAAGCAAAGGCAGGTCTGTTATAATTAAGGTGGTAGAGAAACATTTTAGGTCATCCAACTTAATTTACTACATGACTAAAATTTAAATAATTGCAGCGTTTATAAAGTAGTTGTAGATTACCACTAGAAACAGCATATAGTACACTCCCTGTTTTATCGAAAGCTCAAAAACAGGACGAATGGTGAAGATGTTAAAATTTCATCACCGTTTTCATCACTACTATAACTACCTATGATTTTTTTTTTATCCTTTCATATCCTCACAATACAGGTTTTGTTAACATACTGTAGGCTAGCTAGACTCTACCTTGAAAAGAGTTATTTGTCCAGTTGAATATTCGAAACTCACTAGAAACCTTGATTCTTTGACACCATCCGACAGTAAGTCAATAACAACGTGAATCTCTACGTCTACACAAATGGCCCCATTGATGAGACTTATTGAAATTTATATTTCAATTAAGAAAGACAGTGCTAATATTCAGATTTATATTACATGCGCGGCAATTCGTTAACCAAATCTATTTGGATCATAAGGAATTGAGGAATAATAATGTTGATGGTACTAAAATTATCAGAAGACAGAAGAAAATTAACTGAGATTCAACTTATGAAATGACACGAGAATTGCAGATATTTTCAAAAACCACTGTTAAAAATTAAATATAATTTTGAAAGATTTAAGTTACAGAAATCCCTGTATAGGTATTAGTTTTTATGTTATTTGTGCATTAACAATATAATAAATATTTTGTAATAATAACAAATAAAATAATAAATAATAGTAATATAATAATAAATAATAGTATTGTAATAAAAATATTGGTGGTGGTCAGAGCGTAGTAGGGTAATACTTTTACGCAGAAGATCCGAGTTCGAATTTCGACTCGGAAAATAATAAATCAAAAAAAAAACTTTACATGACGGTCGGTATTTGTTAAAAGTGGACCTCTAAAGTGACCTAGAGTATATAATTGTAATTTCTTCATGGCTTTATTTAAGAACTAATCGATTATGGTTATGGATTTTAATTTCTTATGATTCAGTTATTTTAATTTTGAAATCCCTTGAAAATATGTTCCCTCTACGTCTTTATGTAAATAAGTACTTTTCTTTCTAGAGAAATTGTTCGTTTAGTGAGTCCTAGTTTTTACTTTGTTATACTATTTTTTATACATATTATCCTGTAAGTAAGTGTGGATTCTAATTCCTATTAATTTATTAAACTTAATATCGGTCATGTCTCTAAAGCATTGTTTGAGCTGGGCAAATTCCTGCTTCGAGTTTTTCCTACATCAACTTCTCACAGCAAATACTTTTGCATTCTATGATATTTACTACGGTGACAGCATTGGTTCCATAGTGAGGATGATGAAAATAATTTGGATACCTCTAACAGGAATCTGTGGTATCAACAGGACGGAGCACCTCCTCACTGTGAGATCAGTGTTCGTAGATATTTTTCCTAATCGATGGATAGGCAGAAGAGGTGCTGTGGAATGGCCTGCAAGGAGTCCCGACCTTACACAACTCGATTTTTTTTATGAGGTCATTTGAAAAATAAAATTTACCAAAGTCGACCTGAAACTATAAAAGATTTACAAGAAAGAATTTAATATGAAGTAGCACAGATCACCCCGGATTCTCTACAAAACTCTGTTCAGGCTGTTTATGACAGATTGGGTCATTGCCTCGCTGTTAATGGTAGATATTTTGAGCAATTACTACCTTAAAAATAAACCTAGAGTATTTATTAATGGTTTTTTTATCTTTCTTTTTATTTTAAATTTCAAATAATAACAATTCCAAAACAGTTCAATTTAGACATATGGTATGTTAGACAAATAATATCTAGAATTTTTAGTAGGACTCAAAAATAAAATAATTTAGAGGGCTTCCCATTTTATAAAAATTAAAGTGGCGTAATTTCTTCGAACTGACAGTTCAAAACATTTTATTGTCAAAGTGCATGTGCGTCGTATAACACCCTATAATTTTTATTTAAACATTTTTTTGATACACTGATTAATAAATGCTGTGGAAACAATATTCCATACATATGGGGCTATATATATATATATATATATATATATATATATATATATATATATATATATATATATATATATATATATATATATATATATATATATATATATATATATATATATATATATATATATATATAAATCTGTGTTTGTCTTAAAGATTTTACACTGATTAATAAATGCTGTGGAAACAATATTCCATACATATGGGGCTATATATATATATATATATATATATATATATATATATATATATATATATATATATATTTATATATATATATATATATATATATATATATATATATATATATATATATATATATAAATCTGTGTTTGTCTTAAAGAAGTGAAATGATTTTTAATGCTTAGTGTTAACGACACTTAGTAAAATATCGAATACTTTAAGGGGTTTTAAAAATAAGAAACTTCTGTGTTTGAAGATTATATATGTGTTAATGGGAAGTTCAGAAATTGTGGACCTAATATAGTGGGTTACAATGTTTATCACTCCAATTTTGGAACATTAACTTCGTATTAGTGCACAAGAGTATTACCTCAGAGTTAATCTTCCCAGGTTAAATGGATATATTTCTCCAAATAGTTTCCAATGACCAGCTTATTTTTCTTAACAAATATTTACTAACTGACCAAGAGAGCTACCCGAAATTTTGACCTGTCAACTAATCGTTTGCTTAGTTGTTCATTCTGTCGGGTGAGTCGATAAAAGCCTTTAACGCCGTGCCCTGGAATGACCAGATAAGGCCCAAAATGCTACATCCAAAGATGGACTGTTGTTTAACCACTTGAATCAAGTACCATAACATTTGTTGACACTAAAAAAGTCGAGCGCCCAAAGGGCAGACGCCGCCGAGACCGGACTCAGCTTTAGGGCCCAAAAAACGTCGATCTAAAACTGGTCTGTCATTTAACCATATAAAATTAATAAATTTAGTTTGTTCTTAATAAAGTAAGAGAAAACCTGCAAAAGCAGACGCCGCCAATACTGGGGGACGATGCTGAGCCCGGTTTTTCCAGCCAAAAACGATTGTTTTCGGCTAGTCTAAAGCGGACTCTTGGTCTATAATAGTTCAGTAACTCATTTGAAGTAAGTTTAAAATGTATCACAATACATAAACCCGTTAAAGATATGGTTAGTAAATACGATTTTAATAAAGTGCGCGAAGTTATTCAAAGAAAAGTGTAAATATTTTTTTTTGTAGGTCTAGCACACTAGGTATTAGCTCGACGTGTATTTTTAACATGCACCGCTCTGGGAGAAATTAAGCGGGCTACATCCTTCGAACACTTTCCATGAAAATACTTGTAGAACAGACTCAAGTCGCCAACCGTTCTTCGATGTTCCAGCGAATCAAGGCCGCCGGTCAGTCCCGGGTCTCCGATCAGACGAACAGCTCTTCTCTAAACAGAATCCAACAAATGCAGTGTGAGTTTGGGAGTGGAGCCCCAAACATGGGAGCATTATTCCATAGCTGGTCGTATTTGAGCTTTGTAAAGGATTAGCAGTTGTTGTGGCTTTCTGGTTCGAAATAATATTCTCAACTTTTGAGAAGCTCTACTTACTATGCCTGCAACATGTTCATGCCAGGACATATTTGCTCCCAAATTAACGCCCAACAAATTGGGTGACGATGCTAGGGGAATGGAGTGCCCCAACATCAATATGTCGGGTTCAGCAGTTGTAGCGTTAAATTCCACTTGGTTACTGTCACCCCAAGATAGAATCGCTTCCAGGTCTTTGTTCAGTTGAACGACCTCCTGCTGTCTGCGGATATTTGCCTGAGTAACCGATGTCATCTGCAAAGCTGTAGATTGGATTATTTTCCAGCAGATCGTTAATGTAAATGAGAAAGAGAGTAGGAGACAGTATGGACCCTTGGGGCACACCGGCGTTGATTGTGAAGATGTTAGAAAGGAATCCATCGACCGCCACTCGTAAAGAACGCTCTCTGAGGAAACATGAGAGCCGCAAACAGAACTTTTCAGATATACCATAAAAACGTAGCTTAGCCAACAGTCCATCATGCCAAACACAGTCGAATACCTTGGATATGTCAAGAGCAACCGCTCGAGTGTTCAATTGCGTTGTTCCAAACATGTGTTACACACAAGCCATATTGGGGATCGCTAATAATGTTGAATCCGTCAAGATGTTTTAGAAGATGCTGATTGATAACCTTTTCCATGACTTTCGATATTACTGAAAGCAGTGCGACTGGTCGGTAGTTATTTGGCAAGGTCTTCTGGCCTTTTTTAGGTATCGGCTGAACTGTGGCACATTTCCAGCAGGAAGGAAATATTCCCTTTCTGTAGGATAGGTTGAAAAGTCTACAGAAAACTGGTGTTAGTTTCCTCGCACAATTTTTGAGAACTATGGCAGGTATTCCGTCAGCGCCAGAAGTTTTTTTGGTGTCTAGCTTCATTAAAATACGCTTTGTGATACGCTGTCTGAAGACAACATCGGGCATCCTTGACTGCAATATGGGAATAGTAGGTGGTGTTCTTCCTTCGAAATCGACAGTAGAATGTGAAGGAAAGAGTTCTGGCCGTGTGAGTGGTGGTATGGTAGATTTGGTGAAATTTTGACTGACTTCCTTAGGTACTGCCCAAAAGGACCTGGAATTTTTGAGACAAGCGAGAAAAGTTTGTTTCTAATTCGTTGATTGTGTGCCTCCTTGGTTTCGTCGATAATTCCTTTGCATCTGTTCCGTGCACGAACAAAGATGTTATGATTTATGGTGTTAGGATTTTCACGCTATTGTCGGTAGGCAAGATGTTTAGAAGCAACAGCTTCTTTGCATTTTCGGTCAAACCAAGGCTTGCCGTTGGAGGAGCATTTCTTCGAAAAAGGGATGTAAGCTTCCATACCAGCCAAAATAACATCGGAGACCTCCCTGGCGTACTCAGATGGGTTGTCAGATCGGAAACAAATGTCTATCCAAGGGAAAGTTCGAAAATATTCCATGAGATCTTCCCATTTAGCAGATTTGTAGTGCCAAATCTTGCGCGGCTTAGGCGCCTCTCTGTCACTGACTGGTAGGATACTTGACGTCGAATATAAAAGGTCTGCTAAATGGGGAGTAGAAGAAAATTTTGGGTGACTTTTTAAGTTAGGAGTTGTAAAGCACCAAGAGATGATAAAACTGAGAATGTCGAGCAGACCTACCTTCTGTAGTCTTAAACAGGCACTGACAGATAACAGGTACGCCTTCAAAACAGATTTATATCAGCCATAAATGTAAATTATTGTATTTTGCTCATTTTTTGCACTAGTACGGCGATAAGTACTTCGAGTTTTGTTTTCTTTTTCTGCCGATCCTAACTCAGCTGAAGACCCGTGATACAGCGAAACGCATCTCCAGATAAATTAACACATTAAAGAACAGTGAAGAACTGCTGAAATATGAACCTTCTTCCATTTTAGAAGTTGATTTTTGTATATTTTAGGCAGAACCCTCATGAAAAATGCTGCCTAGCGATAATTGTTAACAATTTGCTGAATACTGAACGAGAATTCAAATTAAATAAGTGTACAACTTAGAGAAATAGATAAATGAAAAAAAACACCATAAAAAAAGGGAAGAAAGTTAGGAATAAGACCTACTATACCACACCGGGCTTAAGGCCAATAAGGAATGATATACAATAAGCTGGTAAAAAAGACGATAAACTCCATGAAAAATAAGAAAGTTAGTGGGGCAGAAGGAGTTCTTGCTTCTACAAAATGGAACAATAAAACTATATATTATGCTAAAAAAACTATTTAACGCACGTATCAATGGAAACAGAATCCAAGACAGTTGATTACGGCAATACATAAAAACTGCAATTCTAGAGATTAGAAGATTAGCAATAATAATAAGAACCTCATTGAAGATAAATGTTGGCCACTTGAACTAAAACAACGAGATTGATCGGCTTATAAAAAATGCAACAACTGTAGATAACGAGATATATAGGTGGAAGAGCAAAAGATGGACTAAAACTGAACGAATAGCGACTATTAACATGCACAGAATATAGTAGTTTAGGAACAAAAATCACACATTACCTTAAAACATGGAGATAAATACTAGACAGAACACAAAGGGGAAGGAAAATAATTGGCGGTCTAAATGGTTGGTCAAGAACTATTTCGAGAGAAAAGGAAAAACGTATCTACAACCCTATCTTTAAGAGTGTAATCCATTATGGATATAAAACTTGGCAAATAAACATGTGCATGCAAGAAAATAACTGAAGTTGAACTTTTGGTAAAGATCAAGATAAATAGTTAGCTGAACCCAGAAGAAAAGGAGAAAGAGAGGCAGACCAACGGTCAGATAGTCTGGAAGAATCTAAAAAGCTATGTCGAACTGAAAAGCCTAGGATGCTATAAACAAGATGTCTATAATTAAAAGCCCCTTCTTTGTGTTATTGTGTAATCTCATCTAGTACCTATAGTTACTGATATAACAGGCTTAAAGGATTTAAATAGTTATGCTTTAACCATAATTTATGCACAAAAATGTAGTTGAGTGCAGTAAGAATTCAAAATATTTGAAATATCGTTCACTTGTAAATACTTTGTGTCATGTTGAATAGGCGCTTATTCTACTAAATTATTAGTCTTCGATTTTATAGTTATGGAATTTTATAATGCCATGTCAGAAAAGCAATGAAAATTTAGGTTAATTACAGGGTTTTTCGTAATAACAAATTTTTATACGATAATATAATGTAATGATTTCATAGTAGAACTAGTTCCAAATAAGGTGCCTGTTATATTATTAATACAGCAATAAAATATAGTTTACTAAAATACTTACGGTCAAATTTTATATTAATCATTTTGACAACAATGAGTTTTACGATCAACAAATATTTAATACTATTTAAAATGAAAGCAAATTGACTAAATAGGGGTACGTTTAAATGTAAATATTATTATATCAGTATTTTTAAATGTAAATATTATCAATATCAATTATTTAAAAAGTATGGACGCTGTATCTCCTCTTGAGTAGATATTTGTAACTAATATTTTGTTAACGACAATAAAACAAAGAACCCGAAATGATCAAGCAATGGGATGTTATTTTCCCATGGTAAGTTTGTACAATGATATGAAAATTCATGGTTTCCCGACTTCTCCCTAAAGAGGTCGTTGCAAACTTCCTGGTATTTTTATAGGAGCGGCATTTAATGACGATATTTTTTATGATTTGCTTTTATTATTTTGTGGTGATCAATTTACTATTGACCTTTCGGATATTTTTAACATCAGGCAAAATATAGTGTTTATAATGCGTTAAACAGAATTGCTTAGAATTTCTTAAATTTTCTAAACCATGACAATAACAATAACCAAGTAAAATTGTATTTTATTTGCTTATTTATGGTTTTATTGATATTTTTGGAAAATTATGTCTTGCTCTATTTATTATGGGTATATTGACATCTTTCTTGAAGAATTAAGTTAATAATGAATAATAACTGTGTATTTTTAAATTCATCAGGCCAAAAAATACACATCTCATATATGTTAAGTCTTTTTTTATCCATCTAGACAGGATTTGTATAGAAACTCATGTACAATTACATCACAGAATTGTCAACTCTTTCATGTTGGGAATTTAATAGGATGATCAGACCCATCAGTGCTATCTTTACTTCTCTGCTGTCTTTATTGTCATTGATATAAAAATAAATAATCATGCCTTTTCTTGTGTGGCTCAATATATGAAAAACACCACCAGGTTAAATTTTAGGAAAAATCTCTTAAATCTTTATTTGTAACTTTTCGGACGGTAAATTTTAAGAAACTTTTTTCGACTTGTCGGTCACTTTATAAATACAATTTACGGCAGAATAAATGAGGCACCGGATTGCAGAACTGTCTCTGCGCGTGATCCCTGTTTTCACAGTGGGCAGGAGAGAAGATAACGCTGTGAACGCGTCGATCGACGGACAAAATTAATTTACCACGTGTAGACATTTGTTTTTTAAACACACAATAATATGCATATGCATATATCTTTTTATAATTTTTACTTGAAAAATTTTATATCTACATACCCTTACATAAAAACACACAAAATAATACTCTAAAAAAAACTACTACACGCACAATTAATTGAGCATATTTTCGTATAATCAACATTAGTGTTTTTCCTTACGACAAACACTCAACTTCAGTGTTATATTACGAAAAAAAAAAGTATTTTTTTAATAGAATAACCAAATAAGAAAACAATATATTTTTTTAGCAGCTGAAAGCATTCAAAAAAAAAATGTTCACTGTTATTAGCTGCATGAAAAGGCGAGCGTGCGCTAAGAGTTCGTGCGTGCTTGTTTATTTATCCACATCATTGCTGCAAAAATTAACATACTGACCTAAATTTTTAATATGATACTTACAAGTCACAAATATATGAAGCTGACATTGGTTATTTTGGCGAATTTAATGAATATTGAAATTTTTCAGCGTAAAGTTTATTCGTTGTTAATAACAAATTAAACAAACCATTTTATCAAACGACTATATCCACAAGAAGCGCACAAACCTAAAGAGTGTTTCTATGCAAAAATTAACTTGATTCGTTAATTATTAACAGAAAAACGACGAGTTGATTATTGCATTATAAATTGATTCGGTCCGTCGATCGACGCGTTTACAGCATTATCCTCTCTCCAGCCTACAGGGAAACAGGGGTTACGAGTAGTTCTGTAATCCGGTGCCTTAAATAGTCTGGCTTCTTTCTTAGTTTTAGTAACTTTTTATCTTTGTCAGTCTGCCTGGACAGAATACTCTAAAAGTCAAATAGTTTTTTAGAACATAAATAGTTGGTTACATGAAATATAATCCGCACCAAAATATATATTGTATCCCAAACCAAGAAATAATATTTTCGATTCTATAATATAAAAAAGAATAATTTTTTTACACAATTTCGATTCTGCAAACGTGGCTGCTCCAAATCAAGCTCCATGACGGGGTCAAACTTGTATCATGGCATTACCAATATACTAATTATTTACGTATATATGATTAAGTTGCCAAAGATGAAATTTTATTGATCAATTCTCTCAAATTCCATGGCTTGGCTTAAACTTCTTTCCATGCATATCACTATCAATTATATAATGTTATTCGTAGGTCAACCTGTAATTTCATAATGCATTAATTTAAATTAGATCTTGCCGAATGTTAAAAAAGAAACAGAAAATCATGCGAAATATGCAAACTTACCAGAAATAAGCAAAGCTCTAATCATCTGTTTTTATTTAAAAAAAACTCTATTCATTATCTGCTTTAATTTTCGAGTCATTTTATATTAAATTTTAAAAATTAAGTAATCATTTTTTATGTCCAAACTGTCATTTATTCAAATCGTCGAAGCAACAAGTAACCAGCGGTGGATGTCCTTTTTAGCAGAAACCATAAAAATTCTTTTTAAATAATATAAAGCAACCAATTCGTTAATGATTCAGTATTGGCGCCATTTAAACACCATAATGTTTACTTTCTACTTATGATTTATTTGATTATCGAGTGATTACTGTATATGTACTTAAAATTAAGCGCTCGTTTGTTTGTTTATTGATTTTTGTAATTGGCTACTTCTTAAAAAATTATTATTATTGATGGTCAACATTAATAAGTAAGTACTTTTAGCAATTAACTGCAGTTTAACTTCGACTTGAAATCGTAAAAAAATACTCCTTGAAACTCAGATTAACATTCTTACATTTGTTGCTACATTGACAAAATTTTAATTGTTTCAACTAACTAACAATAAATATATATATATATATATATATATATATATATATATATATATATATATATATATATATATATATATATATATATATATATATATCACGATCTGCCTATGTCAATTCACTGCTGGATGTAGGCTTTTCCTATTTCATGCCATCTGTTCTCTGCTTTTCTCATCCATTGATTTCCTGAACTTTACCTCCTCTTATCTCTCCATTTTGTATTTAGATCCCCTGAATTTCTACGTCCAAGCCTTAATCTCCACTCCAAAATTTTTCTCGTCCATGTGACATCTGTTCTAAAGGCCAAGTGTTCGGCCCATCTCCATTTTAATTCGGCCACCCTTTCCAATACGTCCACGACTTTAGTTTGTTGTAGGATTCATTCGTTGCGTTTTCGATCCGCTAATTTAATACCCAACATTTTCCGTTCGTGCGATCGCTGTGTTCTAGCTAATCTTTGAGCATGTCTTTTTGTGAGACTCCATGTCTCAGCTCCGTGGGCGAGTACAGAAAGAATGCACTGATCGTACAGTTTTCTTTTTAAGGTATCCAGTATTTCTCATATCAGGGTGTGATTTAAGTTGCCTAATGCTGTCCAAGACATTTTAATTCGTCTAGAAATTTCCTGTCACGTGGTCTTTAGTTGTGTTAATTTTCTGTCTTAAGTGTATATAATGTTCGACTTTTTCTAACGGTTGGCCGTTGAATGTTATATTCATGTGTGTATCTGTGCTCGTCATAATCTTTGCTTTGTTGATATTAATTGTTAATCCTACTAATTTGAAGTGCTAGTCTAGTTCCGTAGTCATCTCTTTAGTTCAGCAGGGTCACTATTACATTACAAGAATATCGTCGGCGAATCGCAGATGGTTAAGATACTCGCCGTTGACGTTTATGCCTTTAACTGACAAATTTATTTCTCTAAAGATGTTTTCAAGAGAGGATGTAAACAATTTGGGAGAGATCGTGTTGCCTTGCTTTACACTTCTCTTTATTGGAATTGGAGATATTTTTTCCCAGGAGGTTATGCATTGTTAGCTTGTATTCGAGGTCGTTAAAAATCTATTTTTGGCGTCAATATATTGGTGAGTATTTTTGTAAACAATTTAGACATTTGAGCAGACTTATACGCCTGTAGTTACTAAGTTTTTGTTATATTTCCTTTCTTGTGGTGTATCCAGGATTCTGAGATTTGTCCCATCTCTAGGTAAATGTGAAAAATCTCTTTAAGTTGTTCATTCAAGTTCTGTCCTCTGTACTTCAACATTTCAAGCATGATACCATCTGGTCCATGTGACTTTGCTGAGGGCGTTGTAGATTTTATCAGTGATGATCTCGGGAGTATTTTCAGAAGCAGCATTCTGTATTTTCTCTTTTCGTGCTTGACTTTGAATTTCATTTGGATGAACTTTGTTTGTGTATAGCTCTATATAATATTTTTCTACTTCTGTTCTCTTTGTTATTTTTTTGTTGTTTTTACCTTTCAGTGAAATCATTTCTTTTTTTTTCCCATACTCGAGTGTTTTTTAAATATTTTGGGTTCTTTGTTTTTCTCAATTGTTCCTGTCATCATTCTAGTATTCTATTTTCTGATGTCTTTGCTTAACTCGTTCCTTATCAATTTGTTGAATTCTGACCAATCTATTAGATTGTTTTTCTTGTCTATTTTTATTTTTGGTCTTTTATCAAACAATTGTTTAGTACTTATTTTCTTTGTTACTATTATCTATTGTTCAATTAATTCGTCAACAGCTACTTTGATAATCCTGGACAGCTCATTATCTCTATCAATAATGTTGTTTTTTATTTTTCTCTTACATAGCTTTCCACTGACATTTCTTTCGCATTTTTCTTTGTTTTGGATTATCTTATCTGGATTAATATTCTTATGAGTTTTTGCTGGTTTTCTTTTGGTCACGCTTACTAATATTTTACATCTCTCCAATTGACAATCACTTCCAGTATTAATTTTGTTTATGACTGATAGATCTTAGATTATTAATGGATGGTCCGAAAGTATAAAGCCTATCTCATTTTTCTGTTTGAAGTAAGGGTTCCTTCAGGTCCATTTATTCATTTCTAGGAAGTTTGCTAGTATGTCTTCTTTTTGGTTCCTTTCTCCTAATCCGTATTCTCCAATTGTGGTCTCCCGTACGTCTTTACGTTTGCCTATTTGGCGTTGAAGTCACCTATTCTCATCATATGAAGAGTGACTTTCACGTATTATTTCCAAGGGTTGTTCATAAAACATTTCAACATCTTCGTCTTCGTAATCTGTGGTGGGAGCATATTCTTGCACTACTTTCAGGATCTTGTTTTTAGTTGAATCCAGTGTGATATAAGCTATTTTGTCTGTAACATATACAAATTGTTTCACACTATCTGAGAGTTTTTTGTTCACAAAGAATCCAACACCATTGATCTTAACCTGTTCATGGCCTTTGTATTACAGAACGTAGCTTTCCTTGGTTCTTCTTATTTCGCTCAGTCCAATTATATCCCACTTTAGACTCTTGAGCTGTTCTTCCAATTCAATAAGCTCCTCATTAGATGAGAGAGTTTTGGCATTATAAATCGCAAATAAAATAGTCCTTTATAGTCCTTTCCATTGCTTGTTTTGTAATTCCGTGATAGCCTTGTCGATCCTAGAGATGATTTAGCTTGCCGATATCACTTGTTCTTGATTTGTGCTATAACGTTGTACTGATATTTTCTTCGAATTCTTCTTCTATTCTATATATATATATATATATATATATATATATATATATATATATATATATATATATATATACATATATATATATATATATATATATATATAGAATAGTACTTATATATATATATATATATATATATATATATATATATATATGTGTATATATTTATATATAGAAATTAAGGTTAATAGGTAATTAACAAGTGTTCGAAAAAGTGTGATGGTTATTTTTAAATGTGTTTACTGGTTTATTTCTTTACGCATCACAGGCAAAAGTTTGTTATAACGATAGAAAATTACTTTTGTGTAACAAATTTGGATATATATTGTAGGATAATATATGTTAAGTGGTCAAACTGTTATGCAATCGATGCACATAGAAAAGTGTTTTAAATATATATATATATATATATATATATATATATATATATATATATATATATATATATATATATATATATATATATATATATATGTGACACCGTGCATTGCCTTGATCAAAGAGTACTTTTTCTTGTTCATTTGGGGCCGTTTCTTTGCGATTTGCCTTTAAACGCACCAATAAGTTTATATAATATTCGCTATTGATGGTTTTTCCCTTTTCAGTATAGTCGATGAAAATTATCCCATGCACATCCCAAAATACAGAAGCCAAAACCATCCCAGCCGACTGTTGTTTCTTTGGTCGCTTCGGGCGACTTTCACCGGCTGCTGTCCACTCAGCTGACTTGATTTCGGTATGTAGTGGTGGATCCATTTCATCCATATCGCGTGAAAAAATCCTTTTTATTGCGCGTAGACAAGTCCAAACTTCGTTCAGAATCATCAACACGTTGTTGTTTTTGGTCCATTGTGAGCAAACGCGGTGCCCATTTCGAACAGAGCTTTCTCATGCTCAAATGTTCGTGCAAAATATGACCAACACGCTCTATTGATATCTTTAGGGCATTAACTATCTTCCGCAATTTCACTTTACGGTTATCCAAAACAACTCTTTGATGTTTTCCGGTGTAACCACCTCATTTGGGCGTCCAGAGCGTTCAGTATCATTTCTCTCTGTACGACCGTGTTTAAATTCAGCATACCCGTAAATGATGAGTGATTTTTCAGGGGCAGGGTCCCCGTAACACTTATCAAGCCATTGCTTTGCTGGAATGGTATTGTTTCCCATCAAAAAACAGTGTTTAATCAGCACACCAAATTCGATTTTTTCCATTGTTTTGAAAATATCAAAAGTAGGGTCACTAAAACCACTTGTAAACTAATCTTCGAAATGTCATGAAATTTTAAGAGGTATCGTTTTCAGGTTGGTACTTCCTAAAAATCATATGGATTTTTTTAAAAGGGCGACATCTATGTGTCAGACCAAAAACTTATAATATATATATATATATATATATATATATATATATATATATATATATATATATATATATATGTATATATATATATATATATATATATATATATATATATATATATATATATATATATATATATATATATATATATACAGAGTTATCCATTAGGAATGTCCGATTTTTTATAGCTAATAGCGGCCATGTTGGTTGGCAGATGTTTGACATCTGATGTCAGTTGTGTTTAGGAAGGCTTGCCATTGAATCATGAATCGTTTCACGTTAAAAGAACGCTTGGAAATTGTCCAAAATTACTCGAATGCTCCAAAATTATTCCAAAATAACTCGATGCTGCAGGAATATTTCTTCCCAGAATTTGATGAAATGGACGCAAACGACTTTTATTTCCAACAGGATGGTGCACCGCATCATATTTCCGACCCAAATATAGCTTTATTGCGCGCCAAGTTCGGTAAGTCATTAATTTCACGAAATGGCACTACCGCTTGCCCGCCGAGATCGTTCGATTTAACGCCTTTGAACTATTTTCTTTGGGGCCACGTTAAATCACAAGTTTACTGCAATAAACCAGCAACTCTTGATGGACTTAAAGCCAACATTCGTTGTGCCATAGCCGGCGTAAGGCCGGAAAAGCTGGCCCGATTCATGGAAAATTGGTGTAAGCGGATTCGTATCTGCAAAAAGAGCCGCGGCGGCCATTTGAGCGATATCTTGTTTATATCTTAAATGGCATAAAATTTCCCCTTAAATAAAAGTTTCAGAAAGACAGTAAATAAAACGCTTTTCTTCTAATTGACGTACGGTCGATAACAGTATTTCCTTTCTAAACATGCATTTCTAAAATAAATCCTGAATTTGATTTTCGGACAAACATACATCATCATCAAAGTATTACAACTCGATATTATGTCTATTTACAACTAGAACATTATATTTTCCTCCATATTCTACTTTTTTAAAATTGGAAATAATAAACTAATAACATAGCTTGTAGATTTCTAGACTCTAAAAACCATGAAAAGGTCATACGATACGATATATTCGAAGCAGCCTCGTTAACCTGCTGTGGAAAATAAATAAATATTCCTAAAATATGTTAGGCATCTTAACTAAGGACTACAATACATTTTCATATTTCTGTTAAAACTCTACAAAATCTGTTGATCCCCCATCCCATTTATTCACTTGATTTAACAAATAACCCATTTCAATATGTTAAACTGTTTTTACGTCACCCTGTATACCAGCACGTAATAGTACAAGATCCCACCTAAGATCGAACTTCGCTCATCCGTTTACCGATTGAAACATATTTTTTAGCAATCTTAATATGTGAACAAACACATTGCAAATGGGTTACCTAGAGAAATTAAGTCAAGGCTGCCTTTAATAAAAATTAATGTTATTAATGTTTTTTTAACTTTTACGCTCATCTGTAAACCAAACGAAATCAATATAAAATGAAAGTATGAGACATAAGGGACAAGACGCCGTTGGGTTGCCTATCTTTTTCTGGTCCCTACTACTAGGTTGTCAGGTATAAACAGGTAAATTAGTGATATATACTTACGCTCATGTGTTTACCAATTAACATTTATATGAAAATAAAGTTAATTTTATTAAAACAATACGATGGTATGGGGTTGTCTAAGTAAATTCGATCAAGACTCACGGTTGTCGCAATTTTAAGTAGCGCGCCACAGAGAAACACTGCGTGTATTGTTCAGTGTGAAAGAGAAGGACGCAGCATAGCAGCTGCTCATGGCGTAGACAACGAATGTAAGAGAGTGCGCATGCTCTTTCTCCATGTGATCGAAAAGACAAACAATACTATGCTGTATACCGAGATTTATGTTGGAGTAGAAGTTGTTATGTTGATAGTTACTATTTTATAATACATGTGAAAAATGGGAAAAAAGTGTTTTTTTACTAGATTTTTCACATATCTGGCTTATTTTTTGTATTTAATCAGCCTAATTATGCCAGATGGTCTTTATTGTACTTGAGCAATTTAATTAGGCTGCGTACAGAAAATTCTCCTTTGATTACTGAATTTCGTCTAGGCGCATTTGGAATTAAATGTACTAATAATTTTGCAATATCACCAGTTGATTTAACTTTAAAACAGACAATCAATGCTGATGCCAGTAACCAACTGCCTAATAATCTTTCCGCAGACTCAATATCTGCGCGACAAAGATGGGCGCTTAGTCACAGTATGAGGACAAAAATATTAACAGCGGTTAAAGAGAATGTTGGCTTGACACAGAAAGATGATACTTCGCATTCTTTGAAAAAGAGCAGAATAAAGAAAGATACAACAAATCTTCACAGTATCATTGAAGTTGTTAAAAATACAATCAATCCATTCGATGATAGTATCAGTAAAGCAGCATCTTCCGAAGTTGCTGATTTTCTACTCACCATTAACACAGTAGGCAATCAACAAAAATCGAATTTTATCTCTGAATGCTGCTCAACTTTCGGAAGATTTGAAAAGCCAATATCACGGAATAAAATCTTAACTTTTCTATCTCAATCGAGTACTAAAGTATTGATGAGTAAAGATAAGAGCAAAAAGATTTTATTAAAAATGGAGCGAGATATTTTCTGGCGATTACTCGCAATAAGTATTGAGAACAAAGTAAATATTGAATACTGTTTGACCTTTCCATTAGCACCAATGCCGCCTGCTCTTTTTTCGTGTAGTTGTGAAATGTTCAAGACAGACAAATCAACATTAGCCAAAACATTAAAATCTCAAGTCCAAATGGTTGAACCAACACAAATCGATGTTGAAATTATAGATGGTTTTTACTATTTATACCTTATAGGGTCCGCTATGCAACAAACCTTTGATAAAATTGCTGAATCTATACTCATAAAACTTTGCTCAACTGAAGCTAGAGAAATACATATCATATTTAATCGCTATTTAACGCCTTCAATCAAAGAGTCCGAACGCGTAAGCCGTCAAGCGACGGATTTTGAGTATAGCATTTCAGGACCTCAACAAACTACACCTACCGACTTTTTGACCAGTCTAAAAAATTTTCGTTTTAAAACGGCTTTAGTACAATTCTTGGCTAGTTACTGGGAAAACGAGAGCATTTCAAATCAATAATCCAAACCAAAAAAATCTTCTTAACGGTTGAAGAGCAATGCTATTCTTATGAAACATAAGATAATCGTATTCTGACTGAAGAAGTTGATTATAAATATAATCATGAAGAAGCAGATACACGAATTATATTTCATGCTCATAAAGTGCCATCAACCTCAAGAATTTTGATAAAAGCCTCAGATACTGATATTTTAATAATTCTGTTGGGTAATATGCATAAATTATCACAACCACAAATTTGGTTAGCAGCTTCACCAATAAAGGAAAAAAATAACAAAGATCTAAATTGCATTAATTGTACAGAATTAGCATCGGTGTTGGGATCTACGTTATGTTTGAGTCTACCTACCTACCACGCGTTTACAGGCTGCGATTATACGGCAGCTTTTTATAATAAAGGAAAAGTCAGACTTTTTAAAGTCTTCTCCAAAAACGAGAGTTACCAACAAATTTTTGCATCATTAACTGATGAAGCCGACATTTTCATTAGGCAAAAAATGGATGTCGTTCAGGAATTTACAGCTCTTATGTATGGCATTAAGTGTTGCACCAGTGTAAATGACGCAAGATATCGAATCTTCCAAAAAAATTTCCGACTGAAAAAAATAATGAAGACTTCATGAAAAAGGTTAAAGGTTTTGACTCGAATATGATCCCACCGTGCTGGAATTCTTTGAAGCAAAAAATTTTACGCACAATATACGTAAATTCTATGTGGCTAAATGCTACAGATCCTGATTGTATTAACGTAAATCCTGAAAATTGCGGTTGGTTCGTAGATGGCCATATGAAACCAATAGGGTTTGTTGGAGATCAAATTCCCCTGCAAGTTGAAGATATACTGACATTAACATCCAGTGAGAACGATGATGATTCTTTGGAACTTGACATTGACGATGACATTTCAGATATATCTGATGATTAATAATTTTTGGATTTACACATCGATACCACATTTGTATTTTACAGTATTTTTGTATTACAATAAAGCGATATTCATTTTCTATGATTTTCTAAACTATTCATTATTATTTTTAGTTTTTGAAATTTATATAATATAATATTATTAATATAATATTATATTATTATATTATAAACGGATGGGCGAAGGTCGATCTTAGGTGGGATCTTAGACTAATAGTGTTGTCTGTCTTTTTCGATCACATGAAGAAAGAGCATGCGCACTCTCTTACATTCGATGCCTACGCCATGAGCAGCTGCTACACTGCGTCCTTCTCTTTCACACTGAATAATACCTGTAGTGTTTCTCAGTCGCGCGCTACTTAAAATTGCGACAACCGTGAGTCTTGACCGAATTTACTTAGACAACCCCATACCATCGTATTTGTAATAAAATTAACTTTATTTTCATATAAATTTTAATTCGTAAACACATGAGCGTAAGTATATATCACCAATTTACCTGTTCATACCTGACAACCCAGTAGTAGGGACCAGAAGAAGATAGGCAACCCAACGGAGTCTTGTCCCTTATATCTCATACTTTCATTTTATATTGATTTCGTTTGGTTTACAGATGAGCGTAAAAGTTAAAAAAAACATTAATTACATTAATTTTTATTAAGGGCGGCCTTGACTTAATTTCTCTAGGCAACCTATTTGCAATGTGTTTGTTCACATATTAAAATTGCTAAAAAATATGTTTCACTCGGTAAACAGGTGAGCGAAGTTCAATCTTAGGTGGGATCTTAGACTATAATGATAATACCTAAACAATAAACATTTACGGTTGTTCAAAAGCCATCGTCTGGACGAGTGAGGATAAATGGAACAAAACTTTAATAGTTAGTGTTCCTTACGGAACACTTATAAGATCACTTCGGTGTCTGTCTGTCGGTCTGTCTGTCCGTCTGTCACATCCGATTTTCTTCGAAATTCTAGAATAGAAAGTTGAAATTTGGCACAAATATGGGAATTTATGGCCCCATCAGAGCCGTGTAGTTTTGAGAGTTAAATTTTGACTTAAGGGGTTAGTTTTGAGGGGTGAAATCGGAACTGAAAAAGAAAAAATTACCAGGTCATCGAATGGGGTGTCAAATGCAAGCTTGTAAAAACACGAGTTCAAAAATATAAATGTAATACTTGCGTACACTTTTCTTTTTATTATTTTTTAAAAAATTGTCAAAAATCGCTCTCTGCCCCCCTTATCTCGAAAAGTACTGATCAAAAAATTTTGAAAAAATTCCTGAATATTCGCCAAAAGGTGTAGATTAAACAAACATTATCACGAGTGCATTACCTTTGATAATTTATCTGGTATTTAAAAAACAAAAATTTCAAGGTCATAAGTTTTCAACTAATATCGGAAACAAGCTTTGTTGAAAACTCATTTAGGGTAACAAAATTTTTTATTTTAAAACCAATCCCCGTACGGAATACTACCTGCGCAAGTCCGACATGGACTTGGCCGGTTTTTTCTTGTTGTTCAGATCCTCTCGAAAGGAAAATGGATGTCATAATTTTTTGTTAATGCTTTCGTGCTTGAAAATATTTTGATACGATTTGTTTTAGAAATTTCTTGCAGCAATCTTCTTGTGCCTTAACACATCAATAAATTAATAAAAATTGTGCAGTTATAAATATAAAAATAATGTGTTGTTTTATGCTACAATACTTCTCGTATTACATCAGGTTAAGGAAATTTTCACTATATATCCTCAAAAACCTGTTTTTGAGGGTATTTTGTGTAATTACATTCTAGGTCTAAAACAAGGTAAGACCACAATAAACTTAAAACACAGTAGCGACAGTCCGACTCGGCACCTCTGAACTCAAAGGGTTCGAGTTTGTAATGATCAGATGACTTATCGCCATATTGCTGGTATAATGTCCGCGAATTTTTAAAATATTCAATCTGATTGAAACAAGAAAAGTTTTTTTTAGAAACATTACTTTATCAAGTTGTTATTAAAACAGATATACTGTAACATGGGAACTTGCCCGCACGTTGTGGTGTCATTTTGTACCCTGTGGAAAGTTGTTTGTCCCACGCTTGAGCGTAATTTTCTTGCAGCCCCGCTTTAATTTCTGATAATGAATTGAGTGACTAATGATTTTAAAAGAACTAAAGAAATTAAACAAACACTAGCTCAGTTTTCCTTGGTAGAGAGATATGGGTAAGAGATAATTTTTGTACGTCTTTTTGGAATTATTTTCTATTTTTTAAAAAGCTTTAGCTGTACAAATTTTGGGCACCATTCATTTTAAAATAGAAAGGATCTAACTTCAGCTAAAAAAATGAAAAAATACTGAAAGGGTGTACAGTTGTTGAAAATAAAAAACAGTTTGGTACAGTCGTCATTATCCTGAAAAGTAAGATAGGTATTCAGTGAGACACTAGCTTTAATCAACAAAAAGAAAATTTATTCATGATTTTAAAATAAAAGTTCTAACCTCTGTGTCTTTAAGGATTACAAAGAATTCTAGCCTAACAGGTAGTTATTATTACTAGAGTCCCTAAATCAGACATTTAAATTCTAAAACCTGACTACCCCCGAAAGAGAAGAATCGTGATTTTCACTTTTTGTCAGTTCAAATTGCTATTAAGGCACTGCTTCGGGAATAAGTCTATTGAGGAATGTTCTGGTAACTTACGGTTTTTATTTCGGCTTCTAGGCCTTCGATGGAACACAACCGATTTCACATTTTGTAGGAAACACTTAGAGCCCACTACGGCTTTACGCTAGAAAAAAAAAACTTGTGCTTTACTTAGCTCTCATAATTGTTGCTATGAGCCTCTACTGCGGCTCGGTCGAAGTAAGCCTCGCTGCGGCTCGATGGAAAATTAGCCTACTTGGCGGCTTGGTCGAAACAACCTACTTGGCGGCTCGGTGAAAATTCGCCTCGATTTTCGTTCACCGGACCCTTAAATAAACCGTGGGCACTCTCTCGGCAATATGGCTACGCCGGAACCAAAACTGCGGATACAAATATTTAACCAATCCCGGCGTATCGAGAGATTCGGTCGCAAACCCGCACAGCACACTAATATACTGAACGGCTTGGAATTTCTGATTAATATACCGCTCGATACAAAAATGAAAAGAAGTACAATTTAAAGTGAAAAATCAGTAACATTACATGGTCTTAAAATCTAAGAAAAAATGAATGTTACAATACAAAAAAATAAAAGCTTTGAAACCAAATTACATTTGGTTTCAACGCTTTTTGCACGTTATTATAATAAATTTATGTTTCACAACTAGTAGAGATATTGTCCGGGAAGGGGGTAATGTTCATTTTGAGAATATATCTCTTTACACCTTCAGCTTTGCGCGTATAATGTCAACAATCATATTCCTTATATTTCAGCGAATCCCAGTAATCTGGATTGTCTTTCTTCTGAACGTAAAAATGAAGTGAACATACTTTTTTCTCTATTTTATCATTAGTTAAATCTAATATAATATTGACATTTCGTGCCTGTATACTACTTATATAAAAAAATTAAATCCATGCACTGATTTCTTCTAACTCATTTGTGCTGGAGAATTACTATTTTTGCATGCCTAGATTGGCTTTTGAAAATTCAGTTAGTGAATTTTAGCAGATAATATAACTTAACTCTAGCAAATAATTTTAATATGAAAGATAATCTTTATATAATAGAAATAAAGAATTATGAATAAATTACCTTTCAGGAACTTTGGGAAATCTAAAAAAACTAACTCCTTTGGAGCTACCATATATCTTTGTACAAGCACTAACTACAAAAACTTCCTCTTGGCATCTTTTTTATAATTATTTTCAATTATAACGTCAAACATCACTTACTTATTATTAATAATAAATTTGGGATAGGGGACGCATGTGTGATAAAAAACAGGACTTAAAAATTTTCTTGACCGTCGTCGCTACTGTGATTTATGTTTACTGTGGTAAGGCTCTCTTCATTCTATGAGAATTCAATGTAAAACATTTAATAATAAGAAAAAATTAATAATACATATACAATTCCTTATTCCTAATTTTAGCTGGGACTCACACACAGTGTGCGTCAACTCAATGCATTGAGTGTGCAGTCTTATAATTTGCTCGTTAGGTGAGAGGTTCAATATGTAGAAAAGAGTTTTAGATTATTCAGCAATATTCCATAATTAATTAAGTAAATATTCGCTAAGTAGATATTTCCATTTCATTATATGTAAACATACAAAAATATACCTTAAAATTTAGAAATGGTTCAGAACATCTAAGTAATAAATAAATTTAAATAGTTGTATAGTATATACTTAAATTGTTAACTATTTAAACGTTTTATTATCGACGAGTGAAGGTGACGTGCATGGTGTAATTGTAGAAAAATACAGCCTGGAATTGACCAAGTTATTCTTAATAGTGGATGTTTCGCCTCCAATTTGCATATATTGTCAAATGTCAGGTATCACTTTATTTTAAACATTTAATATTCTGTCACTTGCCATTTAACTTTGCTTTTTCTCTTCTTAATAAGCATCATTTTAGTGGTAAAATATATAAAAAAATTTAGCACTTTTATATAATTATGAGAGAAAAGCATAATTTAAAAATGTTGACATATATTCAAGGTGACTAAAAGAAATGTAAGAAAATGAACGTGCATTTCTTCAAATTATGTATGGTATTCATCATATTATATTTAGATTGTGCTTAAAATTTTAAACATATCACTCTAATATAGTTTTACAGTTGAAAGGACATGTATTACCTGAGTAACAGGTTATTGCTGAAATATAAAAAATAATTTGTACACAAATAACTTAGAGTTATGCTCAATCCAATAATACTAACTTATATTTCTGCTCTGATGTTCTTTCAAACATTAATATCTTAGATGATTCGTACTATCTTATATCAGTATCACTAAAATTTAAAGTAGAATATTAAAGTGATATAATATACAAGGTCTATAATTTAATTGCTTTCCTCTCTGTCGGCTCGAAAGCTGCTGTGTCAGCTTTTGATGAAGTAATAAGTATTGCATACTTAGTACAATTCGTTGTATCCTACCATCGTGTAATTAATTTCCTGTTTAATTTATTATGATCTTTTCATCCACCCTATATATGAATAACTTTTGATGAATTTGCATGTGTGCTATTTAATAGAAATATTTTTTCTGCTTAAATTTATTTTCTATAGATATCGAGATTAAAATACTATTTTGAAGCTACATAACATTGTAAATTCGACAAAAAAGTAGCTTGGAACCATAAGGGCACCTGCAGTTAGAATGGTTCAACAAGAAGTTGCATTATTATTACTGATATACTTAAGCGATTAACGTTTATAATTATGAGGTATTTCTCCAATAGTTTTTAAAACTGCAGTCAAACACAGTTCACTAATGCACACAGCCCATCGCCTTAAAATTTGATTCCTGTTGTATACACTTATTGTTTCCTTGATGTCAGTGTTAAAATATTAAACTCATAGATTTTTAAGAACACATATTTCATGTATGCAGAAATGAGGCTAAAGTGTGTGTCGTGAAGCATCCATATGTAAGTTTACATAAAACTTCTTTCAAAGGCCCATAAGATATTTATTTCTCAAGTATGAAAAACTCTATCAAATTCTTATAACACTGAGCTCAAGCAAATATCTCTAACATTTTTTTGAAGTGTCCTTGCAGCAAATTGACTGTACTATTCAACGACATCTATTCCATTGACAAAATCTATAACAAGTTAAGTTTGCGTTGTACAGGATGAGTCAACGATAGAAGTTTAAAATTATTTTTGAGTATACAGGATACTTCAAAAAAGTGTGGCAGATATAACATATGTTTTTTTAAATAGAACATCATATTTTATAATTTAATTGCCCAGGACTGTGTTGCCCACCGAGTATAATTTACAGCGATTCAAGACCAACGTGAATCGCTTTTTCCGCACACGTATCGCTCCTGTAGCCCTTTAGGGACTTTCCAGCAGCACGTGTGCTAGACCCATAAAAGAAAAAAATTTAAATTTTGCGTAAAATTTTATAACTTTTTAATTAATAATGGTATATACCTAAACCTAGTAGTTTTTCTATTGTTTGAATTTTTCAAAATAAATATTAGTTTTTAGTTTTGTAAAAAATTGCCAGTAGCGCCAGTGTTTCTGAAGGTGGAATACTCATAATTGGTACGAGCGTTCTATAGAGACGAACAAAAGATATATGTAAATAAATTTGAGTTAGATGCTACAGGGTGTTCAAAATAAATTTATGCATTTCGAATATTTTAAATTGAAAAATTTCAAATTTTTTAAATGACACACATATTATTATTTTTTTTCTGATAGATTTTACACATATATTTTAAGGACAGAAAAACCGTTAATGGTTAACCTATTTCGGCAAACCAACAGAAAAACTGGGAAAACTTTTAAATCAAAAAAATATCAACATAGCTTACAAGACTAACAATAATATAGGGAAATATCTCGCCTCGCCCAGGATATAAACCATATCAATTAATTCATTTTAGGAAAATCAATAACTATTATCTTAATACGTCACTTACTACAACAAATTAAACTATTTTTACTTGCTTAATAGGCATGTCAAAATGTAACCATGCCTACATTTTTGTTTTGTTTTGGCAATTATGATGTTATAGCGTTAAGTGTATTAAAAACAAAAATTCAAAATAAATCGAAAACTATTAGAAATAGATATATGACATACTTAATAAAAGTTGGAGGGTTTTGTAAACTCTATCAGAAAATATAATAATATACAGGATGTGCCATTTAAAAAATTTGAGATTTTTCAGTTTAAAATAGTCGAAATGCATAAATTTATTTTGAACACCCTGTAGCATCTAACTCAAATTTCTGTACATACATCTTTTTTTTTCATCTCTATAGAATGCTCGTAAAAATTATGAGTATTCCACCTTCAGAAACAATGGCGCTACTGGCAATTTTTTACAAAACTGAGAACTAGTATTTAAAAAAAAAAATTGAAATATTAGAAAAACTACTAGGTTTAGGTATATAACGTCATTAATAAAGAAGTTATAAAATTTTGCGCAGAAATTAAAAATAAATTAGAAAATACGATGTTTTAAAAAATATATGTTATGTCGGTCACACTTTTTTGAAGTACCCTGTATATTCAAAAATAAATTTAAACTGTGCACCTTAACATTCTCTAAAACTATTATATTTATCAATTTTTCGTCATTCCTGAAACAAATGAGATAATGAACTTTACTCTATCGTTGACTCACCCTGCACACAAACTTGACTTGGTAGGCCCTGATTTTCCAATATATTCCAATAATATTAGAAGAAGTGCATTTGGTCACAGTTGACATTGTCCGTTTACCGACTAACCGAAAACAGTATTATCTATCAAATTTAAAACATTAAAATTATTAAGGGAATAAACTTTGTGTACTGCTTCTTATTTTTAGTGTTTCAATCACTTCGGTGTTTGTCTGTCTGTCCATCTGTCACACCCGATTTTCTCCGAAACTATTTGACATAGAAAGTTAAAATTGGGTACTAATATAGAAATTGATGGCCTCATCAGAGCCGTGTAGTTCTGAAGGTTAAATTTTGATTTAAGTGGTTAGTTTTAGGGGCTGAAATCGGAAGTGAAAAAGAAATTGCCAGATCATCGAGTAAAGTGTCAAATGGAAGTTTGTAAGTAAGTTCAAAAATATATATAACGTAATGCTTGTGCACACTTTTTTTTATTATTTTTAAAAAATTGCGAAAAATCGCTGTCCCCCCCTTATCTCGAAAAGTACTGAATAAAAAATGTTGAAAAAATTCTGCAATATTCTCCGTAGTATTGAACGAAAATTATCAGGAGTGCGTTACCTTTAATAATTTATCTGGTAAATAAAAAAAAATAAATTTCAAGGTCATCAGTTTTCAGTAAAGATCGGAAAAAAACTTTGTTGAAAACTCATTTGGAGTGTGTTTTGTGACGTACGGAACACCAATTACGCACGTCCGACTTGCACTTGGCCGGTTATATCGATCCTTAAATCATATTTCTCCTTTTTTTTCAATCAAAACTAGAATTCAAGTATTAATTTAAGATATTAAGAAAATCAGAAATTTGACTCTAAAGTTTGTGCGGTAGTAGTATTAATAATCAGCTGAGGCTCAACTAGACGATAAAAGGGTAAAATTTTACGTTTATTTTGCTTTATCTGTCGGTTCTCAAATTATAAAATACTTCTGCTTAAACTGAAAATTAGATGCACAGGGACGTTTTTTAGTTGCCTATATGATGATAAATTCGATTATGAATCTCTTTACCTTGGTTGGTTCATTATTGTTAAACCGAAGTGTAAAATATATGGTCAGATTATCAAAGCTTCATATATAAAGTCCCCTTTTCTTACATCTCTTAATTCTTGAAATATGTACGACACTTTCGGTTATACGGCAAACTGGGAGTGCAGTAAAAGCCCGATACTGAGATATTTGGATAATCATGAAGTGAAATCTCAAGTTTGTATTTCGATTAACGCGACAAAAAAAAGTGAAAAACAGGATCAGATTTACTTGCTAACGGATATACAAACAGATAATACAAAACCAATGGTGAACCCCTAATAAAAAAAGGCTGCTAAAATGTATTTATTTAAATCTCTTTGTGACTGGTTTTTATTTTATTAATAAATTCCAATCATATTTCATTACTTTTTTATGCAAATAACGTAGTTAGTAAATCTTTTAATTCTTTCAAGTATTTATGATTTAAAGTCCATTAATGTTTAGGCGAAACGCGGATACCTTCCGCCTAAAAAAAGTTATTGTTGTTCCTATATAAAAAGGGTAGAAAGTTTTGTCACAGGAAATTATAGACAAATTTCTCAAACTGTAGTGCTTAAGATAACTAACTTCTTATTATTATGTCTAAGAAATTGACAACAACCAATTTAATTGAATCTATGTACCACTGAGCAAGATCTATGGACAACAGAGAACCATAATTTACTTTGACTTCTAACGAGCTTTTGATCTCATTCTGCTGAGAATTAAAACATGTAGGAATTAGTTGTCTTTTACGTTTCGTGTCAGGTTTTTCTACGATTTGGCATGTCCAATTGTTTACCATTTTATTGCAAAACTAAAGGTGGACTGCTTCGAGCACAGCCGTTCTTGGTCCTCTTTTCCTACGATTTCAAATGAAAACTGCCACCGCTGATTCGCTTTAGAGTTTACGGAAGCCACAGAATTTTTCTTTACCTCGATTGGAAATATAGTATCTTTAGGAGTGACCTTAAGGTAGTAAAATACTGATGCAGCGAATAGATTGGAATGCTAAACTTTGAGAAATGCGCTCACTGTTCTCTGTATTGGCTACAACCCATATCTCCAATATAATATTCTTGGCATAACAATCCTGTATTAGACCAGCATTAAGATTTTCGCGTAATAACAACGAAAGACTTAAAGTAAGCAGCACATACAGGAAAAATAATCAAAAAGTCAACTTCCTAGTTATCAGTTATTCTTAGAAGACTTAATTTTCCTTTTCCCCAATGTTCTTTATATATATTTTTTTTTTTTTTTTTTTGGCAGTGACAAAATGCGATAGAGACAAGTCCATACTTTATAATAAGCTTAGATCACATCAGTTTCTTTCCAATAGAGTGTATCGTTATAAAACTCACTTCTATACGTAGTGATAAATGCTCACTCAATCAAGGCACTTAATAAAACCTATGATGGTTATTGTACTTGGATGCTGTAGTATGTTTCTTTTGGTTAACCCTAGGACATTTTTTACTTCTTAGTACCAGTTATTTTCTAACTATTGTACTTTTATTTTGTTAACAATGTTATTCTTGACAGTATAATTCTATATTGAAAAAACCGGTCAAGTGCAAGTTGAACTTGCACAATTAGTGTTCCGTACATTGATTGTTTTTAAAATAAAAATTTTTGTTAGGGTGGTATAAAATGATCAGTGACTTCACAAAACACACCCCAAATGAGTTTTCAACAAAGTTTGTTTCCAATCTTTACTGAAAATTGGTGACCTTGAAATTTTTTTTTTTTTTTTTATATACCAAATAAATTATTAAAGGTAATGCACTCGTGATAATTTTCGTTCAATCTATACCCCGTGGAGAATATTCCAGAATTTTTCAAAATTTTTTGATTAGTACTTTTCGAGATAAGGTAGGGGACAGCGATTTTTTAAAAGTAATACGAAGAAAAGTGTGCGCAAGTATTACATTATATATATATATATATATATATATATATATATATATATATATATATATATATATATATATAATATATATATATATATATATATATATATATATATATATATATATATATATATATATATATATATATATATATATATATATATATATATATATATATATATATATATATATATATATATATATATATATATATATATATATATATATATATATATATATATACATATATATATTTTTTTACTCGTGTTTTCACAAGCTTTCATTTGACACCACACTCGATGACCCAGTAAAAAAAATTTATTTTCACTTCCGATTTCACCCCTCAAAAAGACCCCTTTTGTCAAAATTTATGTTACGGTGGTATAAAATGATCAGTGACTTCACAAAACACACCCCAAATGAGTTTTCAACAAAGTTTGTTTCCAATCTTTACTGAAAATTGGTGACCTTGAAATTTTTTTTTTTTATATACCAAATAAATTATTAAAGGTAATGCACTCGTGATAATTTTCGTTCAATCTATACCCCGTGGAGAATATTCCAGAATTTTTCAAAATTTTTTGATTAGTACTTTTCGAGATAAGGTAGGGGACAGCGATTTTTTAAAAGTAATACGAAGAAAAGTGTGCGCAAGTATTACATTATATATATATATATATATATATATATATATATATATATATATATATATATATATATATATATATAAATATATATATATATATATATATATATATATATATATATATATATATATATATATATATATATATATATATATATTGATATTATATATATATATATATATATATATATATATATATATATATATATATATATATATATATACATATATATATATTTTTTACTCGTGTTTTCACAAGCTTTCATTTGACACCACACTCGATGACCTAGTAAAAAAAAATTATTTTCACTTCCGATTTCACCCCTCAAAAAGACCCCTTTTGTCAAAATTTATGTTACGGTGGTATAAAATGATCAGTGACTTCACAAAACACACCCCAAATGAGTTTTCAACAAAGTTTGTTTCCAATCTTTACTGAAATCTGATGACCTTGAAATTTTTGTTTTTTTTTTATATGCCATACAAATTATTAAAGGTAATGCACTCGTGATAATTTTCGTTCAATCTACACCCCGTGGAGAATATTCCAGAATTTTTTCGAAATTTTTTGATAAGTACTTTTCGAGATAAGGCCCGGGACAGCGATTTTTCGCGAATTTTTAAAAATAATACAAAGAAAAGTGCGCGCAAGTACAATATTATATATATATTTTTTTACTCGTGTTATCACAAGCTTTCATTTGACACCACACTCGATGACCTAGTAAAAAAATTTTTTTTTCACTTCTGACTTCACCCCCCAAAACTAACCCCTTAAGTCAAAATTTAATTCTCGAAACTACATGGCTCTGATGAGGCCATCAATTCCTATATTATTACCAAATTTCACCTTTCTATGTCAAATAGTTTCGGAGAAAATCGGGTGTGACAGACAGACAGACAGACAGACAGACAGACAGACAGACAGACAGACAGACAGACAGACAGACAGACAGACAGACAGACAGACACCGAAGTGATCTTATAAGTGTTCCGTACGGAACACTAAAAATCGTGGAGTAGATCATGTCAACTTGAAGTAATTTTTGACTTTTCGCCTATGATTGCACGAGGCATATTGAGAGATATTTACTCTTTGAAATTACTGAATAAACTATAGAGAGCGCAAGTCAAATATTTATATCTGAGCGGTGTTTATCGAACCGTAACCTACTGTAACGAACCTTTGCCACGTGTGTTTCTAAATGTCGATTGATCGCGTAAACTTTCATTTATTGAAATTGGCGGCATAAACCAAATGGTTTTTCTTACAATGATGGTATGACTGGAATAGATTTGATGTTCAGTTACAGCTGATTATAAAATGTCTTTAATTTTCACGTTTCTTAATTCTAGTGGCTAATATTCTTCTCGTGTCTCCTACATATCCAGTATCACAAAAAACCAGGAAATTTTATAGACACCTTCAATTTGTAACCGAATTTCGTCTTCTGGTGATCTAAAGTATTGTTCAATTTGCTTACAAGTGCTGACGATTGTGCAATTATTGCATCTTTTAACTAATTTGGCTACTTTTTCTGTAGTACTTTCCATGGCTGAGTAAACTGCGCTCTCTACCGTTAAGTCTTCATTACTACCTCGTTTAAAAACCAAATTTTTAAAGCAGTTAAATGAACGACTAATATCGACAGTGAATTATCTACTACTTTTCAGAGAAGTAGTTACTTTACCTGCTTCTAATGGACTTCTAAAAATTTATGAGGCCATTACACCACTTCATCCAAATTGGAAGATTAATATCAACTGGAATTAAGGAATATCAAAGATGTTTCAAAAATAAACAAATTTTGCGACCAGCTGTAGCAGTACCATCAACAAGGACCCGGGTTACGGTCTAAATTATCGTAGAAAATAATATAACTTTGAGTTACAGTTTAGTAGATACCGGTCAGATATAAATAATTGATTTGCTCGTAGGTTCTCATTTTTATTTGTATAGTAATGATGTTTAGCTACGGCTGTGTGTACAATTTTTGTCTTAATTCCAGTTGATATTGACCTTCTAGTTCCTCTAACATAAACGGTACCAAGAAATCTGGAATCATGTCTATGGAATCTAATAGATAATCTTGAAAATTTACTTGTTATTTAAAAAGTGCATATCCCTAAAGATACCTTGTGTAGTCGTAACCAGCACCTAAATTGACATGGTTTCATTCCAACAACCATGATTTCAATTCAATATATTTTAAAGATCATCGTAGTTTATTGTCTAACATCAGCAGGTTGAATGGCTCTATAGTATTTATCAAGCTTTTTTAATTAGGTATATCATGTTCTATTTATTGTTGTAAAATATGATCATATATTTTAAATATTTAATGTTTTAAATCCAGTCAGATGAAGATGTTTACGCGATAAAATTTAAATTTGCTCATGGAAAAAAAATGCTGAAAACAATTTCTGGAATTTTAGATAATTTAATGCTTTTTCTGACGTCCGAGCGTACGACTATATTATCCTAAATTTAATTTATTGAGCAAGGATACTGTTTACCGCTGCAAATTTATTAACTCTTAAATAAAACGAAACGTCAAGGTGACATATTATAACAGTTTGCGAATAGCACCCAGAAAAATCTCTGAAATTGTTTAAAATTTACATTCTATGATTTAGTATCTTTTTCGACATTCTCGTTTTTCAAAAAACATTATAATTGAAGTTTTGTCTACCTTTGTGTTAAATATTAGAAAGAAAAGCTTTTGAAATAATTTATATTATATATACGTTTGCTGTGCTGTATGAAAGAAAAATCCAAAATATTTATAGAGCGAAAACATGATCGGATTACAGTGATTTTTAAAAAAAGAGATCAAAAGAGCTCTAGTTATTACAGACGCGTCAGCATGTCAAGTTCAATTAGTAGACTGTAAGGATGGTAACTCAAAAAAATAATTGAAAAAATGGTTTGATGCGGAGAAATACTCGTAAAGTCGTTCTAGAGTTAATCCTACAGCTGCAAAATAATTTGCTATGGAGAGGTCACGTGTCACGACTAAGGAATCTTATGGAATATGTTGGAAACTCACCTTATATTTAGTTTTGTCAAAAGCATATGATAATCTACCTAGACAAAGATAAGTAACTTGGGCAAGACAACAATAAACAAATATTGTGTAACCATTATGGGATTACAAGCATAGGCTAAAGCTGTCAAGGAGGCAATAGATAGCAGGAAACTATTAGAGAATGACAATTACGATAGGAATAAGGGGCATTCTGGGACACAACAGCCGCTATAAAAGTCCCGCTTTATAGTTATAAAAAATAGCTGTATAAAAAACACGCATATATAAAATAAACACTACATTTGTCTTTCTTATATTAAGGATTAACTTAACTCAACTATTACAACTCGGTATTTTATACCATAGGTAGTTTAAGGTGATTCATAGAAAAAAAATAAGCAGAAGCAGATAGATAAGATTTATTAGTATAAAATATACAAAGGGCTGTCAATAACACACCGAGAAGATCGATAAACATAAACTTATAAAAAGTACATAGATTAAAATGTACCTAATACTATGCTCAATAGCTAACCGTTAATAATATATTGACTGACTTTCTAACATACCTTACTCTCAGCAGCAATTAAAAATAACTAGAAAAAAAAAATTAGATACGTTAAAACTTATAGACCTAGTTGATACCATTAAAAAAAAATAAAAACCTTCAAACTGATCGATAATATTTTAAAAGAAGAAAGAATATAACACATTATACCTTAATGTGCTTGACTTGATGTATTCAAGGTATTCGACCGTAATTGGCATGACGAATTTTTAGTTAAGCTACATTCTTATGGTATGTCTTAAACGTTTTGTTTGTAATTCTCGTGTTTCCTCAGAGAGCGTTCTCTACTCTCTCTACTCTTCATTTACATTAGCGATCTGCAGGAAAGGACTAAGAGTCCATTCTACAGCTTTGCAGATGATAGTACGCTTTTCATTCTGAACATTCGAATATCGGCTACTCATGAAAATATCCGCAGGCAGCTGGCAGTTCTTTAACTTAATAAAGACATAAAAGAAATTCTATTTTGAGATGACAGCAACTAAGTAGAATTTAACGCTACAAAATTCTAGTTATGTTGCTAGCATTGTCACTCAATTTGATGTGCGCAATTTGGAAGCAAATATGTCTTGGTATACATATGCACAGCAAACAGAATTTCTCAAAAGGAATATTATTTCGACCTAGAAAGCTTTACACTTTTAATTCTGTGCAAAGAGCAAATTCGACCAATGATGAAATACGGCTCCCATGTTTGGGGCTCTGCTCCCAACCATACACTACATTTGTTGGATTATATTCAAAAGATGGCTGATCGCCGGAGTAGAGATCGAGAATTCACCAACAACCTTGATTCTTTGGAACGTTGAAGAATTTTCAGTGTCGCCTGTTTAATTTCTTCCCGAACAGTGGTTGCCAGGAATACACGCCGCGCTTATACTGCACATCCGTACAAGGTTCAACTTATCACTCTTCGTACAACCCTTTTCAAGCAGTCGTTTACATGGAGAACCTCATTCCTTTGGAATAATTTGTCCAGGACTGTGTTTCCCATCGACACATAACGCCTCAAAATTTGAAACAATAAAATCACAGCTGCATAACTGAATAAAATGCATTTTTAGTAGGTTGTTGTTGTTGTTATTGAGACCGGGCGCATCTACTGTAGAGGTCATTTAGCGCCCCGCCAAGTGTTATGTTTTAGACTTTAAAATGAATTTCCTGGAGGAAATTATTGACATTGACTTTAATCCGTTCAAAGGAATCTATGACACATTTTAGATTAGAAGGTATGTTGTGTTTGTCTCTCGTACTACTTTTGTAGTGCGCCGACTCATATATGTGTAGGACGGTTAGAGGCACGTTGCAGCATGAGCATATAGGTGGTGGTGCCTTATTCATTAGATGGGAGTGGGTGGCGTGCGTGTGGCCTATCGCTAGTCGTCTTCTGTACACGTTGTCCCTTCTTCCCATGTTGGTTGAGTCAAGTGGAGGGGGTAAACTTCAGATTTAATGGGCCATAGCTTGTTATTTGTATCTTGCAAGACGCAGTCTAGTTGAAACAGTGCTTTGTGGAAGGATCTAAGATGTTTGTTGAAGTCCGAGTAGTGGTTTTTCTGCCGTGATTGGAGAGCCCCGCTCGATGGCACGCTTTGCAAAGTAATCCGCTCTATTGTTACCTTTATTGCCAATGTAGCTGGGGGTCATCACAGCTGCATAACTGAATAAAATGCATTTTTAGTAGGGACTTTTTACTTGTTTTTGGTATCTCATTCCCTTCATTATCTTTAGGACGTGTCTACAGTCCCGAACGCGGGATCTTTGTAAAAGGTTAAAATCCCGAAGAGGTGTGGTCTTAATGACGCAGTTCGGGACTATCTCAAAATAATTGTAATCGCGGGCCCGTTTTTACAAAATTAAAAACCTAAGCTCATATTTTCTACGTAGTATGCTAGTGTGGCTAAATTGTCACTGACTGAAAACAAAAACAAGAAATTAAATTAATATTGTGCATTTCTACATAAACAATGTACTGCCACGTACGCCTGGCCTGGCGACATACATAGGTAGCAGTTGTTTGCAAATAACGTCCGTGGCAGCACTACCGCGTTGTTTAAAAGGTGCCGTGAAATACAAAAATGTATGTTTCGGCACTGGGACAACGTTGACGGGTATTAAGACATCCTCGCCGATATCCTTGGGATATGGAAAAAAGGGTAAAATCCCTACTGAGGCGGGGAGGTGAGCGATAAAAAAATAATAAAAATAATGATGGAACACACTTTTCGACAATTCATTTGGTCAACTTTTTTTCTTAACTGGCAGGCCTATTGCCGTTAAATTCTTACCTGTAGGTCTGCTTCGACTTTTAATTGGTTTCTGGAATTTTTCTTTAATTAATATTAGAAATATTACAAATTTAATACACTTACTGGCAAAGCGATATTTTTCAAGGCACTAATATCACGAATTTCTTCTTGAGAACATACTTGTATCTCGTTATATTCGTTAAGGTGAACATCACTATTTGAATTCATAACTTTTCAACTTTCAAATTCTTCTTGGTTTTTAACAAAAATAATTCGAGGATCTTGCTCTTCATTGTTTAGAAGTTGTTTTTCATTATTTTCCAATTGCTGATTTTGTGCATAATAGTTGCTTTGAAACCCGTATATTTCAACAGGGGAGCCAATGACTACTTCTTCATGGTTTAGCCAACAAGTATGGAGTCTTCTTAAAATATCCATTCTTTTTTCGTATTCGCTTGTAGAAACTTAACTACAAATTGTTTCAAGATCCATACAAATTCCTTGAGCTTTCTTAAGTTTTTGATGCGACGTTTTTGGTACTGTACTAACTGCATGGGATATAGATATTTGACTACCATATAGCAAGCCATTTTCTTTCTCGTTACTTTGTGCTGTAGAACTCGCTCCCAAAGACAAACACTCAATATCACTTCGTGCCCATCTTTTATGAATTAAACTTATCTCAAATAACTGAAAATTAAGTAATTTCCTGTATAATATTTTTTTGTTTACATGGTAAACTTATTGAGGTAAAAAAACCGCATGTACAACTACTTTCGGAAACAATATTAGAATTTTTTCCTTGAGTGCAAAAAACAAGATCACCTTGTCTCGTAAACTTGTACAAATTGTTAGAAAGCTAAGCAGTTCTAACATGTGATTCAATCTGTTTGAATGCAACTGGAGTTAAATGTTGATAAAATAATTTATCGTCATCAGTAAATTTTTGTGGTGTTTGAAGATACATTTTCGAAAACTCATTCTGTGTCTCTGTGTTTTCATATTCAACAAGTTGAATAATTTTTCAATGAATTCCGGAAATGTACTATATCTTGATATCATAGACTTTAATTTTGCATTAGGACTTTCTAACCTATTATTTGTGAAATTAGCCAAATTTTCGCTAAGGATAGTATATGCTTTTACCCACTCATGTCGAATATTATGCCAATTTTTTTTCATAGTAGGTAATAACTGAAATTGGTAAAGTAGCTTTCAAATCTTCAAATATTCATGTATTCATCTTCAGATGTTGTATAGGCTATTTTGTTAATCAATTGTAAAGAGTTTTTCACTTCACTTGTACTTATGATTAATTTTGTTGTTATAATTTCCCTCTGGAAAGGACATGAAAAAGGCAAATTGATCTGGACGTCTCAGGGAACTCCTGGACAATTACGGATCGTTCACTTGTGCACTTATCCGTCATAACATAACGTATTTCTTCCCCCTTATAATTTCTTTGTTTAAATCTACAAGCAATAACAATCTTAATAAAATATTTTTGTTTCGGTAACCGACCAAAAAGTACATACTCCCTAGACAATAGTATACGAAATACGCACGGTAAGTGTTTTTTGTCTAGACGTCCAAAAACACTACTTTTCTGACTTGTTACCTAAACGTTATATTTATTACCAATGTAGATAAACTTACTTTTGAACTAACCAATTGATACATTCAGTTGTCTCTGACAGTAAAATCCCTATTCCTATAACATCAGTTTTTCAAATGAATTTTCAACACACAGTACATAAACCGGACAACATATGTTAATTAGTTTATATTAGGCATCCATAAAGAGTACTTCTGGAAATAAATCAAAAGCTTTTCTCATGTGCGCATCTTGGAAAAACATGCCCCTTAATTTACTACCTTCACTATAAATGTTAACTGTACAATGATATTTATTCGTAAGCATTTCCACAGTTTCTTGAGTATTATTGTCATCGCTTGATGAACTTGACATGTGAATGTTTGATAAATCTTTTAAAAGTATTGCATTGCCTGTATGTTGAACCAGATGAGCTGGGACAACTTCTTATTTACTTTCAATTTCATTAATTTCCTTACGTTGTTTTTGTTATCATTTGATAACATATAAAAAATGCAAAATACTGCTAATAGACACTATTAGATACTTTTCCCTTGTAGGTATGACATGAGTTTGAACATTAAGAATGTTTTTTTATTATCAACAAGTGTGAAAAATTGTAGATGTTTTATAGTTTAGAAAAGAGAATATGCATTCAAATCATAGCAAGCTATTTCTATTAATTAAACCAAAATCCACCCTTATAAGGGGTGAAAAATACCTCTAAAACCCAAATAACGCACTTGAGTTGAAATAACATGTACAAAGGACAAATTCTTGTAGCTCTTAGGACAAAATATCTGAATCTGGCGTGACAACCAGGATTCAGACTCACTCCTATAGGGTATAAAAACCACCCCATCTACGGAGGAATCTCAATAACGACGCAAAAAGTTCAGGCTTTTGTAGTTTTAGGTAGGGTGAACAAAGATGGAGTAGATCCGCTTGAACCACCGATACACGACTATATACTAAAGGGTGGTAAAAACTATCACTATCACATGCACATGGATATTATTTGTAATTCGGAAAAGATCAAGTACTTTTATCTTATTGTTGAGATCTTAGAAATTCTTGCAACTGAGAAAAAAAATACAGGCTGTATTTGTCCATCTTGATTGAATGACGAAAAACATAAATTTCGATTTTAATCGATCGATTTTAATAATGTATCGATTTCAATACATACAGTACTTGAAGGAAAGAGGCTTTATGTCACGGAGTAAGAGCTATGGATGGCGATACATTTTGTAACGTTGTATTATAAGAACTTTTCCTGGAATTTGGTGGAAAACATGAATAGTTTGAACCTAACTTTTTATAGTGAAAAATGGATTAGGTGGAGTCTCGATTAGATTGCTTCGAATATATTATTTTAAATCACCTTTTCAGCATTCTTGGAGTCAGGAATCTGAGTTTGGTCTTTTTTTAATAATTTCCAATTTTATTTTTTAGTAGAGTGGGTTGAGATAAAATTACAACAGTGAGAATAATAACTAAATAACTTCATTTGACTTTTTCATTGTTTTTAGTTCGGCAATGGTTAATTTTAAACTTAAGTAATTATTTTTAAATAGTTGGTTTTAGCGTCAGTAATTACTTTAAAATTAATAAAATATGTCTAATTACATCATAATTCAAAATCACTGATCCATTAAAGCTGTCAGGAACTTGGAAATTCAATTAATTTAATTTAATATCCCTTTGACTAACTTAACGGGGAATCTTAAAACTGTTTCACTAATCTTTTACTGTTGATAGATGCTATGCGATAAAAGGAAGGTTGATTTTTGTTTAATTCGTACATATCCCTGTATGATGCAAAATATCTTGCAGGTAGACAAAAAAAATATAGACTCACAACATTTTTCTCTAAAATAGATTTAATATATTCTATTGTCGCTCTCAGTAATACATTTTAGTTTAGTAATTTTATGTTTTTTCTTTATGGTATTTGTTCAGAGGAGTTTTTTATTGTTTTTTTTTCATTTTCCACCTTTAATTGTTTAAATTTTCACTGGTGAACTGCCAGCTTATTTTGTAAGCTTGATATAATTTTCTGAGGCATGGTTCTATTATTATTGCTATCGTTCACGGCAAAACTTATACCACACATAACATTAGTTTTTATAAACTGTGCCCGTCAATCGTTCTTTTGTTTTAGAGCGTAAATACATTCTACACATTAAATATTGGTTACTCATATTCACATAATTCACCCAAGATATTTAAATGTAAGATGGAACGTAGCACTATCAAAGTATACAAACATACCATCAATAACATAGCAAAGTAAATTTCCATTTTTTAGGAAAGTCAGGCGGCCCTACAGAATTTTAAATAAATGCATAACATATAGTGACCCCACAGGAATTGATATATGCTCTTTTAATAATTTGATACTTCCAAATTAATTACAATATTACATTTAACGGAGGAACAACATACTGTACGTCAGTAAGAACCTACGTACTTGAAAATATTGGATGAACATAAGGGATTCTAATAAAGTTAAAAGTAATTAAAAATTATACGATTTTCAGATTACTTGATTATGAGAATCCTTTAATTTAATATATCCCTTATAATGAACTAAAATTTTGTCCAATACTCCACCAAAAACTAGAAAAAGTCTCGTAATACTCTTGGAACTATCTAGTATATAGCGAATATCACCGTTTCTCATAGACACAGAAATAATTAAAATATAATACAATTTTCAGATTAGTCAACTCATAAAATCCTGAAATAGACGTGTCATACGGTATATATATATATATATATATATATATATATATATATATATATATATATATATATATATATATATATATATATATATAAATACACCCCTATAACCCCTTCCTCTGTAAATCCCTTCTACGTTTCACTATGGCTACTGATCATTTATATTTAAATATTTTCGCTTCAATTTATTCTATTATGCTAAACAAAAATCAGAAAAATAAGATTCTCTCATGAAAGTTGACAATTGAAATCGTTTTTTGATGCACATAGCACACGTGCTGCAGGGAAATCCTTTCTCTATTTGGACAACTTGTAAATCGTTAGAGTTTCACGCTTTACTGATTGTTGTTATCGTTTCACAGATTACGCAGGTATAGAAAAATCTCTGTCTTTTAAGTGAGACACGTGTTTTCTTAAGTATTTTTTTATGCTGAATCCAAAAAAATCATAAGAAAAGTCATCTACCTTGAGGTTTTTTCAGACATCACACTTAAAGTTGCCAGAAAACTGCTAACTTGAAAAAATACATTTAAATAAATAATGTAAAACTGTATAATCATTAAAATTATGGAATAAAGCTATTACTTCGGACATTTTTAAATCTTCTGAATCTAGGTTTATCATAAAATTTAAAAATATTAGGTTTTAGTTTTCATGTTTAACTAAAAACACGCATACACCACCTTTAACTAAGCTACGTACCAAAATACTGTTTAAAATAAATACGTGCAACAGCTAAATTAAAAAATTGCATCTAATTTTTATTAATATTGAACAAAACTATTATTTCCAGTGTTTTTGTGAAGTTCTTATTCCTGACTTGACACTAAAAAATGAAGTTTTTTGTTCAATTTCAACAAAAACCCGATTTTGACACTTAAAAGGGTGTTATGTGGCTGTTAAAATGCTTTTTAAGTAAATAAATGCAACGAAATAATAGTTCTGTTCAATATTAATAAGAATTAAAAGCAATTTTTTAATTTAGCGGTTCAACATATTTATTTTAAACATCATATTGCTACGTAGCTTAGTTAAAGGTGAGCATGCGTGTTTTTTGTTAAACATTAACAATAAAACCTAATATTTTATGATAAATGTAGATTCAGAACGTTTAAAGACGCCGAAATAATTATTTAATTCCATAATTTTAATGACTATACTGTTTTACATTATTTATTAAAATTTATTTTTTTCAATTTTATATTTTTCTGGCAACTTTAAGTGTGCTTTCTGAAAAAAACGTCAGGGTGGTGTCGTTTTTTATTTTTTTTTTTTGGATTCAGCATAAAAAAATACTTAAGAAAACACGTGTCTCACTTAAAAGACAGAATATTTTTTTGCATACCTGTGTTATAGTTAAAATTTAGAACGATTTTTAAAATTACATTATTGATTCTGAAGCATTTTAACACTACTATTTCAAAAAGTATATTTCTGTTTAATATATATAAAATATACAGGGTGTCCGGTGAAATTTTCGTCTGTCGTCAATATATAGATGTTTGTCAAAATTTTTAAAATTAATCTGAAAATATTTTTTTTATATTTTCATTATTTCTAATTTTAGCAGAAGACCTTCCTCGCCTTTCTTATGACAACTATTTCACCATAAGATATACCATTTAAAATATTGAATTGTAATGACTGAATTACGTTATTTTTCAGTATGAGTCAAATCGAGTATTTATTTTCGCAATGAGTTTTTGGCAGGGAAGTCCGTATAAATTATTTTACCAATTTTATATTTTGTTTGTAATTATTTTTTCAATAAAAATTCTTTTTGATACAACATATGGTGATATGTTTACAGTTTTTTGAAAACTTTTACGTTGGTTATAATTTCCAAAATTATTCATTTTAGTAAATATTATGACACTTGAAAAAGTTCTAATTTAAGAAATGATATTTCAATAAATATAGTCAGTGAATCGATCCATTACTATTAAGTAATTAAAGCTATAGCTCGGCTTTAAAAATTCTAAAATCCTGAGAATTTTAAATTAAAGAGATTAAATTATAAAAACATATAAAAGCTTTTCAATTGATTAACAAAGTGTCCCGAAATGCAACTTAATCTGGAATGTTCAAATTTGAACGCAATTAATTTGATAGAAAAGCAATGAAAATCACTCGTTTAAAACTAAATAAATTTTTGAATTTATACTAGTATATAAAATAACTTAAACCTTTTTACGATACTTTTTGTTTATCACACCATAAAATTAGAATTTCAAAATTCTTTATCTATTTGTAAAACATTTGTGTAAACTAACAAAGCAACAACATAATTTAGGTGAAAATATTAAATTTAAATGGCGCCCTTGGCTCGGCTAAGAATTCTTAAGAGATTTTTAGTCTTGTTATCGTATCTTCTTACAGTAGCTATAATAAACTTCAAATTTAAATCCGATGCCGCATATTTAAGTAAAGATAACGCTCTAGGAATAACTATTATAAGTCAACTAAAAAGAAAATAAAATATTTCCTGAGGAGAGGAAAGAATAACTCATATGTAAATGCCTGGCGGTTTTGGAGATATTTTTCAGTGATATTCTTAAAGCGATATATACCGCTGCGATGGCCTAGTCCCAGTCGTGGGTTACTTACAGTCTGTATAGGAGTTAAATATTTTAGAGAATATGAATAAAGCATCTATTGGATATGGTAAATCACACCTAAGTTGATAATTGCAAGTTCTAATTAATGAGTTTCTTGGTATATGGATTTTTGTAGTATTAAAGAAATATATTATTCGCCTAATATTGGAGTTCGAATAACATCTTCTAGTAACTTATCAAAATATTGTGTATACCCTTGCAGTAACGTCGCCTGCTTCTAAGAGGCGGAATCATATGGATATTTGTTTTTATTATTATTTAAGGAAATTAATGAGAACGTTTATGGTGTACTGATTTTTAATAGGAGGAGCAGCGATTATTCTGAATCATAGAAGCAAGCAGGGGCTTATGTTATATGATTTTATGTCTTTTTTTACAATAAAAAATAAATTAAATTTATAAAAAAAGATGAAAAGTTTTGAACATAACAAGGAAGGTTAAAATTGATGATTTTTTTAAAAAGACTTTTTTTAGCAACTATGCTAAATAGTTGTTGTAGATCATACGCCGTAAATCATATACAGAACAATCACAATATAATTTTCCTATACATTTTGTACCACTAAAGATAAACCTATTGTTAAAATTGCCTCACTTAATGTTTTTTTTAACCTTAAAACATGAAAGAAATAATATTTTTATTTTTAGGCATTGTCGTAGGCAGGTTCTAAGAATATAGCGGGTCAGATGGATGAGGTGTTTTTGTAGATCTAAAAGTCGTTTCTTTAGCGAAGTAGGAAAATACGTAATCATATATATAGAAATTATAGAGACTTAGTAGGCACAAAAATATATTCTCTGCTTCTACTCAATTATCAAATCAAAAGATATGAGGCAGGAACGTAATTCCATTAGGGATAAACTCGTGAAAAAAAAGAATCTTGTATTCCTTTTTGACCTATACACGCAGATGAAGGGGGTAAATACACCCTCTGCTTGCCTCCTGGCTACCCTATTAGACTCATAATCATGTCATAAGTAGTGTTATAGAATCGGATAATTTTTAACGACATGCTTAAAACAATGAAATAATTTTACTTTATCTTATTATATCTTCGTTTTTAAATTAAAGTATAAGCTTTTTAATGTTTGTAATTCAGGAAATAGAAAAAGAATTTTATCTTCATCTTCTCTACTACGTGCTATTTTTGAGACGATACTAGTTAGAAGCTTACTTATTTTATCTTTAAATTTTAATTTTAGACACTAATATCGATATATCAAATCCTTTTAAGCATTAGAGGACCGATGTTCCTAAATAGTTTTTATCCTTTCTATTTAAGTTGAAGAATCTTTTCTTTTTTACAAAGGCTCTATTTACCTAAAATGATTATTTATATAGCATAATTATTTTTTGTGTATTCTTTTAGACAATTAAAACTTCTAAACATATTTTCGGTTATTATTAATTAATTACACTGGTCGACAAAAACAAACTTTCGAAAAAATACTGGGACTTCAGTAGTATATCTCTATGTATTTTGTTCCGCTGAATACACATTTGAGGTTCATTTTGCTCCATCACATCAGGATTTTTTCTAACCTCAAAAAACAGCTAACAATATACTAAAATGCTGTTTAATGGTAAAATAGAGACTCAATGCATATATTCCTATGTTTTTTTGGGATGGTGAGTTCAAAATCCACGTAACAATGGCATTCTGTGGTCAGTATTCCTTTCTAACCTCAAAAAGTACCTAAAAATGAACTACGACCATAAATGATTAAAGAACTGTTCAAAATCACTTCAGGGTAGTTTCTTGGGATAAAACTTCTTATTCGGGGGCTTTTCGTATTGCCGATTAACAATTTGAGGTTAGAATATCAAAGGTGACTTATACAAAATGACGAACGCAAATGTTATGAAATAAGGTACACACTCTATGGATGGAACATATTTTTGGACTATAATCTCCATGACGTTATGGATGACAAATAAAAATCCCTACCGTAACCTTACAAATTAATCCCCCTGTCCAAATTACCTCCTGCAGTTTGTATACACTGAACATGTTTTTACCCTTAATTGGACTAGATAGCCACTATTAATACCTCCTAGCGATGCCGAAAATCTCGCTACTTGTATAAGTAGGATGTATGATATTGCTATTATTAAACTTATAAGATTCAATTTGTAAGTTATATATACCACTTGCCGAGTATTAACTTACTTTGCGATATTTTTATGTATTTTAACCCCTAAATTACGAATTTACTACCTACAGTTTTATTACGGTGTAAGTTTTGAAAAATTGTTCTCAGTTTGAGGCATCTTTTTTTGTACCCTCGAACTTACCCGCTTTAATTTCCGATACTGAATTGAGTGAACCCTGATTTTAAAAGAACTAAAGAAATTAAACACACACTAGCTCAGTTTTCCTTGGTAGAGAGATATGGGTAAGAGATAATTTTCTTACGTCTTTTTGGAATTAATTTCTATTTTTTTTAAAAGGCTTTAGCTGTACAAAATTTTGGGCACCATCCATTTTAAAATAGAAAGGATCTAACTTCAGCTAAAAAAATGGAAAAATGCTGAAAGAAAGTATTGTTGGTAAACAAAAAAAATCAGTTTGGTACAGCCGTTCTTGCCCTGAAAAGTAGGATAGGTATTCAGTGAGACACTAGCTTTAATCAACAAAAAAGAGAATTTATTCATGTTTTTTTAAAAATAAAAAGTTCTAACCTTGCAGTTTTACCAAAAGAAATTCTAGCCTAACTAGTTGTTGTTACATCTAAATTTTAAACTATTATAACCCCCGAAGGCGAAAATCGTGCTTTACACTTCACTTTTAAGTCTCTTTTGCAGTTAAGGCACTACTCTGGAATAAGTCTATTTTGGGTAACTTACTGTTCTTATTCCTGTTTTGATGGACTACGCCCGATTTCACACTTTTTCTTATCAAACACTTAGAAAGCCTACTACGGCTTTTATTTAAGAAACTGGTACTTTTATTTAGCTCTCATGTTGGTTGTTCTGAGCTTTATTTTTTTTAGTTCAGTCGAAGGAAGCCTACTTGGCGACCAGATGGAAAGTAGCTCGGCTGCGGCTCGATGGAAAACAACCCGGCTGCGGCTTGATGGAAAACAGCCTAGATTCAAACTCTGCGGAGCCTTAAATAATCGTGCGACTTTTGCCGGTAATATCACGACGCTCCAATCAAAAACTGCGGATCAAACATTTCACCAATCGCGGCCTGGCGGTAGGTTCGGTCCGGAACCCGCACAACACCGTATATACCGAACGTCTTGAAATCTCTGTTTAATATACCGTTCGATACAAAAATGAAAATAAGTACAATTTGAAATGGAAAAATCAGTAACATTACATGGTCTTAAAATCTAGGAAAAAAATGAATGTTACAATTACCCCCTTCCAAAAAGAAATAGACTACACTAGTCTATTAAACTTAGGCTACTTATGAAAAGGTACAAAGTGGTACACTATCACTTAATACTAAGGTCAGAACTTAAAACAAAAGTACAAACTTCGGACCTTACTACTAGACTTAATTCAATTAAGCACTAATATTAAGTACAATGAAAACCAAATGAAAATCTTTGCATGATCACAAGGATCTTATAACTAGACTTAACTTAATTAAACACTAAGGTTAAGTACATCAAAAAGCAAATAAAAATCCTTGCATGAACATAAGAAATACCTGTCCAGAGTAACAATAGCGGTCTTCTTATATAAAAGAATCAGCTCTGTTATTGTTACCAAAACAAAAAAAAATATAACTTTGTCTAGACTCTTATCTAAATCAAAAAAATGAACTGAAATAAAATATGAACACCCCCCTTAAAATATTTTAAGGATTGTCTGAAAATTTTCTATGTTAGCAAAAGAAATTTAGAAAAATTCTTAAATAAAGAAAAATAAAAAACTGATTCTAGTGCAAACACTTACACTAAAAAAAAAAGTCTTGTCAGACCATTTCGCACAAAGCCAAAAAAAAAAAATATCTGGATAAATATCCAGACAAACGCTCGGGAAAAATCGCCCTCAATGCTCTAGCTCATCACTAAGAGAACATTCTAAATCTAGTATCACTACTAGTCGCACTCGGAAAATAATCGCACTCTATCGCGCAATGTCGACGTCCTAAGACATCTAGACATGCTAAAATCGCTAGGGAAAACTCTACATCGCGCAATGTCGACGTCCTGAGACATCCAGACATGCAAAAATCGCCAGGGAACACGTCAGCTTATCGCCAACTAAACACTCTGGTATATCGCCAGAAAAAACCTCGGCTCCTCGCCAAGAAAACATTCTGGTATATCGCCAGAAAAAACCTCGGCTCCTCGCCAAGAAAACATTCTGGTATATCGCCAGAAAAAACCTCGGCTCCTCGCCAAGAAAACACTCTGTAAATAGTCCTCGACTACACAAAGTCTGCGTTCTAAAAGAACAATCTCGCCATTAACATAGTGAGCAGCTATAAAAGCTAACAATATCACTATAGGCACAGTGAATAGCTATAAAAGCTAAAATTCACTCTAAACACAGTGAATAGCTATAAAAGCTAAAATTCACCAAACTGAATGATCCTGCTTCTAAAAGCAATGTTCACTAAGAACAGAATGATTAGTCCGCGCGCAACTAACATTCAAGGAAACATTCCTAACATAACTATATGAGACAGCAAGTCTCGAAATAGGACCTCCCTAAAGTCATAATCCTAAATATAGGAGTCCATAAGCAAAACGACTCAAAATCTCGCATTTTGAGCACATGCCCTCAGGCAACCAACATACACCGAAATATATACAGAAATATGTACAGAAATATATACAGGAGTTCAAATCCCAGACTCTTGGTTATGATAACTCCATACTGAGCTTGGTGAAAGCTCTTAGCAAAAGCTAATCAAATCTTCGGCACATCGCACCAAAGTGACAAATCTGCCTAGAAACATGAGCCGGAAAAAAACGCCCTCCGTCATTCTTCAGGGTGGCTACACAGAGATATAAAACTTAACCAGCATTGCGCTTCTCCAAGTTGCATGAAGAACCCTCGTGTACTGGTCTCGCCCTAGAACAACAACGAAAAGAATTTAATCCATCCCACATAACAGGAGACAAACACCTCACCACGATATACTGAAAGGTGGAGACAATAAAATACAGAATTGGTGACCCTGGTGTCCACCAACAAAAGGGAGTAGATTATAGCATCCACTAAAACTGAAACGGTGTCTACCACACCACCATAAGTCAAAAAAAATTTAATCAATAGGGTGTTCTGAAACACACTACTGCCAACAGCCTGTCACCACTAATAGGCTAATTGGAGCTGAGGTCGACTACAGTAGTTAGGCTCTCCTTTGGTTCAAATAGAAATAACCATTGGGTAACAAAACCCCTAAAGGTCCCAAAGGTCAAACGTTCACCCCCCCATAGACTACCCTTCCAATCAGTCTGTTCCTCAGGAAGACTAACTCCCTGCCAAACGTCGTAACGGCATCTGTTAGCACCCGGTGCATCACAGCCTGTAAAAACAGATAACTCATGGGATACAACCTAAAAGGTTTACAAGGTTGACTTAACCAAGCTTCTAACGAAATTTAAAAAAAACGAAAATGAGCTTAAAAAGCTACATGAAGCAAAAATTTCTCAAATTTTTGGTGGCAATGCAACAAAACTTTTGAAGACGACAAGAGCTTTTCCAGCTTAATCAGAAACAAGAAGAAAACATCGTTGACAGCTAAAATATTTGATCATGGTGTTAATCGTCTTCCTAGACAATAGCCTCTAGAAGAAACTGCTACAGGTATCAGGCATAACCGTTTTCTGTCAGCCCAAACTCCTAGATTACCTCTTGGAAATCTAAAAAATTCGGTTAGGAATCTTCCTTCACTGCGCCTAGCCTCTCTTGACAAGGTTCTCATCTCGGTATCAGATTTTGATCATTTCTTTGTGAAACTACTGTCTTACTCTGCTCTCATCTCTTGTAAATGATCAGCCTTTAGTTCTCCTGCAGAACTTCAATTTTCTATCAATCTGATAGTAGACCGAAAAAACTCAACATACGCCTATGAGTCCATGCAAAAAATTTAAAAAAGTTAGTGACTCAAAGGTAAACGTTTAAAACGGCCCTGAAAAGAATAGAAAATACCCTCAGTTTGTCAATTCAGAAGAAGATCTAAATCAAAATAATCCAAGTCTTAGACTTACTGGATAAACCAAAATCCATTTACTCTTAATTGCACCCAAAATATACCATTAAGGTAATAAAAATACACCCACTCGGGTAACAAACTTTGAAATTGCCCATTAAATTTTTTGACTCAACATCATACCACGCGAGCTCCATCTTGCGCTTGTCCAAACTCAAGATCACCTTGGATTGCCTCTAATCAAAATTTCGCTTCCAAGTGTCAAGAACTGGATATTATTTGGGGTCATAAGCAAATCAAATCCCGCGACCACCGACATACCAGTCTTATGATATATCCTGAGTGTGACTCCTTCGCAAGCTCGCAAAACTGAGCCGATGCTAAACATCAACCACAATCAACCTAAGTTTGGGATATGGCCAATACCCAAAACCTTAGCATTAAACAATAAAAGTAAGCTATTCTCTGCTCAACTTTTACAACAGTCAAAAAAAACGAGGTCGTCACCTCTACAGAGCAACATCAAAAAAAAAAATTAAGCAATTAAGATAATGTAAATATAAATTATTCTTCTTCTGACAAACTTTCATTAGGGTTAGGTCCGTTGAATGGTTTTAAGTCTTTAATATGCCATCGTCCTATTTTAGTCCCATCTAAATTAACTAACCCATAAACTAAATCTGAAATCTTTTTCTCTAATCACGCAATGCACATACTTAGGTACCAACTTAGATGTGAATTTATCTGCTGCACTGGAAAGAATTTTATTTTTTCGCCAAACGTGATCACCTATATTAAAGGCAAAATCCCTTTTCCTAAGGTTGTAAGACTTACTGTTCCGTTCATAAGCCTTATGTATCCTACTACGCACGTCGGTGAAAATATCTTTTAAACCCTTTAAATTTTCGGCGTACGCACCCCTGTTACCCGGAATTATTTCGCTGTCAACATTGACATCCAAATCTAAATTCTTATAATACGATCCAGCTAGAGGTATGTTATATGTCTGCCGTAAACTAAGAAAGACGGTGTAAACCCTGTTACTTCGTGTCTTGCGGTGTACACGGGATTAAAACGGATGTTAAAACCATAAGTTTCACTTAAGCTCTTAAAACTCTTAGAGGTAAACTGAGTACCGTTATCGCATATTAAGAGCGATGGGACACCGTGGATTAGAAAGACATTATTTTCCAAAATTCTCTCTATATATCCAGCTTTAGAGCTTTTCAAAGGAAATAGCATGGTATACTTTGTAAACCAGCAAGAAATCACGAGAAGCCATTTATTTCCCTTTTTTGAACGTGGGAATGGGCCTACTAGATCAGCTGCTATGACTTGAAAAGGGTAGTTAACCGTTTTCTCTTTTCCCATCAGTCCCATAGGTAGTGCATTTGGAGATTTCTGCGCTCCACATACTTCACAAGTCCTCACAAACTTTACGATGTCAAAACGCATTTTTGGCCAATAATACTGTTCCTGAACCCTGTGAAGAGTTTTATAAAAGCCAAAATGACCAGAAGTAGGAGGAGTGTGACACATGTCTATAACTTCCTCTCTCTGTGGTTTAGGAACTAGTATTTTCCACTCGGGTACATTAACTTTTAAAGGCAACTGGTTTGGGATAAATTTGTGCACGAAATCATTTTCCACCTTCCACTGCGGAAAATTTTGAGGAAATTCTTTAATTTGCTGCCGTAAATTGTGGTACCATGGATCAATGCGATCTACATCAACTGTATCAATTCTTACGCCAAACTGTGCATTAAGACTGTTTTCGTCCGCTGTATGATCTGGGATTCTTGACAAAGCGTCAGGAATAACATTGTGGACTCCTTTTCTATGAATTAAAGTAAATGTGTGTTGTCTCAGCCTAATCGCCCAACGCGCTAGTTTGCCACTAGGGTTTTTAATAGAATTAAGCCACAATAAGCTATAATGATCTGTTATGACCGTGAAAGGAACACCTTCTATGTAAGGTCGAAACTTTTCGATGTTAAAGAGTACTGCTAAACATTCTTTTCAACAACCGAATAGTTACGTTCAGCCTTTGATAAAGTTCTACTGGCATACGCTATCACTCTTTCCTCACCATTGATTTTCTGTGTTAGGACGCCCCCTAAACCGGTATTAGAAGCATCGCTAGAGATATAAAACTGTTGGGAAAAGTCTGGTTGGGATAAAATGGGAGCTGAAACCAATAGCTCTTTAATCTTTATAAAAGATTCTTCGGCTGCCTTTGTCCAATCTATCGATTGTCCTTTTTTTCGTCCTTTCAAAAGGTCATTAATAGGCGACAACAGGGTAGAAAAATTCTCGATAAAAACGTCTGTACCACGAACACATTCCTACGAAGCGCTTAACTTCCCGTAGTATTAGTAGGTCTCGCATAATTAACCATGCTTGCTACTTTATCCGGATCGGTACGCAAAGAATTTGAGCCTACAATATAGCCTAAAAACTTTAGCGAAGTTTTGAAAAAAACACATTTGCTCAAATTTACCGTCAGTCCGGCCTCTTTCAATTTATCTTTTACTTCTTTAAGTAAGCGTATATGCGATTCGAAGTCTTCCGATGTTACTAAAATATCATCGAGATAGGTGAAAATATGTGGCTCATATTTCGGACCAAATATAGCGTCCACTAAACGTTGCTGAGTTTGAGCAGCGTTCTTTAGACCAAACGGCATAGTGACGAACTGAAATAGACCTCGGCCTACTACTGCAAAAGCGGTCTTTTCCTTAGAGGATTTGTCTAAAGAAATTTGCCAGAAAGCCTTTCTAAGGTCTATCGAGGATACATACTTAGCATTCCTGAGTGATGTCAAAATTCTGTCGATGTTCGGTAAGGGATAGTTATCAAATTTGCTGACCTCGTTGAGCTTTCTTCCGTCAAAGCATAGACGATATCACTCCGAGTTTCAACATTTCGTCTAACTCCTTATTTAATACTTTTGACATGTACGGAGACATGGCGAAGGGCCTTGTCTTTACAGGACTGGCATCAGCCGTATCTATAGACATGTTGATTTTATTCGTTCGGCCTAACCTATCTTTACTACTTATTTCATTGAAAGAGCTTATTACTTTTTCTGCTTTCAAGCGTTCCGTCCGCGAGAGATCATCTAGGGTACATAGACGCGAGAAAAGGTTTTCTAAAGAACTTTCTGAATAACAATCTCTAAAACTTGTTTGAGAGTTGACTTCTAGGGACTGTGGATACCACGAATTATTTTTAAAATTTACTAGAATTCCGAATTTTTGTGCAAAATCACATCCTAAAACCAAAGTATGTGATAGAGAAGGTACTACTAGAGCAGAGATTACTAAACAATGACCACTGCAGACTAGCGGCAACTCAACCGTACCTAAAACTTTTAGACGGCTGCCATCTGCAGTGGTAACACTTCTATTTTTGACGTGGCATATTTTTATACTTAAACGACTTAAAATTTTTATACCATTCTGACCTACAACGGAGGCATTTGCACCAGAGTCAAATAAAGCCGAGAAATGGGCACCTAATAGATTTATCTTGATATGCGGTCTGTTATCTAAATACTTATGCACGAATAAAGGAGATATGTGACCATTTGGAGAAGCAGGAGTTCTAACTTGAGAAGGAGAATTTTTATTAGACTAAAAAAATCAGAAACTTTTTGTAACCATTTAGTCCAATCTGATTTATTGGAATATTTCTTTACTTAAGATCCTCGTTAGAATCTTTCTTTTATCCGCGACCGGACGTTCTGAGAAAGTACGACGGATTTTCAGTTCATAGTCTAATTCATTTTCCAGTAGGTGATTGACTTTAAAATTGTAGGCTTCCATGTTAAATGAATAAAATTTAAAAGAATTGTTTAAAAAATCGTAAAATTATTTCTCCTGTGCTCCCAATAGTCTAAATAAAATCAAAATATGTAAAGGCACTTAAAATATGTAAACTTCTTTATCAAACATTTAAAAAATCTTCGACAATTTCAAAAAAAATTTCTAAGTATCGCCTTGTATTAACATTCCTTTACTAAATATCTTAAGAATTTCCTATAAAAAATCTCTAAATACCGTTTCGTATCAGCAAAGTATTTTTAATATTCATGCAAAATATAGGTGAGAAAAAAGAACAGTTTTTTGTTCGGTTTACCGTAAAATAAATCTAACACTAAAAAAAATTAAAGTAAACCAGCACATCTGCTTATCTGAACTATAAAGCTAGCTGTTAAGAAAAAAGTAGGAATCTCTTATCTTAGAGTCGATTAACAAACTTCTAATATCTAAACCACCATCGGATAAATTGAAATAAAAAAATTCTACAAATTTCCTGCTTTTGTCTTACTGCTATTGTGTAGTTTCGTTTAATAAATGTTATGAAATAAAAATATCTGCAAAGTTAGAGCTTTTATTTTGTTCCGAAAGCTAGTACACTGAACCCTTTTTTTAAAAAATAAAATTCCAAAAGCCCCGCGTTGACAGCGCTATTTTGTAACTTTTGAAAAATTGTTCTCAGTTTGAGGCATCTTTTTTTGTACCCTCGAACTTACCCGCTTTAATTTCCGATACTGAATTGAGTGAACCCTGATTTTAAAAGAACTAAAGAAATTAAACACACACTAGCTCAGTTTTCCTTGGTAGAGAGATATGGGTAAGAGATAATTTTCTTACGTCTTTTTGGAATTAATTTCTATTTTTTTTTAAAAGGCTTTAGCTGTACAAAATTTTGGGCACCATCCATTTTAAAATAGAAAGGATCTAACTTCAGCTAAAAAAATGGAAAAAATGCTGAAAGAAAGTATTGTTGGTAAACAAAAAAAATCAGTTTGGTACAGCCGTTCTTGCCCTGAAAAGTAGGATAGGTATTCAGTGAGACACTAGCTTTAATCAACAAAAAAGAGAATTTATTCATGTTTTTTTAAAAATAAAAAGTTCTAACCTTGCAGTTTTACCAAAAGAAATTCTAGCCTAACTAGTTGTTGTTACATCTAAATTTTAAACTATTATAACCCCCGAAGGCGAAAAATCGTGCTTTAACACTTCACTTTTAAGTCTCTTTTGCAGTTAAGGCACTACTCTGGAATAAGTCTATTTTGGGTAACTTACTGTTCTTATTCCTGTTTTGATGGACTACGCCCGATTTCACACTTTTTCTTATCAAACACTTAGAAAGCCTACTACGGCTTTTATTTAAGAAACTGGTACTTTTATTTAGCTCTCATGTTGGTTGTTCTGAGCTTTATTTTTTTTAGTTCAGTCGAAGGAAGCCTACTTGGCGACCAGATGGAAAGTAGCTCGGCTGCGGCTCGATGGAAAACAACCCGGCTGCGGCTTGATGGAAAACAGCCTAGATTCAAACTCTGCGGAGCCTTAAATAATCGTGCGACTTTTGCCGGTAATATCACGACGCTCCAATCAAAACTGCGGATCAAACATTTCACCAATCGCGGCCTGGCGGTAGGTTCGGTCCGGAACCCGCACAACACCGTATATACCGAACGTCTTGAAATCTCTGTTTAATATACCGTTCGATACAAAAATGAAAATAAGTACAATTTGAAATGGAAAAATCAGTAACATTACATGGTCTTAAAATCTAGGAAAAAATGAATGTTACAACGGACTGCATAAAAATCAATAAGTTTTCAAGCAGTTAGAAATTAGTAGTTGTTAAAATTGTAAAAAGCTTTGTTTATTCCACGAGTTCATCGTCAATTTTTATGCGTTCGTTTAACTGTAACTAAACTAAATAAACTGTCTCTTAAAATAAGAAAAATCTCTTTATTTTATTGATAAGGTTAGGACAATTTTGGGTCGAATTAGTAAAAACATGATCATTGAACACAAACTCTATAGATGGAATTTGTTTTTGAGAACAACTTTGATAGGTAGGTGTTAAAGAGAGATAATTTAACATGGCGGGTAGGGGGGGTAATTTGGACAGGGGGGGTTAATTTGCAAAGTTACAGTGTAGACTGTTGTCATTCATAACGCCAGGGAGATTATAGTCCAAAAATATGTTCCATCCATACAGTTTGCATCTTATTTCATAACATATGCGCCCGTCATTTTGCATATGCCATCTTTGATTTAAAAATGTCAATATTCTAACCTCAAATTGTTAATTAGCCATACGAAAAAACCCCTCTATTTTACCATTAAACAGCATTCTATTACATTTTTAGCAATTTTTTGAGGTTAGAAAAAAATCCTGACGTGATGGAGCAAAATGAACCTCAAATTCGTGTTCAGTGGGCCAAAATACATAGGAATATACTACTTAAGTCCCAGTATTTTTCCGAAAGTTTTTTTTTTGTCGACCAGTGTTATCTGTCCGATTTGGCAGTAGCATGTCTGCTTGTCAATATTTCTCTATTATTTACTTTGACAAATAAGTAGTTTTATTACAACTTTCTAGTTACTGATTATTCACCCGTTTTCAGGACAACGCGTTGCCCTAAAACATGATTACTTATCCTTTACAATCAACTTTTCGATCTTTAGTGGTAGGTAAATAATTGTTTTTCAGGTTGTCTTAAATTAAAATTAAAATCGGCATATTGTTATTACGTTGGGACTTTAGAATGCGATTAAAGACAGTTATAGTAAATCTTAGGTATATGTAACTGTACCGGTTAATTTCAGGTGTTTTTAATTTTTTTCGGCAAAAATGTTAAATTTGCCTTTTTAGGCTTTTTATGAAATTTTACGTACAGTTTTCATAGTATAATTTTGAGATATCCCCATAAGAAAAAATGCATGTATGTGAAATCAGAGCTACGGAGATGCCAACCTTTGGTAATTAATTTATTTTCGAAAATTTCTGGAAATGTGAAGATGTATTTATCTGAAATATGTGATGTCTGCCCATCCTACTTAAACCAGGTTTTCTGCGTATAATCATCGAGAGTTCTTAAAATTAGTGTAAAGAAGTTCACGATCATTTTCACTTATTGTTCGTTGCAAATTAAAGCTAACGAATAATGTTTTTGTTTTGGATTTATAGGGCTCCAATATTTTTAATGCTGTTTATTTGAGTGCCGTTAAGAAGGGAATTTGCCTTATTCTAGAGTAATATTTTATATTGCAAAATGTTACAAAGCATTTAAACATTTGACTATTGGAGATGGATTTTTAATCAATTTATTTATTGCACTTGTATGTATCTCGAAAAGCTGCAGACATAAGTTTTCAGGAAGAAAGCGGAAAAACGAATTTCTGATCGCATTTATGGTACTTTGATTGATTTCATACTGTGCTGTCATACTGTGAGGTTAGAATTCACTCAGCTGATAATTAACTCAGAACTCTACACTATTAAATATGTATACAAAACTACATACAAAATCATAGGAAAAGTTACCTTAGTTTTCTCGAAAAAAATAATAAAAATATCTAGTTTTAAGCGGTAAAGATGTAATACGTAGCTACTTAAAACACATTTTTTTTCGCAAAATTTGACTTTATTCATCAATATAGTCTCCTTCAAGAGCAATACAATCTGTCCAAGGCTTTTCTAATTTTTCTATACCTTTCTTGTAGAAGGATTTTCCTTTGCCTTCAAAATAGACCTCAGTTTCGGGGATAATTTCTTTATTGGAGCCAAATCTCTTTTCCGAGGGCATTTTTTTGAGGTCTGCAAATAGATAATAGTCGCTGGGGACCAAATCTGGAGAATACGGTGGATGAGGAAGCAATTAGAACTTCAATTCATGCAATTTTGCCATCGTAACCATTAACTTGTGACACGGTGCATTGTCTTGAAGAAAGAGCACATTTTCCTTGTTCATTTGGGGCCGTTTCTTTGCGGTTTCTGACTTCAAACGCACCAATAACTTTATATAATATTCGCTATTGATGGTTTTCCCTTCTCAGCATAGTCGATGAAAATTATTTCATGCGCATCCCAAAATACAGAGGCCAAAACCTTCCCAGCCGACTCTTGTGTCTTTGGGCGCTTCCGGTAGCTTTCACCCGCTGCTGTCCACTCAGCTGACTGCCGATTTGATTCCGGTGTGTAATGGTGTATTCACGTTTCATCCATTGTCACATATCGCATGAAAAATTCCTTATTATTGTGCTTAAACAGCTCCAAGTCCAAACTTCGTTCAGAATCATCAACACGTTGTTGCTTTTGGTCCATTGTGAGCAAACGCAGTACCTATTTCGAACAGAGTTTTCTCAGGCTCAAATGTTCATGCAAAATATGACCAGCAGGTTCTTTTGATACCTTTAGGGTGTCAGCTGTCTCATGTCACTTTACCCTTATCCAAAATAGTTTTGTGGATTTTTTTATGTTTTCCGGTGTAACCACCACGGTCATCCAAAACAATTTTCCGGTGTAACCACTCATTTGGGTGTCCAGAGCGTTCAGCATCATTTGTATCTGTACGACCGCATTTAAATTCAGCATACCAGTAAATGATGAATGATTTTCCAGGAGCAGAGTCCCCGTAACACTTATCAAGCCACTGCTTTGCTTGAATGGTATTTTTTCCCATTAAAAAACAGTGTTTAAGCAACACACAAAAAGGGTTTTCTTCAATTGTTTTGAAGGTATCAAAAGTAGCATCACTAAAACCACTGAAACTCGTAAACTAATCGTCGAAATTTATGAAATTTCGACAAGTATCGTTTGAAGGTTGGTACTTCCTAAAATTCATATCGATTTTTGAAAAGGGCGACATCTGTGTGTCAGACCAAAAACTTTTTAGTCTACGTGTTATATATTAATATATTATTTTAACTTTCCATAGTGATATGTAATATTTACATTTTAAAATATGTAAATGTATTCCAGCTCGCGCGATGTGACTCGCCTTCTCACCTGACGTAGCCGTCTGCTGTTGCTGTTAGGATGATTGTAGCATCTCATAATAATTACCCATATACATACATTTGCACCATAACTCGGTAAGTTTTTTTACCAATGATTATTTAATTTAAAATATCAGCTGTGCTTTATGTAGGTATGTCTACACCTACATGTGGTGAAATTTTACTCTTAACAGTGATGCCAAAGTTAAATTTTTAATTTTTGTTCAACAACGTATAGTTTTAACATTCGTAATATAATTAGGTTGAACGTACATATTACTGAAATAGGCAAGTTTTACGTAAGTTTGTGTGTGTCTTCTAATTCCATATAAACGTGCCACAAAAGTAAACGCAAGTTACATATATTGAATATAAAATATTCCTGTTAATAATAAAATTTTATATAAATGTACGGTTTCATTACATATCTCTGTGTGTTATATTCCGTAGATCTATGTAATCTTGTTTACATATTTTTATTAGGGATGGTTACATCGCGTCTAATTATCCTGTTTCGCCCTGCCTGAGGAATACTTAAAGGTGAACTGGTTTTCTCACTGTCGTGCCAGTTTTTGATTTCGTTCTACAACATATAGTTTCAACATTCGTAAAATAATTAGGTTGAACGTTACATATTACTGAAATAGGCAAGTTTTACGTAAGTTTGAATGTGTCTTCTAATTCCATGTAAAACGTGGCATTAATAAGGAACTTCATCCTGATTTCTGGTATATTCTCTCATTGCGTTGTTAGATCACAAAAGTAAACGCTATTTACATATATTAAATATAAAATATTCCTGTTAATAATGAAATTTTATATAAATGTACGGTTTCATTACATATCTTTGTGTGTTGTATTCCGTAGATCTATGTAATCTTGTTTACATATTTTTATTCGGGATGGTTACATTGCGTCTAATTATCCTATTTCGCCCTGGCTGAGCAATACTTAAAGGTGAACTGGTTTCCTCACACTGTCGTACCAGTTTTTGATTTTGTTCTACAACGTATAGTTTCAACATTCGTAATATAATTAGATTGAAAGTTATATATTACTGAAATAGGCTAGTTTTACGTAAGTTTATGTGTGTCTTCTAATTCCATGTAAAACGTCGCATTAATAAGAAACTTCATCTTGGTTTCTGGTATATGCCTTGTTAGATTAAAAAAGTAAACGCAATTTACATATATTAAATATAAAAAAAATTCCTGTTAATAACAAAATTTTATATAAATGTACCGTTTTATTACATATCTTTGTGTGTTATATTTCGTAGATCTGTGTAATCTTATTTACATATTTTTATTAGGATGTGTTTACATCGTGTCTAATTATCCTGTTTCGCCCTGGCTGAGGAATACTTAAAGGTGAACTGGCTAGTGAAACACTGTGGATTTCCTCTATACTGTGTGAATAATATCGGATGGGACAATTTGACGCGCGATTGTCGCTTAATTATTTTTGTAAAATTCGAGTACAATAAAATTTACATTCTGTTCCGACGAAACACTCCATAGCGACTAAATTTCCATTGATCGAAGCTACGCTGTATTTAAACCAACAAATAATAGTATTATAGTAAACTCGTAGTACTATCGGAGCAAGAGACTGAGGGGGAAGTAGGCGAAAAAATATTTTTTTGATTGTTATTTTCTTAGATCGCTGGATAACACAGGCCGACAAAATTTGGCCAAACCTGTTATCCAGAAACCAGAATATACTTTTCCGAAGTTTTTTGATGCGCTGAATTCGAATCCGAGGTCAGAATTTCTCTGATGGCTCTAGTGTTCTAGAGATATTTTAACCTAAAACTGCGAAAGTTACGGTTTTTCAACATAGTTGAGGTTATGTTTCATCGAAAGGTAATTTTTTTATTAAACCATTAATGGAGTCCGAAAGAACTACCCTTTCTCTTCAAAATGCATTTATATTTGTCCGGATATCTTTTTTCATCTTTGCGAAATCGTTTGTTGAAATTAAGTATTTTGACTTATTTCTTGATTTTTGGAAAATGAAAGGCATCAAATATAATTCATTGACGCATTAACTTTTGTAACGATTGTTAATTTAGGTTAAGTTATGTTTCAAATTAGACTCATTTTGAGTTTAATAGACAAATAGAAAAGTTAATGCGTCGAATAAATGTATTTATTCGATGCCTTTCATTTTCCAAAAATAGAGAAATAAGTCTAACTACTTAAATTCAACATACGATTTCTCAAAGATAAAAAAAGATATCGAGACAAATCTAAATGCGTTTTAAAGCGAAAAAGTAATTCTTTCGGATGCCATTAATGGTTTTATACTATATTTCGATGTAACATAGGTTCAAATATCTCGAAAAACCGTGATATGCCTTCTTAAAATAAGGGAAAAATTTTGTAATTATTTCTATAAAACCGGTAGAGTATTAACCAAGATATTAAGGAATCTATTTCCAGTTAATGTTCCCTCAAAAAAGTATGGTCCAACTAAATATCTCCCAATTATCCCACACTATATATTAATGTCATAATGGTTTTGATTCTGAATTTGATTAAAGTTGCATGGATTCTCGTCAACCCAGTATTAATAATTTTTCCTGTTAGGTTTGCCGTTGCTGACAAAATGACTTTCATCTGTCCATAATATATAATTTAGAAAATAACGTTCTTCGTCATATTTAATCATCATTTCGGCTACAAAAGTCATCGTCCCAAATCAAATTGTGTGAAGAATATCTCGAAAACTGGTGCCATCAGAGAAATTCTCACCTCGAATTCAGTGCATCAAAAACCTCCGGAAAAGCATATTCTCGTTTCTGGGTTAAAAATTTGTCAGCCTGTGTAATTACTATATGACTTCTCAATGAAAAAAAATGTGTTTGAAATGAATAACTGCCTTTGTAACGTTAATAACACCAAATAACCAATTTATTAGGCAGTTTATATAATTTTTTCCTTGATTTATTGAGAAACTTGGGCCATCCTTTTACTTAATTTCCATATTGAGCCCAAAACTAACACGACTGCTTTTTATTTAATTTTTAGTTACGGTTTTCAACGGACTACAATTAATGACGATTGTTTCAGGCAAAGAGATGATTTATGTTATGAATTTAAATGAACACAAAATTAACAGGATTGGAGTGATGATAAATTTAATGAGAAATTAAGATAAAAATTTGTTATCGCAACTAGCCCTAATATGTATATCTAGGAAATATTACGTGGAATAGAGAAAAAGTAACTATAAGGACCAAACCCATGACAGCATGTTTTATCAATAACCGTAACCATTATAAAACGGGAACCTCTCAGATAGAAGTGTTAAAAATAGATGTACTTTAGGACTGATTGCATGAACTAAATTTTTGAAATTAGTAAGTATACTATGTAGAGATAATATTTCCAACTAAGAATTTATAATAAGAGTTTTGTAATTACCGAAAAAATTTTAGATAATATCTCCCAAGGATCTATACAAATTCTAGGAAAACTTGGAATAATAATACGGTTCTCTACGTGCCTCAGATCTGTCAAAGATAGAATTCCTCATGAAAATCCAGGAGTTTGCAAAAACTCATGAAATGGTGGTAAAACCTATCTTGGAGAAATAAGCAGGAAAGTCTGTACTAGAATTAAAAAACATCAAAGGGAAGTAGGTCTAAGGAACTTCGGGAGTTCATCGAAATATCTAAATACACCAACAACCTTATTCGTCACACTGGTCTTTGCTTCTCACCAATCTGGCAACATAGCATCCATAAAACTCTGCCCTCCCCATCTATATTTGCTTTTATAAAGCGTGTGTAAGGAGAATTAAATCAGTTTCGTGCTATATTCTGAAAAAGTCAGTTCATGGAATAAGCTCTAAGAAAGCCGGCAGGATGATTGGTGAAGCATCTGCATCAATAATTCAATAGACACAGGAGAAATCTAGAAGAATTGTACCGAGAAAATTTATTTTTGATAAAAATATGTATATTTCACACAACCTTGATGACGCTACTCAAGACTAGGCACACGGTGATCATTGTTAGACACCCGGCGCCAATTTATCGTAAATAGTTGAATATTTATTTTTTTTTAATGTAGAATGGTATAGTACATGTCAAGGAGTATACTGATATATTTGACATTTGGTAGTGAAAATGATGCTGGGTGACGCAACGCCAAACACCATTTTTTTCTTAAACTAATTTGTTTTACAATAAAGTTTTGAACAAACATTTTTTGGCCATCACGGTTGCCATGGATCTTATGTCACGTTTTGCGGTTTTTCAAACAATTTATCTAGTAGCCAGCTGTCATACTTTAATCTGGCAGTAATTATAATAATAATAGTTACTACGCTGTTGACGTTTTTCCTTAAATAAATTATCTTTGAACAATAAAAAACAAGAATACATTATTTTTATTAAAACCACAATAAAGCTTTTCACATTACATAACTTATTTCATATTTATAAAATTAAAGGAAATTGTCTATATGTCTTCCTTCTTCTATTATGCATATTTCCATTCTTTCATTCAGGCTTGATGAGTGACTCTGTAAATAATTTCTCCAGATATACTATTGCACGCATCTGATGTTTTTGCCTTTAAGTACTCAATATCATTTGTCGCAGTTTTGTATATAATATCCCCCATAAGAAAAAAATCTAACGGCGTGAGGTCTGGTGACTTAGGTATAGGAATAACTGGGCCGCGAATCCCTATCCTGTCCAAATAAACAGTTCATTCAAATACTCTCTAACAGCGGCAGTTGTATGAGGTGGTGCTCTGTCATATTGATACCACCTTCTGCCTTTTTAAAATAAGGGAAAAATTTCCTAATTCTTTCTATAAAACAGGTAGAGTATTAACCAAGATATTAAGGAATCTATTTCCAGTTAATGTTCCCTCAAAAAAGTATTGTCCAACTAAATATCTCCTAATTATCCCACACTATACATTAACGTCATAATGGCCTTGATTCTGAATTTGATTAAAGTTGCATGGATTCTCGTCAGCCGAGTAATGATAATTTTTCCTGTTAGGTTTGCCGTTGCTGACAAAGTGACTTTCATCTGTCCATAATATATGATTTACAAAATAACGTTCTTCGTCATATTTAATCATCATTTCGGCTACAAAAGTCATCGTCCCAATTTAAATTGTGTGAAGATTATGCATTTTATAGTCATGGTATTTGTTAGCTTTAAGAGATTTCTGAATAGACCCATAAGATACATTCAATTGCCTGCTTGCTTGTCTGATTGAATTATATGGATGGTTTTGAAAATATTGCATAATTTCGGTTACTTTTTCATCTGTTGTTTTTCGTTTAGAAAAATCTTTCTGCCCAGAAAATGCATCCATATTGCTCCTCAAATTTCATTCTAATCGACAAAACATAGTGTAATACGGAATATTCCTGTCGGGGTAACGTTTTCGATACAGTCTAACGGCTTCCTGAGAATTTTCTTTTGCTTCTCCATAAATAAGAGTCATATCTACTTTTTCAACTTGGGAAACCACTTCAACCAGAGGTTATTAACATACTGTTTACTTAGTTTAACTCGATTGAATTGAATAGGTGTTCAAACAAGAGCTGTCAGATTAAAGTATGACAGTCGTCTAGTAGATAAATTGCTGGAAAACCGCCAAACCTGGCATACGATCCATGACAACCGCCATGACCAAAAAATAATATTTTATAGGGTTTTTGCTGCATAACTTTTTTGCAAAACAAATTAGAAAAAAAACAGTTTAAGGGAAAAATGTTGAAAATAAATAGAGTTTTCCAATGCCGTTTAACAAAAGGTATGTCAATGGAAAAAAAAGTTGTTTGGCGTCTCGGTGCCCAGCGTCGTTTTCACTACCAAATATCAAATACGTCAGTATATTCCTTGATAAGCACTATACCATTCTATATGTAACCAAAAAAAAATAAAATGTTCAATAATTTTCCATGAATCGGTGCCGGGCGTCTAAACATGATCACACTGTACATTTAGGTGATTCCCATCAACTAATTAAGTATATTTTGTCTGGCTACTGGATAACTCAGATAACACAATTTTCTAACTGATTCCAAAATTGGAGCATAACTCTAGAATTGGCTCTAAACTTTTAATGTATGTCCCCTGAAAATTTTCCCACCAATAGACCAGAAAACTGTGAGACACTAAAATAAAATAGAAAGGATGCTTAATATACCATAAATGTGGTACGGTTTAAACTGGTTTAATATAATTATTTGTAGTATGCTATCTACAACGACGATACGGCTAGTAAAATTGAAAACATTGTTTCAGTTATGTTTACTTCGTATCGGCAAAGCCAAATCATAAATATTTCCTTTTAAACGAATAAATATAAAGTTTATAAACACAGTTAAGTCATGCAACAAGACAGATAGAACTTACAGTCCAATATCTCAAAGCCAATCCTTATTAAATTGGATTTCTATAAACATTTTATAGAGAATTAATACCGACATAAATTTTCAAATCAAATAAAGTTGGCAAATAATATGCTATTTTACATGCGGTTATTCTGTTTTACTATAAAGAGTAAATAATTAAATGGAGAAACACTATAATTTAATTATAATGATTTCTCGGAAAATTTTAAAATAAATTAAATAAAACACTTTTCATCTGTCAATATGCTCCAGTCAAAAATTTTTAGAAAAAGGAAAGACTTGGTAGACCAGACTACGGTTGTAGATAATCTTATCTATTCTATTAAAATACGAAAGCGTCAAAAAGAATCGACTTCTCTCGAAGAAGCGATTCAAACTATTCTATCGGCTAGATATTGGCAAGCAGTATCTATCATGACCTAACAAAGGGAGCAAATATCTAACATTCAAAATTACATTGACAAAGATGAAAAAGTGGCACCTGGCAATCAGATGTTTAGGGACGTAAAAACTGATCTGAAAATCACCTAACACGACATAACGGGAACTCAGCCTCTCCAATAAAGAGACCGATCTCAATAGTTCACTCCCTATCTTCACAATTTTGGGAATTCTAGAAGGCTCGCAATTTCTTCAGCATTATAACGCTAGTGGTAAATACAAAAGGGTTTGTTTATTAAAAAAACAGTAGATGATGTATTTTTAATACAGTAAAGATGATGATGTTTTTTGGGTCTTGGGCGCGTCGACAACTAGGTCATTTAGCGCCCCGCAGTATACAGTAATACAGTAAAGAAGGTTACCAGGTTACCGATAATCATAGTCCACTGCATTAAGTTAAGAACATATATAGATAATCAATATTAGACTAGGCTCTTGAAGATCGACAAATTGACAGGAAAAAGCTTCAGTCTTTAAATAAAAAATATTCTTGTTTATTCACTATATTTAAACAAGGTGTCAGAAGTAAGTCTCAGAAGGTCTAATTTCAGGAATTATACAGATAGAAAAATTAAATAAATAATTTTGCTGGTCTTAACAAGGTTGATTTCTTTTCTTATATTTGTAGAGGATATCAAAAATTATGATCCCTCGCCATTGTATATACATATTTTAAAGGCAAATTAGACTTTTTGTATATTTCAATTCCTGTAAGTTATCGTAATATTCAAGAACCTTTTTCATTCATACTTCGAAAGTATATACCAAAATTGTGACTAAAGGATGGGAAAGAAACAGTATTGAGGATCGTGTGTATTTATTCAGACAGTATGGCCACCCGGTTCTTCTCGACACAGGTCAAGGCGAGCTCATAAATCGTAAGCAAGTAAAAAGCGGTGCTGGCTAATCAAGAGGATAGAAACAATCTTCTTCTTGGGTACCTGGCCATACAAATGTTTAAAAAATGATTAAACTCATTCTGGGAATTTAGTGCAATATGGGTGGTGAAGGAATGAGTAGGTTCATGAGACATATAAGGGCACCTAACTCTGAGTATATCAAGTCTCTGCTGAGATTCAAGAGAAAAGACCTGAAGACGGTGACAGGAATCCTTACATATTACTGCCTCCTGAAGAAGCTCTAATCCCACAGGGATCAAATATGATCTCGATGGCAGGTAGTGTTTGGAAAAAGAAGAAACAGTTCTCCATCTGATTATATGTTGCTCGGCCATCACAAGGGCAAGGCAAACATACCTAAGATCCTCAATAATGTTGGAACATGAGGGTATAAAAGTGATTCAACCTAAACCATAAAATGAGGTGAGTGCATAACGATCTGTAGTGCTGTAGGCATTCAAGCCTCCTATTAGGCATCAAAAGAAATCTGGTTAAAATTTTAAAAATATTTATTTATATTGCTTTCCAGTCATTCTTAAGATGTTAGGTTTCAAACTTGAAGAACGTGATTGTTAGGTACAGGGCTCTACTCATTTAAACAAATAAATGTTTTGTTTTTTGATTGGTGTCGTTAAATTTTATAAAATGATACTAGCAAAAATTTACAGTTGTGCTAACAAGCTTGATTTTTAAATCATTAATTATTAAATCTCATTTTTTTATTCTAAGTTTAAAGACCCATATTTGTTTATATTTACTTTCGGTCGTTCGTCAAACAGGAGGTTGAATTTGGAGAATGTAATCTTGTCTCTTTAAATCTTACCCTTGCAAATACACATTTATCGCTCTATTTAGGTATTTCTTGGTAACGTATGTCATTTTTCTCTATACTCTTGAAATATTTGACGCCTACCTTGTCTAAGCCAATTTTCCCACCTTATACCACACTTCGTTTAAACATCTGGTTGCTTAAGCTTAACAACAAACGTTTACTGAAGTTGACTCAAACTAGGTTAATAATAGGATAATTGACCACTTGAAAAGCCTAGTGCTATTGTTAAGACATGCCACTAATATACCAGTAGTAGTTCTTCCGTTTATACCCCTATTATTCCGTTTTCTCAATCTAATAACTCTATAATTATTTCCCATTCGTTTCTACCTATTTATTTTTTTGATCATCTTCTTATTTGTATTTCTTTCATTAGTCCTCTCTTCCTTATCCTTTACCTTTGCCAGGATCGTCGTCAATCTACTTATCTCTCTCCTTTTTTATGAGTTTTTTCACTTGATGGTCGTAGTGTTCTTTGTTTGTTGTGAGTTTTTCTTGTTCAATGTCCCATTTATATTCTCTTCTTTGGATTATGATTTTTTGATATCCCATTATTACTCTTTTTCCATTCATTCCCTCGTTCTCTGCTATATGCTTCAATTTCTTTTGAATTTCCCGTTCATCTTTTGTTAAATCGTTGTTTATGTAAACTCTCTCTTAGATTATTATTCTAATTTTTCATCACAGCTTCTTTATCTCCCGTGCTTGCAAGTCCTATCTTGTATATAGTCGCTCCTATTTTTATCACATCTTTAATCTGTACTTTTGTGTCCATACTCCTCTCCATAAAATGTTCTACACCCCATTTTCAGATCTGGTTGGCTATTCGCTTCAAATCTCATTCGCGATATTACAATATTATTCCTTATGTTGTCTTTTTTCCAGCCTATTCATCTTCAAATCCATACTTCTCATATTTTTTTTAATTATCTTATTTTTCTCTTTCAATACTTCATTCTCCTTTCTTAGTTCCTTCAACTCTTGTTGGTATCTCTTCTGATCTTATTTTATTTCCTTTATATCTGACATTAGCTCTCTGATCATTTCTGTCAAATTGTCTATCTTATCTACTCTTTCGTTTGTCTCTTTCTGTGGTGTTTTTATCAGCTTTTTACTCTTCTTGAATAATCCCATTGGCTCTTCTTTTTCTTCGATTCTTCCTCTTCACTATCCATTGTTCTTTCTGTTATAAAAACTTTACGTGTGCTCCTCGTAAATTCCATTTTCAAAGACGGGAGAAAAAGAAAAAAAAACTGTTGTTTATACTTCTTATCACCGTTCTCCGGTGGTTCGCTCACCTTAAACGTAGTAAAACGGTCAAGGTCGTCGCTTATCGTTTCGTTAGCTTCATACAATTTCACAGAATTATTCTCATAAACCTCTAAATTTTTTACTTATTGTCTTAATTCTAACACTACACTTTGCTTTATTTCTAGTCTCTCTCGTTTGCAATCGACAAAATAATAAAATATATCGTACCGTAATAATGCTCGTTGAGCAAGTTGACCATTGCTGGGCGTTCTATTCACATTGCACACACTTAGCGATCCGAAACTCAACTTCATGCATATATATATATATATATATATATATATATATATATATATATATATATATATATATATATATATATATATCAAGCATTTTCGAGAAAATCTCCAAATGAGAGCGACACTGTCATATACAATAAATTACCATTAAAACTTTAATTGTAAGACAGTTAAAATCCGTTATTATAACGTTATTGAATATTTAAATATGTGGTGATTTCTTGAATTAATTGTTCGAATTTTTTGTTCATCTAATAATCTACTGTTCTATATTGGTATCTATATTTACATTTTCATCATCATCATTAGCGTATTCCAGCCATAGTCGGATGTAAACCTTCCCATATTATCTCCACGAGCTTTGTTGTTTGCTTCTTGCTTCCAGTCGTGTCCTACTAATTTGTTTGTGTCGTCAGTCCATTTACATTTTACTTATTATAAATATATATATATATATATATATATATATATATATATATATAATATATATATATATATATATATATATATACGAGTATATATAAGAAAGAGGAAGGACAGTAACAGGGTACTGGCAACAAACAATCCTAAGTTTAACTACTGGGAAACGCGCTTATAAGGAGAAGAGATGAGCAATCAAAGATCTAAAGGCTCTAGTATCTGCTTTTTATTTTTATTATCGAGCTTTCGCTGCCTAATGGTAGCTTCTTCTGGATTCTAAAAATGCAAACAGGTACGGAAAATAAACGTTTTGGGTTTATTTTTTGTACCTGGTTTGTATTTTTAGATTCCACAAGAAGCTACCATTAGGCAGCGAAAGCTCGATAATAAAAATAAAAAGCAGATACTACAGCCTTTAGACCTTTGATTGCTCATCTCTTCTCCTTATAAGGGCGTTTCCCAGTAGTTAAAACTTAGGAATATATATATATATATATATATATATATATATATATATATATATTATATATATATATATATATATATATATATAAATGTCCATGAACGGCCCCAATCAGTATCTTAAGGTTGTAGTAGTATGTATAAGTATAATTATGAACTTGTTAATCGTAAAAACCTCATCACTCATTGAAAGAGTTAATCCCTAATAAAGCGGGAAGGTGAACAATAAAAAAAAACATCAGCCCACTTTTAAAATTTAATCTTAAATTAAATAATAAATAACTGGCCAAGTGGAAGTCGGACTTGCGCAATTAGTGTTCCGTACGTTGATTGCTTTTAAAATAAAAATTTTTGTTACGGAGGTATAAAATGATCAAACGACTTCACAAAATACACCCCAAATGAGTTTTCAACAAAGTTTGTTTCCGATCTTCGTTGAAAATTGATAACTTTGAAATTTTTATTTTTTTTATATATGTACCAGATAAATTATTTAAGGTAATGCACTCGCGATAATTTTCGTTAAATCTACACCCTGTGGAGAACATTCGAGAATTTTTTTCAAAATTTTCTGATTAGTATTTTTTGAGATTAGGAGGGGATAGGGATTTTTGGCAATTCTTTAAAAATAATACAAAAAAAGTGTGCGTAAGTATTACATTATATATATTTTTGAACTCGGGTTTTCACAAGCTCTCGTTTGACACTCCTCTTGATGACCTGGTAATTTTTTTTTACTTTCTATTTCACCCCCCAAAACTAACCCTTCAATATAACTTTCAAAACTACGCTGCTCTGATGGGGCCATCAATCCCTATATTAGTACCAAATTTCAACATTCTTTGTTAAATAGTTTCAGAGAAATTGAGTTGTCACAAACGGACAGACAAACAGTCAGACAGACGGACGGACAGACAGACGGACAGAGACCGAAGTGATCTTATAAAGGTTCCATATGAAGAACCACTAAAAATATTGTCTTTTATGTAATTATACACTTAACCATTTGTGATGCACGAGCCCATGAATGCCATCTTTTTCTAAAGGGAGCTCTCGAATATTTATTGGGTCACAAAACTGTTATGTATTAATTTAACAATTGATCGAAAATGAGATGGAATAACACTTACTTCTTTTGCGAAGTCACTATATAGTTTTCTGAGTTTTATTTACGTACGCTAAACATATGTTTCTTTTATATCTGGAATTTTATTTTATTACTGTGATTTAGCTATTACGACTACATGCTTTAAGTTGCTAAAAGGAAATTCAAGAATTTTTTGCGGACCAATAAAAAATTGAGAAAAACTAATAAAAAAATATAATGATTTTTATTTTCAATGCAAATATTATAAATTATGGAAAGAAAAATTTTGCATTCTTTTTTTTATATTATATAAAACAATATTTTGTTCTATTATTTAAGTTGATTCATCATGAATACGTAGGTGGCACATTATGACAATCTATGTGTGTGGGCACCTGTAAATTATTAATTTTTACTGTGGAATAACAATAGAAGGTATAACATGATTACCATTTCCGGGCATGATAAATTAAAAACAAGTTAGGAAGTAATAAAATGAAAAAAGTCTACTTTTGTTTCTATAATGTGCATAATGATGCTTTAGTATTTTGTAAATGTTTAAACTTTTGGATGTCAAAATCATTTTAGAAGCTTAACATGGCCTAATTATAGTGAAGTTATTCTTTTTATTTCCTGTGCTTTAGTATTTGGGAAAAATCACTGTTGTCACGATAACTCTAGAAACAAATAGAAAATGTAAAAAAATTTGTACACATATAAAAGATGAAGCAGGAAAGGAACCTAAGGTTTTTAAGCAATACCATTTCAAGGCAAAAGTGTGAAAATAAATAAATTCTGTTTAGTGTCAATAGTATTATGGATATATTTTCAGGGTTTTAGTTAAGATAATTTAAAAAGTGTTAGCACTATTATTTATTATAACACGTTTAAGGAGCTAAAAGTAATTGAGGTAAGAGTTAGGTTTGATTCGAATATATCGTATTATATATCCTATTCAGGCGTTAAAATTCGAGAAAAACTTCGTAAAGTTACAAGAGTATTCAGAGAATGTTCTTGATTACATAATAAAAAAATCTGAAGTATAATTATTTATAGTAAAAATAAATAGGAGTTAAATGGGGTAAAAGGGGATTGCGTTTAATATATCATGTTTAGGTCCACTTTGAGGTTCCTGAAATAAAGAAATCTAAAAATTATTTAATAACTGTTTTGAAAAATTGCAGTTTCCAGTTATATATATTTCTAAAGCCCCTCCTCGGCTCAGCTTTTTTTGATAATTAATATACGTCCATAAAGAATTCATTTTAGCAAGGAAAGTACTGAGTATGTGTGTGCGTGTGTGTATGTGTGTATGTGTATGTATGTTTTGGCACTAGCTATAACCAAGTGGCCAGCTGTTTTATTTTTTTTTTTGTCAAAAATTGTAAATCACTTTATTAATTTATTTTGAAGAAAACTTGTATTTTTATTGCTTAAAGTGTTTTCACTATCTTTTTCTAATAATAGTCTTAACAGATATATTTTCAAATATGCCACAATAAAACTCAGTAAAATGGAAATAGTAAAGAATATATAAAAATTACAAAAATTGCAGATACCTGATTTACGCGGCGTTTCCATTTATATGAGCTATCTAGAGTCATTAATTATCATTTATTGAGTATAAAAACCAAAAGTTTTAATTGTCTAGTGACAACACTGTTTGTAATTTAGATTCCTCATTAAAGTTCTCAATCAATATCAAGAATTGCTCTGATTATCGAGAATTTTGAGAAATGTATTGTGCTTATTATATATATATATATATATATATATATATATATATATATATATATATATATTATATATATATATTTATATATATCTATATATGTATATATATATATATATATATATATATATATATATATATATATAATATATATATATATATGATATATTATATATATATATATATATATATATATATATATATATATATATATATATAACTAAAATGTCTCAGTATTGAATTCGTTTTAGAACGTCCTTTCTGATATTAAAAGGATCATAGACTCATTTTCTTTTCATTTATTTTCCATAGTCAACAAAAAAATGCTTTTATAATTAAAATTTCTATGAATTTTTACAAAGGTCAAATAATAATAGCTCAATAACTGTTACAGCCTTCATAGACGAACTATGTGTTTTGAAGTTAAAAAGAAGAGGACGAAAAAGTAGAGGAAAAAAACGGTCAAGTGCAAGTTGAACTTGCACAATTAGTGTTCCGTACGTTGATTGTTTTTAAAATAAAAAATTTTGTTAGGGTGGTATAAAATGATCAGTGACTTCACAAAACACACCTCAAAGGAGTTTTCAACAAAGGTTGTTTCCAATCTTTACTGAAAACTGGTGACCTTGAAATTTTGTTTTTTTTTCATATACCAAATAAATTATTAAAGGTAATGCACTCGTGATAATTTTCGTTCAATCTACACCCCGTGGAGAATATTCCAGAATTTTTTCAAAATT
>CM032449.1:114340242-114350298 GCA_019049505.1 Pachyrhynchus sulphureomaculatus | reverse complement strand
AACATACTGTTTACTTAGTTTAACTCGATTGAATTGAATAGGCGTTCAAACAAGAGCTGTCAGATTAAAGTATGACAGTCGTCTAGTAGATAAATGCTGGAAAAACCGCCAAACCTGGCATACGATCCATGACAACCGCCCATGACCAAAAAATAAATATTTTATAGGGTTTTTTGCTGCATAACTTTTTTGCAAAACAAATTAGAAAAAAAACAGTTTAAGGGAAAAATGTTGAAAATAAATAGAGTTTTCCAATGCCGTTTTAACAAAAGGTAAGTCAATGGAAAAAAAAGTTGTTTGTTGGGCGTCTCGGTGCCCAGCGTCGTTTTCACTACCAAATATCAAATAACGTCAGTATATTACTTGATAAGCACTATACAGCCCATTCTATATGTAACCAAAAAAAAATAAATGTTCAATAATTTTCCATGAATCGGTGCCGGGGGTCTAACATGATCACACTGTACATTTAGGTGATTCCCATCAACTAATTAAGTATATTTTGTCTGGCTACTGGATAACTCAGATACACAATTTTCTACTGATTCCAAAATTGGAGCATGACTCTAGAATTGGCTCTAAACTTTTAATGTAAGTCCCTCCTGATAATTTTCCCACCAATAGGACCAGAAAACTGTTGAGACACTAAAATAAAATAGAAAGGATGCTTAATATACCATAAATGTGGTACGGTTTAAAACTGGTTTAATATAATTATTTGTAGTATGCTATATCTACAACGACGATACGGCTAGTAAAAATTGAAAAACATTGTTTTCAGTTATGTTTACTTCGTATCGGCAAAGCCAAATCATAAATATTTCCTTTTAAAAACGAATAAATATACAAAGTTTATAAACACAGTTAAGTCATGCAACAAGACAGATAGAACTTACAGTCCAATATCTCAAAGCCAATCCTTATTAAATTGGAATTCTATAAACATTTTATAGAGAATTAATACCGACATAAATTTTCAAATCAAATAAAGTTGGCAAATAATATGCTATTTTACATGCGGTTATTCTGTTTTACTATAAAGAGTAAATAATAAATGGAGAAACCACTATAATCTTAATTATAATGGATTTCTCGGAAAAATTTTAAAATAAATTAAATAAAACACTTTTCATCTGTCAATATGCTCCAGTCAAAAATTTTTAGAAAAAGGAAATGACTTGGTCGACCTGACTACGGTTGTAGATAATGCTATTCTATTCTATTAAAATACGAAAGCGTCAAAAAGTAATCGACTTCTCTCGAAGAAGCGATTCAACTATTCTATCGGCTAGATATTGGCAAAGCAGGATCTATCATGACTAACAAATGGGGAGCAACTATCTAACATTCAAAAATTATATTGACAAAGATGAAAAAGTGGCACCTGGCAATCAGATGTTTAGGGGACGTAAAAACTGATCTGAAAATCACCCTAACACGACATAAACGGGGAACTCAGCCTCTCCAATAAAGAGACCGATTCAATAGTACACTCCCCTATCTTCACAATTTTGGGAATTCTAGGAAGGCTCGCAATTTCTTCAGCATTATAACGCTAGTGGTAAATACAAAAGGGTTTGTTTATTAAAAAAACAGTAGCATATGTATTTTTAAGATTACAGTAAAGATGATGATGTTTTTGGGTCTCTGGGCGCGTCGACAAACTAGGTCATTTAGCGCCCCGCAGTATACAGTTAATTTACAGTAAAGAAGGTTACCAGGTTACCGATAATCATAGTCCACTGCATTAAGTAAGAAACCTATAATAGATAACTCAATATTAGACTAGGCTCTTGAAGATCGACAAATTGACAGGAAAAAGCTTCAGTCTTTAAATAAAAAAAATATTCAGTGTTTATTCACTATATTTAAACAAGGTGTCAGAAGTAAGTCTCAGAAGGTCTAATTTCAGGAATTATACAGATAGAAAAAATTAAATAAATAATTTTGCTGGTCTTAAACAAGGTTGATTTCTTTTCTTATATTTGTAGAGGATATCAAAAAAATATGATCCCTCGCCATTGTATATACATATTTTTAAAGGCAAATTAGACTTTTTGTATATTTCAATTCCTGTAAAGTTATCGTAATATTCAAGAACCTTTTTCATTCATACTTCGAAAGTATATACCAAAATTGTGACTAAAGGATGGGAAAGAAACAGTTATTGAGGATCGTGTGTATTTATTCAGACAGTATGGCCACCGGTTCTTCTCGACACAGGTCAAGGCGAGCTCATAAATCGTATAGCAAGTAAAAAGCGGTGCTGGCTAATCAAGAGGATCGAAACAAATCTTTTTCTTGGGTACCTGGCCATACAAATGTTTTAAAAAATGATTAAACTCATTCTGGGAATTTAGTGCAATATGGGTGGTGGAAGGAATGAGTAGGTTCATGAGACATATAAGGGCACCTAACTCTGCTGAGATTCAAGAGAAAAGACCTGAAGACGGTGACAGAATCCTTACATCTTACTGCCTCCTGAAGAAGCTCTAAATCCCACAGGGATCAAATATGATCTCGATGGCAGGTTAGTGAGTTGGAAAAAGAAGAAACAGTTCTCCATCTGATTATATGTTGCTCGGCCATCACAAGGGCAAGGCAACATACCTAAGATCCTCAATAATGTTGGAACATGAGGGTATCAAAAGTGATTCAACCTAAACCATAAAATGAGGGTGAAGTGCATAACGATCTGTAGTGCTGTAGGCATTCAAGCCTCCTATTAGGCATCAAAGAAAATCTGGTTAAAATTTTAAAAATATTTATTTATATTGCTTTCCAGTCATTCTTAAGATGTTAGGTTTTCAAACTTGAAGAACGTTGATTGTTAGGTACAGGCGCTCTACCTTCATTTAAACAAATAAATGTTTTGTTTTTTGATTGGTTGTCGTTAAAATTTTATAAAATGATACTAGCAAAAATTTACAGTTGTGCTAACAAGCTTGATTTTTAAATCATTATTATTAAATCTCATTTTTTTGTATTCTAAGTTTAGAGACCCATATTTGTTTATATTTTACTTTCGGTCGTTCGTCAACAGGAGGTTGAATTTGGAGAATGTAATCTTGTCTCTTTAAAAATCTTACCTTGCAAATAACACACATTTATCGCTCTATTTAGGTATTTCTTGGTAACGTATGTCATTTTTCCTCTATTACTCTTGAAATATTTGACGCCTACCTGTGTCTAAGCCAATTTTCCCACCTTATACCACACTTTCGTTTAAACATCTGGTTGCTTAAGCTTAACAAGACAAACGTTTACTGAAGTTGACTCAAACTAGGTTAATAATGTGGATAATTGACCACTTGAAAAGCCTAGTGCTATTGTTAAGACATGCCACTAATATACCAGTAGTAGTTCTTCCCGTTTATACCCCTATCATTCCGTTTTTTCTCAATCTAATAACTCTATAATTTTGTCCCATTCGTTTCTACCTATTTATTTTTTGATCATCTTCTTATTTGTATTTCTTTCATTAGTCCTCTCTTCCCTATCCTTTACCTTTGCCAGGATCGTCGTCAAATCTACTTATCTCTCTCCTTTTTTATGAGTTTTTTCACTTGATGGTCGTAGTGTTCTTTGTTTGTTTGAGAGTTTTTCTTGCTTCAATGTCCCATTTATATTCTCTTCTTCTTGGATTATGATTTTTTGATATCCATTATTACTCTTTTTCCATTCATTCCCTCGTTCTCTGCTATATGCTTCAATTTCTTTTTTGAATTTCCCGTTCATCTTTTGTTAAATCGTTGTTTATGTAAAACTCTCCTTAGATTTATTCTAATTTTTCATCACAGCTTCTTTATCTCCCGTGCTTGCAAGTCCTATCTTGTATTATATAGTCGCTCTATTTTTTATCACATCTTTAATCTGTACTTTTGTGTCCATACTCCTCTCCATAAAATGTTCTACACCCATTTTCAGATCTGGTTGGCTATTCGCTTCAAATCTCATTCGCGATATTACAATATTAATTCCTTATGTTGTCTTTTTTCCCAGCCTATTCATCTTCAATCCATACTTCTCATATTTTTTTTAATTATCTTATTTTTCTCTTTCAATACTTCATTCTCCTTTCTTAGTTCCTTCAACTCTTGAGTGGTATCTCTTCTGATCTTATTTTTATTTCCTTTATATCTGGACATTAGCTCTCTGATCATTTCTGTCAAATTGTCTATCTTATCTACTCTTTCGTTTGTCTCTTTCTGTGGTGTGTTTTATCAGCTTTTTTATCTTCTTGAATAATCCCATTGGCTCTTCTTTTTCTTCGATTCTTCCTCTTCACTATCCATTGTTCTTTCTGTTATAAAAAACTTTACGTGTGCTCCTCGTAAATTCCATTTTCAAAGAAGGGAGGAGAGGAGGGAGAAAGAAAAAAAAAAAAAAAACTGTTGTTTATACTTCTTATCACCGTTCTCCGGGGGTTCGCTCACCTTAAACGTAGTAAAACGGTCAAGGTCGTCGCTTATCGTTTCGTTAGCTTCATACAATTTTCACAGAATTATTTCATAAACCTCTAAATTTTTTACTTATTTGTCTTAATTCTAACACTACACTTTGCTTTATTTCTAGTCTCTCTCGTTTGCAATCGACAAAATAATAAAATATATCGTACCGTAATAATGCTCGTTGAGCAAGTTGACCATTGCTGGGCGTTCTATTCACATGCACACACTTAGCGATCCGAAACTCAACTTTACATTGCATATATATATATATTTATTTTATATATATATATATATATATATATATATATATATATATATATATATATCAAGCATTTTCGAGAAATCTCCAAATGAGAGCGACACTGTCATATACAATAAAATTACCATTAAAACTTTAATTGTAAGACAGTTAAAATCCGTTATTATAACGTTATTGAATATTTAAATATGTGGTGATTTCTTGAATTAATTGTTCGAATTTTTTGTTCATCTAATAATCTACTGTTCTATATTGGTATCTATATTTACATTTTCATCATCATCATTAGCGTATTCCAGCCATAGTCGGATGTAAACCTTCCCATATTATCTCCACGAGCTTTGTTGTTTGCTTCTTGCTTCCAGTCGTGTCCTACTAATTTGTTTGTGTCGTCAGTCCATTTACATTTTACTTATTATAAATATATATATATATATATATATATATATATATATTATATATTATATATATATATTATATATATATATATACGAGTATATATAAGAAAGAGGAAGGACAGTAACAGGGTACTGGCAACAAAACAATCCTTAAGTTTAACTACTGGGGAAACGCGCTTATAAGGAGAAGAGATGAGCAATCAAAGATCTAAAGGCTCTAGTATCTGCTTTTTATTTTTATTATCGAGCTTTCGCTGCCTAATGGTAGCTTCTTCTGGATTCTAAAAATGCAAACCAGGTACGGAAAATAAACGTTTTGGGTTTATTTTTTGTACCTGGTTTGTATTTTTAGATTCCACAAGAAGCTACCATTAGGCAGCGAAAAGCTCGATAATAAAAATAAAAAGCAGATACTACAGCCTTTAGACCTTTGATTGCTCATCTTCTTCTCCTTATAAGGGCGTTTCCCAGTAGTTAAACTTAGGAATATATATATATATAATATATATATATATATATATATATATATATATTATATATATATATATATATATATATATATATAAATGTCCATGAACGGCCCCAATCAGTATCTTAAGGTTGTAGTAGTATGTATAAGTATAATTATGAACTTGTTAATCGTAAAAAACCTCATCACTCATTGAAAGAGTTAATCCCTAATAAAGCGGGAAGGTGAACAATAAAAAAAAAATCAGCCCACTTTTAAAATTTAATCTTAAATTAAATAATAAATAACTGGCCAAGTGGAAGTCGGACTTGCGCAATTAGTGTTCCGTACGTTGATTGCTTTTAAAATAAAAATTTTTGTTACGGAGGTATAAAAATGATCAACGACTTCACAAAATACACCCCAAATGAGTTTTCAACAAAGTTTGTTTCCGATCTTCGTTGAAAATTGATAACTTTGAAATTTTTATTTTTTTTTTATATATGTACCAGATAAATTATTTAAGGTAATGCACTCGCGATAATTTTCGTTAAATCTACACCTGTGGAGAACATTCGAGAATTTTTTCAAAATTTTCTGATTAGTATTTTTTGAGATTAGGAGGGGATAGGGATTTTTGGCAATTCTTTAAAAATAATACAAAAAAAGTGTGCGTAAGTATTACATTATATATATTTTTGAACTCGGGTTTTTCACAAGCTCTCGTTTGACACTCCTCTTGATGACCTGGTAATTTTTTTTTACTTTCTATTTCACCCCCCAAAACTAACCCTTCAATATAACTTTCAAAACTACGCTGCTCTGATGGGGCCATCAATCCCTATATTAGTACCAAATTTCAACTTTCTTTGTTAAATAGTTTCAGAGAAATTGAGTTGTCACAAACGGACAGACAAACAGTCAGACAGACGGACGGACAGACAGACGGACAGAGACCGAAGTGATCTTATAAAGGTTCCATATGAAGAACCACTAAAAATATTGTCTTTTATGTAATTATACACTTAACCATTTGTGATGCACGAGCCCATGAATGCCATCTTTTTCTAAAGGGAGCTCTCGAATATTTATTGGGTCACAAAACTGTTATGTATTAATTTAACAATTGATCGAAAATGAGATGGAATAACACTTACTTCTTTTGCGAAGTCACTATATAGTTTTCTGAGTTTTATTTACGTACGCTAAACATATGTTTCTTTTATATCTGGAATTTTATTTTATTACTGTGATTTAGCTATTACGACTACATGCTTTAAGTTGCTAAAAGGAAATTCAAGAATTTTTTGCGGACCAATAAAAATTGAGAAAAACTAATAAAAAATATAATGATTTTTATTTTCAATGCAAATATTATAAATTATGGAAAGAAAATTTTGCATTCTTTTTTTTATATTATATAAAACAATATTTTGTTCTATTATTTAAGTTGATTCATCATGAATACGTAGGTGGCACATTATGACAATCTATGTGTGGGCACCTGTAAAATTATTAATTTTTTTACTGTGGAATAACAATAGAAGGTATAACATGATTACCATTTCCGGGCATGATAAATTAAAAACAAGTTAGGAAGTAATAAATGAAAAAAGTCTACTTTTGTTTCTATAATGTGCATAATGATGCTTTAGTATTTTGTTAAATGTTTAAACTTTTGGATGTCAAATCATTTTAGAAGCTTAACATGGCCTAATTATAGTGAAGTTATTCTTTTTATTTCCTGTGCTTTAGTATTTGGAAGAAAAAAATCACTGTTGTCACGATAACTCTAGAAACAAATAGAAAATGTAAAAAAATTTGTACACATATAAAAGATGAAGCAGGAAAGGAACCTAAGGTTTTTAAGCAATACCATTTCAAGGCAAAAGTGTGAAAATAAATAAATTCTGTTTAGTGTCAATAGTATTATGGATATATTTTCAGGGTTTTAGTTAAGATAATTTAAAAAAAGTGTTAGCACTATTATTTATTATAACACGTTTAAGGAGCTAAAGTAATTGAGGTAAGAGTTAGGTTTGATTCGAATATATCGTATTATATATCCTATTCAGGGCGTTTAAAATTCGAGAAACTTCGTAAAGTTACAAGAGTATTCAGAGAATGTTCTTGATTACATAATAAAAAATCTGAAGTATAATTATTTATAGTAAAATAAATAGGAGTTAAATGGGGGTAAAAGGGGATTGCGTTTAATATATCATGTTTAGGTCCACTTTGAGGTTCCTGAAATAAAGAAATCTAAAAATTATTTAATAACTGTTTTTGAAAAATTGCAGTTTCCAGTTATATATATTTCTAAAGCCCCTCCTCGGCTCAGCTTTTTTTGATAATTAATATACGTCCATAAAGAATTCATTTTAGCAAGGAAAGTACTGAGTATGTGTGTGCGTGTGTGTATGTGTATGTATATGTTATGTTTTGGCACTAGCTATAAACCAAGTGGCCAGCTGTTTTATTTTTTTTTTTGTCAAAAATTGTAAATCACTTTATTAATTTATTTTGAAGAAACTTGTATTTTTATTTGCTTAAAGTGTTTTCACACTATCTTTTTCTAATAATAGTCTTAACAGATATATTTTCAAATATGCCACAATAAAACTCAGTAAAATGGAAATAGTAAGAATATATAAAAATTACAAAAATTGCAGATACCTGATTTACGCGGCGTTTCCATTTATATGAGCTATCTAGAGTCATTAATTATCATTTATTGAGTATAAAACCAAAAGTTTTTAATTGTCCTAGTGACAACACTGTTTGTAATTTAGATTCCTCATTAAAGTTCTCAATCAATATCAAGAATTGCTCTGATTATCGAGAATTTTGAGAAATGTATTGTGCTTTATTATATATATATATATATATATATATATATATATATATATATATATATAGATATATATATATATATATATATATATGTATATATATATATATATTATATATATATATATATATATGTATATATATATATATATATATATATATATATATATATATATATATATATATATATATATATATATATATATATAACTAAAATGTCTCACAGTATTGAATTCGTTTTAGAACGTCCTTTCTGATATTAAAAGGATCATAGACTCATTTTCTTTCATTTATTTTCCATAGTCAACAAACTGCTTTTATAATTAAAATTTCTATGAATTTTTACAAAGGTCAAATAATAATAGCTCAATAACTGTTACAGCCTTCATAGACGAACTATGTGTTTTGAAGTTAAAAAGAAGAGGACGAAAAAGTAGAGGAAAAAAAAAACCGGTCAAGTGCAAGTTGAACTTGCACAATTAGTGTTCCGTACGTTGATTGTTTTTAAAATAAAAAATTTTGTTAGGGTGGTATAAAAAATGATCAGTGACTTCACAAAACACACCTCAAAGGAGTTTTCAACAAAGGTTGTTTCCAATCTTTACTGAAAACTGGTGACCTTGAAATTTTGTTTTTTTTTCATATACCAAATAAATTATTAAAGGTAATGCACTCGTGATAATTTTCGTTCAATCTACACCCCGTGGAGAATATTCCAGAATTTTTTCAAAATTTTTTGATCATTACTTTTCGAGATAAGGTAGGGGACAGCGATTTTTTAAAAGTAATACGAAGAAAAAGTGTGCGCAAGTATTACATTATATACGAGTATGTATATATATATTTATATATTATATATATATATATATATATATATATTATATATATACATATAATATATATATATATCATATATATACATATATATATATATATATATATATATATATATATATATATATATTATATATATATATATATATATATATATATATTATATATATATATCTACATATATATATATATATATATATATATATATATATATATATATATATATATATATATATATACATACATATATATATATATATATACTATATATATATATATATATATATATATATATATATATATATATATATATATACATATATATATATATTATATATATATATATATATATATATATATATATATATATATATATATATACCTATATATATAATATATATATATATATATATATATATATATATATATATATATATATATATATTTTTACTCGTGTTTTCACAAGCTTTCATTGGACATCACACTCGATGACCTAGTAAAAAAAATTTTTTTCACTTCCGATTTCACCCCTCAAAAACGAACCCCTTAAGTCAAAATTTTTTATGTTACGGTGGTATAAAATGATCAGTGACTTCACAAAACACACGCCAAATACGTTTTTAACAAAGTTTGTTTCCAATCTTTCACTGAAATCTGATGACCTTGAAATTTTTGTTTTTTTTATATACCATATAAATTATTAAAGGTAATGCACTCGTGATAATTTTCGTTCAATCTATACCCCGTGGAGAATATTCCAGAATTTTTTCGAAATTTTTTGATAAGTACTTTTCGAGATAAGGCCCGGGACAGCGA
>CM032449.1:114332742-114337742 GCA_019049505.1 Pachyrhynchus sulphureomaculatus | reverse complement strand
CAGACAGACAGACAGACAGACAGACAGACAGACAGACAGACAGACAGACAGACAGACAGACAGACAGACAGACAGACAGACAGACAGACAGACAGACAGACAGACAGACAGACAGACAGACAGACAGACAGACAGACAGACAGACAGACAGACAGACAGGACAGACAGACAGACAGACAGACAGACAGACAGACAGACAGACAGACAGACAGACAGACAGACAGACAGACAGACAGACAGACAGACAGACAGACAGACAGACAGACAGACAGACAGACAGACAGACAGACAGACAGACAGACAGACAGACAGACAGACAGACAGACAGACAGACAGACAGACAGACAGACAGACAGACAGACAGACAGACAGACAGACAGACAGACAGACAGACAGACAGACAGACAGACAGACAGACAGACAGACAGACAGACAGACAGACAGACAGACAGACAGACAGACAGACAGACAGACAGACAGACAGACAGACAGACAGACAGACAGACAGACAGACAGACAGACAGACAGACAGACAGACAGACAGACAGACAGACAGACAGACAGACAGACAGACAGACAGACAGACAGACAGACAGACAGACAGACAGACAGACAGACAGACAGACAGACAGACAGACAGACAGACAGACAGACAGACAGACAGACAGACAGACAGACAGACAGACAGACAGACAGACAGACAGACAGACAGACAGACAGACAGACAGACAGACAGACAGACAGACAGACAGACAGACAGACAGACTAGACAGACAGACAGACAGACAGACAGACAGACAGACAGACAGACAGACAGACAGACAGACAGACAGACAGACAGACAGACAGACAGACAGACAGACAGACAGACAGACAGACAGACAGACAGACAGACAGACAGACACCGAAGTGATCTTATAAGTGTTCCCGTACGGAACACTAAAAATGACTAATATAGTTAAATGTTAATATGGCATTTATTTTGTAGATCAATATAGTTCTTAATCTTCTGAAAAAAATTTTGTCACGAACATAGAGAAAATCTGTCAGAAAGTTTTTATACCATAGCTCTAGTTTAGAGGATCGGAAAATCACAGTTTACGAAGTTGACAGAAACTCACCACATTTTATTGAAACGTTCATAATAATAAAGTTGGACCCTGGAGATATCCTGGTTAGTTCTGTTTTAAATTATTCTATTAACATTTAGAATATAACTCTGGATTAACTGGATAACAATTATTATTTCGAACCCGAAAGCTTTACACTTCACAACAACTGGTAAATCTTTACAAAGCTCAAATTCGACTAACTATGGAATACTGCTCCCATGTTTGGGGCTCCGCTCCCAAACACACACTGCATTTGTTGGATTCAATTTACAGCGATTCAAGAACAACGTGAATCGCCTTTTCCGCACACATGCCGCTACTGGAGCACTTTAGGGACTTCCCTGTATCACGTGTGTTAGACCCATAAAAAAAAGATATTTAGATAAAATAACATGTTTAGCAGGTTTAATACAAATATGTCTCTTGTCTACATACTTCATATTCCGAGCAACAAGTAAAAAAGTTTTCAGGAGTCGCCATAGAGTCTCCGCGATTCACAGCATTTGAGAATATTTTCACAGAAGCCCCCCCTTAAAAAAAGTTAACTACCTAGCCCGTGAAACAAAATTTTGATAAAAAAATGTAAACATGATATCCGTTAATTAGTAAAAAACACCTGAAACGTTTTTCGGACCACCTCAGCAACATATAGGCATAATTGAAAAATGAATTAAATAGTGCTCCTCTTCTATTAGGTATTCAGATATTGATACAATCCTACAACAACTAATCACACGCCTAATCAACGTTACGTCCAACATCGTTATAGGCAAATTATATGTTATCGAATGGTGAAAGTTCGATCGGCGAGAAATGTCTCACATAAAAGATGTTCCAATTGACAAGAACAAGAGTATTACAACAACAAAGAACCAATAGAGAAAGAAAGAGAGAGAGGAGCGCAAACATAGCACAAAATTTCACACATCTAGAATAGGGAAATTGCTACATGAAATAAAAGCCAAAAGAAGATTGCAAAAGGAAAAATAAAGTAAAGCACAAGAAACTCAATAACCAATTAACAACATTAAACAAACTGATAACGATTCTAAACAGTAAAATATTCAACACTCCTGAGGAGAACGGAGACCGTCTCTGAAATAACACGACAGCAGCTATATAGAAAGAAATTCCGTCAGGAACGAAGCAAATACAATATTTTTTTTTATGGGTCTAGCACACGTGCTACAGGGAAGTCCCTAAAGCTCTACAGGAGCGACACATGTGCGGAGAAAAGCGATTCACGTTGTTCTTGAATCGCTGTAAATTGTACTCGGTGGGAAAACACAGTCCTGGGCTAATTATTCCAAAGGGATGATGTCCTCCATATAAAAGACTACTTGAAAAGCGTTGTACGAGAAGTATTAAGCTGAACCTCATACGGATGTGGATTATTAGCGCAAACGTGTACTTCTAACATGCACCGATCTGGGAGGAATAAAGCGGGCCACATCCTTTGAACACTTTCCAGGAAAATACTTGTAGAATAGGCTTAAGTCGCCAACCGTTCTTCGATGTTCCAGCGAATCAAGGCCGCTGGTCAGTTTCGGGTCTCCAATCAGACGAACAGCTCTTCTCTGAATAGAATTCAACAAATGCAGTGTATGTTTGGGAGCGGAACTCCAAACATACGAGCAGTATTCCATAGTTGGTCAAATTTGAGCATTGTAAAGAACTAACACTTGTTGTGGAGTGTAAAGCTTTCTGGTTCGAAATAACATTTCCAACTTTTGAGAAGCTCTCCTTGCTATGCCTGCGACGTGTTCGTGCCAGGACATATTTGCTCCCAAATTAACGCCCAACAAATTGAGTGTTGTTAGAGGAATGGAGTGCCCCGACATAACTATGTCGGGGTCAGCAACGTTAGCTTTTTTAGAAAAAACTGCCGCCTGGGTTTTTGCAGCGTTAAATTCCACTTGCTTACTGTCACCCCAGGATAGAATTTCTTCCAGGTCTTTGTTAAGTTGAATGACTTCCTGTTGTCTGCGGATGTTCGTCTGAGTGGCCGATGTCCGAGCGTTCAAAGTGAGTGAAGAGATAAGTGTACTGTCACCTGCAAAGCTGTAGATTGGATCCTCGGTCTTTTCCAGCAGATTGTTAATATAAATGAGAAAGAGAGTAGGAGAAAAATGGAGCAAGAAAGTATGGAGCCTTGGGGTACACCGGCGTTGATAGAGAAGGTGTTAGAAGGAAATCCGTCGGCTGCCACTCGTAAAGACCGCTCTCTGAGGAAACATGAGAGCCACAAACAGAACTTTTCAGACATACCGTAAGAACGTAGCTTAGCCAACAGTCCATCGTGCCAAACACGGTCGAATGCCTTATGTCATCTGTTTTTAACCACCAATTCGGAGATTTGCACGGTCAGCGTAAATCCGCCGTTAGGTTCTTTTGACCAGGTACTTTCGACATTGAGTATCCTACCAATCAGTGACAGAGAAGCGCCTAAACCGCGCAAGATTTGGTACTACAAATCTGCTAAATGGTAAGATCTCATGGAATATTTTCGAACTTTCCCTTGGTTAGACGTTTGTTTTCGATCCAACGACCATTTGACTGCGCCAGGGAGAATTTCCCATGTTATTTTGGCCGGTATGGAGGCTTACATCCCTTTTTCGAAGAAATGCCCTTCCAACAGCAAGCCTTGATTTGACCGAAAATGCAAAGAAGCTATTGCTTCTAAACATCTTGCCTGCCGACAATGGCGTGAAAATCCTAACACCATAAACCGTAACACCTTTGTTCGTGCCAGGAACGGATGCAAAAGAATTATCGACGAAACCAAGGAGGCACACAGTCAACGAATTAGAAACAAAATTCTCGCTTGTCCCAACAATTCCAGGTCCTTTTGGTCAGTCGCTAAGGCAGTTAGTCAAATTTTCACCAAATCCACCATACCACCACCCACACGGCCAGATAATTCTATTGCAACGACACCTGTTGAGAAAGCGAACTTGTTGGCTGAACTCTTTGCTTCACATTCTACTGTCAATTTCCAAGGAAAAACACCACCTACTATTCCCATAGTGCAGTCAAGGATAAAACGTATTTTAATGAAGCTAGACACCGAAAAAGCTTTTGGCGCTGACGGAATATCTGCCATAGTTCTCAAAAACTGTGCGAGGGAACTAACACCTGTTTTCTGTAGACTTTTCAGGGGAAGAAAGGGAATATTTCCTTCCTGCTGGAAATGTGCCACAGTTCAGCCGATACCTAAAAAAGGCAAGAAGATCTTGCCAAATAACTACCGACCAATCACACTGCTTTCAATAATATCGAAAGTCATGGAAAAGGCTATCAATCAGCATCTTCTAAATATCTTGGAGGATTCAACATTATTAGCGATCACCAATATGGCTTTCATAAAAATAGATCTTCTGACTTATGTAACAACACACGTTTGGAACAACGCAATTGAACACTTTGGAGAATCTCGAGCGGTTGCTCCTGACATATCGAAGGTATTCGACCGTGTTTGGCACGATAGGCTGTTGGCTAAGCTACGCTATTATGGTATGTCTAAAAAGTTCTGTTTGTGGCACTCATGTTTCCTCAGAGAGCGTTCTTTACGAGTGGCAGTCTACGAATTTCTTTCTAACACCTTCACTATCAACGCCGGTGTACCTCAAGACTCCATACTGTCTCCTACTCTCATTCTCATCTACATTAACGATCTGCTGGAAAAGACCGAGAATCCAATCTACAGCTTTGCAGATGACAGTACGCTTATCTCTTCATTTACCTTGAACGCTCGAACATCGGCTACTCAGACGAATATCCGCATACAGCAGGAAGTCATTCAACTTAACAAAGACCTGGAAGAAATTCAATCCTGGGGTGACAGTAACCAAGTGGAATTTAATAAAAACCAAGGCGGCAGTTTTTTTT
>CM032449.1:114315242-114327742 GCA_019049505.1 Pachyrhynchus sulphureomaculatus | reverse complement strand
AGAATCACTCATCGCTTGGATCCACCACCATCAATCTCAAGCGCAGCCGACGTAGATGGGGGACAAACACAACCACCAAAGCCAGGCCAGGGCCCGTATGTTTTGCAAGGACAACATGCAACTACCAAGGCTGGCAAACCAAGACAGCGGTTAAAATGGAAGAATGAGATGAACAGGACGGTGATGCGCTGTTACTACACCTCCACCAAACTCGAAACAATAACATCGGGCTACGGACCGGAACTGCACAGACTTTTCTTGACCGAATATCCGCATCTGCAATTACTTGTTTCAGAACAGAGAGTAATAGACCAAAAAAGAGTTATTACCAAGAACAATCGCCTCACACCTTTCGAATTGGAAACCATCAAGGACACAGTGGCTGTTGAACTAAACACAGACCAACCAAACAATAGAAACAATAAAGCAGATACCGAACCAGCCTCACACACACAACCATCTAGTCGAACACAACAAGACCCAAAACCCAGGAGGAGCATAACGCAAAATAATATTACAAGGCAAATAGCAAGTACCGCGGAACACCATATCACAGACAACAAAATGAATCACTCGCCACCCTCAACAACATCCACACAACATCGTGCCGAATCACCTCTCATACAAACACTCAAAGCAAAAATGGAATCACATCTAGCTCGATGGTCAGGCACCGACCCCACAACAAGAAATCCCATCCCTCGTTTAATCTTCAAACAGAGCACGCAACCAATCCTCAACACACCAAAAAGCACATAATACCTCAGTATATAACAGACTTAAGCACAATCGAAGACATCCACACAATAATATACGCAGCAGCAAACACAAAATGATCAAAAACTACCTCAACGACAAAGAAACCCCAACAGCAGGAAACCTAAATTCAAATGGCAAATAAGAATAGAAAACAAAATCAACAACATCAGGAGAGATCTAGGACATCTTACCCAGTTTATAAGCGGAAACGCGTCCAAACGTGTCACACAGGGAGTAAACAAGATCAAAGCTAAGTCTCCCAACAGAACACTGCCTCGATACCTTGAAACAAAAACTATCTGTATATGCCGCAAGACTCCGTAGATACAAAGAATCAAACGAGAGGAAAGACACCAACAATCTCTTCCGAAGAAGCGAAAAACACTTCTACCGGAAAACTATGTACAACAAACAGACAGAAGTGACTGAACCACCAAACAAATAAGAACTCACGGATTATTGGAAAAGTATCTGATCAGAACCCAAACTACACAATAATAACAGCATATGGATCAAAGCCGAAGAAGACAAACATAAACATGTGACAGAACAAGAAAATTTCACATTAAATACACAAGAAATTACAGAAACTATCAAACACACACACACAACTGGAAATGTCCTGGAATAGACAATATACAAAAAACTTCTGGTACAAACAGTTTACCACCACACATGAAGCACTCACACACCAAATCAACAAAGCCATTCTACAAACCACACACATTTCCTACTTTCCTTACACAAGGAATAACATACGTTATACCCAAAAGCTCAGACACCACAAACCCGTCAAACTACCGACCTATCACCTGTCTTCCAACCCTATACAAGATCATCATAGTCACTATTTCCAAGAAAATAGAACAACACCTAACAGACAAAAAAATATTCTCACAGAAGAGCAGAAGGGATGCAGGAAAAATAGTCGAGGATGCAAAGAACAGCTGATCATAGATATCGTGATTATGGGACAAACCAGAAAAGAACACAGAAACCTTCACATCAGTTACATAGACTATAAAAAAAAAGCCTTCGACTCCATTCCCCACAGCTGGTTAATCAGAGCCCTAGAAATCTATAAAATCAACCAACACCTCAGGCAGTTTCTCGCGGAAATTATGAAAACATGGAAAACCAAAATACGCCTAGAAACACAAACCGAACGCATCCAAACAGAAGAGCTGTACATCAGACGGGGTATATTTCAGGGAGACTCGCTCAGCGCTCTATGGTTTTGCTTCTGTCTCAATCCACTCTCAAATATACTAAACAGAACAAAGCATGGCTTCAATATCAGACACCAAAAAGTGAATCAACATAAAATAAACCACCTCCTATATATGGATGACATAAAACTCTACGCTGCCACAAAAACACAGCTGAAAGAACTGCTCAAAATCACAGAAATATTCACCTTAGATGTCAATATGAAATTTGGTATAAGTAAATGCAAAGTGCTCCCCATCAACAAAGGCCAATGGAAGTGCCACCATGAGACAGAAACCATCAAAAATGAAACACTCGATAACATGTTCGACAAAGAAGAAAACATACAAATATCTAGGCTTCCAACAAAGCACCAAACTCAACCACACTCATATCAAAACAGAGCTCCGAACCGAATTCAAAAAACAGACTGACGAAACTTTTACAAACAAAACTCAACTCTAAGAATCTCACTAAAGCCATCAATATGTTCGCTATACCTATACTCACATATTCATTTGGTATCATCAAATGGTCACAAGCAGACGTAGAAAATATTCACATCCCTATACGATCTCAATTCACCAAATACAGGAAATTATACCCCAACGCATGCAAATAAAGACTTACCATCGAGAGGAAGGCAGGAGGAAGAGGAATTATAGACATCAGATCATTACACACAAAACAAATACAAGCACTTAGGAAATTTTTTTCACAGCAAGCAAACCCAGCCTCCACACAGCGACAGTGAAAGCAGACCAAAACTACACACCTCTCGACTTATCCCGGGCAGACCGCTCAGCAGACACACACAGTCACACCCAATTACAAACAGGAAAAGATGAAAACGTGGTCAGAGAAAACACTCCACGGGAAAACACAGATACCACATAGAATAAGACCACGTAAATAAAAAACAATCATACACCTGGTTACAGGATGGGCAGCTATTCCCTGAAACAGAAGGCTTCTTACTTGCCATCCAGGATAAAGTCATATTAGCCAGAAACTACCAAAAGCATATCATCAAAGACCCGACTATTGCAGAGGATAGATGTAGGAAATGCCACCAGCAGAAAGAAACGATCGAACACATAACGAGCGGATGTAAAATATTGGCCGGAACAGAGTACACAACCAGGCATGATTCAGCTGCCAAAGTGGTTCACCAAGCACTAGCCACAACATACAAACTCATAGAAAACACAGATCCATACTACAAATACACACCAACATCCATACTTGAAAATAAAGATTACAAGCTCTACTGGGACATCAGTATCCATACAGATAAAACAGTCTCCGCCAATAGACCCCGATATTACATTTCAGTGCAAAAAAGGAAAAGTCACCTATCTAATTGACATAGCTGTCCCCAACGACACAAACATCCAAACGAAATACACAGAAAAATTTCCAAATACACAGACCTTGCAACGGCAATAAAAAGGCTATGGAAACAAGAAGAAGTCATCATTGTCCCCCCTCATTATATCAGCCACAGGCCTTACACCAATAACATTCACACCACATTTAGTGCAATTAGGACTCAACACAAACATACACAAAAACATTCAGAAAGTCAGTGATTTTGAAAACATGTAACATTGTCAGGTCATTCCTTAATACATAATGGTAATAGCGTTTTGTGCTGACTTGGTTTTGGCCCGTCAGCCAAACATGGAACCACATTGATCAAATGTGAGAAAGAAGAACTTTTTGTAATAATAATAATAATAATAGCTTTATTAATCAACAGTTACCCATTAATAGGGTAAATATTTAGACATTTACATATTCAATGATTGAACCTTGTGGAACGCCTGAGGTAGCCACAAATCTTTCTGATGTGAATCCGTTGTAGGCTACAAACTGAGTTCAATTAAACAAGTAAAAACTTATAAGAGCCCTCACACCATCAGTGAAACTAAAGAAATACAACTTATTGATGAGAATTATACATATCATGTAATCCACTTTAGCAGAGCTGCGAGTATATGCAGGCAAATTAAAAGCTTTTCGTAAACCTTAACTGAAGAAAAGTTTCTGCAAAAAATTCATCTATTAAATTTGGAATATTATCAATAATATCGTAGTTTACAATAAATTTCTAATAAATTCTGTAAAAATTTTAAGTCATTAGAATATTTTGAAAATATTTACACTTTTATATTCATTGTTGCAATATTAATATCACCACATAAAATTTAAGTTCTGTAGTCTACTATCTATTACTACGTATTAAAATGCTTATAATCTAACGAATGGTCTATTTTACTACGTATTACTGCTCACTAATTAGTCTGTGTATTACGTACAATCTTAACTTATGGCTACTGGTCCAGTACTTAAAACTTTAAGATACTAAACGTTATTAATTCGTATTTACAACAACCTTTGTATTTTATTTACTGCAATTAAATTTTATAATGGTTATGTAAATCTATTATCTATATAATAGTAATAGAGTTTTATAGGCTTTAAAGCAATTATTGCGGCATAATATTTCTTTCAAAGAATTCTTTCTGGTTACTAGCTAGAAATCTCCGTATTTTGTCTTTCTCGTGTGAATATTCGCCGGATGATTCACTAAAATTGGAAACTGCTCTAATTTCGCCATTGAGGGTTTAAATTAGTTAAAACATTAATAAAGGAAAATTAAGAAATTGAACAGCAAAAGATCAGAAAATTCCTTTTCGTTTATAATTATGCTATTCAGTATATATCACCACTACACAAAACACTTTATTTTTGCACTAGACATGCGTTTCGCTAACCATGTTAGCTTCATCAGGAGCGATGATTGACAGTCAATCATCGCTCCTGATGAAGCTAACATAGTTAGCGAAACACGCGTAGAGTGCAAAAATAAAGTGACTGTCAATCATCGCTCCTGATGAAGCTAACATAGTTAGCGAAACGCGTGTCGAGTGCAAAAATAAAGTGTTTTGTGTAGTGATGATATATACTGAGTAGTATCATTGTGCCAAAGATTCCACATTCCCAACTTAGTATAATTATGCTGATAAAAATGAAATATTATTTTCGAATTTTGAATATTAACTTATCACTTAAAGATTAAAGTGAAAACTGGAAGTAAAGGTTCATTTCCCAATTTGTAATTTAATCTTTCTTATAAACTTTGGTAGGAGTTTTCATATAAAATATTTGTCAGAAACAATATCAAGCCACAGAGTTATAAATTTGGGAATCCATAACAAATAGACTTGGTATAAGTCTTAGACTCTTTGAGTGAATCTGTTTCTCCGTGCCACGTTTAAGCATACAATTCGATTAAATTGACTTATTTTCAAATTTGAATGTACAGTAATAGTAAGTGCTAAAATAATAAAAAAAATAACCGGTCAAGTGCAAGTTGGACTTGCTTAATTAGTGCGTAGTGATTGCTTTTAAAATAAAAATTTTTGTTACGGAAGTATAAAATGATCAGTGACTTCATGAAACACATCCCAAATGAGTTTTCAACAAAGTTTTTTTCCGATCTTTACTGAAAACTGATGAAATTTTTGTTTTTTTTATATGCCAAATAAATTATTAAAAGTAATGCACTCGTGATAATTTTCGTTCAACCTACACCCTTTAGAGAATTTTTTGAAAATTTTTTGATCAGTACTATTCGAGATAAGTGGGGGGAAGGCGATGTTCGCACTTTTTTGAAAATTCTAAGAAGAGAAGTGTGCGCATATATTACATTATATATATTTACGAACTCCCGTTTTTACAAGCTTTCATTTGGCACCCCACTCGATGACCTACTAAACAATTATTTTATTCACTTACGATTTCACCCCCAAAACTAACCCTTTGAGTAAAAATTTAACTTTTAAAACTACACGGCTCTGATGAGGCCATCAACTCCTATATAAGTGCTAAATTTCATTTTTAGTGTTCCGTACGGAACACTTATAAGATCACTTCGGTGTCTGTCTGTCTGTCTGTCTGTCTGTCACATCCGATTTTCTCCGAAACTATTTGACATAGAAAGGTGAAATTTGGTAATAATATAGGAATTGATGGCCTCATCAGAGCCATGTAGTTTTGAGAATTAAATTTTCACTTAAGGGGTTAGTTTTGGGGGGTGAATCGGAAGTGAAAAAAAATATATTTTTACTAGGTCATCGAGTGTGGTGTCAAATGAAAGCTTGTGAAAACACGAGTAAAATATATATATATATATATATATATATATATATATATATAATATTATACTTGCGTTTTCACTTTTCTTTGTATTATTTTTAAAAATTCGCGAAAAAATCGCTGTCCCGGGCCTTATCTCGAAAAGTACTTATCAAAAAATTTCGAAAAAATTCTGGAATATTCTCCACGGAGTGTAGATTGAACGAAAATTATCACGAGTGCATTACCTTTAATAATTTATATGGTATATAAAAAAAACAAAAATTTCAAGGTCATCAGATTTCAGTAAAGATTGGAAACAAACTTTGTTAAAAACTCATTTGAGGTGTGTTTTGTGAAGTCATTGATCATTTTATACCACCGTAACATAAATTTTGACTTAAGGGGTTCGTTTTTGAGGGTGAAATCGGAAGTGAAAAAAAATTTTTTTTACTAGGTCATCGAGTGTGGTGTCAAATGAAAGCTTGTGAAAACACCAGTAAAAAATATATATATATAATGTATTACTTGCGCACACTTTTCTTCGTATTACTTTTAAAAAATCACTGTCCCCTACCTTATCTCGAAAAGTACTGATCAAAAAATTTTGAAAAAATTCTGAAATATTCTCCACTGGGTATAGATTGAACGAAAATTATCACGAGTGCATTACCTTTAATAATTGATTTGGTATATAAAAAAAAAACAAAATTCCAAGGTCACCAGTTTTCAGCAAAGATTGGAAACAAACTTTGTTGAAAACTCATTTGGGGTGTGTTTTGTGAAGTCACTGATCGTTTTATATCACCCTAACAAAAAAATTTTATTTTAAAAACAATCAACGTACGGAACACTAATTGTGCAAGTTCAACTTGCACTTGACCGGTTTTTCTATATCAAATAGTTTCGGAGAAAATCGGGTGTGACAGACAGACAGGCACACGGACACCGAAGTGATCTTATAAGTGTTCCGTACGGAACACTGTTAGCAATATAAATAACTAAAATATTAAATAAGTTTTAAAAAATATTATTTTTGCGGACTTAGCATACACATCACGAAGATATGAGGTTTTCCATATAAAAGACTTGCTTGAAAGGGTTGTACGAGGAGTGACAAACTGAAACTTATACGAATATGATGCATTAGCGCGACGTGTACTCGTATTCCTGGCATGCACCGCTTTGGGAGAAATTCAACGGGCTACATCCATCGAACACTTTCCATTAAAGTACTTGTGAAATAGACTCACGTCGCGAATCGTTCTTCGATGTTCCAAAGAATCAAGGTCGATAGTGAGTTCTGCATCGCTCATAGCTCTCTTTAAAATAAAAATCAAGCAAATCAGTGTATGTTTGGTAGCACAGCCCAAAACATGGGAGCAGTATTCCACCGTAGGTCAATTATGACGTTTGTACAGACTTATTAGTTGTTGTAGAGTGTAACGCTTTCTAGTTCGAAATAGTAATCCCGGTTATTGAAAAGCTGTCTTTGCAATGCTTACAACATGTTTATGCTAAGACTTATTTGCTTCCAGGTTAACGCCCAGCAAATTGAGCGACGATGCTAGAGGAATGGAGTGTTTCGAATAAATAACTATGTCGGGTTCCGCAACGTACAGTACACCTTTTAAGAAAAATTGCAGCTTGAATTTGGGTATCGATAAATTCTACTTGATTACTGTAGCCCCAAGACAGACTTTCCCCCAGGTCTTTGTTAAATTGAACGACTTCGTGCTGTCTGCGTATGTTTCCATAAGTTCGAGTATTCAAAGTGAATGCAAAGACAAGCGTACTGTAATCTGCCAAGCTGTAGATTGGATTCCTAGTCTTTTCCAGCATATAGTTAAAGTAAATCAAAAAGGGAGTAGGTGGGCTATACCGGCGTTGATAGTGAAGTTACTAGAAATAAATGGCAAGGAAGAGGACAAAAAGAAAATATACATCGTAGAAACTTAACCAGTTTTATTTAGCGACAGCCTATTAGCTTGCTACTTGGCTATTGAACATGCCACATACAAGACTGATTCTTTCTAGTGCTTATGTCATTGCTTAACATGATTGCTGATTTTAAGGTTTGGGGGTTCTTGTTTTTTACTAACATGTTATTTGTCAAAAGAAAGTTATAACTTATTTTTATGTTGTTTTTTGTACTTCTTTAAAAATCAGTGAATATTTATAACTAAAATGAACAGCAGAAGAAGCTACATCGCTATCAACAGTTAATAATTTACAGGAACTTGTACTTATTACTTGCCAATTGCTTTGATACTATATATTACGAGAATAATGCTAACTGATACTGCTACCATTATTAAATATATATTGGTATACTATATGTTTCGCTTTTCGAGTAAACTCTTTTTAATATAATTTTCCTGTTCATTGATTCTAATATTTAATGCTTGTAAAATTTATTACATTCTCCAGATATTTAATAGATAGCAGTTTTTAATTTTTGATTGTTATTAAATAGCTCTTTATAAATGGTATTAATAGTCCTATGTGTTATAAATATTATTTTAATGTTAAATTTATCTCATATTATCTTCATTTTATGTGATATGTCAGGAATATAAGGTATGTTGTGATTTATATATATATATATATATATATATATATATATATATATATATATATATATATAGTGACTCACAGCTTAAATGATGCAGTCGCTATAAGAAAAGACTAACTAGTCTCAGTGCCTCTTTATTTATTTGCAAAAAACAACTTATTGAATTTAAATTAGTAAAGAGTCTTCTAAAAAAGTATGAATTACTTTTTGTCTTAAATATACCTTAGTTAATTAACAATAAATAATTAATCAAATCATATGCAATTTTAACGTCACAGCTTAAATGATGCAAAATAACAACAGGGGTCAAAACTTATCGCATTTTGAAATTTACGAAGGCGGCGTTGCTTTGATTTCTTAGTGCAATTGTTTTCTGTTTAGTTTGACATTTTTTTCATTCAATAAAACGAAATTGTTTAAGAATGGGTCGTCGAACTAGAATTTCTGAGAGAAATTTAATTATTACTCCTTACAGGAATGGATACAGCCAAAGAGACATAGCCAAAATGGTAAATAAATGTCCGTCAACTGTTCAGCATATCATTGAACGTTACCGGAATGAAAATAGAGTCGAGAATAAGTCAAGATTGGCTCCAAATAAGATCTTCAATGAACGTGAAGAAAGATGGATTTTAAGAGAGGTATCAAATAATCCAAAAAAAGTGCGCCAAAGTTGTGCGCCGAGGTGGAAAGACAGTTTGGAAAAAGGTGTAACCCCGAAACAGTTCGACGGATCTTGCGAAATCATAATTTACATGGTCGAACTGCTAGAAATAAGCCTTTCCTTAGCCAAGGAAATAGGCGCGTGAGATTGGAATTTGCCAGAGGGCATATATATATATATATATATATATATATATATATATATATATATATATATATATATATATATATATATATATATATATATATATATCGATAAAGACTTGAACTTCTGGAATTCAGTAATATTTGCTGATGAGACCAAAATAAACTTATTTGGGTCCGATGGAAAAATATCAGTGTGGAGAAAGTCTAACGAAGAATTAAAATTGAAAAATATGAAAGCTACGGTAAAGCACGGTGGAGGTGGAGTAATGTTATGGGGTTGTATGTCATCTGCAGGAGTAGGTAACATGCATTTCGTCGAAGGGAATATGAACCAATATGTGTACTTGGATATACTAAGGCAGCATCTCATCGCTAATGCCCAAAAATTAGATATTGAAAACAATTATCGGTTCTATCACGACAATGATCCAAAGCACACGTCATTTCGAGTCCGCAGTTGGTTGCTTTATAACTGTCCAAATGTTATTAAAACACCAGCCCAGTCACCAGACTTAAATGTAATTGAAAATTTGTGGCTGACATTAAAAAATAAAGTAAATAGTACCCCAACATCAAATAAAACTGAATTAAAAGTAAAAATTACTGAAGCAAGGGACACTATTTCCCCGGAGTATACTAGAAAGTTAGTTGAGTCAATGTCCAGAAGATTACAAGCCGTCATTGATAATGAGGGAGGCCTGACCAAATATTAGCAGGCTTATTTCAAATTCTACAGTTTGTTTTCTCTAATAATTTTGGTATATTGAATTTTGCATCATTTAAGCTGTGACGTTAGAATCGCATATAATTTAATTAATTATTTATTGTTAATTAAGTAAGGCATATTTAAGACAAAAAGTAATTCATACCTTTTTAGAAGACTCTTTACTAATTTAATTTCAATAAGTTGTTTTTTCCAAATAAATGAAGAGGCACTGAGACCAGTCTTTTCTTATAGCGACTGCATCATTTAAGCTGTGAGTCACTGTATATGTTTTCATGGTGACTATAGGGATTTCAAAATCTCTAAACCGTTTATCTAAAAATTCCGTATAATTATTTTTTATTTAAAAGCGTTTTAATAGAGTTTCTATATTCACCCTATTTAATCATCAAATGATTATTTGTCTTAAAATTTAAATGCCTCTTCTATTTGTTGTTTTTTAAAAAATTTTGAATACTAATTTAATATATCTAGAAATGACAGTTCAATTTTCATGTATGTCATAAATTTAAAATGAATAGTGCACGATAATGGAAAATACTAAGTTAAGGTTAAATAGTTATCTATAGTTTTAGGCCTGCTTCATAAAATTTCAATGTCTTTTGGCACGCAAAGGCTGTCTTTCAATCTGAAAGAAAAATTAAAGCCAAAAAATTTATTTGCATCTCGGCTTAATTTACATACAGTCCGACTTAAAATCTCTATCATGGCAACATGTAATTAACACGCGATCTCTGAAAGACAATAACTTATTACTAAAGTTCAAACTTGACGAATTTATAGGGGTTAGGCAATTGGATATATTGTACTAATTTAGGTGTTTTACTTGAACCTAATGATTATTATGGAACAAGAGGCTTAAATAGATATTACACCTAAGTATAATTCAAATTATTATTTTATTTATAAACGAACATAAAATTTACTTTTATAACGTCAATTTTAACATTAAGGACGCCTTATACGATTAGTTCGGGCAAGAAATTGTTCAAAGCTGTTCTTTTAAATATTAGAGCACCTCCAGTCTTCTAAAGTTTACCGACTGTGTGACGAAACTTGCTGCCTAATGTAACATACTCTGAATTGAGAGAATTCACTTATTGTTTTTTTCTTTAAACTATTCGGTGTGTTATTTCGTTTTTTAATAATACTAATTTCGAAATATCTTAATAAATAATTTAAGTGCTATTTTATGTATTACGTTTACTATGCTACCACTGACACGGTTTACTATGTTGGTGACTATCACTAACGCCCTGGTTAAAGCGACAAAGTCAAATCAATACACTATAATGAGGTATATTAATTTTGTCGCTCTAGTCTTCTCACCAGAGTCGACCAGGACCACAAAATATGTAATTCGACGTACTGAAAAGATTTCTTCAACATACAATTAATAGGAATATTAATACAATTTTCTCAATACCTAACTGGTTAATCTATTTTACATTAAACCTACATTCTAAGAAATTACACTATTAATAATGCATTATGTGTACTTCGGTCTCCTCAATAGTTGCGACAATATATGTATATATATATATATATATATATATATATATATATATATATATATATATATATATATGTATACATCCATTACTAGATGTGATTAAACAGACATTAATTATCGAATAAAAAAGTTAAATTGAGATTCAAATACCACAACCAATTATAAAATCTTATTGATATCCATATAATAATGTAAGAAAATTACAACCAGCGAACATAATCACAATTTCAAACCATCCCAAATAAAACAAGTGCTTAGAATCTCAGATATTTATTGTATGAAATCGATACAGTGACCATTGGCCAAACCAAGACGCTTGCTTGATCGAGCTCAAGTGGATTCTATTTTTTTTTATCGGTCACCACCTCGCTTGAATAGGGATTACCCGTTTTGGATTGATATCGGCGATGGTGTTTCTAATATCCGTCTTCGTTATCTGGGGTCCGGAACATACATTTGTATGTTACGGCACCCTTAGACCAAGCGGTAATGATGCAACAGACGTCATTAGATTTGTAGACTAACTACTACCTATGTATGTAGCCAACTCAATAATACTTAAATAAATAGGCACTGACCTGCCGAGATTGGTACCTGGGACCGTAGATACCGTATGTCAGCACAATAACCACGGAGCTAGGGACGTCACAACTAAATAGTCGTAGCCTACATCTAAAGACTTTATTAATTAAATAACCGGTCAAGTGCAAGTTGAGCAACGATTTTTCGCGATTTTTTAAAAATAATACAAAGAAAAGTGCGCGCAA
>CM032449.1:114305242-114310242 GCA_019049505.1 Pachyrhynchus sulphureomaculatus | reverse complement strand
TTTGTTTCCGATCCGATAACCCATCTGACTGCGCCAGGGAGGTCTCCCATGTTATTTTGGCTGGTATGGAAGCTTACATCCCTTTTTCGAAGAAATGCTCCTCCAATGGCAAGCCTTGGTTCGACCGAAAATGCAGAGAAGTTGTTGCTTCTAAACATATTGCCTACCGACAATGGCGTGAAAATCCTAACACCGTAAATCGTAACATCTTTGTTCGTGCCCGGAACAGATGCAAGGGAGTTATCAACGAAACCAAGGAGGCACACAATTAACGATTTAGAAACAAACTTCTCGCTTGTCCCAACAATTCCAGGTCATTTTGGGCAGTCGCTAAGGCAGTTAGTCAAAATTTTACCAAATCCACCACTCACACGGCCAGATAATTCCATTGCGACCACACCTGTTGAGAGAGCGAACTTGTTGGCTGAACTCTTTGCTTCACATTCTACTGTCGATTTCCAAGGAAAAACACCACCTACTATTCCCATATTGCAGTCAAGGATGCCCGATGTTGTCTTCAGATAGCGCATCATAAAGCGTATTTTAAAGAAGCTAGACACCAAGAAGTCTTCTGGCGCTGACGGAATACCTGCCATAATTCTCAAAAACTGTGCAAGGGAACTAACACCAGTTTTCTGTAGACTTTTTAACCTATCCTACAGAAAGGGAATATTTCCGTCCTGCTGGAAATGTGCCACGGTTCAGCCGGTACCTAAAAAAGGCAAGGAGACCTTGCGAAATAACTACCGACCAGTTGCACTGCTTTCAATAATATCGAAAGTCATGGAAAAGGTTACCAATGAGCATCTTCTAAAACATCTTGAACGATTCAATATTATTAGCGATCACAAATATGGTTTTTGTAAACATAGATCAACAGGAGATCGTCTGACTTATGTAACACATGCTTGGAACAACGTAATTGAACACTTTGGAGAATCTCGAGCGGTTGCTCTTGACATATCCAAGGCATTCGACCGTGTTTGGCATGATGGACTGTTGGTTAAGTTACGCTCTTATGGTATGTCTGAAAGGTTCTGTTTGTGGCTCTCATGTTTCAAAAATGGTATAATACACAGATTATTCTATAAGAAATATAGTTTTAATTTCATATCATTTTGTATATTGAAAGTAAAGTTTGGCTAGTAATAAATATATATATATATATATATATATATATATATATATATATATATATATATATATATATATATATAGCACCATAAAAATCTTAAGTAATATAACTGTACCTATTTCACTGCGATAATTTACAGGATGTTCTCGGAAGTACACAGGCATATTTTCGCAACAAAAACAAAAGGAGCACACACAGTACTTGTTACCATGAGTTCGTAAAGGTTTGTTTTATTGCATCTACTGTGAGTTAATTATTTTACAATCAATTAATGTTGAATATCTTAAGTTTGGGTATTTTTTGTCAGATTTTATTTTTCAACACAATAATTAATTTTAGCAGAACATATACATATATATATATATATATATATATATATATATATATATATATATATATATATATATATATATATATATATATATATATATATATATATATATATATATATATATATATATATATATATATATACGTATATATGTATATATATATATATATATATATATATATATATATACGTATATATGTATATATATATATATATATATATATATATATATATATATATATATATATATATATACATATATATGCTTGTCTCTTGTTGGCTCGTAAAAGGCTAACAAAAAAAATATTTGTAAAAACTTTTTAAACCAATACATCTAAGTGTTATGTATTTTTCTGTGCTGAAAACCGTATCTGGTATCATTTTTTTTTTGTATCACCCACAGTTCTCTCACAATATGACATCGATTAAATTTCCTCTTCCTGCTTGCTAAGCAAACTGTTGATCTCTTGTTTTATATTGGTAAATAGATGTTCCAGATTCCAATAAATGTTTTTCTTTCAGCCTAGAACCAAACAATTCTGCTTTTTTCTTAGTCAAACCCAAATCTCTCACTAAATCATTTAACTCAGCTTGTGTAAACAACTGTGGTTTTAAATTTTCTAGAGAACACTGAAACTCATCATCATCCGGTCGACTTGCATTAAATTCGGGACTGGACTGTAAAACGTCATCAATAGACTGAGGTAGCTCAGAGACAGGAAGTCCCGGTCCATGTCCTACCGGCCGATTAGCTGAAGTAAAGTTAGGATAGACAATTACTTTCTTACTTTTGGAGTTATATCCCGAAACATCAACGCTGTAAAAATAACAATCATTTGAATGATTTTCTTGCTCTCTTCATACCATGGGTACTGCAAATCTAAAAGCTTTCTTTTCTTTCTTATACTATTTCCTAAGATCCTCGACACAAACATAACATACTTTGTGAGGAGCCCAACATTTTTCTTAATTACCGATTTCTACACCAAAATAAGCAAAGTACACTTTTTTTACAAAGTCAGTAATGTTTCTTTGATGTTTTTTAACTATAAACTCACCACATATATAACAAAAAGTGTTGGCAGAGTTTTTACCACCACGGTTAGCCATACTTTGAGTATGAATTAAAGCACAACCTACAATGCGAGGTTATATTAACTGAAAGAAAACAAACAACTGCTAACCTAATAACATTCGAATGATAAAAAATACACTTTTCACATTTTGAATATTAAAATGTGAAAAATTGGTGGGTGATACGACTTTTTTATTATTATTTTCGGACTCAGCACACAAAAAAAGATAGGAATCAGGTAAAATTATTAAAAAAGTTTTTTCGTCGTTAGCCTGTGTTATAAATGGAAGTAGTACTGGAGATGCAATAAAAGAAGCCTTTACGAACCAATACTATTTTCTTTTTTTTTTTGATGCAATATGCCTATACTTTCTATGACATCCTGTATATTATCGCAGTAAAATAGCTACAATTATTTTACTTGAAATAGCTACAATTATTTTACTTAAGATTGTTATGGTTCTCTCGAAGCACGAATTTATTTCACATTTAAAAATATATTTGTTTATTTAAATTATCAAAAACTATTGATCTTAAATTTTTCATAGTAATTAAGAGAAACAATAGACAACAATAAACTTGTCTAACTAAATAATGGTTATAACCCCAAATTATAAAGTGATTAGTATGAGAAAAACCGGCCTAACCCAAACAGTTTTATTTATTAATTTCAAGTTCCACCTACATTTGCTCGGCGGTCAAGAAGATATCATTAGAAAATTTATTAACGATGTATTTTATATCAACATAAATATATGATACCGCATATTGCATAACAGGCTTTAAACTTATTGGTTAAATAACCTTTGGCTTTATAGTAATAATTAATAAAAATAAGCTTATTTCAAAATAATGGCTAATAAAAAAAAAGTTGTAACGTTCCGCATTGGGAGTTTGATAGAATTAATAAAATAAACAAATAAATTAAAAAAAGAATAAATCAACTTAAAGAAAGATGAGAGTACAAAATAATCTTATAAAAGAAAATATAATTAGTGAAATCAATTTTAGCTGTTGTCCCTTTGAATGCAAAACGCAGGAAGTTGATGCAATATGTAATTAATACTTAACACATAAAAGTCTCTCTAAAGTGATAAGCGGATTTCAAAATGTTACTTAATTTTATCTGGTTAAGTATTACATTTTTTGCATTAATTTCCCACATTTCTTGTGTTTTTTGTTTGAAGTGACAGCAACGAGGATTTCTTTTGTAAATTTTATTTTCTTTTATTGGCATATAGGTACTAACTTTTTATGATTAAAATAAGATGTATTTTGTACTTTTTATCACTTAAGCCTGGTTATTTTATTTTTAAATTTTAGTTTTCTTGCTTTCGATTTAGTTGGAAACGTGAAGTGATGTATTTACACATATTTCATTTTTGTTAAATAAAAGGGACGAAGTTTATTGAGAATGGGTAGGTCCCTGATAAGGAGTGCCCTTTTTTAAATATTTTTAATCATCAATGATCAAATATATGCCAAGTTAACGGGGTGGGAAGTGGTTGTGCAAGGTTGTTCCGTATACCTCGTGTTATATATCACAGGGTACAGAGTAATTGTGATATTTCTTCATTATTTTTAATTTTAACAGAAATAGAATTTAAAGCCCCTCCTCTATAAACTTCTCGCTCCCATTTACGTCTGCTTGCCGATCCGTTGACACGATAAATTTTGAACGAAATGATATATCAATTGCAAATTTGGTAAATATATAATACTAAAGTTTTGTGGCGTTATCTCGGTTCAGACAAAGGGTAAACAGTGTAGAAGTCGAAATATTTTGTATAGTCTCAATCCTATCCTTATTCCTGCTACTCCGTGAGAGTATAGAGACATTATGAAGCAATGGCATATACTGTGTCTCTCCATGTGTCCCTGTACTGAGCAGTTGTGCTAGCTTAGTGCAAACCGTGGCCTATCAAGGTCTTCAGTTCAGCCACCAATCGATTTGGAAATCTTCCTCGAGGGCGTTCTTCATTTACTTTTTTTTTTCAACAATTAGCTTTTCCACGCCATCAGCTCTTCTAGATATCTGGTCTTCTCCTGATTTGCAAGCGAATGCTCCTTCCAGTCGCACATTTTGCGCGCTGCTTGGTCGCTTGCATTCGCAGGCCCACATTTCACACAATCTGCCCATACCCGATTGAGCGCCGTTTGCCAGCCTGATAGCTGGGAAAACTCCGCTGTTGATCATTGCAAATGTTCATAATGTTCTCGTGGGAAAATTAATCAGGTTGTTTCCCATTGCCTGTCTGATCCCATGCCGTTGACATTTCTGACCTCAACTAGGTGAGGATGCTCCTGAACCGCAGCATCACAGCCGATTGAATTATGATGTGATTTACGCCTGTGAATTTCTGGTATCGGACCAATGTTGAAATTACTTCCTTTATCGTCCCGCCACAATAATGGCATAGCTGCTGCCCTAAGCAATGTCCTCAGTTTATCCGCGTATG
>CM032449.1:114242742-114302742 GCA_019049505.1 Pachyrhynchus sulphureomaculatus | reverse complement strand
TATATATATATATATATATATATATATATATATATATATATATATATATATATATGTATATATATATATATATATATATATATATATATATATATATATATATATATATAATAAGTTGGGAATGTGGAATCTTTGGCACAATGATACTACTCAGTATATATCACCACTACACCAAACACTTTATTTTTGCACTCGACGCGCGTTTCGCTAACCATGTTAGCTTCATCAGGAGCGATGATTGACTGTCAGTCAATCATCGATCCTAATGAAGCTAACATGGTTAGCGAAACTAATTAATTAATTATTAATAAAGTGTTTGGTGTAGTCGTGATATATGCTGAGTAATATATATATATATATATATATATATATATATATATATATATATATATATATAGCACGTAGGCTGAAAAGTTTTTGGCCTTACACATAGATGTCGCCCTTTTCAAAAAATCCATATGATTTTTAGGAAATACCAACCTTCAAATGTTACGTGTCAAAACTTCATGATATTTCGACGATTAGTTTACAAGTTACAGTCGTTTTAGTGACGCTTCTTTTAATATTTTCAAAACAATGGAAGAAATCCAATTTCGTGTGTTGATTAAACACTGTTTTTTATGAGAAAAAATATCGTCCTAGCAAAGCAATGGCTTAATAAGTTTTACGGGGACTCTGCCCCTGGAAAATCACATCATTTACTAACAAATCTGCCTCTAAAGTTCAGAGTCCCCATCATTTTTATATAAATAACTCGAAACCTATTGAAATCTCGGATAATTTTATTGGCTTGAATTTGTAGAGCAAACAATTTCCTACAATAAAGTATTGAGTCACTTCCTTGTATGTCTATTTGTTTAAATATGGTAATAGAGCGCGTAAAAGTTGCGTCACAAAAAAGAAATCGACAAAAAAGTAGGGCGATTTAGTAGTAAAATGCGTAAAAAAGGTTTTTATTCAAAAATATATTGGAAAATATATAAACTGGAAAATAAAACTTTCGCCAGCGTTGCCTGGTCTATGTCAGAAAACTGGAATCCTAAATTTTCGTCCCGAGTCAAATATATCAAAAAAGACAGAAATTCTGTTGTCTTGCTATTTTTATCCCACTAAGGCCCGGTTACGGTGCAGAACATAGGTAGTGCCAATGATGAGTAAGCGCATCGGCTTGATTGTACTACTGCGAGAGTGACAGAGCACAGTATATACTTTTTCTCTCGGGACTAGTTTTGAGCCTCAAAAGCGTAGCCTCAGGGGCGATTTAGTTTAGAATAGATTTATATCACAGGTAAATTGTCAGGTAAAAATGGTATGTGACTTGAAAGTATGGCGTATATTTTACAGATAAAACTTCGAAGAATGTAATAGGATATTTTTGTTTTTCCAATTTCAACAATAAAACAAATTCAAAAAATATAATCGTTTATAACTTTTCAAAAAGTTAATAAAAAAAAAATAGTTACGTTAAATAGATACGGTTAAAACAAAAAGTTCAAAAATAATTATATTTTTTATATTCAGCTAGCTCTACGTCAAGTAACAATTTTCAATTGAAAATATCTCGTTTTATATCGTAAATACGTCTAAAGTGATTTTAAACGATTTTGTAGAAAATTGTATCATCAGTTATAATCGTGGGAGCGACTATAACGTTTTTAAAAAACAACTTGAATTGAATTCTAAAAACTTTTATTTTTTTCGGTTCTCAACGGAAACGTTTTGAGACACTTGATACAACAGACACACTCACTCTGCTATTGTTCGTTACATATATTTATAAACTTTATTTGCTGATATTGCAGAATGGTGTGGTTAGATAAAGGAAATCTTATGTTGCACATTTATGTATACTTTAATTATATTATCAGGATGTAATTCCTCCCGACCTAGTTGAAAATTTAACCTGTAGGTTACTTTTTCATAAAGTCAAACTCGATTGCATCATCGGAATTTGTATTATTATTTTTAATTATTATTCTTTTAGATTTCCTCAATCTTTTTACAATATATCTGGAAATGATTATTATTAAAATCGATACAATTAATATATAGGTAATGGTTATCCATACACTATTATATCTTATAGCTACATCAGAAGATATATTTTCTAAATGTCTTTTTTGGTCAATCAGTTCTTTCTTGATTTCATCGTTCACTTTTAGGTTTATATTATTTAAGTCTATGTCGTGGGGGTTGAAATAGGGTTGATGTATCGCTTCTTGGTTCCATTGGATCTTCGGTAGAGGGATCTCTTCATAATTCAGTTTTACTTCATTATAAGATTTTAAAATTATATTATTTATTTGAATTTGACAGTTACTAGGTAATTCAATTAAATAAGAACCGTTTATTGGTTTATTTTTTTCTAATTTTTGACAATTTATTCTAATAAGTTCTTCTTTAGCAGTAGTAACTAACCATTTATTATTTGAAATTTGAGTTATTTGATTTTTAATTATTTTAATTTGAAAGGGGTGACACTACGTTATATTGTCTTTATATTTTAAAAGTTGCACGGTACAGGGTAGCTCTTCATTGGTGGCTTGACTTTCGCTTTTTTCACAGAGGTATTCATTTGGCTGCATTTCTTCACATTTTCTTTCTTGATATTGGTAATTATTAGTACTCAAAGCAAGGTAGGGTTTTAGAGGGATGTTAATCATATAAGTATGGTTGATAGGGATTGGTACTGGATATAAATGAAAATATTGATACATTTCATCGTCTACCAGTGGTATCTCTAATAAAAATATTATTTTATTTTTGTTAGCGTAACTCTTTATTTTTATAATTTTTTCTAAAAATAAAATATTTTGGAGAGAGTTTTCGAAAGGTAGTTTCTCAGTTGTTAATTGAGTTTTTAAGTTATTTATCTCTATTAGTAATTCATTAGGGTCTACTATAGAGTTATGTAAAGTATTCAATTTTGAAAATGTTATGGCAATCTCTATCTTATTAAGAATGTCGTAAATCACTTGAAAGAGTGTGAATAATTGATTTAAGCAAGTAATTATTCTATTATACTGTCGATCATTAATTTTCTCAAGTGACATTTCCTTTAATGTTTGTTCTACCTGTATTATGCGTGATTTCAAAATTAATTGATTGTGCGTTAGATTTGATATCATTTTTTGAAAGTTATCGATCGTTTTATCTAAGATAGATATTCGATTTATCGCATCTATTTTAAGTTCATTACCTTGTACCTGTAGGGTTTCAATTCTTTTGTTTATTGATTCGGCATCATACTGGTCCATGTTACCGGTTATACTTTTTATAAATGTACCGAGGGGGTTGAAAATTCCTCGTTTAACTTTTTGAACTCTGTTATAGGGTAATATTTGAGTTATTAATTTTCTAATTTGGTTCTCAATAACATTTACCGTAACTAGGGAATTATAATATTCCTTTTGTATTCACTTCTGTTTTTCAGTGCTGTCAGCATATATTTGGATTGTTCTTGAAGAGATTCAAACTCTGTAATTAAGGGTTGTATATTGTATTCCTGTACAAAGGTCCAATAATTTGTCATTATTCTTGCTATTTCCATTTTATATGGTAAGATTCCTGGGTAGTTATTTAGTTCATAAAGTTTTACATCGTTGGCTCTGGTGTAGAGGGTTGTGAGGGTGTACCAATATCTACAACAATGGGTTTCATTTTAGTTTCATTGATGTGAATGGTTTCTTTTATTTTCGTTTTTGGGTTTTCTATTTCGAGTTTATTCCTTTCTAAAATTTTGGTTATTATATATGGTCCTGAAAATTTGTTTTTTACTTTACTAGACCGTTGGTCTATCTTTTTGTAAATTTGCATTCCAATTTTTGGTTTTATCTCAGTTTTCTTATCGTTCTGCTTTATAATTGCCTTCTCTTTTTTTGATTGAGATTTTTCTTTTATTTTTTCGAATAATATTTGGGTGTTATTTTTATGGTTGTGCAAATATTCCGTATATACGTGAGAGTGTATTAAATTCATAGGGTCTCTTGAATTTGTATGTCCTAATACTAATTCTTGCGGGGTAAAGTTTGTATCTGAATGGATGGTGTTGTTATACGCTACTATAGCATATGGCATTAAATTTGTAATGTCCGTTTGAGCGTCTTTCTCTCTTAAGATTCTAATGTGTTCAATTATAGTGCTATGCAAGCGTTCTACGGGTGAATTGGATTCGTGGTGATAGGGGGTTGTAAAATGTATATCGATGTCGTGCGTCTTAAGTAGGTTTTCTACGACTTCGTTTTTAAATTCGGTCCCGTTCTGTCTGCTATTACTTTCTTGGGGATTCCCATAAATGAAAAGAAACGTACTAATTGGTCACTGCACGATATTGCGTCTCCTAAATAAGGTAAAGCTTGTCCAAATTTTGAAAATTTGTCCATAATTGTTAAGAATTTGTCTTTTCCAATCTTTAAGGTATCAATATGAATAATTTCAAATGGTTTACTCGGAGTTTCTGTTATTATAAGAGGTTGTTTAATTGGTTTCCTATTATATTTTGTGCGTTGACAAGTTTCACAATTATTGATGTATTCGGTGACATCCGTTTTTAATGATTTCCAATAATAATTGGTTTTTAGGAATTTTATAGTTTCTTCTATACCTCGATGATTTGTTTTTCCTTCGTGCTTATATTGTATAAGTAGTTTTCTTTCGTTTTCTTCTACATTATTAATGAGTTTTGTGCATTCTATTAGTTTGTAGTTTCGAAAGTTGTTAATCATAGCCTTATTGATTAAGGGTCTTAACTCTTTTGATAAGAAGTATACATGAGTTGTTTTGTCGTTTAAATACTCTTTTAAAAATTGAATTATTTTTTCTAGGGACATTGGTAAGATTGCTCTTATGATTTTGTTGCCATCAAATGTTTCTCTGTCAATTTTACTATAGTCTGTATATGGTGATTTTTTCAAAATTATTTGATTCTTCTTATTGTTAATTATTTCGTCTAAGAGTGTTAGACTACTGTCGTTATTTTCCGCGTTTGTGGTATGAACTGTATTAATAGGTTTTCGTTCTTTATACGGGGGTAAAATTTGTATATCCGAAATTATGTTTATTTTGCCTTTCTTCTTTTCTGTTCCAGTTATAACTGTTTTCGTATCAGTAATAGTCGTGTCTTTTGATTTTTTGCTAATCATGATTTTAGCTTCTTTTGGGTTCTCAAGTTCTGCGATTACTTTTTGTACTTCCTCTTCAGAAATTTTAGTTGGGTCGTAATTATCTGATAAGAATTCTGAAATCTCTTGGTCTATATTTCCTGGATAATTAATTAAAGATTCGTTTTCTATGGCATTTATTGGAATTCGTGACAATGCGTCTGCGTTAGTATTTTGTTTTCCTTTTTTATAAATAATCTCATAGTCATACTCTTCTAGTTTTAATCTCCATCTCACTAATTTGCTATTTGGTTCTTTCAAATTGAATAACCACACTAAGGGTCTATGATCTGTATATATTTTGAATTTCCTTCCGTATAGGTATGGCCTAAAATATTTACATGCCCATACTATACTTAAAAGTTCTTTCTCTATTGTCGAATATTTCTGTTCTGTGTCATTTAATGTTCTAGAAGCATAAGCTATAGGATTGTCGTTTGGAGGGTTGCCTTGAGATAAAACTGCTCCAAGGGCTATATTTGATGCGTCCGTCGTTAATACGAATGGCTTTTCGAAATCGGGGTATTTTAATATTGGTGAGTTTATTAATAACTTTTTCAAATGTTCGAATGCTTTAATAAATTCTGAGGAGTGATTAACTTTAGATCCTTTTTTTTAAACATTTTGTAAGGGGTTTAGAAATTTTAGCAAAGTCCTTGATAAATTTTCTATAGTATCCTGCTAAGCCTAAAAATGATTTGATCTCTTTTTGAGTTCTTGGAATTGGGAACTTTTTAACTGCCTCTATTTTCTCTGGATTTGGTTTTATACCTTTATTCGTAACTTGATGTCCTAAATATGCGATTTCTCTATGTAGGAATTCACTTTTATCTAGTTGTACCTTTAAATTTGCTTCTCTTAGTCTTTCAAATATTCTTTTTAATCTATCTGTGTGTTCTTGTAAAGATGTCGAAAATATAATTATGTCGTCAAGATAAACAAAACATACTTCATTCTGTAATCCTCGTAATACGTTGTTCATAATTTTTTGGAATGTTGCGGGGGCATTTTTAAGTCCAAAGGGCATTCGCTTAAACTCGTAATGTCCTATATCTGTAGAAAATGCTGTTTTTGGTGTATCGTTTGGATCCATTTCTACTTGGTGATAGCCATTAGCTAAGTCCAATGTAGTGAAATATTGTGCTTTTCCGAGTTTATCTAATATGTCATTGATCTGGGGAATGGGAAATTGTTGATTTATTGTTTTTTCATTCAATTTTCTGTAATCTATCACAATTCTCCATTTGCGCACGCCTGATGCATCCATTTTCTTCGGCACTATCCATATTGGGCTACTCCAAGGTGAAGTTGACTCTTGGATGATTCCATTTCTTAGCATTTCAGAAATTTGCCTTTTTACTTCTGTTTTATGTATATGGGGATATCTATATGTCTTAGTGAAAAGAGGTGTTTCATCTTTCAACTTAATTTGATGTTTAACTTTGTTGGTAAAGGTTAAGGGTGTATTTTTGCAATAAAATATGTCTCTATACTCGTAACATAATTTTCTCATTGCGTCGTACTCTTCCTGATTACAATGGTCTAATCTCAAATTTTTCAGATTTTGTTTTCTCAAAATATCAATTTTTTGATCTTCCTCGTAGTTTTCTTCTACAAAATTTAATTCTGTTTCTTCAAATTTTTCTATCTCGAAGGGTTCGAATATTGTGATCTTCATAGGGTTTTCGCTAGGATTAATAATTGTTGTTAGAGCATGGTGGTTCTCTATCTTTACAATAGCTTCAGGTATTTCTGCTTTTCCTAATTTTTCGTAATTTAAAATTCCTATTCCATTCTTTTTATTTACTGGAATTTTTATTATTTGTTGCGTTCTCGGGGGAATAATAAATTCACACGGTTTCGTTTTTTTTGGATTTTTGTTAAAATACAAGGGTAGATTTGCATTTATAGATTCTAATCTGGATTCTCTTAAATTTATTTGTGCATTTATATGGGTTAAAAAGTCTATGCCTAATAATCCATCATAGTTTGGGGAAAAATCGAATAAGTAAAATTTATGATAATCTGGACAATTGAAAGAGGGAAATATTGGAATATTCATGATTTCGTTATGACTAGAAATTGCGTGAGCTGTCTTTACAGTAAAAAATTCATCTTCAATAAAATCGGGAAATATTTCGTAAGCTAATTCTGGTTTAATGAAACTTTTGCCACTTCCTGTATCAATTAAAAAGTATGCGTTTAATTCTGGTAGGTAAATCACTGGTAATTGATTATCCGAATTTGTATTTAGTATTATCAACTCGTCTGTATTGATTCCTGGCTTAAATGAAAATTTTGGTCTGATAGGGTATTCATATTTTCATTGTCGTATTGCATTTCGTTATAATCGTTGCTATAATCGTGATTATAATAATCGTCATTGTATTCGTTCGGGTCGAAATCGATAGGTTCTGTATTATTTAGGTCGAAATCTATGGGTTCCGTACTATTTGGGTCAAAATTCGTGGGTTCCGTATTATTTGTTCGTTCAATCATTTGGTTGTACAATTCCTCTGCAAGGAATTTTCTTTGGGGTTGTCTTTGATGTAAGACTGCATTTCCTGATGACATATCCATTGGTTGGGGTTGATTTGATCTAACTATGGAAGATGTTGCTTGTCTTTTTATTCCACGGTAGAATGGTTGTTGAAAATTATTATTTCTCTGCGAGAAATTATTCTGTCTAGTAGGATATAAAGGTAAATTTGGCCTTATCATACGATTTTGTGGATTTTGGAAATTTTGTGGTCTTTGAATATTTGGGGTTTGAACATTTCTCTGTGGGTTATATCGGAATTGACCGTATCCTAGAAATTGATAGGGGTTATTGTTTGGTCTATTTATATATGGAATGTTCTGGGGTCTTGGACTATGATTTGTCGGTGGATTTTGATTTATTGGGATATTTTGACTCGTTGAGGTATTTTGATTGATTTTATTTATTAAGTTACCTCGATTTTTATATTGGATAAAGTTTTCTTCTTCTTGAGCGAAGCTCATTGCTTGTTCAAGTGATAAGGGATTTTTTAATCTTACTACTAGTTGCATATTATATGGTAGGTTATTTATATAAGCTTTCAGAATTAAGCTGCTATATTCTTGAATTTTTAGAATTTTTATATTACGGGCTATATTTTCCATGTTGATTTTTGCAAATAGTAAGCTACGTGCATCCTGTAATCTTATTCCGAATTGTTTAATAGATTCATTTTTTTCGATTTTGAAAGTTATGATATCCTGTATTATACAATCAATCGAACGTCTATCTGAGAATGTTTCGATTATCGCGTTCTTTACTAAATCCCAGTTATTTAATTCGACACGGGAAGCAATCAAATCTGCTGCTCTTCCGTTTAATTTTGACAAAATGGTATCGAATAGACACACATTTATTGGGGCATTTGGATCTTCTCTATCTATATGGTTGGTTAAGAAATTGTCACAGGCATTTATGAATCTGGTAATCAATTTGGTATTTCCGTCAAATGAGGGGATGTTATCAGCTTGGTAACGGATTAAATTGTAATTAGGGTTTGCCATTATTTTTCAAAATAAAATTTCAAAATTTCAAAAAAAAATTCAAAGATATGGTAAAAATATAAAAATATGTAAAAGTTACACCTTAAAATTAAATTGCCTTAAAACTATATTTTCTTACAACTAAGTTGCTCGAATCCTTTGAATTTTACTGCGTAATATTCAAAAATTTCTTGCTTTCAGTCGAAATTTTCTCTGCTTTTTCTGTTTGAAATCTCACTGCGTGAGTTTGTCAAATTTCCCACTGCGTGGTTTTTCTTAAAAAGAAAAAGAAAACTTGGTCTGTTGTCTTTCTCACTGCGTGAGCTTGTTTTGAAAAAGAAACTCACTGCGTGAGCAAAACTGCTGAAAAATTGTTTGAAAAGAGAAAAATTTACTTTTTTCCACTGCGTGGATTCACTGGTTGATTCTGAAAAAATGTCAATTGAATTTTCACTTACAGAAGGAGAATCTGCGGGTTCATGCCTTGCTGTTGTGATTTTCTTGTTTCTTTCTTCTTGTGATTTCTTGTTTCTTTGTGATTTCTTGTTTCTGATTTCTTGTTTCTTTGTTTCTTCTTCCAAAAGGATGAACGCTGTTCGTCCCTGGATACCACTATGACTCTTGAGCGATGCTTGTCTCGTTGAGCCGCACCAATAAGAACTTTTCGTTGCCCTGATTTTTGTCTCTCGAGCGATGCTTGTCTCGTTGAAACCAATCAATAGGAACTTTCGTACTCTGGTCTGGAGGGCTGAGATCTGTCTCTTTTTTGTTTTCCGCTGTTTCCGCTGATCGTTGAAACGAACCAGAATCTTGTTTTTGCGCGATGCAATTTTTTTGACTCTGTTGAAAAAAACTTTCTGCTTTGCGCCGTTGACTCTGTCGAAATTTCTTTCCGCTCTGGTCAGTTGAAGACTCTGTCGAAATTTCCTTCCGCACTGCGCCAGTTATAATCGTGGGAGCGACTATAACGTTTTTAAAAAACAACTTGAATTGAATTCTAAAAACTTTTATTTTTTTCGGTTCTCAACGGAAACGTTTTGAGACACTTGATACAACAGACACACTCACTCTGCTATTGTTCGTTACATATATTTATAAACTTTATTTGCTGATATTGCAGAATGGTGTGGTTAGATAAAGGAAATCTTATGTTGCACATTTATGTATACTTTAATTATATTATCAGGATGTAATTCATCTATCGATTTTGTTCGAAACATTTTTTTTGTAATTTTTATATTTTCCGAAAAATTTCCGAAAAAGTGGTTTTTGGGGTAGTTTTTATTTTTTTTTTACAACCCCTTCCACTCAATTTCCAATTTTTGACTATTGATACTGATCTAAGTTGAGTTTCGGATCGCGAACGTCCGGCAATAGTCAACTCGTTCAACGAGCATTATTACGATAGTGTTTCGTTCTATTTAATTGTTTCGTCAATTCCAAACGAGAGGGACTAGAAATAAAGCAGAGTGTAGTGTTAGGTTTATGAGAATAATTCTGTAGTTGTATGAAGCTAACGAAACGATAAGCGACGACCTTGATCGGTTTACTGCGTATTAAGGTGAGCGAACCACCGAACGGTGATAAGAAATATAAACAGTTTTTTCTTTTTCTCCCGTGTTTGAAAATGAAATATACGAGGAGCACACGTAAAGTTTTTATAACAGAACGAACAATGGATAGCGATGATTATACATCAGGAGACTCGAGAAGAGTAAAAAGCTGATAAGAACACCACAGAAAGAGAAAAACGAAAGAGTAGATAAGATAGACAATTTGATACAAATGATCAAAGAGCTAATGTCAGATATAAAGGATATAAAACAAGATCAAAAGAGATACCAACAAGAGTTGAAGGAATTAAGAAAGGAGAATGAAGTATTGAAAGAGGAAAAATAAGATAATTTTAGAAAACATGAGAAGTATGGATTCGAAGATGAGTAAATTGGAAAAAGGCAACGTAAGGAATAATATTGTAATATCGGGAATGCGATTTGAAGCGAACATTTTATGGAGAGAAGTATGGACACAAAAGTACAGATTAAAGATGTGATAAAAATAGGAGCGACTATATACAAGATATAACTTGGAAACACGGGAGATAAAGAAGCTGTGATGAAAAACAAAAACAAACTAAGAGAGAGAGTTTACATAAACAACGATTTAATAAAAGATGAACGGAAAATTCAAAAGAAATTGAAGTATATAGCAGAGAACGAGAGAAAGAATGGAAAAAGGGTGGAAATAGGATATCAGAAAATCATAATCGAAGAAAGAGAATATAAATGGAATATTGAGGAAGAAAAACTGAAATAACAAACAAAGTCACGTCAAAAAACTGAGAAAAAGCAGAGAAAGATAAAGGATATGGAAGAGAGGACTAGTAAAAGGAATACAAATAAGAAGATAATCAAAGAAATAGATAGGAAGAAATAAATGGAAAATAATTATCGAGTTATTAGATTGAGAACACGAAATATTAGGGAATGGAATGGAAAGGAGGATGAACTGATGGAAAAACAACAAATGCACTCTGTAGGAATCACAGAAACAGAAAGGAAAGGAAAAAGATGCAAAAAATTGGAAGGAAATGTCATAAAAGAAGAAGACAAAGTTATGGAAACATGGAGGGAATACTATAAAGATTTATCATATGAGAATGACATAGCATACAAAAGTCAACATAATACCAGAGCAAGATACAGAACTCACATAAACAGAAGAAACTAATACAGAAGAAACAAAAGAGGCAATCGGCAATTTAAACAGGATAGAAAGATATAGAAGGAAATATGGAAAAGACAAATATAGACTAACTCAACTTCACTGGACTTACACTCCTAAAAAAAGAGGTAGAAAAGCATAAGGATTAAGTAAGTAAGTAAGTAAGATACTTGATTTACGTATTAAAACTAATTTTTGTTCAAAAATTCAGGTTTCCACTATGAATGGCCATTTAAAATTCTTATTGATCGGACTCTATGATTAAAATCATCGATTGTTTATCAGAACATACAATGCTATTTTTGACAAATGAGTATAGTAATGGTCCTTGCAGGAAAATATCCCACGTCTTTTACATTTACGCCTAGAACTTGTTATAAATATGTCTTAACTAATCCTGTGAGAAACCACGTGTTCTTTTTAAAAACCATGTTTAGCAACGACCGAATATAAGCCTGTCATCTCTTAAGAGAAAACATCATCACAAGTCTGACTTAAAAAATAATTTGCACCTTTGTAATAAATTTAACAAGTGCCGTTGTAATCTTAAAGGTAAAATGTTGTGTGCAAATGTAAATGTGAATTAAGCAATAAAAGAATTAAATTAATTTAATTTTGCCAGCGACTACTGTAATATTACGCCTCTCATCTATTAAAATATATTAAGCTAATAAGATAATTATATATGTATATAACTCATCAGATTGAATTCAATCTAAATGTGTGGATTCTGCATAAAATAAATAATTACGATAATATTAGATACTAGTTCTAATTATTGAACCTCCAGTTAAGAAGGATTCACAATATTAAGTTTAGTATTACGCTAAGCTGTGGTACAATTTATAAATGATGGAGGTCAAAATTTCTTAGAAACCTAAAGTATGTTACAGTTTAATTTTGCCACAAAAATTAACATAATGCGGTAAGAAATCATCACCCTTGTTACTAGTTTCCATACTAAATTAGTAGATAACAAGCTTACTAACACAATGCGTATTGTGTCGAGTACTATTAAACCTACACCCATTAGATGGTTGCCTGTTCTCAGCCATATCCCACCGTCATAACTTCGTAGACAGAAGGCGCTCATGAGGGTGTATAGGTAGATCATAAATAACTCAGTTCCTGTTCACCATAACCTGGACCATTTTGAAATCAACAGGCTGCGATCTAGACACCCTACCTTAAGAGACGCTAGAATCTTTCATGGTGAGAGTTTTAATATCACAGAATCCTGGAGGTGACAATGGAAGGAAAATGCTCCAGCTGAAGATTTACACCTACCTTGCATAGAGGAGTGGCCACCAGACTCTGAATTACCCTAAAAACTTGGTCTGCGATAAATCATAGCATTTGCCGAGACTCCCTGTGTAAATGGGGAACATCTTAACCCCACAGTGTGACTGCGGACCCGGTAGACAGACTGTGGGGTACATAATAGAAGAGGGTGCGGTAAGATCCTATACTGACAAATGACCTCCTGACTGCGACGGTAAGTACAATAGACTATTTTAATATTTAAGAATTGCGTTTGTGATCATTATTTGAACCTGCTTGTTTTGTATATATATATATATATTTTTTTAACTCTTTTTTTATATTACCGTTTTTTTTTAAAGTGTACTATTGTATCCTATAACAGTATACGTGGAAGTGTAGCCATACGATAAATAAATATCTTGTTGCAGTCTAAATATATTTAAATAGAAAATAAGTGTTACATATAGTTTGGCTCTGTGCTGCTATTCCCTTATCAAGGAGATGCACCAAAGAGCGATCGTTCGCCTTACTACAATTCATTAATGCAACATTGCTACAAAGTTGATTATTCTATTATCTTTCAAAATAATATACAATAAATTCTTGACATTTAAATCTCCAAAATTCTTAAATGGCTTCCTGGTTTACTTGAAAATATAATAAAATAAACATTAGTTACCATTAGCGCGTATATTTAGTATCGGACAAAATTTTTGAGGGGTTATGAATACTAAATCTTTGTACAAAATAAAAGTATCTTGATTAGACTATTTTTAAAGCAAATAGTTACAATTTTTAAAGTTTCATTGGTCTTAAAATATTTAGTGAACCGGACGTAGTACCCGTGCATACGGACCACGACCGTATCGCTCTTCTGAAAATGAGTTTAAATAGATCTAATCTATTAAAAATATCGAACTCAAAAACTACATTGCGGGCAATAGAAATTATCACCGTTTCCATGAACTCAAAGTAACGGTGTTTAGGTCAGTAGGTTCTGCACCTGAGAGGTCCCATAGTTTTTTTTTACATATTTGACTGCGAAATTTTCAGACTCTATAATGTTACCTACATTTTTCGATATTAATTGAAGGTGTGTGTTAACTAAAGCCCAAATTGGGGAGCAGAAATTGGGGCCACACAATGTACCCTAAAATATTAAAAACGCGTTACTCAGTCAATTAGAATGAGAATAAATAATAGAAAGATTATTGTAACTTTTTTTAATTACTAATAAGTAGCAACTTATTTACTACTACTAGTACTAGTCCAATATTCCTTACAAACGTTGTAGCACTACCTTTATTCATTTATTTATATTTACTAGGAAAATCAGCTTTTCACCTTTCTATTTAGTTTTTTTTTGTATACGTAAACCATCGGTGCAAGTTTTCTCTTTTGTATTGCTATAATTGCTCGACATTATCACAGAGATTAATAATGTTCTGGTGGGTAGTAACTAACCTAATTAACAACCTAACATGTGAAATTTGACACATAAGGAGGTGTAGACAATCCCTAAATAAGATATTAAAGAATCTATTAAAACAATATTAAGAAATTACATTTCAGCAGAAAAAAAGAAATACACATTAATATGTTTCTTTGTAAAGAGTTTGTATATTTAGTGTTCCGTATGGAACACTTATAAGATCACTTCGGTGCCTGTCCGTTTGTCTGTCTGTCTGTCAGTCTGTCACACCCGATTTACTTCGAAACTATTTAACATAGAAAATTGAAATTTGGTACTCATATAGGAACTGATGGCCTCATTAGAGCCGTGTAGTTTTGAGAGTTAAATTTTGACTTAAGGGGTTAGTTTTGGTGGGATGAAATCAGAAGTAAAAAAAAAATTACCAGGTCATCGAGTAGGGTGTCAAATTAAAGCCTGTAAAATATATATAATGTAATACTTGCACACACTTTTCTTTGTATTATTTTTAAAAAATCACGAAAAATTACTGTCCTCCCACCTTATCTCGAAAAGTACCGATCAAAAAATTTTGAAAAAATTCTGGAATATTTTCCGCAGGGTGTAGATTGAACGAAAATTATCACGAGTGCGTTACCTTTAATAATTTATCTAGTATATAAAAAAAAAAATTTCAAGGTTGTCAGTTATTAGTAAAGATCGGAAAAAAACTTTGCTGAACACTCATTTGGGGTGTATTTTGTGAAGTTATACCTCTGTAACAAAAATTTTTGTTTTAAAAAACAATCGACGTACGAAACACTAATTGCACAAATTCTACTTGCACTTGACCGGTTATTTTAATATTACATATTATATTTCATTCACAATTAACGCTAAAAATTTTTATATGGAGACTCAACTTTTCATCATCCTCTTCTTTTTGCATAGTCCAACCATTTCAATTTTGAATAGAATATATAGAGAATTTAATACTGTTATAATTGTGTGAAGAAAATAAAGGAAGTTGCTTTAGATAATCAATATCATGAATATGATCTTAGAAAATATTCAAACTCAGAGCCGCTAATTCAATGCTTATATTTATATCACCTAGTTTTTAAGTGAAAAATTGTTTCAGTTAATAAAAAAGATAACTTCGTTCTTTTTAGCATTACAGTCCCTGGCCAAATTATTAGACGCACTGCAAGATTTCATGTAAAATATTAATTACCGAGTGATATTGTACCGTTTTTAGTGTTCCGTACGGAACACTTATAAGATCACTTCGGTGTCTGTCTGTCTGTCTGTCTGTCTGTCTGTCTGTCTGTCACACCCGATTTTCTCCGAAACTATTTGACATAGAAAGGTGAAATTTGGTAATAATATAGGAATTGATGGCCTCATCAGAGCCATGTAGTTTTAAGAATTAAATTTTGACTTAAGGGGTTAGTTTTGGGGGGTGAAGTCGGAAGCGAAAAAAAAATTTTTTTACTAGGTCATCGAGTGTGGTGTCAAATCAAAGCTTGTGAAAACACGAGTAAAAAATATATATATAATATTATACTTGCGCGCAATTTTCGTTGTGTTATTTTTAAAAATTCGCGAAATATCGCTGTCCCGGGCCTTATCTCGAAAAGTACTTATCAAAAAATTTCGAAAAAAAAAAATTCTGGAATATTCTCCACGGGGTGTAGATTGAACGAAAATTATCACGAGTGCATTACCTTTAATAATTTATATGGTATATAAAAAAAACAAAAATTTCAAGGTCATCAGATTTCAGTAAAGATTGGAAACAATCTTTGTTGAAAACTCATTTAGGGTGTGTTTTGTGAAGTCACTGATCATTTTATACCACCGTAACATAAATTTTGACTTAAGGGGTTCGTTTTGAGGGGTGAAATCGGAAGTGAAAAAAATTTTTTTTTACTAGGTCATCGAGTGTGGTGTCAAATGAAAGCTTGTGAAAACACGAGTAAAAATATGTATATATATATATATATATATATATATATATATATATATATATATATATATATATATATATACTCGTATATAATGTAATACTTGCGCACACTTTTCTTCGTATTACTTTTAAAAAATCGCTGGCCCCTACCTTATCTCGAAAAGTACTAATCAAAAAATTTTGAAAAAATTCTGGAATATTCTCCACGGGGTATAGATTAAACAAAAATTATCACGAGTGCATTACCTTTAATAATTTATTTGGTATATAAAAAAAAAACAGAATTTCAAGGTCACCAGTTTTCAGTAAAGATTGGAAACAAACTTTATTGAAAACTCATTTGGGGTGTGTTTTGTGAAGTCACTGATCATTTTATACCACCCTAACAAAAATTTTATTTTGAAAACAATCAACGTACGGAACACTAATTGTGCAAGTTCAACTTGCACTTGACCGGTTTTTATTTTATTATTATTTTAAATTGATTTGTTTTTTATTTTTATATTATCCAATCAATTACCTATTTATTTGACATAAATAAAACAGCATTAATTTAGAAAAGCATAAGTTTATTAAGTTTTAAAGAAAAGTGAAATTAATGTTAGTAAAAGTCAATATTTAGTTGAGCCACCTTTAGCCGCTATCAAAGCTTTAATTCTGCGCGGCATGCTATCAATGCAAGATTGTACTGTCTCCTGCATTTGAGGATGATGATTCCACACATGAATAATCTTTTCTAGGAGCTGGGTTTTGTTGGTAATCACATCTTTAGCCACTTCTCTTTTCATCAGCTCCCACACATTTTTCATATCAGGGCTATTACCCGGCCAATCCAACAGAGGAATATTTTTTCTGTCAAAAAAGCTTTAACAGACCGAGCAGTGTGGCAGGGAGCTCCATCTTGCATGAAAGTGAATGGTTCCCCATTTGGAAACCATTCTCTGAGATGCGGAATCAACCGATTTTGTAATACTTCTTTGTACTGATCTTGCCTCATTATTCCTTTGACGACGTACAGACGTCCAGTGCCCTTGCCGCTGATGACTGACCAAATCATCACTTTGGTGGGATGTTTAACCGTCGGGACGACACAATCAGGATGAAACTTTTCTCCATGACGACAACGCACATACTGAGCTTTATTCTGCAAAATTTCGAATGTGTTTTCGTCACTGAAGCAGACCTGTTAAAAATAGGAAAAATATATAAACTTCCATGTTTATTTGCTTTATTTAACTGAAAATGATAATAATGTATCAATTATTGATTAAATTGCTGTATCTTACCGATCTCCAGAAGTCCACATCTTTGTCTTGCCATTGTTTGGCCCACTTCAGGCGCTTTGCTTTCATTGCAGCTGTTAACTTGGGCTTCCTGGCGAGGCGACAGGCCTTAAAAATCTAATTCTTTCAATTTTCTTCGAACAGTGCGCTCAGAAGCATTTACGCTAGCATCCTGGAGTTGTGATTTTATTACCTTTGTGGTAGCAAATCTGTTTTCTACACAAATTTTCTTCAAACATCTCTCTTACCGTGGAGTGAAAATTGGTTTTCTACCGCATCTTTTCTTTCTTTTCGGGCTTAATTCCTTCCCTGACTCAATTTTCTTTTTTATGCGTCGTACACTAGCTTCAGAAACCTCCAATCTTCGTGATATTTCTCGGTTTGTAAATGTTTTCGCAATCACAAGGGCCTTCACTTCAGCTTTTTTACGTGGTGAAAGATCGCCTTTTCTACCCGTAATGAAAATAGTCCAATTACTTTTTTAAAACACTGCATACAAAATAAACTAATAACTGAGTAGTATTAAAAACTGTTAAACAAACAATCACAGTCCATAAAGCCACAGAAACACGTCCGTACCTGACTCGATTCCGATCGCGACTGATACAGGTTTGTACTTGTTTACGTTCATGTATCACTTTGTCAACACAGTGTTGCCATATGTTAAAAATAAATACAAATATGTAGTCTACAACAATTCTTTTAAATAAAAATCAATAATATTGTAGTTTAAATATACCATTATTGCATAAAAACTCTTAAGAAACATAAAATTACTAAAAAAAATACAGTGCGTCTAATAATTTGGCCAGGGACTGTATGCACTCAATTTTAAATTTTCACAGAAAATACAAAAAAGTAATAGTCATCTTGAGTGAATTATTTCTTTTTTGTTTCCTAAATCACGAAAAGTTATTGTTCTTTTACTTGAAAAAAACTTTCTAACAAAATAGTGTTTATAACTTTAAAAGACGACGAAAAAACATAAAGGTTAATTTTTGGCTGATGTAAAATACATGTATTTAGCGCTAAAAGTGACTAACTTAACCATCGTCTACGTCCAACTGTCAACGGTAAAATCGTGTGTTTATCAACGAGAATAACATAATTACCGTGTGAACTTATCAATTGCTTCGTTAAATGTTTAGATATTAAATGAACGTCAATTCCATGATTTATTTGTACGTATAGAATATTGAAATGAAACAATTTGCGTTAAGTACTTATAACTGTTAGTTAAACTATTTGCAGATACGAATGGTTCTTTATCTTCTACTATAATACGAGTATATGTCACATATATATTCAATATATCGTACAATTGTAAGTTTTAGTTAGGCCGTGAATTAGGTAAAATAAATGGTAGGAACTATCAGTGCATAATAACTGCTTTTACCGTTATTTCAGTTGCTGCATATGTAAAATAAGTAGACCAATCTCCATTTTTAGCTCATTGTCAAAAATATTTGGGTATTAATACAACTTTTTCATGCGATCAATTGTGCTTGCTTAGTTGGACCTGAATATAATGCATTGTTTTTGGATTATTACTGCTTTTTCTTTAACCTATTCGGACGAAACAGGACAACATCGTTGATATGGGACAATTATACATGGAAAGATATTTTGATTGATACAACTAATCGCGTCCAGCTATATTAGTCTTTGAAAAATAATCATCATTTACTGGTACGCTGAATTTAAACGCGGTCGTACGGATATAAATGATACTGAAAGCTCTAGACGCCCCAATGAAGTGGTTACACCGGAAAACATCAAAAAAATCCACAAAATTGCTTTGGATGACCGTAAAGTGAAATTGCGTGAGATAGCTGAGACCCTAAAGGTATCAAAAGAAAGTGTTGGTCATATTTTGCATACACATTTGGGCATGAGAAAGCTCTATGAGCGCCTTTCCTCACAGTGGACCAAAAACAACAACGTGTTGATGAATTTGAGCGCTGTTTTGACCTGTTTAAGCGCAACAAAAAGGATTTTTTCATGCGATATGTGACAACGCATGAAACATGGATCCACCACTATATACCGAAATCAAATAGGTAGCTGAGTGAAAGCCGCCCCGAAGCCAAGCCAAAGACACAACAGTCGGCTGGGAAGCCCCTATATTTTGGAATGCGCGTGGAATAATTTTCATCGACTATGCTCAGAAGGGAAAAACCATCAATAGCGAATATTACATAAAGTTATTGGTGTTTTTGAAGGCAGAAATCGCAAAAAAACGGCCCCAAATGAACAAGAAAAGGTACTCTTTCATCAAGACGATGGACCTTGTCACAAGTCGATGGTTACGATGGTAAAATTGCCTGAATTGAATTTCGAATTATTTTCTCATCCACTGTATTCTCTAGATTTGGCCTCCAGTGACTATTATCTATTCGCAGACCTCAAAAAAAATGCTCAAGGGAAAGAAATTTGGCTCCAATATAGAAGTTATCGCCGAAACTGAAGCCTGTTTTGAAGGAAAAGACAAATTATTTTACAAGAAAGGTATAGAAATGTTAGAATAGCGTTGAATTGATTGTATCGCTCTTGAAGGAGACTATATTGATGAATATTAGAAAAAAAGTCGAAAAACTTTTCAGCAAAAATATATTGAATTATTTTCTCATCCACTGTTTTAAGTAAGGGAAAGAAATTTGGCTCTAGACTAAGCCTGTTTTGAAGGAAAAGACAAAATTTTTTACAGAAAGGTATATAGAAATGTTAGAATAGCAATTGATTGTATCGCCTATATATTGATGAATAAATTCGAATTTAGCAAAAAAGTTGATTTTAAGTAGCTAGATATAAAACTATATATATATATATATATATATATATATATATATATATATATATATATATATATATATATATATATATATATATATGGACTGGACTTGATTCACTACTATCATCACTGCTTATTCCTTATGTTACCTAACGTAATAAAATATCTGCCATTATTTCCCCTTATCTCCCATTATTTCTCCTTATCTCCCATTATCTCTACATAATTTCCATTACCTAGACTTATCTCTGCTCATCTCCCATTATTTCTCCCTATCTCCCATTATTTCCCCTTATCTTCCATTATCTCACCTTATCTCCCATTATCTAGGCTTATCTTGACTTATCTCGCAATATTTCTCCTTATCTCCCATCATTTACACTTATCTCCCATTATCTCACATTATCTCCCATTATCTAGGCTTATATCGAATTATATAGAACATATGTATAAACTTATAAAAACACGTAAATCGGATAAGTGGTTCTCGAGTGATAAGCGCACTAACGGACAGACAGACAGACAGAGAGACGTTGCATTTTATATATATTATAGATTATAGATATTCTCTGCTACATAATATTGTTCCATATTAAATGGTTTAGGCTATATATATATATATATATATATATATATATATATATATATATATATATATATATATATATATATATATATTATGTTTCTATGCTACATGATATTGTTCCATATTTAATGCTTTAGGCAGTGTATTGAAAGAGAACGCGGTAGCGGCAAACTTTTCTCCGACTTGATTCACTATTATCGTCACTGCTTATTCCTTATGTCACCTAACGTAATAAAATATATCCTATAACCTGGCCAGAGATCATATGTATATTTAAAAAAAAAACACATAAATCGGATAAGTGGTTCTCCAGTGATCCGCGCACTAACGGAGAGACAGACAGAGAAACGTTGCATTATATATATATTATAGATATTCTTTGCTACATCATATTGTTCCATATTTAATGTTTAGCATGTTTAAAAAAAAAGCACGTAAATCGGATAAGTGGTTCTCCAGTGATAAGCGCACAAAGGGACAAACAGACAGAGAGACGTTGCATTTTATATATATTATAGATATCCTTTGCTACATGATATTGTTCCATATTTAGTGGTTTAGGCAGTGTATTGCAAGAGAACGCGCTAGCGGCAAACTTTTTTCCGATTTGATTCACGATTATCGTCACTGCTTATTCCGCATGTTACCTAACGTTATAAAATATAGCCTATAACCTGGCCAGAGAACATATGTATGTTTTTTAAAAAAAGCAAGTAAATCGTATAAGTGGTTCTCCAGTGATAAGCGCACTAACGGACAGACAGACAGAGAGATATTATAGATATAGGTTTATATTATTATATAACCTGGCCAAAGAATATATGTATGAATTTAAAAAAAGACACGTAAATCGGATAAGTGGTTCTCGCGTGATAAACGCACTAATGGACAGACAAACAGACAGAGACACATTGCATTTTATGTATATTATAGATATTCTCTGCTACATAATATTGTTCCATATTTAATGGTTTAGGCTGTGTATTGCAAGAGAACGCGCTAGCGACAAACTTTTTTCCGATTTCATTCACTATTATCGTCACTGCTCGTTCCTTGTGCTACCTATCGTAATAAAATATAGCCTATAACCTGGCCAGAGAACATATGTATGTTTAAAAAAAAAAAGTACGTAAATCGGATAAGTGGTTCTCGAGGGATAAGCGCACTAACGGACAGACAGACAGACAGAGAGACGTTGCATTTTATATATATTATAAATATAAGATTATTATTATTATTATTATATAACCTGGCCAAAGAATATATGTATGAATTTAAAAAAATACACGTAAATCGGATAAGTGATTCTCGCGTGATAAACGCACTAATGGACAGACAGACAGACAGAGTGACATTGCATTTTATATATATTATAGATTATAGATATTCTCTGCTATATAATATTGTTCCATAATTAATAGTTTAGGCTGTGTATTGCAAGGTAACGCGCTAGCGACAAACTTTTTCCGACTTTATTCACTATTATCGTCACTGCTCATTTGTTATACTACCTGTCGTAATAAAATATAGCCTATAACCTGGCCAGAGAACATATGTATGTTTAAAAAAAAAGTACGTAAATCGGATAAGTGGTTCTCCAGTGATAAGCGCACTAACGGACAGACAGAGAGACGTTGCATTTTATATATATTATAGACTAGCCGGGCCCGCGGCTCCGCTCGCGTGGACTTTATTCACTACTATCGTCACTGCCTATTATTTATGTTAGCCAACGTAATAAAATATCCCCAATTATTTCCCCTTATCTCCCAATATTTCTCCATATCTCCCATTATCTCTACATAATTTCCATCATCTAGGCTTATCTCTGCTCATCTCCCATTATTTCTCCTTATCTCCCACTATCTTACCTTATTTCCCATTATCTAGGCTTATCTCGACTTATCTCGCAATATTTCTCCTTATCTCCCATTATTTCTCCTTATCTCCCATTATCTCACCATAACTCCCATTATCTAGACTTATCTCTGCTTATCTCCCATTATTTCTCCTTATCTACCATTATTTATACTTATCTCCCATTATCTCACCATATCTCCCATTATCGAGGCTTATCTCGACTTATCTCCCATTATTTCTCCTTATCTCCCATTATATCACCTTATCTCCTATTATCTAGGCTTATATCGAATTGTATAGAACATATGTATAAAATTTATAAAAACACGTAAATCAGATACATAAGTGGTTCTCGAGTGATAAGCGTACTAACGGACAGACAGACGTTCCATTATATATATATATATATATATATATATATATATATATATATATATATATATATATATATATATATATATATATATATATTCTTTGCTACATGATATTGTTCCATATTTAAGGCTTTAGGCAGTGTATTGCAAGAGAACGCGCTAGCGGCAAACTTTTCTTCGACTTGATTCACTATTATCGTTACTGCTTATTCCTTATGTCACCTAACGTAATAAAATATATCCTATAAGCTGGCCAGAGAACATACGTATGTTTAAAAAAAAGCACGTAAATCGGATAAGTGGTTCTCCAGTGATAAACGCACTAACGGACAGACAGACGGAGAGAGACGTTGCATTTTATATATATTATAGATATTCTTTGCTCCATGATATTGTTCCATATTTAATGGTTTAGCATGTTTAAAAAAAAAAGAACGTAAATCGGATAAGTGGTTCTCCAGTGATAAGCGCACAAAGGACAAACAGAGAGACGTTGCATTTTATAGATATTATAGATATCCTTTGCTACATGATATTGTTCCATATTTAGTGGTTTAGGCAGTGTATTGCAAGAGAACGCGCTAGCGGCAAACTTCACTATTATCGTCACTGCTTATTCCTCCTTATCTCCCCTAACGTAATAAAATATAGTCTATAACCTGGCCAGAGAACATATGTATGTTTTAAAAAAAAAGCACATAAATCAGATAAGCGGTTCTCCAGTGATAAGAGCACTAACGGACGGACAGACAGACAGACAGAGAGACGTTGCATTTTATACATATTATAGATATAGATTATTATTATTATATAACCCGGCCAAAGAATATATGTATGAATTTAAAAAAAGACACGTAAATCGGATAAGTAGTTCTCGCGTGATAAACGCACTAATGGACAGACAGACAGACAGAGAGACATTGCATTTTATATATATTACAGATTATAGATATTCTCTGCTACATAATATTGTTCCATATTTAGTAGTTTAGACTGTGTATTGCAAGAGAACGCGCTAGCGGCAAACTTTTTTCCGACTTCATTCACTATTATCGTCACTGTTCATTCCTTATCCTACCTATCTAATAAAATATAGCCTATAACCTGGCCGGAGAACATATGGATGTTTTAAGAAAAAAGTATAAAAATCGGGTAAGTGGTTCTCCAGTGATAAGCGCACTAACGGACAGACATACAGACAGACAGAGATACGTTGCATTTTATACATATTATAGATGTAATAAAATATATACCTATAACCTGGTCAGAGAACATGTATGAATTTAAAAAATCACGTAAATCGGATAACTGGTTTTCGAGGGATAAGCGCACTAACGGACAGACAGACAGACAGAGAGACGTTGCATTCTATATATATTATAGATATAGATTATTATTATTATTATTATATAACCTGGTCAAAGAATATATGTATGAATTTAAAAAAAGACACGTAAATCGGATAAGTGGTTCTCGCGTGATAAACGCACTAATGGACAAACAGACAGACAGAGAGACATTGCATTTTATATATATTATAGATTATAGATATTCTCTGCTACATAATATTGTTCCATATTAAATGGTTTAGGCTGTGTACGCCAAGGCAAAGCGCTAGCGGCAAACTTTTTTCCGACTTCAATCACTATTTTACATCACTGCTCATTCCTTATGCTACCTATCGTAATAAAATATAGCTTATAACCTGGCCAGAGAACATATGTATGTTTAAAAAAAAAAGTACGTAAATCGGATAATTGGTTCTCCAGTGATAAGCGCACTAACGGACAGACAGACAGACAGACAGACAGACAGAGAGACGTTGCATTTTATATATATTATAGATATATACCAGGTGTACAAGTATGATATGTGGATTTTTTTTCTAAAAAGACATGTTATATTTGGAAGAATGATAAAAAGTGCTTTCAAAGTATGCTCCATCGCTTGTTATACATTTTTCCCATCTTTCGGGCAATTTGTGAATACCACGCCAGTAAAAATCTTTCCCTTTTGCTACGAACCATTCATCGAGCCATTTTTTCACATATTCGTACGAACCAAAGCGCTGCTCAGCAAGTGCGTGTCCCATCGATGGAAACAAGTGGTAATCGGAAGGAGCCAAGTCTGGTGAGTAACCCGCATGGGGTAGAACTTCCCAGCTGAGTGCTTCCAACCTGTCGCGAACTGGTTTTGCCTTATGTGATGGAGCATTGTTATGAAGAAAAATGACTTTGTGTTGCCTCTTTCGGTATTCTGGCCTTTTTTCAAGCAGCAAACGGTTCAAATCGGTCAATTGTTGTTGGTAACGTTTAGTATTAACCGTTTCCCCAGGTTTTAACAGATCATAATAGACCACGCTCCTCTGGTCCCACCAAACACAGAGCAACGTCTTGCTGCCAAAGCGATTTTGTCTTGCGGTCGATGTGGATGGTGCGCCTGGGTCTACCCATGATTTTTTGTGCTTGGGATTCTCAAAATAAATCCACTTTTCATCCCCTGTAACTATACGATGCAAAAACGACTTTCTTTTGTACCGAGCAAGCAAAATGTCATACGTGTTTTTGCGCTTTTCCATTTGCCTGTCATTCAACTCATGTGGTACCCATCTACCGGTCTTCTGAATCTTTCTCATCTCTCGTAGCTGATTGGAAACAGCTTGTTGACTAACGTCCAATTGCTCGGCGAGTTGTTTTTGTGTTTGCGAATCATCTTCGTCCCACAATGCTTGCAATTCCACATCTTCGTATTTTTTTGGCGGTTTTCCACGTTCCTTGTCTGCAACATCGAAGTCCCACTTTTGAAACGCCAAAACCATCGTTCACACGTATCTTGCGATGGAGCATGTTCACCATAAGCTTCTCGAAGTAATCGGTATGATTCAACAGCAGTTTTCTTCAAATGAAAACAAAAAATTAATGCTGTTCGCGAATGCTCTTTGTTCGGTATAAATTTCGACATATTGAACACAACAACACAACACTATGCACACACTTTTCCAATTTATCATCATGAGCGTCTGATACTTGTTGATGACACAACAAAATGACACAGTGTCAAATCTTTATAGCACAAACTGCATTGGTGCACCAACTGTTGCCTGAAATCCGTATTGCATACTTATACACCTGATTGCAACTATCACTGGTAATGCTCATGAAGCAATATGGATATACATTCTACAATTATTAGAATTTTGTACAGATACATTATTACAAACATAGTTACAACGAGCTACTTACTAGGTAAAACGATGTCAATAAAAGAGCAAAAATATACTATAATAATAATTCATATGATTTAAAATCATCGATTGTTTATCAGAAAAAACATTATTTTTGAGAAATGAGTATAGTATAGGTCCTTACGGGAAAATATCCTACGGGTTTTATATTTACGCCTAGAACTTGTTATAAATATGTCTTAACTAATCCTGCGAGAAACCACGTGTTCTTTAAAAACCATGTTTAGCAACGACAGAATATAAGCCTGTCATCTCTCAAGAGAAAACATCATCACAAGTCTGATTTGAAAAATAAAATTTGTGCCTTTATAATAAATTTAACAAGTGCCTTTGCAATCTTAAAGATAAAATATGATGTTCAAATGTAAATATGAATTAAGCCATAAAAGAATTTAGTTCATTTAATTTTGCCAGCAACTACCGTAATATTCCGTCTTTCATCTATTAAAATATGTTAGGCTAATAAGATAATTACATATGTATATAACTCATCAGATTGAATTCAATCTAAATGTGTAGATTCTGCATAAAATAAGTATTTATGATATAAAATCAGATACTAGTTCTAATTATTGAAACTCCTTTGGATTATTACTGCTTTTTCTTTAACCTATTCGGACGAAATAGAACAACATTGTTGATATCGGACAATTATACATGGAAAGGTATTTTGATTGACACAACTAATCGCGTCGAGCTATATTAGTGTTCGAGAAATAATCATTACAGCTAAGCGATACCATACTACTTTGTAACAATTTGTGGTTTTCTTCATTTTTTTTTATTCGTTCACCTCTCTGCATGAGTAGAGATTTTACCATTTTTCTTATCTTGAGCATGTCGACTGGGATATCATAATACCCGTCAACGATGTCCAAGTGCAGAAATATATGACACTTTTTAGGCAACGCGGTAGTGCTGCCACGGACGTTATTGCTTTTCTGTAAACAACTACTACCTATGTGCGTGGCCAGGCCATATATACTTAAATAAAAGTATACCGACCTGCCGGGATTGGTACCCGAGACCTTCTGCACCGCAAACAAATAATACGTTACGGAGCCACGGGCCGTCACCAGGTATAATTTGATCCATAATAAGCGAGAAATTTTGTATTCAGTTTTAGCTTATTTAAATATGTTTAAAATACAGATATTCATTAGTACTATTATTATTGAATTTTTAAGACTTAAGTTGTGAGTCTTATAATACTACAGTCCGGAGTCCAATAAGTGCCCATTTTCCGAAGAATATGAGCTGTTCCTAATGACGCGATACTCTGCGCGTTATACATAGTAGGGTTTCCTCGTATTTGGTCTATGTGCTTATTAGACACCTTTTTATAGTTCTCAATGACACACAACAATTATTATCATTACATCAAATACTTTAGTTTTGCACTGGACGTGCATTTTGCTCAACGAGTTAACATCATCTGGGGTGATGATTGTTGGTCAATCATCGCTCCTGATGATGCTAACATGGTTAAAAAAACCCACATCGAGAAAAAATAGAGTATATGGTTTAGTGACGATAAATGGTATGTAGTGTAATTAAGTCAAAATTTCCAATGTGGTTCCCAATGAGCCCATTACTAACGACAACTTTTTTGTTTTTACACACCACATCCTCTGAACTTCTATTTGTAGATTTTTGCATTATTATAGACATTATTACTCATATTATTGTTATAGCTTGTTTCACATTATAGTGGCATTTTTCTTGGGACGATGCGTCAGGCCAATTCTTCTCAATCTCTATTTTAGAAATTTAGAGATGATCTGGTAAGGTTGCAGAGTTTCAGGATAAGAGATTTTTGGACTATCGTATAAATAGTGGATTTGGTTCTAATTGTTAAGTGTGTGCTGAATGTGTTTGGGGTTATTTCAATGGTTGAGATGATAAAAGATATAATTAATTCATTTTACTTGCAGTCTCCATATTTATAGAGCTATTTTTTTTATTGTATTTCGTTTCTTTGTTGGAATCGTTACATATGGCGATATCGGTCGTGATTTGCTCTTTTTTATCTTGAAGTGTGATGTTACAAGTTATAGTTTTATCTATATGTATGTTGATATCCCAGTATAATCTATAAAATTGTTATTGGAATATATTTGTAGTGCGGTGTGTTCCTCTTCTTCCAGAGATTTCCATGCCGATCTTTGTTGGGCGGTCTGAATCCGGTTCTTCCCCGCATGTCGTTGAATGTCGTCTCTCCAACCATCGCGCCTGCGGTCGTCCAACACTTCTCTTTGTCTCTGTTGGTCTCCACTGCATTAGACCATTTGAAATCACTTCTGGCCACATGTCCCGCCCAACGCCATTTCAGTCTAGTCACACGCTCGATAACGTCGCAGACTTCCGTTCTTCTTCTTACCTCATCGTTCCGGATTCTATCTCTCAGGCTTACACCGAGCATCGCCCGCTCCATTGCCCTCTGACAAATCGAGAGGCCACTGGCACAATTTGCGGTGAATGTCACCGTCTCGAGTCCGTATGTCGTCACTGGTAGGATACATGTGTCGTAGACCTTTCTTTTGAGATTTACAGGGATCGTAGGGTACTGAAGGATGTAGCTGAGTCTTCTGAACGCCATCCAGGTGAGGCCAATTCGCCGCGTCATCTCCGTGCGGTGTGTTATGTGTGATTAATTTGTATTTGTTTGTTGTTGCTTGATGCATTACTTTTGCTACTATATTATGTATCTCAGTGGAATCTGTACCAATAAGGACTTTACAACCAATAATGATATAGTCTACAGCTTTTTTTGTCGGTTATATTTCCTTCATAGATCGTTTTGTATTTAGCATCTTTCATAATATATTTCCGGTAGCTTCAGGTGGCAATGACCGGATCTTGTATAGCGAAGACAAGTTCCTCGATATCTGGGAAGAGCTTTCGCTCTTGAAATCACTTATATGTGTGATTCTTTGTTATATCTAGGAATAAAAATTTAAGCAACTGTTTAAGATCACTACTTATGTTTATTATATTATTGCTGACAATTGTTTCGACACACTGTGTAAATTTACATCGTGCTCCAGAAGAAGACACAGTCGAAACAATTGTCAGCAATAATATAATAAACATAAGTAGTGATCTTAAACAGTCGTTTAAATTTTTATTCCTAGTTATTATGGATCTACATCAAGTAAGGCTAAGTCAGTGCAGTATCTTTGTTATATATTTATGGTGTATGGTATTTTATGATTCCGTAGTTTTTTGCTGACCGTACGTTAATTTTATCGTTGATCTTGAGTGTAGTCGAAAATATGAATTCCTTTTGTGTGTAATGCTTAAATATCTGTCATACCTATACCTCTTTCTTTTCTAATTATGATAATTCCTTCCTTGCAAGAATGAAAGTTCAGGTTTCGTGAGAATGCGTACATTTTCTATATCTGTTTTGCTCGTTTAATGATTGTGAAGGAGTATGTGACTATTGAAAATGTTTTTGGAGGTAAATTTTGTTTTTAGAAATACTGCCAATCTTTTTTGGTATTGTTTCTTTACATTCTCTCTGATATCTGCATGGTTTAGGCTGGTGTTCTGTTGATATCGTAGGTATTTTCAGGTTTCGTCTTGTACCATATTCGTCAGAATTTCACTATTTATTATTTTTTTATTTTCTGTATCAGTTTCTATATGGATAACTTTATATTTAGTGATGCTGAATTCCATTTAAATAACTGTAGTAAAGGTTATCCTTAACAGTTCTCCACGCTGTTTCTATGTGAGAACATACAATTTGAAATCGTCCATTTAAAGCAATTGACTAATTTTATATTGGTTGGTTTTCTGGTGTTTTACATCGTATTCATATTTTGAATTATTGCCTAAAGCACTTAATGAATCTCCTTAAAATATGCCACGGTTGATGTAAAGTTCATTCGTTTCCATGTTTTCAGTTTCTGTTATCAGATGTATTTTAGTTTTCTAGGTTTTTATGTTTTTTTTTAAGAACTGTTTATCTATTTTATAAATGACCTAGACTTTGATTAGCAAGCTATATGGAACGGAGTCAAAAGCTTTTTTGTTTCGTTTTTACAGAAAGTGGGATGACACGAATTGCAGTAGGGCATTCTTTCGTTACCGTGGTCTGCGTTCGGAAGGTTACAACCTACAGTTAAATTGGACATCTAAAATACAATAAAAGGCAGGGTATTCGATCAATATGTACTGACGCTATTACCATATGGCACTGAAAGTGGGCTTTAAATAAAAGTATAATAATTAAACTCCAGATACGAAGAAGATCAAAAGTGACAGATGTAATACAACGAATATGGATATTAAGGTGGAATTGGGCGGGGCATATCGCAAGGCTGAATGATAACAGATGGACACGCCGTATAGTTGAATAGAGGCCTAGAGAACACAAGAGGTAGACCACAGACAAGATGGACGGACGACATAAAAAGATTAGCAGGAGACGATTGGATGTAAAAAGCAAACAACAAAGCTCATTGGAGACAACTTGGGGAGGCTTACATCATACCATGGACGGAATAAGCTAATGATAATGATAATGATGATTCTTTAAAGTCACCTTTGATCACATGTTGGTCTACTGCTATTTTCCTGATTTGCTGTTACTGTTTTACGAAACTTCACTTCACCGTTCACGTTCAGTCCATCACGATTCATTTCTCACAAATTCAGGAAATAATTTAGTTTAGAAGAAACAATAAGCTCGAAAGAGCTGTTCTATTAACGTTTAGAGAAGAAATATATAAAGGTTAGATATTTCCTGTTATTATTATCTTAAAATATTCTTATTTATGCATGCAGTAAATTTAATTTTTCTCTTATTTCATAATTGTATTACTGTCTGGTATGCATTATGTCATTTTTTTTATATCTAGATCTTAATAAATGCAACAAATTTCTTGGAGGAAGGTTCTAAAACGTTTTCATTTAACTTTTATTACGCCAACTTAAGCGGGTAAAAAAAATATATACCATAATCAAAGTTATCTTTACAGATAGTAGTTGAATTACATGTAATTATTATTATTTACTGGACTAAGTTCCAGATTTAAATATTATGTGGACATTAATTGGAATTTCTTTATTTTATTATCCAGTTTAATATGAACCCAGTTTTGCTGACTTCAATAACGTTTACAGAGCGTTTGCTAGTTTTATGCTAGATAAGCACAGTTATTAGATGGTGCCCAGTAATATAAGAAAAGCATATTTAAATTTAACATATTATCCCTGATGTATAAACTATCGTTTTGCATAAGTAAGTTTCAGCAAAAAGAAACTGTCGGAAACTGCTGAAAGTGAAGTTAAAATTTTTAAAAATACTCCCCAGAATACATGTAAGTCTAAACACACACACATAATAAGTAGTACAAAGTTTACTTTATTTTTTTAAATTCACAAAAGGACCATTAATTGTAGTTAAAAATAAATATTCTACTTCCTCTAAAATCTTTGAAGCGCCGTTCTTTTTCAAGTTTTTAAGTTTAATAAAAATCCTTTGTAAATTTAGACCGACGAATATTCTGGTATAATCATCATATCACTATGATTACTACTCTAGCTTCGGGCTCAACTATTGGTAAATTAAAAAGTTTGTATGGAAATTTAAAATGTAGTCATTTGCATTGTGCCTTATTTCCCTACCGCATTTCATAATTGTAATAGTAAACTCAATTTTACGTTTAAATTTAGTATTATTCGTCTGCAATAATTCCCTAATGTTCGCTAAAATAGACACCTGATTCAACAATATTCAATAAAATAATTAAGACGTTGTGAGAAAGACAGAATAACAAATTACAACTACAAATTGATTTCAATGTCGTTTTCACCCTTGACCTTAACCTTACCTGTCGACCAAGAGCAATTACTTGCCAATAACCTCTGAGTCTCCTGTCATGGTTTAATCATGTAATAAATAATTGTGTAAAATAAGACATTCTCTCTACTCTACGTGATATTCATTAATAGCAAAACAGGACGTTGTTAATGCTGATGTAAAATTTTTAAAATTACTGAAAGGCATTGTTGAAGAGTAAATCAGTCCTTCATTAAATTTAATGTACAGCCATATAGTACATGATATTAAATATACAGAAGCCAAAAAATATCTACTGGATTCATTGTAATTTAATTTAATAATAATTAATAAAATATTAAGTTTCTTGTCTCTCAGTTAAAGGGTATAATTTTCCGTATTGCTTTAAACTTCAGTTTGGCTGAAAGAACATTGAAACTTAGTGTGAAGACAATGATTTAAAGCTGCATACTTCTAAGTTCCATTTTATCATTGTTTCTAAATACAGGACAGTAATTAAACATCACTACTTAACTGGAATTACCGTTTTTGCACATACAATTTTCCGAAGTTTATTTATTATTATTAATTAAAATTAACTTTTATAACTCATATTTACAGCGTTATCATAAAATTTCTACAACTTCTAGGCTTCATAAAACTAACTCCTTACAACTTTAATAGTTTAAATGCAATCAAGGACGTATGTTGCACATGAATCAGAATTCCTTTAGAATATTTGGAATGGAATCCTTACTTTAGCGCACCTATTTAAAACATTGATAGAATGAATTATAAATAGAACTGACCTCAAATTAAATCGGATCTACATATCATAAAAAATAGCTGAAATTTGTCATTAATAAAATATTTTATCACATTCTGCATGATGAGTATTTACCATGCAGTATTCAATATCCATTAAATACAATAGGCACACTTTTTTATACCAATGTATGGACGATGTCAGCTTACCAATGACTGGACTTGGTTTTCTCCTAGCAAAGCGGTCTTCATGACATTATATATTACGATTTAATTTATATACTTTTCTCCGTCTGTTATGATTATAAATAGAGCACCACTCTAAATTGCTTATATGACGGACATTAAGGTTTTATGTTCGTGTTTTTAAAATTGAACACCGTCTATATTATTTTTTGATTTTATAGAACACTTAATTCTGGAAAAGCCAATTTTTGTAATGATAATGAACTTTGCAACAATGACATTTGTTATGTTAAGGATTTTGATAGTATTATGTTAAGTTAAAATTAAATGTTATTATAAAATGATAGTGTTCGGAGAATGATAAATGAAATGTATACCAAATATCTATTAAAGATAGCTATAACAAATGGCAAGCATAAAGGAAATAAATGAGACTTCATGCTCACTAAAAAGGAATTCTCAGTTTAGTTATTTTTCGTAATTTCAAGCCCGGAGAACGCAGTTCTGTAGTAGTTTTATATTATTACTACGGGAAAACTATTTGCTTTAAACCTTTATTGTACGCATTCTAGTATATATATATATATATATATATATATATATATATATATATATATATATATATATATATATAAATATACGACAGAGTAATCAGCAGATTGCCAACATATATCAGAAAACGTATTTTAATGAATCTAGACACCAAAAATGCTTCTTGGGCTGACGGAATACCTGCCATAGTACTCAAAAACTGTGCGAGCGAGCTAATACTAGTTTTCTGTAGACTTTTCTTCCTGCTGGAAATACGCCACAGCTTAGCCGATATCCAAAATAGATATCAAGAATAGAAGACCTTGCCAAATAACTACCGACCAATCGCACTGCTTTCAATAATATCGAAAGTCATGAAAAAGGCTATCAATCAGCATCTTCTCTTGAGGGACTTAACATTATTAGCGACCATCAATACGGCTTTCGTAAAACATAGACTAACAGGGAATCATCTAACTTATGTAACACATGTTTGGAACAACGCAACTGAACATTTTGAAGAATCTCGAGTGGTTGCTCTTGATATATCCAAGGCATTCGGCCGTGTTTGGCACGATGAATTGTTGGCTAAGTTGCGCTTTTCTGATATGTCTAAAAGTTCTGTTTGTTTCTCTCATGTTTCCTCAAAGAGAGTTCTTTACGAGTGGCAGTCTATGGATTTTTTTCTAACACCTTCACTGTCAACGCCGGTGTACCCCAAGGCTCCATACCGTCTCCTACTCTCTTTCACATTTACATTAACGGTCTGCTGGAAAAAACCAGGAATCCAATATAGTGCTTTGCAGATGATAGTACGCTTATCTCTTCATTCACTTTGAACGCTCAAACATCGGCTACTCAGACAAATATCCGCAGACAACAGGAAGTCATTCAACTTAATAAAGACCTGGAAGAAATTCTATCTTGGGGTGACAGTAACCAAGTGGAATTTCACGCTACACAGAGCAGTTTTTTTCTAAAAAAGTTAACGTTGCTGAACCCGACATAGTTATGTCGGGGCACTCCGGTCCTCTAGCATCGTCACTCAATTTGTTACGCGTTAATTGGGGAGCAAATATGTCTTGGCATGAACATGTTGCAAGCATAGCAAAGAGAGCTTCTCGAAAGCTGGGAATATTATTTCGAACTAGCAAGCTTTACACTCCACAACAACTGTTAATTCTGAACAAAGCTCAAATTAGACCAACTGTGCAATACTGTTGGCATATTTGGGGCTCTGCTCCCAAACATACACTGCATTTGTTGGATTCTATTCAGCTGTTCGCCTAGTTGGAGACCCGGCAGTGGCCGGCGGCTTTGATTCGTTGGAACATCGAAGAACAGTTGGCGACCCGTATTTTCATGGAAAGTGTTCGATGGATGTAGCCCGCTTAATTCCTCCCAGAGCGGTACATGCTAGAATCACACGTCGTGCTAATACTTCACATTCGTATAATGTACGGCTTGTTAGTACTCGTACAACCCTTTTCAAGCTGTCTTTTATATGGAGAACCTCATCCCTTTGGAATAATTTGCCCAGGACAGTGTTTCCCATCGAGTACAATTTACAGCGATTTAAGACCAACGTGAATGGTTTTTCCGCACACGTGTCGGTCTTGTAGAGCCTTAGATATTTCCCTGCAGCTCGTGTGTTAGATATTAGATAAAAGAAAAACTCACCGCCGGCAACGTGATTTGCCGAGGGATCCCCGTGAGGTATATGTGGTACAGTGTAAAACAACTGAATGAATTGTGCAGCCTCACAAGCCGGCAAAGTAGTCAGCAGAATGCCAACACTTTATATATATATATATATATATATATATATATATATATATATATATATATATATATATATATGTATATATATATATATATATATATATATATATATATATATATATGTATATATATATATATATATATATATATATATATATATATATTTTCATATATATATATATATATATATATATATATATATATATATATATATATATATATATTCATATATATATATATATATATATATATATATATATATATATATAAATATATATATATATATATATATATATATATATATATATATATATATATATATATATATATATATATATATACACTCCTGGACAAAATTAACGCAACAATATATTAAATCACACAAATCTCTATAATGAATTAATTTTAATAATTTTTTATGAACATTGGTTACACTAAAAGTTAGAAAAAACTTATTCGGATACTTTAAAAGTGAATTAGCTACCAAATTTCTCTATAAGATTCGAATTAAAATTATTCTTAAGACCTAATAACAAAATCGTTGAAATTATGTATTAATGAAAAAAATAAACTGGGACACTAGTAGTAAAATTAATGGTGTAACTGGGACACTAGTATCGTCTGTTGCCTCCTCTACTTCGGATGACAGCGTTTATGCGAATAGGCATGCTTCTAATTAAATTTTGGATAAAATCTTGAGGAATTTGCTCCCATTCTGTGATAACTGCATTTTCAAGTTCCCTCAGATTTCTAGGTGCAGGATCCCATACATGTTCTATCGGATTCAGATCCGGGCTTTTTGGTGGCCATTGCATAATCGGTATATCAACTTGATTAAGATAATTGAGTACCTCCCTAGCCACGTGAGGTCGAGTGTTGTCTTGCATAAACAGGAAATTGGGCCCCACAAAATGACCGAAAAGCATCACATGTTCTATTACAATATTCTCAAGATAGTAGTCAGCATTCATGGATCTCGTACGGACAGGAACTAACTCTGTGCGAGCATCAAAGCAGATGCCACCCCAGAACATAACAGAGCCACCGCCGAATGGACTCCTTGCAGAGATATTGCAAGGAGCAAACCTCTCTCCTGGTCTTCGCCATATTCGCTCACGACCATCTGGATGTTTTAGACTAACCCTAGTTTCATCTGTGAAGAAAACTTGTTTCCAATCATCCACAGACCAGTTTTTCGTGATTTCGAGCAAAATGTAACCTGGCAACTCTGTTCTCTCTAGTAAGCAAGGGCGCAGTGGCTGGTCTCCTACTGTTTAATCCAGCTTCATTTAACCGTCTTCTAACTGTTTTAGAAGAAATTGTGACATTGCGAACAGTTTCGAGTTCGTTTCTTATTATAGAAATAGTGACAGTCCAGTTTCTTAAAAGCATATTGTCTTATAAAACGTACATCTAGGTCGCTAGTGCATCGTTTTCGCCCTTGCCCTAGCCTTCTAGAATAAGTTCCTGCTTCATTCAAGCATCTTACCATACGACTTATTGTGGAACGATGTTTGCCTAACAAATTGGCAACATAACTCTGACAATATCCCTCGTCCAATAAAACTGAGGCTCGCACTACCTCGTGTTCAGTTAAATTCCTTGTTCGATTCATTTTTCTAATTCTTCGGGGTCAAAAATAAAACAGTCTACCACAAAAACGTATTACTTTAAAAAAGGGAACAATTTATAAGCTTACTTTTAAAGAAAATCTATAGCATTATTACAGAAAATTGTTTATCTTCTAAAAAATTCTTTAAAACTGTAAATCTAAACGAATTGTTTTGATTTCTGTCATGAACAACGAAACAAAATATGCATAGCCTACTATTCAAATACTCGATAAACTTTAAAACTGACATAAAAAAAAGATAAATTAATTTTCAAATTGTTGGGTTAATTTTGTCCAGGAGTATATATATATATATATATATATATATATATATATATATATATATATATATATATATATATAAAACTAAAACTCCCACAATAAAAAAACTAACGTAATATACTCTATCCCATGTGACAATTGTTAAAAAAAAGACATAGGTATGACTAGACAACTACTGAAGAATAGATAAACTGCTACAACTGCACTTAACAAGCGCGAAAACAAAACAAGTCACACATTTAATTACAAAGAAACTAAAATCTTAAACAAAGACCACAACTACCATAAATCAGTAAAAAGGAAATGATAGAAATAAAAAAAAGAAAGAAAAACGCATTGAATGACAGAACAGATATTAAAGCCCTAAGTTAAATTTACTACAACATCCTACGTAATTAGTTATTAACTATTGAAAACCAATATTTATAAAAAAAAAGAAAAATTAATAAAAATAATAAAAACATATTTTCAAAAATAAATTAGCATAAAAACTTTTTTAATCATACAAACAAATAGTTTCATTCCGCAACCTACACGTGTATTTTCACCAGTCTCACCGTTAGCCTTAGACCGAAATGTATTAGTCTGGTTTGCTTATTTTCGAGGTACGAATAATATAAAATATGTTAGTGAGTAAACAAAGGACGAAACGTCAAATAAAAAAATTTCGTAAAAAACTCAAATGTGTTATTAAGCGAACCTTGGAGTCCTTGAAATAAAATATTTATGAATCTATTTTTATTTATATATATATATATATATATATATATATATATATATATATATATATATAAAATACATTAAAATTCTGGGTTTCAATCTGTTCATCGACAAAGAATTTGCACGACGTTTCGCCAAAATTTCATTTGGCATTTTCAAGTGCTCTTGAAATATCTTCTAGAATCAAAAAGTATAGCGATACACATTATATTACTTGAAATATTTAAGAGCTTTTTATAATACGGCTCTATAAACATAAAAGTTATATAAAATGCTTCACGCCAGTTAAATTTAATCAAATTATAGTATTAATCAATAAACTTTAATCTTTAAGACAGAGTCATTAAATTACTTGAATACCTACATCTTTAACTCTGTGGTTTTTGTGCAACCCATCCTACTGTTGCCTTCTGTTTTACATCAATTTGGTGTTCATTACCCTTAATTTCTTCATTATTTGCTTACTGCCTAGTTAAAGAGAAAATATCTGGCAATTCTTGCGAATTCCTCGATTATTTTATTTAAAAGCAGAATATATTTTCATTATATTATACAGTTTTATAAAAGAATGTAATGTATAATGTACGTTTATCAATATATATTTTAGGTCTGTATATTTCAAGACATAATATATATATATATATATATATATATATATATATATATATATATATATATATATATATATATATATATATATATATATATATATATATATATATATATATGTATATATATATATATATATATATATATATATATATATATATATATATATAATGCAACGTCTCTCTCTCTGTCTGTCCGTTAATACGGTTATCACTGGAGAACCACTTATCCGATTTACGTGCTTTTTTTTTAAAACATACATATATTCTCTGGCGAGGTTATAGGCTATATTTTATTACGTCAGGTAACATAAGGAATAGGCAGTGACGATAAAAGTGAATCAACTCGGAAAAAAGTTTGCCGCTGGCGCGTTCTCTTGCAATACACTGCTTAAATCATCAAATATGGAACAGTATCATGTAGCAAACAATATCCATCTATAATATATATAAAATGCAACGTCTCTCTGTCTGTCTGTCTATCTGTCTGTCTGTCCGTTAGTGCGCTTATCACTGGAGAACCACTTATCCGATTTACGTACTTTTTTTTAAGGTGAGATAATGGGAGATAAGAGAAATAATGGCAGATATTTTATTAAAGGTGCCACAAGGATATATATATATATATATTATATATATATATATATATATATATATATATATATATATATATATATATTATATATATATATATATATATATATATATATATATATATATTAATAAATATATATATATATATATATATATATATATATATTATATATATATATATAAAATGCATACGTCTCTCTGTCTGTGTGTTCGTTAGTGCGCTTATCACTCGGGAACCACTGATTCTATTTATGTGCTTTTTGTTAAACATAAATGTGTTCTCTGGCCAGGTTATAGGATATACTTTATTACATTAGGTAACATAAGGAATAAGCAGTGAATATAATAGTGGAATCAAATCGGAAAAAAGTTTGCCGTTGGCGCGTTCTCTTGCAATACACTGCCTAAACCATTAAATACGGATCATCATGTAGCAAAGAATAATCTATAATATATATAAAAATGCAACGTACATATGTTTTCTGGCCAGGTTATAGGCTATATTTTATTACGATAGGTAGCTTAAGGAATGAGCAGTGACGATAGTAGTGAATGAAGTCGGAAAAAAGTTTGCCGATAGCGCGTTCCCTTGCAATACACAGTCTAAACCATTAAATATGGAACAATATTATATAGCAGAGAATGTCTATAATCTATAATATTTATAAAATGCAATGTCTCTCTGTCTGTCTGTCTGTCCATTAGTGCGTTTAACAACGTAATAAAATATCTCCCATTATTTCCCCTTATCTCTCAATATTTCTCCTTATCTCCCATTATCTCTACATAATTTCGATTATCTAGCCTTAACTCTGCTCATCTCCCATTATTTATCCTTATCTCCCATTATTTCTCCTTATCTCCCATTATCTTACCCTATCTCCCATTATCTAGGCTTATCTCGACTTATCTCTCAATATTTCTCCTTATCTTCCATTATTTCTCCTTATCTCCCATTATCTCACCATAACTCCCATTATCTAGACTTATCTTTGCTTACCTCCCATTATTTCTCCTTATCTCCCATTATTTATATTTATCTCCCATTATCTCACCTTATCTCCCATTATCGAGCCTTATCTCGACTTATCTCCCATTATTTCTCCTTATCTATCGAATTATATAGAACATATGTTTAAATTTATAAAAACACGTTAATCGGATAAGTGGTTCTCAAGTGATAAGCGCACTAATGGACAGACAGACAGATAGAAAGACGTTGCATTTTATATATATTCTAGATAGAAGATTATAGATAACCTGGCCAGAGAACAAATGTATGAATTAAAAAAAAAACACGCAAATCGGATAAGGGGTTCTCGAGTAATAAGCGCAGTAACGGACAGACACACAGACAGAGAGACGTTGCATTTTATATATATTATATTCTTTGCTACATGATATTGTTCCATATTTAATGCTTTAGGCAGAGAACGCACTAGCGGCAAACTTTTCTCCGACTTGATTCACTATTATCGTCACTGCTTATTCCTTATGTCACCTAACGTAATAAAATATATCCTATAACCTGGCCAGAGACCATATGTATGTTTAACAAAAAAGCACGTAAATCGGATAAGTGGTTCTCCAGTGATAAGCGCACTAACGGACAGACAGACAGACAGAGAAACGTTGCATTTTATATATATTATAGATATTCTTTGCTACATGATATTGTTCCATATTTAATGGTTTAGTATGTTTAAAAAAAAGCAGGTAAATCGGATAAGTGGTTCTCCAGTGATAAACGCACTAACGGACAAACACACAGATATACGTTACATTTTATATATATTATAGATGTAATAAAATATATATCTATAACCTGGTCAGAGAACATATGTATAAATTTTAAAAATCACGTAAATCCGATAAGTGGATCTCGAGGGATAAGCGCACTAATGGACAGACAGACAGACAGAGAGACGTTGCATTTTATATATATTATAGATACAGATTATGATTATTATTATGCAACCTGGCCAAAGAATATATGTATGAATTTAAAAAAAAGACACATAAATCGGATAAGTGGTTTTCGCGTAATAAGCACACTAATGGACAGACAGACAGACAGAGAGACATTGCATTTTATATCTATTATAGATTATAGATTACAGATATTCTCTGCTACATAATATTGTTCCATATTTAATGGTTTAGGCGGTGTATTGCAAGGCAACCCGCTAGCGGCAAACTTTTTTCCGACATCATTCACTATTTTACGTCACTACTCATTCCTTATGCCACCTATCGTAATAAAATATAGCCTATAACCTGGCCAGAGAACATATGTATGTTTTAAAAAAAAAAGTTCGTAAATCGGATAAGTGGTTCTCCAGTGATAAGCGCACTAACTGACAGACAGACAGACAGACAGACAGAGAGACGTTGCATTTTATATATATATATATATATATATATATATATATATATATATATATATATATATATATTATATATATCTCTTTTTCCAAGTTATATAATAATAATAATAATCTATAATATATATAAAATACAACGTCTCTCTGTCTGTCTGTCTGTTCGTTAGTGCGTTTATCACTCGAGAACCACTTATCCGATTTTGGTGTTTTATTTTTTTTTTGATTTATACATATGTTCTCTGGCCAGGTTACAGGATATAATTTATTACCTTAAGTAATATAAGAAACAACGAGAGACGATAGTAGTGAATAAAGTCGGAAAAAAGTTTGCCGCTAGCGTACTCTCTTGCAATACGCTGCCTAAACCATTAAATATTGAACAATATCATGTAACAAAGAATACAATATATATAAAATGTAACGTCTCACTGTCTGTCTGTCCAATAGTGTGCTTATCATTCGAGAATCACTTATCTCATTTACGAGTTTTTCTTAAATTCTTAACTTAATATTTATCAAAAAAAATGCAATGTCTCTTTGTCTTTTTGTCTGTCTCTCCGTTAGTGCGTTTAGCACTCAAGAACTACTTATCCGATTTACGAGTTTTTTTAATAAAATATATATGTTCTCTGTCCAGGTTATATAGGATATATTTTATTACGTTAGGTATCATAAGGAATAATTAGTGACGATAATAGTATATATATATATATATATATATATATATATATATATATATATATATATATATATATATATATATATAGATATATACGAGGCTGGTTTGAAAAGTCCGTGCAAAAATAAAAACTACTTATGTGTTTGGGGTAAACCTTTTTCATTTTTCGACATAGTCTCCTTTTAGGCTTATACACTTCGTCCAACAATGTTCTAGTTTGTTAATCCCTTCCGAATAATAGGATTTGTCCAAGTCTGCAAAATATCCATTAGTGTCTGCAATCACCTCCTCGTTTGAATAAAATCTTTGTCCCGCCAGCCATTTCTTCAAATTGGGGAACAAATAGTAGTCCGAGGGAGCCAAGTCTGGGGGATGTGAAACGAGTTGGAATCCTATTTCCATTAATTTTGCGACCACAACTGCTGAGGTGTGTGCTGGTGCGTTGTCGTGATGGAAAAGGACTTTCTTGTGGGCCAATCGCGGGCGTTTTTTTTCTTGCAGCTCGGTTTTCAAACGGTCCAATAACGATGAATAATATTCACCTGTAATAGTTTTACCCTTTTCCAGATAGTCGATGAGGATTATCCCTTGCAAATCCCAAAAGACAGTCGCCATAACCTTTCCGGCCGAAGGAACGGTCTTCGCCTTTTTTGGTGCAGATTCCCCCTTGGTAACCCATTGTTTAGATTGTTGTTTGGTCTCAGGAGTATAGTAATGTATCCATGTTTCATCCACAGTGACGAAACGACGCTTAAAGTCCTCCGGATTCTTCTGGAACAGCTGCAAACCATCCTTGCAACACTTTACACGATTCCGTTTTTGGTCAAGCGTGAGCAATCGCGGCACCCATCTTGCAGATAGCTTTCTCATGTCTAAATGTTTATGCAAAATATTATGTACCCGTTCAGTCGAGATGCCCACAACACTAGCAATCTCACGCACCTTAACTCTTCTATCATCCATCACCATATCATGGATTTGATCAATGATTTCTGGAGTCGTAACCTCCACAGGCCGTCCAGAACGTTCAGCGTCACTTGTGCCCATATGGCCAGTCCGAAAATTTTGAAACCACTTATAAACTGTTCTAATCGAAGGTGCAGAGTCACCATAATGTTTATCAAGCTTCTCTTTAGTCTCCTGAGGCGTTTTGCCTTTCATAAAGTAATGTTTAATCACCACACGAAATTCTTTTTCGTCCATTTCTTGAAAATCACTCGACTTCCTTGATTCACACGAATGCCAAACACAAAGAAATAGACCCATATGGCTGAAACTTGGTGTGCGTTCATTCAAGAGATGCTAGTAACTAAACATGACCTCGATACGCGCCGGTGGTGCCATCTCTCGGACTTTGCACGGACTTTTCAAACCAGCCTCGTACGTATATATATATATATATATATATATATATATATATATATATATATATATATATATATATATATATATATATATATATATATATATATATATATATATATATATATATATATATATATATATATATATATACATACATAGATATATATATATATATATATATATATATATATATATATATATATATATATATATATATATATATACATATATATATATATAAAATATATCTGGTAAAATTTTAAATTATAAAATTTTCGAAGTATGTATTATTTTATTTTTGTTATTTAATCATCATACCAGTCCGTTAAAATCCATACCTAATATTATCTTTTCTTGCTATTGATCTATCATGAATTATAATGGCTATTTAATAAGAAGGTAGAAAGTGTGCGAGAAGGATAATACTAACCAGTTTTTTTTCCATTTCATCGAAATCTATAATTATCGGTTTAAGAATCACCGGATACGAGGCACATTCCATTTTACACATTAGTATTTTAATTAAACCTAGTTAAGGTTGCGTTTCATTGTTTTTAATAGCTGGATTAAGACCGTAAGTTGGGATTAAAATTATCTATAATTTGGATCTTTTAGAAATTCTCTAGGGATGCGTTCATAATTTCTCCCGAAACTCCGATATTACTGAATATTTTAAAAACAGAGCTTGGAGCTCGTATTGCAAAACTTTTCATTTTGTTGTAGAAAACGCAAAATTCAGTTCCAGCATCTGTCCTGCACGATTACTCAATATTACCCAGAAAATAAGAAGCCCATTGATTTCATTAAGATTCTACGGATGACAGAGGCAATAATATAGAACATCTAACTTTTCAATATGACGATGGATGTACGTATAATTATATAACAAGGACTGAGTATGGTGAAAGTGAATTGATAAATTATTCTGGCTTTGACTACATTTAATTTCTACCAGGTTGACTGTGGAATATAGTTACTGACTGACATACTACAAGATATTTCTTAGTTTCTTAAAAGTGGATTGTAGGAAATAAATATTTCACTTTTTGACAACTACTATGAAGCGGAGTCTTTCCAGAATACCCCAAGTTGCGGCATTTCTGTTGGCTATCTATAAAGCTGTCATTGTTCGACTGTTTTCACATGCATCAGAGCTAAGTTTATTCTTTTTGATGCTCAATAGCAGTAATTTTGAAGGTTAATTTTCTAGAGATGGTCTAATCACCCCTAAAATCTGTACACGGTCATTTTCAAATATTTTAATATATAAATATAAGTTGTCCCGTAAATAGATTCAAATTTCTATAATTTATGATGCGAAGAAAATTGGCGAAGTTAGCAAGATAGAGGCGCAAAGCTTAACACCGGCCCATGAATATTTAGAAGCTCTGGGGCCCTTTAACGGAGTGTCTTTTATGTGCTATGGTTTTACAGAGACAATAATTCTGCTACTACCATGCGGCAAAAATTTTCAAGTTCTGTATTATTTACCCAGCGTATTATTATTACATAACCGAATAAAATATAAGGGAAAAAATTTGAAAAAACTAATTCCGTCTTAAGTAGTTAAGTAGCCTTAGGTAAGGCGACTACTATTCTTTAAAGGTACTAATCTGCCTTATATCTGAAGGATGATCCAAATGTGAGGTAGACCTGAACGAGACTTTTTTTTTATAAATGCTTCATCAACTATGAAAAAGAGTTAAGTAACGTAAAAAACTTATGAATATTTTAAGAGCAACTGGAGTTCATGACAGATATGTGCGAATTGGAGAACTAGTAACAAAAAACAGTGATTCAAGTTAATGGACGCTTAAAAGATGAATGTCATATCCAACGAGGCTTTAGGCAAGGATGTGCCACATCCTTTCATTGTTCAACATCTATTCAAATAGGCTACTCAAAAACATTGTTGCGTATGAAAAAATGTTGCCCCAAGCTTGGGCGTAATTTTGTAGCCTATGAAAATGTGTTTAATTGCGCCCCACGTACACTGCGTCATTTTGTAAGATGTGAAAAAGTGTTCTCAGTTTGAGGCATCTTTTTTTGTACCCGGTGAGAAGTTGTTTGTCCCACGCTTGAGCGCAATTTTCTTGCAGCCCCGCTTTAATTTCTGATAATAAATTGAGTGAAACCTGATTTTAAAAGAACTAAAGAAATTAAACACACACTAGCTCAGTTTTCTTTGGTAGAGAGATATGGGTAAGAGATATTTGTCTTACGTCTTGTTGGAATTATTTTCTATTTTTTAAAAAGCTTCAGTTGTACAAGTCTTTTGGGCACCACTCATTTTAAAATAGAAAGGATTTAACTTCAGCTAAAAAAATGAGAAAAAACTGAAGTGTTTTATGGATATTACTAAAAAGAATTAGTCTAGTACAACTTATCCCGAAAAGAAAAATAGGTATTCAGTGAGACACTAGCTTTAATCAACAAAAAGAAAATTTATTCATGTTTTTAAAATGAAAAGTTCTAACCTTTACAGTTTTACCTAACAAATTCTAGCCTAACTAGTAGTTGTTACATTAAAATTTTAGACTATTATAACCCCCGAAGACGAGAAATCGTGCTTTACACTTCACTTTTTAGTCTGTTTTACATTGCAGTTAAGGCACTACTCTCGAATAAGTCTATTGAAGGGAGTTTTGTTGACTTACTGTTTTTTATTCCTGCTGTGATCGACTACGCCCGATTTCACACTTTTTCTTAACAAACACTTAGAAAGCCCACTACGGCTTTTATTGAAGAAACTGGTACTTTTACTTAGCGGCTCTGGTAAAAATTAGCCTACTTCGGCTAGATGGAAAATAGCCTCTCGGCTAGACGGTACTGCCTGGCTGCGGCTAGATGGAAAACAGCCCGGCAGCGGCTTGATGGTACTGCCTGGTTGCGGCTAGATGGAAAACAACCTCTATTCAAGCTCTGCGGAGCCTTAAATAATCGTGCGACTTTTGCCTGTAATATCACGACGCTCCAATCAAAACTGCGGATCAAACATTTCACCAATCGCGGCGTAGCGAGAGGTTCGGTCAGGAACCCGCACAACACAGTATACCGAACGTCTTGGAATCTCTGTTTAATATACCGTTCGATACAAAAATGAAAATAAGTACAATTTGAAATGGAAAAATCAGTAACATTACATGGTCTTAAAATCTAGGAAAAAATGAATGTTACATTTACCCCCTTCCAAAAAGAAATAGACTACACTAGTCTATTAAACTAAGGCTACTTATGAAAAGGTACAAAGTGGTACACTATCACTTAATACTAAGGTCAGAACTTAAAACAAAATTACAAACTCGGACCTTACTACTAGACTTAATTCAATTAAGCACTAATATTAAGTACAATGAAAACCAATGAAAATCTTTGCATGTACACAAGAATCTTATAACTAGACTTAACTTAATTAAGCACTAAGGTTGAGTACATCAAAAAGTAAATAAAAATCCTTGCATGAACATAAGAAATACCTTTCCAAAATAACAATCGCGGTCTTTCTTATATAAAAAGAATCAGCTCTGTTATTGTTACCAAAACAAAAAATATAACTTTGTCTAGACTCTTGTCTAAATCAAAAAAAGTGAACTGAAATAAAATATGAACACCCCCCTTAAAATATTTTAAGGATTGTCTGAAAATTTTCTATGTCAGCAAAAGAAATTTAGAAAAATTCTTAAATAAAGAAAAATAAAAACTGATTCTAGTGCAAACACTTACACTAAAAAGAAAAAAAAAGTCTTGTCAGACCATTTAGCACAAGGCCAAAAAAAAAAAAAAAAAATATCTGGATAAATATCCAGACAAACGCTCGGGAAAAAATCGCCATCCATGCTCTAGCTCATCACTAAGAGAACATTCTAAATCTAGTATCACTACTAGTCGCACTCAGAGAATAATCGCACTCTATAACGCAATGTCGACGTCCTAAGACATCTAGACATGCTAAAATCGCCAGGGAAAACGCTACATCGCGTAATGTCGACGTCCTGAGACATCCAGACATGCAAAAATCGCCAGGGAAAACGCTCTGGTTGATCGCCAGAAAACACGTCAGCTCATCGCCAACAAAACACTCTGGTATATCGCCAGAAAACACGTCAGTTCATCGCCAACAAAACGCTCTGGTATATCGCCAAAAAAAACCTCGGCTCCTCGCCAAGAAAACACTCTGTAAATAGTCCTCGACTACACAAAGTCTGCGTTCTAAAAGAACAATCTCGCCATTAACATAGTGAGCAGCTATAAAAGCTAACAATATCACTATAGGCACAGTGAATAGCTATAAAAGCTAAAATTCACTCTAAACACAGTGAATAGCTATAAAAGCTAAAATTCACCAAACTGAATGATCCTGCTTCAAAAAGCAACGTTCACTAAGAACGGAATGATTAGTCTGCGCACAACTAACATTCAAGGAAACATTCCCAATATAACTATATGAGACAGCAAGTCTCGAAATAGGACCTCCCTAGAGTCATAATCCTATATATAGGAGTCCATAAACAAAACGACTCAAAATCTCGCATTTTGAGCACATGCCCTCAGGCAACCAACATACACTGAAATATATACAGAAATATATACAGAAATATATACAGACATATATACAGGAGTTCAAATCCCAAACCTTTGGTTATGACAACTCCATACTGAGCTTGGTGAAAGCTCTTAGCAAAAGCTAATCAAATCTTCGGCACATCGCACCAAAGTGACAAATCTGCCTAGAAACATGAGCCAGAAAAAAAACGCCCTCCATCATTCTTCAGGGTGGCTACACAGAGATATAAAATTTAACCAGCATTGCGCTTCTCCAAGTTGCATGAAGAACCCTCGTGTACTGGTCTCGCCCTAGAACAATAACCAAAAACATTCAATCCATCCCACATAACAGGAGACAAACACCTCACCACGATATACTGAATGGTGGAGACAATAAAATACAGAATTGGTGACCCTGGAGTCCACCTACAAAAGGGAGTAGATTATAGCATCCACTAAACTAAAACGGTGTCTACCACACCACCATAAGTCAAAAAAAAATTTAATCAATAGGGTGTTCCGAAACACACTACTGCCAACAGCCTGTCACCACTAATAGGCTAATTGGAGCTGAGGTCGACTACAGTAGTTAGGCTCTCCTTTGGTTCAAATAGAAATAACCATTGGGTAACAAAACCCCTAAAGGTCCCAAAGGTCAAACGTTCACCCCCCATAGACTACCCTTCCAATCAGTCTGTTCCTCAGGAAGACTAACTCCCTGCCAAACGTCGTAACGGCATCTGTTAGCACCCGGTGCATCACAGCCTGTAAAAACAGATAACTCATGGGATACAACCTAAAAGGTTTACAAGGTTGACTTAACCAAGCTTCTAACGAAATTTTTTTAAAAAACGAAAATGAGCTTAAAAAGCTACATGAAGTAAAAATTTCTCAAATTTTCGGTGGCAATGCAACAAAACTTTTGAAGACGACAAGAGCTTTTCCAGCTTAATCAGAAACAAGAAGAAAACATCGTTGACAGCTAAAATATTCGATCATGGTGTTAATCGTCTCCCTAGACAATAGCCTCTAGAAGAAACTGCTACAGGTATCAGGCATAACCGTTTTCTGTCAGCCCAAACTTCTAGATTACCTCTTGGAAATCTAAAAATTCGTTTAGGAATCTTCCTTCACTGCGCTTAGCCTCCCTTGACAAGGTTCTCATCTCGGTATCAGATTTTGATCATTTCTTTGTGAAACGACTGTCTTACTCTGCTCTCATCTCCTGTAAATGATCAGCCTTTAGTTCTCCTGCAGAACTTCAATTTCCTATCAATCCGATAGTATATACGAAAAAAAAACGAAAAAACTCATCAGACGCCTATGAGTCTATTCAAAAAAATTTTAAAAAAATTAGTGACTCAAAGGTAACGTTTAAACGGCTCTGAAAAGAATAGAAAATACCCTCAGTTTGTCAATTCAGAAGAAGATCTAAATCAAAATAATCCAAGTCTTAGACTTACTGGATAAACCAAAATCAATTTACTCTTAATTGCACCCAACATATACCACTAAGGTAATAGAAATACACCCACTCGGGTAACAAACTTTGAAATTTCTCATAAAAATTTTGACTCTACATCACACTACACGAGCTACATCTTGCGCTTGTCCTAACTCAAGATCACCTTGGATTGCCTCTAATCAAAATTTCGCTTCCAAGTGCCAAGAACTGGATATTATTTGGGGTCATAAGCAAATCAAATCCCGCGACCACCGACATACCAGTCTTATGATATATCCTGAGTGTGACTCCTTCGCAAGCTCGCAAAACTGAGTCGATGCTAAACATCAACTACAATCAACCTAAGTTTGGATATGATCAGTACCCAAAACCTTAGCATTAAACAACAAAAGTAAGCTATTCTCTGCTCAACTTTTATAACAGTCAAAAAAACGAGGTCGTCACCTCTACAGAGCAACAAAAAATTTAAGCAATTAAGATAATGTAAATATAAATTATTCTTCTTCTGACAAACTTTCACTAGGGTTAGGTCCGTTGAATGGTTTTAAGTCTTTAATATGCCATCGTCCTATTTTAGTCCCATCTAAATTAACTAAACCATAAACTAAATCTGAAATCTTTTCTCTAATCACGCAATGCACATACTTAGGTACCAACTTAGATGTGAATTTATCTGCTGCACTGGAAAGAATTTTATTTTTTCGCCAAACGTGATCACCTATCTTAAAGGAAAAATCCCTTTTTCTAAGGTTGTAAGACTTACTGTTCCTTTCTTAACCCTTATGTATCCTACTACTCACGTCGGTGAAAATATCTTTTAAACCCTTTAAATTTTCGGCGTACGCACCCCTGTTACTCGGAATTATTCCGCTGTCAACATTGACATCCAAATCTAAATTTTTGTAATACGATCCTGATAGAGGTATCTGTCTGCCGTAAACTAAGAAAGACGGTGTAAACCCTGTTACTTCGTTTCTTGCGGTGTACACGGGATTAAAACGGATGTTAAAACTATATGTCCCACTTAAGCTCTTAAAACACACAGAAGTAAACTGAGTACCGTTATCGCATATCGAAAGCGATGAAACTCCGTGGATTAGAAAAATATCGTTTTCTAAAATTTTCAAAAAGCATTCGGCTTTAGAGCTTTTCAAAAGAAATAACACGGTATACTTTGTTAACCAGCAAGAAATTACAAAAAGTCATTTATTTCCTTGTTTTGAACGTGGAAATGGACCTACTAGATCAGCTGCTATGACTCGAAAAGGGTAATTGACCGTTTTCTCTTTTCCCATCAGTCCCATAGGTAGTGTATTTGGAGATTTCTGCGCTCCACATATTTCACAAGTCCTCACAAACTTTAAGATATCAAAACGCATTTTAAACGCATGTTGTCTCAGCCTAATCGCCCAACGTGCTAGTTTGCCACTAGGGTTTTTAATAGAATTAAGCCACAATAAACTATAATGATCTGTTATGACCGTGAAAGGAACACCTTCTATGTAAGGTCTAAACTTTTCGATATTAAAGAGTACTGTTAAACATTCTTTTTCAACAACCGAATAGTTACGTTCAGCCTTTGACAAAGTTCTACTGGCATACGCTATCACTCTTTCCTCACCATTGATTTTCTGTGTTAGGACGCCCCCTAAACCGGTATTAGAAGCATCACTAGGAATATAAAACTGTTGGGAAAAATCTGGTTGGGATAAAATTGGAGCTGAAACCAATAGCTCTTTAATCTTTATAAAAGATCTTTCTGCTGCGTTTGTCCAATCTATCGATTGTCCTTTTTTTCGTCCTTTCAAAAGATCATTAATAGGCGACAACAAGGTAGAAAAATTCTCGATAAAACGTCTGTACCATGAACACATTCCTACGAAGCGCTTAACTTCTGTAGTATTAGTAGGTCTCACATAATTAACCATGCTTGCTACTTTATCCGGATCGGTACGCAAGGAATTTGAGCCTACAATATAGCCTAAAAACTTTAGAGAAGTTTTGAAAAAATCACATTTGCTCAAATTTATTGTCAGTCCGGCCTCTTTCAATTTATCTTTTACTTCTTTAAGTAAGCGAATATGCGATTCGAAGTCTTCCGATGTTACTAAAATATCATCGAGATAGGTAAAAATATGTGGCTCATATTTCGGACCAAATATAGCGTCCACTAAACGTTGCTGAGTTTGGGCAGCGTTCTTTAGACCAAACGGCATAGTGACGAACTGAAATAGACCTCGGCCTACTACTGCAAAAGCGGTCTTTTCCTTAGAGGATTTGTCTAAAGGAATTTGCCAGAAAGCCTTTCTAAGGTCTATCGAGGATACATACTTAGCATTTCCTGAGTGATGTCAAAATTCTGTCGATGTTCGGTAATGGATAGTTATCAAATTTGCTGACCTCGTTGAGCTTTCTACCGTCAAAGCATAGACGATTTCACTCCGAGTTTCAACATTTCGTCTAACTCCTTATTCAATACTTTTGACATGTTCGGAGACATGGCGATGGGCCTTGTCTTTACAGGACTGGCATCAGCCGTATCTATAGACATGTTGATTTTATTCGTTCGGCCTAACCTATCTTTACTACTTATTTCATTGAAAGAGCTTATTACGTTTTCTGCGTTTAAGCGTTCCGTCCGCGAGAGATCATCTAGGGTACATAGACGCGAGAAAAGGTTTTCTAAAGAACTCTCTGAATAACAATCTTTAAAACTTGTATTAGAATTGACTTCTTGGGACTGTGGCTACCACGAATTATCTTTAAAATTCACAAAAATTCCGTATTTTTGTGCAAAATCACATCCTAAAACCAAAGTATGTGATAGAGAAGGTACTACTAGAGCTGGGATTACTAAAACAATGACCATTGCAGACTAGCGGCAACTCAATCGTACCTAAAACTTTTAGACGGCTGCTATCTGCAGTGGTAACACTTCTATTTTTGACATGGCATATTTTTATACTTAAACGACTTAAAATTTTAATACCATTCTGACCTATAACGGAGGCATTTGCACCAGAGTCAAATAAAGCCGAGAAATGGGCACCTAATAGATCTATCTTTATATGCGGTCTATTATCTGAATATTTATGCACGAAATAAAGGAGACATGTGACCATTTGGAGAAACAGGAGTTTTAATTTGAGAAGGAGAATTTTTATTAGACTTAAAAAAAAATCTGAAACTTTTTGTAACTATTTAGTCCAATCTGATCTATTGGAATATTTCTTTTCTTAAGATCCTCCTTAGAATCTTTCTTTTATCCGCGACCGGACGTTCTGAGAAAGTACGACGGATTTTCAGTTCATAGTCTAACTCATTTTTCAGTAGGTGATTGACTTTAAAATCGAAGGCTTCCATGATAAATGTATAAAATTTAAAAGAATTGTTTAAAAAATCGTAAAAATATTTCTCCTGTGCTCCCAATAGTCAAAATAAAAAATATGTAAAGGCACTTAAAATATGTAAACTTCTTTACTAAACATTAAAAAAAATCTTCGACAATTTCAAAAAAAATTTTAAGTATTGCCTTTTATTAAAATCCTTTTTCCAAATATGTTAAGAATTTCCAACAAAAAAATCTCCAAATATCGTTTCGTATCAGCAAAGTATTTTTAATATTCATGCAAAACATCGGTGAGAAAAAACAGTTTTTTCTTCGGCTATCCGCAAAATAAACAGTGCAAAATTAAAGTCGACCAACACATCTGCTAATCTGAACTATAAAGCTAGCTTTTAAGAAAAAAGTAGGAATCGCTTATCTTAGAGTCAACAACAAAATTCAAATATCTATATCAGATAAATTGAAATAAAAAATTCTACAAATTTCCTGCTTTTGTCTTACTGCTATAGTGTAGTTTCGTTTAATAAATATTATGAAATAAAAATATCTGCAAAGTTAGAGCTTTTATTTTGTTCGAAAGCTAGTACACTGAACCCTTTTTTAAAAAAATAAAATTCCAAAAGCCCCGCGTTGACAGCGCTATTTTGTTGCGTATGAAAAAATGTTGCCCCAAGCTTGGGCGTAATTTTGTAGCCTATGAAAATGTGTTTAATTGCGCCCCACGTACACTGCGTCATTTTGTAAGATGTGAAAAAGTGTTCTCAGTTTGAGGCATCTTTTTTGTACCCGGTGAGAAGTTGTTTGTCCCACGCTTGAGCGCAATTTTCTTGCAGCCCCGCTTTAATTTCTGATAATAAATTGAGTGAAACCTGATTTTAAAAAGAACTAAAGAAATTAAACACACACTAGCTCAGTTTTCTTTGGTAGAGAGATATGGGTAAGAGATATTTGTCTTACGTCTTGTTGGAATTATTTTCTATTTTTTTAAAAAGCTTCAGTTGTACAAGTCTTTTGGGCACCACTCATTTTAAAATAGAAAGGATTTAACTTCAGCTAAAAAAATGAGAAAAAACTGAAGTGTTTTATGGATATTACTAAAAAGAATTAGTCTAGTACAACTTATCCCGAAAAGAAAAATAGGTATTCAGTGAGACACTAGCTTTAATCAACAAAAAGAAAATTTATTCATGTTTTAAAATGAAAAGTTCTAACCTTTACAGTTTTACCTAACAAATTCTAGCCTAACTAGTAGTTGTTACATTAAAATTTTAGACTTTTTATAACCCCCGAAGACGAGAAATCGTGCTTTACACTTCACTTTTTAGTCTGTTTTACATTGCAGTTTAAGGCACTACTCTCGAATAAGTCTATTGAAGGGAGTTTTGTTGACTTACTGTTTTTTTATTCCTGCTGTGATCGACTACGCCCGATTTCACACTTTTTCTTAACAAACACTTAGAAAGCCCACTACGGCTTTTATTGAAGAAACTGGTACTTTTACTTAGCGGCTCTGGTAAAAATTAGCCTACTTCGGCTAGATGGAAAATAGCCTCTCGGCTAGACGGTACTGCCTGGCTGCGGCTAGATGGAAAACAGCCCGGCAGCGGCTTGATGGTACTGCCTGGTTGCGGCTAGATGGAAAACAACCTCTATTCAAGCTCTGCGGAGCCTTAAATAATCGTGCGACTTTTGCCTGTAATATCACGACGCTCCAATCAAAACTGCGGATCAAACATTTCACCAATCGCGGCGTAGCGAGAGGTTCGGTCAGGAACCCGCACAACACAGTATACCGAACGTCTTGGAATCTCTGTTTAATATACCGTTCGATACAAAAATGAAAATAAGTACAATTTGAAATGGAAAAATCAGTAACATTACATGGTCTTAAAATCTAGGAAAAAATGAATGTTACAAACATATTGCATGATTTGAAGTTTGGGGTTAAAATCAATGGTGAAACTATAAACACTATCAAATATATCTATGATACTCAAACTAACTTAATAAAAACAATTGTAACGGTTATTAAGTGCGATTTTTTTTTTTTATATTATAAGAGTTTTTTTTAAATATGTTTTAAATACTACTCAGTATATATCACCACTACACCAAATACTTTATTTTTGTACTCGACGCGCGTTTCATCAACCATGGTTAGCAAAAATAGTGTTTGGTGTAGTGGTGATATATACTCAGTAGTATCATTGTGCCAAAGATTCCACATTCCCAACTTAGTATGTTTTAAATGTTAACATTATTTTTTATCGGGTTTATTGGACCACTGATGAAAACCATGGCAACTCCTTCTCTGTACGACTTCACAAAAACCAATTAATCTTGTAAAATAATGTAGTAGTTAAAAATTGTCCAAAGGTTTTTTTAACTACTACAAAAAATTTACGGTGTTTCAAACTTTAGCATGCAATTTTCGATCAGAAAATTTATGTTTAATAATTTATAAAAATTGTCTATTAGAAAAATTTAAAAAAAACTTGTCGAAATCTTGTAGAAAAAGCAACAACCTGAACTAAAGCTTACGGTTTTCAACTGGTAACCATATCATGATGATTGACTGCAAATTAATGAACAACAGTTTAAAAGACTCACATACATAAATATTCAGATCGTTTCGTTACTGACAAACTCAATCACGAAAAAACAATTAAATGTAGTATAAGATCAGCTCTTGTAATTTTTCAATAAATGTGATTGTTCCTCTGTAATAACAGTGTCAGTTTACAATTCCGTCAAAGAATGGTTAAATGCTACAAATGATCTGTATTATTGTATAGAGCTCTATATATCTGCCACGACCAATTACCTTGAAGGATTTTAGGTATGATTACATAGAGAATGTTTCGGATATCTGAAATAATTTTATAAACATGACATGACGATACAATTTTAAAGGGAGACAATGTCCTTAGCGAAGTACTTCTTCTTAAAGTGCCTATTCGGTTCGAATGTTGGCAATCATTCTGGCTATTATTACTTCATCCACTGCTGCTCTGAAAAGACCGGTAGTATTTGTTGAGAACCCATTTCGCAGATTGTTTAGCCAGGAGATGCGTCTACGTCCTGGTCCCCTTTTTCCAGAAACTTTTCCTTGGAGTATTTTCTGTAGTAATCCATATTTGTGGGAATTTTTCATTATGTACCCTAAACAGTTTCCATAATTTCAAGTTTCTTGTTCATGCGATGTAAGACATCCTCGTTGATAATATAGTCAATATAAGAAATTTTCAGAATTCTGCAATATAGCCATAATTCAAATGCTTAAAGTTTCTTAGAAATGGCTTCAGGCTGCATCCAAGATTCCACACAGCAAAGAAGGACACTGAAAATATAACACCTTAGGGGTCTTATTTTTGTGCTTAATTTTATTGCTGAGCTTTTAGAAAGTGTTGTTATTTTGAAGAACACTGCTCTAGGTTTTTCAATACGGCAACAAATTTCCTGCGAGTGATCCCACTGTTCGTTTATCATGGTACCTAGATATGAATATTGTGGAGTTCTTTGTATTTGTTGATTGTTAACCATCAACAAGGTAGCAGGAACCGGAGATTTGCTGATTACCATTTACTTTGTTTTACTGATATTAAGTTCGAGGCAGTATCGATTACTCACTTCGTTTATTTTTGTTATAGGATGTTGTAGACCCTTTAGTTATCAGCCATAACCGCCGTATCGTCAACATAATGAGTACCATTTATTCGCTCCCCATTAAGCAGTATTCCTTCATCCGCCTCTTCCAATGCCTCTTTGAAGATTTGCTCAGAACCCTATGTTACTTCAAGCTCAATCGATATTGCGTCTAAACGCTCCCCTTCGACCTTAATTAATGCCATCTGATTCCAGTAGGGGTTGCTAATAATCCCCACATTCTTTCCATGTAGCTCAAGATCTTTCAGAATTCTATCAAAGGCCTTTTGGTAGTCAAGCAGGCACAGATATACGTCACAATTGACGTCTCTACATCGCTGAATCCAAACCTGCATTGAAACTAAGGCCTCTCTGGTTCCCTTGGCATCACGAAAGCCGAATTGTGTAGTTGACATGTTTTCTTTACACAACTTTCTGAATGATTTTCAGAAATGTTTTTAAAAGATAGCTTATGATGTTAATTGTCCGATATTCTCCGCATTTTCTAATGCCTACATTTTTTTGGTTCGTTATAAAGTTAGACTTTAACCAGCTTTCTGGTATTCTGACTAAATCATAGATTTTATTGTAGATCCCCATAAGCCACTTGATCCCACCCTCATGTAAGAGCTTAACTTTCAATAGAATTCATCGGGATCGGTGGCTTTTTCATTTTTTAGTAAATGTATTGCAACGTGCACTTAATCGGTGGGCCCTGAATTGCCCAAACAAGTCTATTAAGTCTTCAGTATCTCTTTCTTATTGATAACAACGTTTCCTTGTTGATCTATTAAACATCCATTTGATTTCGTTCCCCGTTCACCAGTACAGTCTTTGATTTTTCAATAGATATTAAAGCTATCATACTTTTCCTGCAACTCCTCTTTTCATCTTTCACCCTTCCACCTAACTTTAGTTGTTCGAATTTCTTTCTGAATTTGTGTCTGTAGTCTGCCATATTCTCTTTTGTTACCTCTCTTTTTATGTAACCGTCTTTCCTCCATTAGTCTTAGAATATCATCTGTCATCAATTCCTTCCTTTTATGTGTTTGTTCCATAGTTAAATATTTATTCATTAGTCCCCTTGTTATCTCATTTAACTTTTCTATTTAAGATTCTTTGTCTTCGTTTAGCTCTATATCTGTGAGTTCTTTATTAAGATTTTTTTAATTACGTTTGTTACAATTTTATATCTAAGTTGTCGCACTTCGTATATGTTTTTCTGTTTTCTTTTAACTCTTTCAAGATAATTCTTAGAACCCCCCAACCAGAGCATTATGATTCGAGTTTGCACTGGGATATAGTTTGACAAATACCACACTGTTTCTAAAATTTACTAGAATATATGTTAGTTTAATTGATTTCTGGTGATATGGTCTGATGAGTCTAGTGGGGACTTCCACGTGTATAATCTTCATGGTGGTAGAGTGTAGAAGGTGTTACTGATAGCATAGCCTATTTCTTCACCGAAAATATTTAGTCGTTTGCTTCTGTTGTTTTTTTCACCTAGACCATACGTTAATATGGTATTGCTTTTAGGACTGTTATTTGCTGGCAAAACTGCTCGACCTCTTTATCCTGTTTATCTGCAGTGGGAACATATATTTGTATGACGTTAAGAGGAACAGGTTTCGTTCTTATTTGTAGAAGCATTATTCTCTCTGAAATAGGCGTAAAAATTGTCTATAGCTTTATCAACTATAATTCCCACGCCATACTCATGTTTATTTTCCGCCGATCCAAAATAGTATATTTTATAATTTTTCATGCTACAGTAACCTGAACCTGGCCCATAATGGATATGCTAAGTCATTTCTAGGATGGTGTTGTGAGTTTTTTCGGCCTGATATAGAGTTTTTACGTTCCAGACGTATATTTTGATGTTTTTCAATGTGTTCTTTTCTGATTTAGCAGTGTTCGAAACTGTCCCCCGCGGAGATCCGACTGGGGGACTAGAGACTCCAGAATTTTTCGCTCTGAACTTTGCCATGATTTTAACTATGTATATTCAATTTGAATCATTAATGAAGTGGTTTACCGTTTCCTTTTGTATTCCCATGCCGTTGACGACTTGACGACTTATGTAGTTCATCTGCCTTTAGGGGTGATTTTTCATTCTGAGGACAAGAGAGTGCGCTATTGCTAGTTTTAGTGCGAACTACTAATAAGAGTTAAATGTAGAAAGATAAATCTTGTACAGAGACAATTTGTATAGAATCTCTTATAACCTATACTGGCTGGTAAAATGGATGGCCGCAGAGGAGTTAGATGAAAACAATACTCTTAATTACCAAATATCTGTCAAAAAAACCTGGAATATAAAGTGCAGAAGAGCAATCTCGTTTAGCCGAAAATCCAGTATATACAATTGCTAACGTCAGAAGGAGCGGACTTGATGAGGAAAAAAAGAAAGTTCCGGCTTGGACGGTAATGTCGACAAGTAATTGCTCGTAATTCCTTGAGAATACAGGAAGCCTCACGACTGTTAATTCCGAGAGACATATGATGATGGAAGAGCAGGATAGGATAACACCACACCTTTCAAACACATCTTTTACAGTTATACGAGAAATTTTGTCCAATAAATTGATAGCCAAGAAAGGTAACATAAGTTAGTTTCGACATTGTTAGGATATGTAACTGATGAACTTTTCCTGTAGGAATATTTCAGAACTGAAGATTTTAATAACAGTCCAGCTTTCTGGATAATTAAGAGACAAATATACAGTAAGAACATAGCAATAATTGGGGAAGCCTATGTGCCTAGCCGTGATCACTAATGCCACTGCTTGCTAAGAAAAGAAAAACTAGGAATGAAACCATTTACATGGAATTTCTTAAAGATAGTAGTTTGATACATAATAATAGATTTTTGTTTTATTCATTGTTTTTTCATATAAATATGCTTTTTATAGATCACCTTGGATATATCTCAATTATATTTCAATTATAAAGTACAATTTCTAATCAAAATGCATTTTTTACCTTGAGTTAAACTTTCAATTCAAATTTTATTGCAATAGTCGTAATTTCTTAAACACGCAAGTAATTTATATGAAACAAACTACATTAATTCCCCTCGTTAAAAAATATTAAATAGTGACATATCGTTTTTGCGGCATTAGAGAGCGGCTTAGGCTACATATAAATAAAATTTCGACCTAGTTATCCATATTTGAACAAGCCAAGTTATTAAATATTTCTACTAATATATTTTAATGTTACGTAGTTTTATATAGTTTTTATTAAGTACTTTAGAACAAGTCTTCTTACGTGTATTCTTGGGAACCTTGTCTACCTGATAGATATGTTCTCATTCATGTACACTTGTTATTACAATCGATATTGCAATTTATTCAATGTGTTAAATTATAGCTGATCTTTAGGATTTATGCTGTGGTGTTTATAAATGGTATTTTATTGCGAAATAATTTATGAAGACTAATTATTGCGAAATTTTTAAAACAATCTATTTATATTTGTTTTGTAAAACATTTAACATATAAAATTGCTA
>CM032449.1:114203275-114242642 GCA_019049505.1 Pachyrhynchus sulphureomaculatus | reverse complement strand
TGTATAGAATCTCTTATAACCTAATACTGGCTGGTAAAATGGATGGCCGCAGAGGATTTAGATCAAAAAAATACTACTTAATTACCAAATATTCTGTCAAAAAAAATGGAATATAAAAGTGTCAGAAGAAAGCAATCGACGTCTTAAGCCCGAAAATCCGGCCAGTAATATTCAATTGCTAACGTCAGAAGGAGCGGACTAGATGGAGGAAAAAAAGAAAGTTCCGGCTTGGACGGTAAATGTCGACAAGTAATTTGGCTCGGAAATTCCTTGAGAATACAGGAAGCCTCACGACTGTTAAATTCCGAAGACATATGATTGATGGAAGAGCAGGATAAAGGAAAACACCCCACCTTTCAAACACAGATCTTGTAACAGTTAATAGAAAAAAGCGAGGAAATTTTGTCCAATAAATTGATAGCCCAGAAAGGTAACAGAAGTTAGTTTTTCGACATTGTTTAAGGATAGTGTTAACAGATGAACTTTTCCTGTAGGCATATTTCAGAAACTGAAGAATTTAATAACAGCGATGTGCTAGCCGTGATCACTAATGCCACTGCTTGCTAAGAAACAGAACTAGAATGAAACCATTTACATGGAATTTTCTTAAAGATAGTAGTTTGATACATAATAAATAGATTTTTGTTTTATTCATTGTTTTTCAATATATAATATGCTTTTTTATAGATCACTCTAGGATATATCTCAATTATATTTCAATTATAAACGTACAATTCTAATCAAAATGCATTTTTTTATTACTTGAGTTAAACTTTCAATTCAAATTTTATTTGCAATAGTCGTAATTTCTTAAACACGCAAGTAATTTATATGAAACAAACTACATTAATTCCCCTCGTTAAAAACTATTAAATAGTGACATATCGTTTTTTTTGCGGCATTAGAGAGCGGCTTAGGCTACAATAATAAATAAAAATTTCGACCTAGTTATCCATATCTTGAACAAGCCAAGTTATTAAATATTTCTACTAATATATTTTAATGTTACGTAGTTTTATATAGTTTTTATTAAGTACTTTAGAACAAGTCTCCGTTACGTGTATTACCTTGGGAACCTTGGCTACCTGATAGATATGTTCTCATTCATGTACATACACTTGTTTATTACAAACGATATTGCAATTTATTTCAATGTGTTCAATTATAGCTGTCTTTAGGATTTTTATGAGCTGTGGTCTTATAAATGGTATTTTATTGCGAAATAATTTATGAAGAATAATTATTGCGAAATTTTAAAAACAATCTATTTATATTTGTTTTGGTAAAACATCAACATATATAATTGCTACAACATAATAAACTACATCACTAAACAAAGTTTTAACAAACGCAATGGGCAATTTTACCAATGGGAAAGATTTTGTTCACTTATTCCGTGGATGTCGGATGTTCTGAATTTTTGTACTTTTCCTTTCCAAATGAATGTTCCATTCATGAAAAATCTTTCACCAACATTTATCTATTTCCTCACGTTTCAAGATGCTAGGTGACGTAAAACATAGTTTCCAATTTCCGTCACTCTGTTAATCTATCACTATGTTGGCACGATAACTGTCGAATGAACTGGTATGTATGGTTTAAAAAGGAATTATGAAAATTTTCTAGTTTTTCGGGTGAGATAAATAAAAATTTTTAAATATAATTATGCAGTGACATATGTAAGGAGATAAAAAGTAGAAGAAAGGAAAAAGGAAAAAAGGAAAGAAAGGAAAAACACTTCGGGTTAGTTCATAATTAATCGTGTTACCTTTGTGACTTTAATTATATATCATTAAGATCGCTCACGATATTCGTCCACGTAAGAAAAAATTGAAGCATAAATCCTGGAATTTCGCCAGAATTAAATAGACCTGTCCAATCATATCATTTTCCCGATATAAATCTCTTTTGTAATAACTAAACCACTCCACACATAATGAGTTTAAAAGTAATTTTGAACGCAGGAGAGGTCTTCATATATTGAGAAAATAGGGAAAGTTATTTACCCAGCAACATGAAGTTCTAAAACAAGTACTGAATTTAACTTTTCTCATTACCAAAATATAACATAATCCAGTCACGTTCAAGTCAATATCGAAATGATTAGGCTAACCTCGTACTTTATGAAAATATATAATTACAAAAAGTTGAGCAAAGGAAGAACTTCAGGGATATTTAGAACTGAAACCTGATGTTTCTTCTACATACTCTTTCACTATATATAACACAAAAGTTTTCTTGACTAAACAAATCCTGAAAGGACGTTTAATATAGAGATATACCCATTCCCAGAATCACTAACACACCTTAAATTCTTGATAAATGGCAATACATGAACAAATAAGACAATTATTCATATACGTTGGTTCCGAGAACCTTGAACATCGATTTAAACTATGCTATATTAGAATTGTTGTCCATTACAAACTAATCATGATTTAGCCTAAAATAAAAAATAACGAAAAAATAGCCCAATTTTTCGATACACGTTCCCACTCTCGCCAGTTATACCAAAAAGTTTATACACGATATATGCGGAAACCCTCTGTTGTCTCTCCTCTTTTAATACCTTCTTATATTCTGAAAATTTTCAGAATCACACCCCCCCTATAACACAATATATATTGATACAATTTGTCTTGCAACCGTCCACATCCTTTAACTTTCCTGGTAATTTAATAATTACTGCTTAAACCTGTTTTATTTGTATATAGCAAGCAAAAATAAACAAAATTAATCAACTCTCACCGCTTTCACACACACCTCCTGCACCTCTGGTGTCATCGCGAAAAATTACAAACTTTATTCTTACTTCAATTATTTTATGTATTCCAGAGGACCCCGCAATATAGAAAGTTGCTTTCCACTCAAATGGATTCAAACTTTCAGAATATATTCTTGGAGTCATTCTGAACAAATTTTCTTGCTGGGCATAACTCGATGTTTTAAAGCATATATAAAAAAAAATTTTCTTATAATTTGAAGTACAATATAAATATATACTACTCGCTATTCTTTTGTATTATTCACTTAATAAACTAAAAATATTTTTGTTAATATACATACTTTTTACAGCGCCCAGATGTATGTACCCCTTAAAATATATTTTAAAAAAAAATTTTCTTGTAATTTAATCGCAATTCTTTTGTATTAATCATTTAATAACGTTTAAAATATATTTTTTTAAATATACGCACTTTTTACAACGCCCAGGTGTATGCAACCTCTTAAAACATTTTTTTTTAAAATTTATAATATAAAGTACGGTCAAAATATATAATCACCATTTTTTTGTACTTTTCACGTAATAACTCTTAAAAAAATATTATTTTTAAATATACATAATTTTTGAATCACCCAGGTGTATGTAACTCCTTAAAATGCTTGCAGTGTAAAATCCACTAATAGGGTTGTTTTGTGCCCAGCAAGACATTTGTTCAGAATGACTCCAAGAATATATTCTGAAAGTTTGAAAACCCATTTGAGTGAACGCCACTTTCATGAAGAAATTGCGGGGTCCTTTGAAATTGATATCTCATTTCGATCCAGTGCTATCGTGTCAATAACAACAATAACTGCACAGAGAGATGACAGACTGCTTTTCGCAATCTAGGCAGGGTCCTAGAGACGTGAGCAAAGTGCAAACACATCTTGTTGAGTGATTTTTTTTCAAATACAGTATCTTTAAAAATGGAATTTTTTTTTTATATACATTAATATATTTGAATGGGTACTGACCCTCAATTACACTAATAGAAACATTAACATAGATATGAGGTAAATTAACAACTGCAAAATATGAAACATAAAAATATAACAAATCATTGCAAATAATTCATCATGTTTTTGCAAATGAGCTCTATCAAATACGAAGTAAACTGATTACTATCTTTAAATTACAGCTTTTCGTTTTAGTGAGAAGATTTTACGGAGTGTTTGGGTCAAAAGAATCTGAAAATCCTATTTTTAAAAATCAATTTTAATTATTTATGTCCAAACGCTAAAAGATAACAAGGGACAATATTACGGAGGGTTGCTTCGAGGTTATAGGAACCGCAATATCTAAAAATTGTGATATTGTTTCATTATTTTCAATAATTTTTATTAGGGAACATGCAATGGATTGAGAAGAGGACGGAGTTAGAAGGGGGTCGCTTGTTTGATATATATCCCCGTTATATACCATTTTCACTATTCCTGAAGTCGAGAAGTCTGAAAATTGTGTCATTTTATTTCCTTATTTTCAAATTTAGCACATATCTTCTTCCTCTTCTTCTTCTTGCCTTCGGTCGTCGTAACACTTATCTTTGTCTCCCTTGGATTCTACTGAATTACAGCTAGGGTTCATTTAGAATCATTTCTGGCCCCGTGTCTCACCCAACGCCATTTCAGTCTGACCACACGCTGAATGACGTCGCAGACTTCTGTTCTTCTTCTTATTTCATGGTTCCGGATTCCATCTCTCAGGCTTGCCCCGAGTATTCCTCGCTCCATTGCCCTCTAACAAACCCAGAGGTGACTGGACCAATTTGAGGTGAGTATTACCGCCTCAAATCCGTATGACCTTCCCTATGAAGTTCACGAGGATCGTCGGATAACGAGGATGTAGCTGAGTCTTCCGAGCGCCATCCAGGAGAGGCTAATTCACTGTGTGATCGTCTGAGGATAATATCTCACTATAACGTATCTATCTTTCAAGATAATGACCTCTAATTGTGAAATAATTTATTCTTTAGTACAAGAAGGTCTATGAACTTTTATGTTTAATTTGGAAAAGTCCTCGATCGGATAAAACGACAAGACTCAAAATAACAATGTTGACTTAAAAAGTGACAGCAGCTAAAACTCACAGAACCTATAGGAGTAGAAAGAGGAATTCGTCAAGACTCTTCTATTTTTTAATATAATAATGGGTGAAGCAAATATATATTTTCGTGAATTTACAGGTTATACATAAATGATGCCGTGTGGATAGCAGGGAATTAAAATGAACTTCATAGGTCATTTTACCTGAAAACATAAATTGAAATATATATTCCTAAACTAAAACACAATTTACATCTAAAGCTGTAGATGACACAATTGTGCAAAAAAACAGTACAAATGAAAATAGCATTCAGAAGAATGCGAAAGTCCCTATGAGATAGCGAGAGAAACAATAATGTTAGACTGACATTTAAAATAGATAATAACTGGTTGTTAAAGAGAAAAATGGAATTAAAAAAAAAACATAAAGAATGACAGAAGAAAAAATGGTTAAAATCAGAAGAGGCAAGCTACTAGTTGGAAACAGATTCTCGAAAACGTTGGGGTGATTATCTTTTTAATATAACATAGGTGAAGACGATAATAAACAGGCAATCGTGCCTATGCAAAGAAGAAGAATGACAGAAACCACTTCAACATTTTTTAAATCTTAATAATTTAATAGTTTATTTATTAAATTACATAGTTTATAAAATCTTGATCGTCATGCCATAATAGAAATGAATTTCGTCTGAAAAAAGATGAAATATTGGAATATCGCATAATTAAACGAAATATTTGTTATTTTCCTTCCTCATTGTCCTCTATTAGTTAAATTGGTACAATCGTTAGCTAAAAGCTTATTAACATTTTATGCCTATAATAATAAATTAATAAATTATTGTGAATGAATATTTGTTTTTTCCAGTAAAAAAAGTTGTGGCGCCACAGGTAATAATATATTATTGTAATTCAATGATCCGTACCAAATTTCCTATAAATTTGTGTAATTAAAAATTTAAATTTAATTTACATGTGCATAACAAATTAATAATCATTATAATATGAATATTTATATCAAGGACTTTTAACTTAGATGTATCGGTGGGCGTATATATTTTTATATTATTTTTATATGGGTTATTCGATGAAAAGTACTCAAAATGTTCTACATATCGGTATAAAGAAGATATATATCATGCTTCCATTTACAGATAACAAAAATGAATGGAATCATAGTTGTTATTGATATAAAAAATGTTAAAGGTAAGATTCAGAGAAGGTGGTCTAGAGAAAGAAAGAGAGATGTTAGCTATCCATCCATCATCGTCCAAAACGTTATGTGGAAGTATTATTCTCGTTAAACCAAAACTTGATATTAACTTAGAGAAGAAAATTAAGTCATTTTTCTCGAATATAGCTCGTTTGGATACTAATTTTTCATTGAAAGTACAAAATATGGTGACACAAGTTTTCCAAATTTAGTGATAGATCTGAGATATAAAAAAAATCATAAAAACATTGGGGGACGCCAAGACTATAGGATGTATGAATTATAATGTATCGTATTTTAATATTCACATTTTTGTAATATACTGCTCTATACAGTTCAAGTGTAATCGAAAATAAGTATATTAAGTTCCAAAAATAATCAATGACTACCAATATTAAACAAAGTTCAAATTTTGGGAATTGTTGATGTTATTGCTCGGCCATCTGTCTAATCAGCTTGAGAAGCAAGTGTACTTTTATGACGGTTTGTCAATCGAGCTAACTTAACTAACTAAAAATCAGTATATTATCGCCATAATGGCGCAATGTAGCACTAATACAAAATTGTATCTCAGGCTGATGTTTACTCAGTATAAATAGCATACGAGCCCTGTTGATCCTATCTCGGCTGACGAGTTGTGAAATGATGAACCGCCTGTGCTGAGACAATTCGTCATATGAGAAATTATTAAATGAAAAATTGTTTAAATTTAAATATGGACTTTGTTTAATTTTGATAGTTATAAATTATCTTTATGTTGCTGGTCGGAGATTCACGACTTAAATTATAATCGCGTATTGTATCTTGGCCGAAAATCTCTGTATTGGAATTGAACAGCCTTTGGTTAAGCTGTACTGTATTGGAACTAAATAGGGCGTTTGTGGAAGTGGAAAGTCAGGTACATGTGGTTCATAGTGTACATTACATGTTTCTACTCTAGTCTCACTCATTCTTCTTTCTTTCATATCTTTCTCTTTCATACTCTTTTTCAAACATATACGTTTCTTTCTTTCTTTTTTATATTCTAATTACATTTGTTTATTTACAACTTGGTATATATTTATAGATCTTAACCTAATTTATATATGTATATGTATATATATATATATATATATATATATATATATATATATATATATATATATATATATATATGTATATGTATATATATATATATATATATATATATATATATATATATATATATATATGTATATATATATATATATATATATATATATATATATATATATATATATATATATATTATATATGTATTACAATAGAGGTTTTCGGGGATGGTGGAATGTAATACATTAAAATTCCGGGTTTCAATCCGTTTGTCTAACAAAGAATTTGCACGACGTTTCGCCGAAATCTCATTTGGCATTTTCAAGGGCTCCCGCTGCTCCTGCTACTCGATCATACATCAATACATCGAGTAGCAGCAGCAGCGGGAGCACTTGAAAATTACAAATGAGTTTTTGGCGAAAGGTCGTGCAAATTCTTTGTTAGACGAACGGACTGAAACCCGGAATTTTAATATATTATATATATATATATATATATATATATATATATATATATATATATATATATATATATATATATGTATATTTTACACCTTTACGATTTTTTAGTTAGCATTTTTCACTTCACTATTGCACCTGTTTAAAACTTTTTATTAACTCTTTACACTTTTACAAGAATTACATTATTTACGTAATAGTTAGTTTAGGTTTTTGCTTTATGGTCTATTTAAGTCGGTTAGTTTACTTCCGCATAGGTACCCGACTCTCACCAGCTTTAGATTTTAGATACTTTATCAGCTGGGCCTCGAATCCCTGTACCTAAGTTTCTTATTCGGCTTCTCCGAATTCTTCCAATTTGCACTCGTCACGAAGCAGTTATGGAGCTTAGAAGTAAATTAATGTTTATATACATATACGATATTTTGTGTGTCGGTTTATGTTCTGTTCTAGTTTATGTCAGCTCTTTCGTCAGAGTCGATCCCTGTGTTTTATGTATATAAAAATGTCTCTGCTGTTTCGTCTAAGTATTGTCTTACTGTTTGCATGTTTGTCATGTGATGTCAGTTTCTGATTCTTGTGTACCTGTCGCTAGATGTCACGCGTCTTAGTATTTTGTTCTATATTCACTACCTTAACAAATTTTGTTTCACTACCTATAACTGTTTAATCATGGTGCAGTGGATAGCAACTTTATGGCCTCCCGGAACAACAACGAAGTTATTATAAAGATGTAAAACTCAATTAAAATGACACAAAACGTACACACAAACAATATATACAAAAATTATTCATTTCCTGGAACAAGTAGTTGAAATGCGGATTTGGCGACATCTTACAATCAATCTTTATCATATCAATAATATGTTTATAAAACTAATACATATTTGACGTTTTTAAATACAAAAATTAAAATGTGATATATTATAAGAATAACCCATTATCGTTTCACTACAGCTACTTTAATGATTTTGAATGTCATAAAAGCTTGTTTCGTTGACACACCGGTTTTTGTTAGGAAATCTCATTGATAAAGTTTCTACTATATGCATAATTAGCCTATAAACTCATCATATAATAATAGTTTTAGCAAAACTAGTCTTAAATTATAAAGAGGAAGAAATTGAGAAAGCAAGTAGGTGGATTTTTTTTATATTTTATGGAAGAAAGAAACATTTACATAATGATTTTTTCTTAAGAACTAATGACGAAGAGTAGTAACCTGAACTACATTAAAACGATAATTTACATTTATCTTGGACAAACACAAAAAAAATAGCTCAAGCAGTTTTTTTGCACTAACAATCAGCTATGATCTGATTTAGTTTCCAATCATGGCTAAAGTTAAAAAAAAATGGGAAAGTCCATGATATTATTATTCAGTATTTCTTAAATTGTTGGTGCAAGTCACCCCAACAGTAAATAATTGTATTTGATTTTACACGGGAAGCATATTTTCAACATAATGACATAAATAAAATTTTAAAAAAATAAACGAACCTTCGTAACTCTCAGAAAATGTATACATATTTATTGTGCTCTTGATCGCTATCGTTGTAGTCTACGTAGATAAAAATCCTGATAACAAAGGAGGTATCATAAATATCTTAGGTAGTAACGACAGGCTACTTCTGTGTAACAAGCCTTATAGCTAACTTTGATGTTCAGGAGTGTTTGAAATTAGGAATAATAAACTTTTCAGCCTCAGATTATTACAGGTTGCAGCCCCATGATCCCATTTGGGCCTCTAATACCCGGTGAGAACTGAAGCACAACTTGAATTAATAACAATTTCTGACAATTTGTTAAGCCGGACTTAATCAGCGACTGGACATAATTTGTACTGTTGTCAAATTTGTTGACTTGATTTTCCTAACACAAATATAGTTTTTACAGTTTAGGCTGTATTTTCACTATGTTGGGAATTTGGAATCTTTAGCACAATGACCCTACTTACTATAAATCACCTCTATATTAAACATTTTATTTTTGCCTTCGTCACGCGTTTCGCTAAGGATGTTACTGGAAAAAATAAAATGCCTGGTATACTGGTGATATTTACTGAGTAGTGCTGTATTTTCATATTATATCCAGGGTGTTCAAGAAACTAACGTATTTTGACTGATAGGTCCGCTCATATGTCACCAGAATATGTAAATATGACCTTAGTGAAAAAAATCGTTAGATTTCGATATATTGATACTTTTATGAATTTCCTGAAAATCTGCATCTTAAATCAGTATATCGTGTGCCACAACTACAAATTACCGTATTTCTGAGATTTTTTATCTTTACGTAATCCTGAATAACCCTGCTGTTGATCTCAGTTTAAAGATAAAAGTTATTGTGCTATGCCTGTGGGGGAAAAATATTTTTGCAACTATCATGAGTAAAAACATTTTAACTAGCTAACTTTGAGTCTTCATATTCTAAAGGAAATATATCAAGCTAACATTGCCAGTTATTTACAAAAATTGCTAATTTAGTGTAGTTTCTAAAAGGGTATTACATTCACCATGTTTAACTTAAAAAAAAAGATATTGTTATTTTAGTGCAAAAGGAGGCCATTGCGTAATTATTCAATTTATTAGGATTTCGTATGAAAACAGTTATTAAACTCAAGTTATAGGTACTTTTTTAAAACTAAATAAAACACAAATAAAAACTAAATCAAGTGTGCAAGTTGCCGGCCACCAGATCAAATGCAAGCTTGGTAACTTCTTAAAAAATATCTGATCCGTTTTGCACTTTCTGTGACATGTGCGGCTTCATTAGTGCGATCCCTTAATTCATTTAGCTTATTTATTGGTTTCGAATAGACTTTCTCCTTTATGCAAGTCCAGTACAAAAACTCCAATGTATTTAAATCTGATGACCGGGGAGGCCACAAGATGTGACCAAGACGGCCGATCCATCTTTGTGGGTAAGCATGGACCAAATAATTTCGCATATTTCGTGCGTAATGCTCTAGACAGCCATCATTTTGAAATCACATTTTCCCGCGTGTGGACAAAGGTACATCTTCCAAAAGATTTGGCAGTTCATTTTCTAAAAATTTGAGATAAATTTCCCGGTTTACATTTGCAGGTAATTCAAAGTAGCCTATTATTTGGCCGTTCAAGATTTACTCTAAAGCTCTTCTATGACTTTTCTTCTCTGAAGAAAAGAAGAATGGGCTTTTCAGTGCATAACTATGTAGATTATACATATTCATGAAGCCATCTTTTTTAAACGTGCATTCCAAAAATGCAAAAACCATTGGAATATAAGTACAAGAATAATACGAATGCGATAAGATGCACAGCAAATGAAGTAGCGTAATATACTGACAATAAACACAAAAGTAGCTTCATTCTAATTCATATCGAATAGCGTTCCAATCTGTCTCACTCTATCTCATATCAAATGATATCACAATCTCATTCTAACTCACATCGAATGGTGTCACTTGCTATAGTAAATAATTAAATATCTGTCACATTAATAAAATAAAACGTCCGAAATCTTAATAAATTGAATAACTACACAATGAGTTCCTTTTGCACTAAAATAGCAACATTTTTTCTGAAGCAAAACATAATAAATGTAATAACATTTTAGAAACTACACAAAATTGGTATTTTTTTAAAAATAATTGAGCGGATTAGCTTGGTACTTTTTTTAAGTACAGAGAGTAAAAGCAAGTTAATTAAAATGTTTTTTACGCATGATAATTGCAAAAATCTTTTTTCCCAGAGGCTTAGCACAATTAATTTTATTTGGAACTGTGATTAACAGCAGGGTTATTCAGGATTACGTAACAATAATTACAATATTAGAATATGGTTATGAACTGGCCTATCAGCTCTCGAAGGAAATACATGGGTTTTTTGGGGTAACCTGTATATATATATATATATATATATATATATATATATATATATATATATATATATATATATATATATATATATATATAAGTGGAATATTTTCGATCTTTCCCTAGGTTAGACGTATGTTTTCGAGCCGACGACCCATCTGACTGCGCCAGGGAGGTTTCTGATATTATTCTGGCCGGTATGGAGGCTTAGATCCCTTTTTCGAAGAAATGCCCTTCCAACGGCAAGCCTTGGTTTGACCGAAAATGCAAAGAAGTTGTTGCTTCTAAACATCTTGCGTACCGACAATGGCGTGAAAATCCTAACACCATAAACCGTAACACCTTTGTTCGCGCCAGGAACAGATGCAAAGAAATTATCGACGAAACCAAGGAGGCACACAATCAACGAACTAGAAACAAACTTACTTCTCGCTTGACCCAGCAATTCCAGCTCCTTTTAGTCAGTCGCTAAGGCAGTTAGTCAAGATTTCACCAAATCCACCATACCACCGTTCACACGGCCAGATAATTCTATTGCAACGACACCTGTTGAGAAAGCGAACTTGTTGGCTGAACTCTTTGCTTCACATTCTACTGTCGATTTCCAAGGAAAAACACCACCTACTATTCCCGTAGTGCAGTCAAGGATGCCCGATATTGTCTTCAGACAGCGTATCATAAAACGTATGTTAATGAAGCTAGACACCAAAAAAGCTTCTGGAGCTGACGGAATAACTGCCATAGTTCTCAAAAACTGTGTGAGGGAACTAACACCAGTTTTCTTAGACTTTTCAACCTATCCTACAGAAAGGGAATATTTCCTTCCTGCTGGAAACGTGCCACAGTTCAGCCAACACCAAAAAAAGGCAAGAAAACCTTGCCAAATAACTACCGACCAGTCGCACTGCTTTCAATATTATTGAAGTCATGGAAAAAGCTATCAATCAGCATCTTCTAAAATATCTTGAAGGATTCAACATTATTACCGATCACCAATATGGCTTTCGTAAAAATAGATCAACAGGAGATCTTCTGACTTGTGTAACACACGTTTGGAAGAACGCAATTGAACACTTTGGAGAATCTTGAGCGGTTGCTCATATTCAAGGCATTCGACCGTGTTTGGCACGATGGGCTGTTGGCTAAGCTACGCTCTTAGTGTATGTCTGAAAAGTTCTGTTTGTGGCTCTCATGTTTCCTCAGAGAGCGTTCTTTACGAGTGGCAGGATTTCTTTCTAACACCTTCACTATCAACGCCGGTATACCTTAAGGCTCCATACTGTCTTCTATTCTCTTTCTCATTTACATTAACGATCTGCTGGAAAAGACCGAAAATCCAATCTACAGCCTTGCAAATGACACTACCCTTTCTTTCATTCACTTTGAACGCTCGCACATCGGCTACTCAGGCGAATATCCGCAGACAGCAGGAAGTCATTTAACTTAACAAAGACCTGGAAGAAATACTGTCTTGGGGTGATAGTAACCAAGTGGAATTTAATGCTACAAAAACCCAGGCGGCAGTTTTTTCTAAAAAAGTTAACGTTGCTGAACCCGACATAGTTATGTCGTGGCACTCCATTCCTCTGGGCGTTAATTTGGGAGCAAATATGTCCTGGCATGAACATGTTGCAGGCATAGCAAGAAGAGCTTCTCAAAAGTTGGGAATATTATTTCGAACCAGAAAGCTTTACGCTCCACAACAACTGTTAATTCTTTACAAAGCTCAAATGCGACCAACTATGGAATACTGCTCCCATGTTTGGGGCTCCGCTTCGAAACATACACTGCATTTGTTGGATTCTATTCAGAGAAGAGCTGTTCGTCTGATTGGAGACCCCGAACTCACCGGCGGCCTTGATTCGCTGGAACGTCGAAGAACGGTTGGCGACTTGAGCCTATTCTACAAGTATTTTTCTGGAAAGTGCTCGAAGGATCTGGCCCGCTTAATTCCTCCCAGAGCGGTGCATGTTAGAAGTACACGTCGCGCTAATATTTCACATCCGTATGAGGTTCAGCTTGTTACTCCTCGTACAACGCTTTTCAAGCAGTCTTTTATATGGAGAACATCATCTCTTTGCCCAGGACTGTGTTTCCCACCGAGTACAATTTACAGTGATTCAAGGACAACGTGAATCGCTTTCTCTGCACACGTGTCGCTCCTGTAGCGCTTTAGGAAGTTTCCTGCAGCACGTATAGAATATGAATATGTCAGGATAGCGGTCTATAAGAAAAATACTCACTTGTTGTTAAAATAACTCAATATTTCACCGATATTTTTCAGCTTCATTAGGAGTGTAAAACTAAAAAGTAATATCCTTAGTAGGCTTATCACATTCACCAGTCAAAAAAACTTATCAACTAGAGCATACCTCATTAGAAAATGTATCAAAACACATACATATTAATTGAGTAAAAATTCTCTGAAAAAAAAAAAAAAAAAAAATATATATATATATATATATATATATATATATATATATATATAAATATATATATATATATAAATATATATATATATATATATATATATATATATATATATATATATATATATATATATATATATATGTATATATATATATATATATATATATATATATACATATATATATATATATATATATATATATATATATATATATATATATATATATATATATATATATATATATATATATATATATATGTTTTGACGAATGTTCTCCCGGGTGTAAAATGTAGTAGTGGTTTTTCGGGTATCCCGTGTTAGCTGTGGATTCTGAACCTTCGATACGTTGCTGTTATTGATCACTCGTGAGTGTGTGCAGCACTTATCGGGCATATAGCTTTATCATATGCAAATATCCATGCAAAATATGTCTCACGCATTCTGTTCATATCTTCACAATCTCTGCTATCTCTCTTACTTTCATTTTACGGTTATTCAGAACAATATGATGAATTTTTTTGTGTTTTTTTGTAGTGAATGCCTCATTTGGACGTCTGGGACTTGATGAATCATCGGTGCTTATGTAACTGCATTTAAGTTCACTAAACCATCGACATATAGTTGCTTTCGACGAAGCAGATGTGCCATCGAGTGCCATTAAATTCTGGCCGTATTTTTTTCCATTAAAAAGCAATGCTTAGTCAACACACCAAATTATTTTTGTTCCATTGTTTTGCCAAAATCAAAAGTAGCTTCACTGTAATAGTTGTAACTCGCAAAATAATAAACAAAATAATTATGAAAATTTATATATATATATATATATATATATATATATATATATATATATATATATATATATATATATATATATATTTATGTATATATATATATATATATATATATATATATATATATATATATTTATGTATATATATATATATTTATGTATATATATATATATATATATATATATATATATATATATATATATTTATGTATATATATATATATATATATATATATATATATATATATATATATATATATATATATATATATATATATTTCCACCTATCAGCTGAGCTAGGGTATAGAGAGAAAAACTAGAATCAGAATTTTTTTGGCCTATTCGTGAAATACAGGAGTAAGTAACAAGGAGCTGTATCTCTGGCTGAGGTCAACCTATTATTAAATGCATACCTGCTACTCTCCTACTTCTACTTAGGTACATTTCTCAATCACACTTGCTAAGTATCGCCATGTGTATTTTTTTATCGTCCACTTCTATGCATCAATAGGTTATAACCGTTTTTATACCATGAAGATATTGGCGGGGATGTCCATGTACCCGTCAACTTTGTTCAAATAACGAAACATACATTTGTATTTCACAGCACTTTTTAGACGATGCAGGGCGTCATGTAAGTCGTGAATTCACGACCAGGAAAAAATGATTAATAACTATGAAAAGATTTATGGTGGTGGCTTGTCATTAAAATGGTATTTGTAGAGGGTGGATATGCTTTTTACATTGTGTCGTCATTAGCCAGAGATACAACTTGTGTCGTATTGCTATATGTGGGGAGTATGGCGATAAACTGAAAATGAGTCATATCACGTCTTGAGTTTTCTCGACAAAACTGAGAGCAATATATATTCTTCTAGTTACTACTTATTTTATTTCTGGTCGGGGATTAGCGACTCATCTATGTAGCGCTACGAAGCGGTTATTTCAACAATTACTTATTTCCTAAAAATTCGACTACCGATCTGTGACTTGTAGTTAGGAAGGCCTTTGATAAAGCATAGGTCTTTTAACATTGGCTTGAAATTAGCAGGCTATATAATTTGTAGTCTTACCTCTTTAATTTTTAGCTTAGCTGGAGTCGGGTAAAATGCTGGCTTTATTTTTTCGTAGGAGGTTATTTTATATTTTAACATCACGGTGTTTAATAGTCTAAAGCTACAGAAATGACTTTTTAATAGCGCATGTTGACGTAATGGCCGCGGTAAATAAATCAATTTGTGTTTACTTTGCAGAAAACAATCAAGTTGCAACAAAGTCATCTTTCTTTTCTTTATGATGGTCGTTAAATTCGTTTACATAATTGAATAACATTAACTACAACTATTATACCTAACAAGTCTTTCCTAATCCAATCCACTTATATACTCCTACGTGTCTAAAAAATAAATTGAGACTTTCTACTTCCGGTGCATTTGCAAATTAAAAGGTGACTGAGTAAGGTGTGTCTGAAAAATATTGGGTGAAGAAAAACTGAAAATATTTCGAAAGTAGCTTATCGAATTTAAGCCGAATTTGGACAATGATTTTAAAGAAAATTGTCAAATCTGTAACACATAATTTTATAGCCCAAGTTTCACCGAGGATGTTCTAATTAGTCAATTTTTTATGTATTGTGGAGAATTTTTAGTCATTTTCGTATTTTAAATACAAATACAGTAAAATATATGAACAACTTTTCGAGCACCACAGTTTTTATAGACAAAATACAAAGGTCCATTAGTCGAAGTACTTCGATCAATCGAGTTAATTAATATTATAAATGAACTCACTATAACATATTACAAATAGTATATGATTAAAAAATATATGGGAGAGTTTGCTCAGTAATAGCGGAATCAATGTTAACAGCTCTAGGAAAAATATATGTTTCCTATTAACTTGATCAGCAGTACGATAAAAATGAAATCTTTTTCAGTACACATTTTTTAAGCTTCTTTCCAAATTTATTTAAGTTAAAAATTTCACTCTCTTAACTTATAGAATATCTTTTACACAGGTTTAAATTATGCTTGATTAGTGAAATATTAGGCTTACATTTAGGGTTGTAGTTATTATAAGACCTGCTATATTTGCATCTATATTTATTTTCGTGAAAATTGGTAATAATATAAGCAAATAAACAGAAAACGCAGTATAAGATTTATTTCGAGAAAATGTTCCATGAAGGAATTAGTTGATGGTAAGTACTAATTTTCGATATAATCATTTGAAAATCGTTATTGTTTACATGTTGACAGCGTTTGACGTATGAATGGTATATTTTAAAGGACAACTAATTTCGTGTTTTTATCTTGTTTTTCAGTTCTCTCATTTTTCTCACTTATACTTACGAAATTAGTATTTCCAATCAGAGCGTAAATTAACAAAAGGTTCCCAAGTAATAACTTTGATTAGAAAATAATTACAAATTAAAGACATGTGGCCAATCGCCTGTACATGATTTTTATTTTGTTTTGTTATCCATCTAAAAGCTTTAATAAAGGGGATATCAAACCACCACCACTACAACAAACACTTTATTTTTGCACTCGACGCGCGTTTCGCTAACCATGTTAGTTTCATCGTCGCTAACATGGTTAGCGAAACGCGCACCGAGTGCAAAAATAAAGTATTTGGTGTAGTGGTGATATATATTAAGTAGTGTCATTGTGCCAAAGATTCCACATTCCCAACATAATAAAAAAATACATATTTAAAAACTTTTCTTATTTTATTTCAGAAATATGAAGCAAAACAAATACAGGTCATAAAACTCAGAAACATCTTTAACTTTAATAATTTAATATGAAATATCCATAGTTCGTCTTCAACAGGATGTATTAAGAGAAGCTCTCTTAATATTCATGTGCATTTACGGGATCACTTCGGTGTCCATCCGTCTGTCACTCCTGATTTTCTTCGAAACTATTTGACACGGAAAGTTGAAATTTGGCACAAATATAGGAATTGATGGCCCAATTAGAGCCGTGTTGTTTTGAAATTTAAATTTTGATTCAAGCAGAAGCGAAAAAAAAAATACCAGGTCATCGAGTGGGGTGTCAAATGAAAGCTTGTGAAACCATGAGTTCAAAAATATATATGATCTGATACTTGCGTACACTTTTATTTATATTATTTTTTAAAAATAGCCCAAAATTTAGGTCTCCCACCCTATCTCGAAAAGTATAGATCAAAAAATGTTGAAAAAATTCTGGAATGGTCTAAATAAAGTGTATATTGAGATTTAATTTTACTTGTTTATAATTAATACAAATATTTAGGTAGTAAATATTTATTTTAAACTTTTACTACTATATTCTAGATTGACCTAGATTCATTTATTGGCTATTGAGTAGCTAATTTTTATTTTAAAGGTAATCACGGTTCGGAACACTAATTTCATAAGTCCAACTTGCACTTGATCGGTAATTTTTTTTATCAAATTTACTTATTTTTGGCAACGTATCGAATAAAAAATTCATGTTTGTAAATAAAAACTTTGGAGTAAATTGTGTTTTCTTGAATAAATAAATTCTGATATTCTTGGTATAGCTTTTTTACTACAAATTCCGCGTCTTCATGATCTTGTCCTATGTCGACTTGGTCATCTGTGTAGTGAAGTGTGAATAACGTCTCATTGTTAAGGGGTATTCCCATAAATTTACACCTCTTTTTCCAGTACTCAAGTACAATATTTAAATAGATATTGAAGAGTAATAGGGACATGCAACATCCTTGTCTTAAACCCCTTGTAATTTTAAAGTATGCCTGAGGTTTTTAGCCAAGTTTACTTGAGATTCTGCTCCTTCATATAACTCTTGTGTGGCTTTTACTACAGTAGCATTGATGTTGGTTTGCTGCAGTACTTCAAATAATCTATTAATCGGTACTGTATCGTACGCCTTTGCCAAATCAATAAAAACTAAGTGTGTTTCTCTATTAGCTCATGTTCTTTTTTCAAGTAGTTGGGCAATACAGAAGATATTGTCAATGGTGGATCTTCTCGCTCGAAAACCTGGTTGCTCTTCTGATTGATAATGTTGATAATCATTTAGTACCAGCTGATTCAATATTTTTCCATACAAACAGCTAACTGAGCAGATTATAGATAAACCTCTATAGTTAGAGCATTTATTCTTTGCCCCTTTCTTATGTAGTGAGTTAATCCATGCTACTTTCCATTCCGATGGCATATCTTCATCAATCAAACATCTTTCCATAAGTACTCTTATCACTGATATTAATTTCTGTGAACCATATGTGATTAATTTAGAATGAATTTCACCCTGACCTGGTGCTCTTTTGTTTTTTAGGTTTCTTATGGCTGTCTTTAAGCTGTCTTCTTCTAACCGGAACATAATATGTTCTGCTAAGAGTAACATAATATAATATATAAAAAATTGCAAACATATAATACATATAAATAGCAAAGAGATAACTAATTTGTATTACTGACTGGTATACATTATCAATTTTTACTGGCGAATGGTGGACTGACTAATTTTTATAACTAACCTGAACCTAAAAATAAACACCTACACGTATCATACACACACACGTACACACACACACACACACACACACAGACATACACAGACACACACACACACACACACACACACACACATATATATATATATATATATATATATATATATATATATATATAAAATACTCACAGGTAAAAGAACTTTATCCAAGTATGTTCCGTCGACTTATTAAATGACAGTTACGTTACAGAATTTATAAAATATGACACAAGAGCTTCAAAGAAATGTAGAAGTATAACATCGTACTTTTGTCGGACCGTAATTTTTTCTCAAATACTTTCTTGTTACAAGAGAAGTAAAAACTTCGATATTCAAAGTTTTTATTTCTATTTCCTATACTAAAGCCTTTAGCTGGGCTCCAAAATGTTTAAAAAAAACTCTAATAGACCACATACATAAAATTCGTACCGGATGACTGAAATTATTATTAGACTACACTATTAAAAAACTTTAGATGAATTTTAAAGTTTTTTACAATTAAGTATTTGCTAGATTTTTGAAGCATTTACTCAGACAAAATAAAATGCTTTTAAATCCTACTATAAATTTAAAAAAATCAAGTAAATTAATGCTTGAAAAATCAAGTAAATGTTTGAAACTTCGATTAAACACTTCAAAAATTTAGAAAAGTCTTGATATTAAATAAATACCTTGGTTTGTTCGGATACAAGCGAGGCGTCTGCCCACGCGATATTTTATTAATTAAGGCCTAAATTTTCCAAAAATAACTCAAACAGACGCGTAGGACTCAAAACTTGGGACTTACGGTCTTATTTCTGCTAAAACTCGAAAAACCACCGTTTTTGGCTGGAAAAAGCGAGTCCAGCTTGGGCCGCCGGTATTGGCGGCGTCTGCCTTTTACAAGTTCCCTTTTCTTTTTTCAAGAATAAACTAAATTTATTGATTTAATATAGTTAAATGGCCATTTTTGGATCGACGATCCACGTTTTTTGGGCTCTAAAGCTGGGCCTGGTCTCGGCGGAGTCTATCCCTTTGTGGCGTTCGACTTCTTTAGTGACAACAAGTGTTAAGATACTTAATTCAAGTGGTGAAACGACAGTCAGTGTTAAAAGCTTTTATTTGACTCATCCGATAGAATAAACAACTAGGCAGACGGTTAGTCGACAGGTCAAAATTTCTGGTCGACCTCTTGGTCTATAAATGGAAAATTTACAAGACGAACCTCGAAGAGTATTTCTTTTAATATCAGTTGATAATCACAAATAATTAAAATATTGACCTAGAAATTATTATATTTCTCAGTGAATGAACGTGGTCGACCAAGGCAAACCTTTTTCTAAAAGATATTGTTATTAGGAAATATAAGTATAGTGTGCATTCGCCCACGTTTCTCTGTGTTCATTCATAAAATTTTGTTATATATTATGTAAATAATATACATTAGTTTGTGAGTGAAAAACTTGTTTACCTTCACTTTGTATTAGTAATAAATATATAGGTACAAAAAAAATAATATGGAATAAATTAATTTATCAATAAGGATACATATTAGTCTTATCCGAATTTAGATCTAATAGACAATATATCGACATCCATACTTTAAAATTGCAGTTTATATTTTATTTATCTTAATTACAAACAACTTCTTCATCAGGAATATACAGATTTAACTTTCTAGGTAACTAACTAACTAATTAAAGATATTTTTGAGGGGGTTAAAAGATTTTACGAAATTTTGCCGAAGATGTGGTCTTTTTCGAACAAAATTAGTTTAATAAGTTTAGACGTTATTCAAAAACGACCCTTTTTCCCAAGCTGCTCGTATCATGAACTTCAAGACCTCGAAATTTTCATTCCATTATTCTAGTTAATAATATAAGTGCAAAAACAACACTTCTGTTCAAGATGTCTCAAAAAGTATTTTTATGTGGGGCTAGAATATTCTATTATGTTTATATGAGAAGATATAGTTTCTTAATGTCAGGTTAATTTTATATGGATTTTACTGCAATGCTGTGCATTTTAACCAAGTGAAACCGCGCCTTTGTAATAAAAATTAAATCACTGCAAATAAAAAATGAAAACAAAATTAATATTTTTAATTTTTCTTGAAATTTATTACAAAATTCACGAAATATAAAAAAATCAGGAAATGTGTTCATGATTTTGGAAAGGCTACATCTTCCTCCACGTAAAATCTAGGACATAAAACTGTAGTTAAAGATAATAGAATTGATATAATTGATATTTGTAATCTTGTAAGGGCTTTATTTTTATGTAGAGAAATCAAATTATTAAAAGTTTTACATATTAATATCAAATAATAATGACATAGAAAAGAAATTTAATGCTGACAACAGCAGCAGACAAGTCCTTGGTTCGTGCTCCTAATACATTACATTAATAGATTTTTTAATTTCTTGCCATTTTATGATTTAGTATTTATAAGAAATTTATGGAAACGGCAAAAAATTCATTTATTAAAAAAATTTCCCATAAAGATGATAAAACTAACATAAACATATATCGAATTTTCTCCTATTTAATTACTTTAATTTTACAAGTTATTTTAAATCCTGAAACTCTTTTTTTCTCTACTACTGTTGTCATGAAGCAACATTTAAATTATTTATTATTTTAGGTTCATTATTAATGTTCCGTACGGAACACTTATGGGATCACTTCGGTGTCTGGCACCCCGAAACTGTTTGACATAGAAAAGTGAGATTTGGCACAAATATAGGAATTGATGGCCCAATCAGAGCTGCGTAGTTTTGAAAGCTACGTTTTGAGTTAAGGGTTAGTTTTGGGTGGTGAAATCGGAAGTGAATAAAAAAAAAATACCTGATCATCGCGTGGGTAGTCAAATGAAAACTTGTAAGAGTTCAAAAATATGTATGATGTAATATTCGCGCACATTTTTATATTTTATTAAATATTTCAATATATATTTAAAAAAATGGTCCCTGTCCCCACACCATATCTCGAAAAGTATTGATTAAAAAATTTTGAAAAAATTCTGGAACAGTCTAAATGAGGTGGAGATTGAGTGAAAATGATCTCAAGAGCATTACGAGGCTGGTTTGAAAAGTCCGTGCAAAAATAAAAACTACTTATGTGTTTGCGGTAAACCTTTTTTATTTTTCGACATAGTCTCCTTTTAGGCTTATACACTTCGTCCAACGACGTTCTAGTTTGTTGATCCCTTCCGAATAATAGGATTTGTCCAAGTCTGCAAAATATCCATTAGTGTCTGCAATCACCTCCTCGTTTGAATAAAATCTTTGTCCCGCCAGCCATTTTTTCAAATTGGGGAACAAATAGTAGTCCGAGGGAGCCAAGTCTGGAGAATAGGGGGATGTGAATCCTATTTCCATTAATTTTGCGACCACAACTGCTGAGGTGTGTGCTGGTGCGTTGTCGTGATGGAAAAGGACTTTCTTGTGGGCCAATCGCGGGCGTTTTTCTTGCAGCTCGGTTTTCAAACGGTCCAACAACGATGAATAATATTCACCTGTAATAGTTTTACCCTTTTCCAGATAGTCGATGAGGATTATCCCTTGCGAATCCCAAAAGACAGTTGCCATAACCTTTCCGGCCGAAGGAACGGTCTTCGCCTTTTTTGGTGCAGATTCCCCCTTGGTAACCCATTGTTTAGATTGTTGTTTGGTCTCAGGAGTATAGTAATATATCCATGTTTCATCCACAGTGACAAAACGACGCTTAAAGTCCTCCGGATTCTTCTGGAACAGCTGCAAACCATCCTTGCAACACTTCACACGATTCCGTTTTTGGTCAAGCGTGAGCAATCGCGGCACCCATCTTGCGGATAGCTTTCTCATGTCCAAATGTTTATGCAAAATATTATGTACCCGTTCAGTCGAGAAGCCCACAGCACTAGCAATCTCACGCACCTTAACTCTTCTGTCATCCATCACCATATCATGGATTTGATCAATGATTTCTGGAGTCGTAACCTCCACAGGCCGTCCAGAACGTTCAGCGTCACTTGTGCCCATATGACCAGTCCGAAAATTTTGAAACCACTTATAAACTGTTCTAATCGAAGGTGCAGAGTCACCATAATATTTATCAAGCTTCTCTTTAGTCTCCTGAGGCGTTTTGCCTTTCATAAAGTAATGTTTAATCACCACACACGAAATTCTTTTTCGTCCATTTCTTGAAAATCACTCGACTTCCTTGATTCACACGAATGCCAAACACAAAGAAATAGACCAATATGGCTGAAACTTGGTGTGCGTTCATTCAAGAGATGCTACTAACTAAACATGACCTCGATACGCGCCGGTGGTGCCATCTCTCGGACTTTGCATGGACTTTTCAAACCAGCCTCGTACATTTGATAACTTTTCTGATATAAAAAAAACTAAGTGGCATGACAGAATGGTGAAGGTTTGGAAAATTGGAAATTCAACCGAGACTAAGAGCTGGAAAATCTCAATACGTACTCGGTGCAATTAGTAATATCATGATGACTTGTAACCAACGGATAGGTGTCGAAATAATTTAATTTTATTTTTTTATAATTAAACAAATATTAAGGTCGTAAATATTTGTTTTGAACTTTTACTACTAGATCCTCGATTGAGCTAGATTCATATCTTGGATAGATAGCTAATGTCTATTTTAAAGATAATCAAGGTATCGAACACTAATTACACAAGTCCAGCTTGCACTTGAACGTTTTTTTTTAACTTAACGTACACACTACAACGTAAGTATCATAGAATAATAAGTACGTTTAGTTCGTCTTCTCCTTGCAAATTCTGTGGAACAAGAAATTTGATTAACCTAGTAGGGATAGACAGTTCAAAACAAAACTTTTGATTAAAGAAAAAGATAAAGATTAGAAAGAAAGTTTGTCGATTGTTCACATATAATATTTACAAAAAAACTCTGTATTCTGTTTTTGGAAGTTACTGTTATTGCATTTAAAATACGGGTGTAAATCTAACTACTCCACTTAAACACAGTGTTTTCGCTGCTATGCTATTAATCCATTGTTAAAATTGGGCTAAATCCTTTTGGCCAGAAAAAAATGTCATGAATAAGTAATATCTGATCTTAAAATTTTAAATGAAATCACTTGAACTTTGACATTAATAAACAAATTTTCCAACTGCTACGCTATCATTCTGCGAGGATTTTAACCGAATGAACACTAGCTTAAGAGTTTCTGTATCTATATATTTCAGAGGCAATAGCATTAAAATAGGGTATTGTATAGTTTTAAAGTTTAACGTGTAGTATTCTCAAGAATTAAAGTAGTTTTGTAAAAGCTTAAAAGGTAGCCCTCATATTTAGTTTAAATTGTCTTACGGATAATTCTCTTAGAACATATACTGCATTTTATTCATTTTCTCATTACCTGGGAATTATAGATACTTTTGTAATCAGTGGCTCTGATTTTGCATGTAGTTTGATTTTGCCGAAAAACCCTCATAAATAAAATTTCACACCTAAACATGGCGTTTTTTTTCGAAATTTTATGAATTTCATAAATGGTTGTAAAGAATGTTTTTTGAATATATAGCAACAAATAAGTTTAAAACAAAATTCAAAAAATTATTCCCAGATATACCATTTTTTTATAGAATTTTAAGTTTTAAAGCTTACAGCTTGATCTACTAACCCGCCAAATTAGAAACGTAGATAGTGGACACAAGGTAATAGAATGTTTTGCTATTTTGTCCATCTCTGCCAGGTTAGTACGTCTGTTATCACCATTATATCTCCCCACACATAAACCAAGTTGTTCTCTTCCAGTAGTTTCCGCCATCTTCCATTACCGTTACTTCACTGTCCCTATTCTTCTCTTTTTCTACTCTCGTATGTATCGTCGTGGCAATTTTCTATGTTCACTTATCGCGCAAGGAAAGTAGGCTTCACTTGCCTTCTGGACCCTTCTGTCATCACGTCGTCGGCCTTTACGAAACTATGGCACTTTCAATAGGAAAGGGGTGTCCCTTTCTGTCCAGTTCCTTAATAGGCAGAATTCCCACAGGTAGATCGCTTTTAACGCTGGGTGACCTCGTATGATGTCTCCAAAGTCTTTTCAATTGAGACGTAGTTCATTCTTTTCCAAACGTTACGTACCAATAAAAAATGCATAAAAATACATTAAGCAAATCTGCTGATCATTCGGATGAACAGTTGTCGTTGATGGTTTCACTAATCAACAGATTATACCACAAATAAGATAATATGTGTATTATCTTATTTGTGGTATTTTTTTAGGAATAGAAAGTTAAACAGAGGAACAAGGCAGAAAAAAATAATAAATGACAAAAACCTACGTCAAAATGACCAACAGGGTCCAACAGGTGAGACCGAGGACGTTTCCACTGGAATTCGACATGGAAAATTCACACGCAGATATATATCAGGACAGGACAGGGAACGGAAGGGACAAACAGGAAGAACATTCGAACAAAGGATTTCAGAACAAAATAAAAGTTTTTTTTTAAAAAGTAAAACTGATTCTTCATATGCCAAACATATTTTACATGTTTAGAACAAATCGCATAACTTTATACCCTCGAGATCAACAAGAGAAACACTGTTAAATAACCAACTGGACCTCGAAATTTCCCCTTTGTTGAATTTATTTAATAAATAGATAATTTGTATAATTATTAAGTTTTGTTGTGTATCCTTTAGTTACAACCTACCTGTAGATATTTACTTATAAGACCATCGAAAAATGTTTATTTCTTTCTATACCTATACTTTTGATAAAGCTAATGTTTTAACGTATAAAAATCAATAAAAGTGGAAATTTTACTAAAAATTTAGTGTCTTATTCTCAACGTTTACAAATCCTCCAGGGGCTGTTGAGTGCTAGAGAATGACAGAGGAATTGTTACTAAAAATTACTGCTAGGAAGCACGATCATTAGAAATCTAGTTCAATAATTTAAATCGATTTTATCTACTGAAAAGGAACGAAGCACATATTTCAGCAGTGGCCACTGTTCTATCATCTATCAATATATCTCGAGATGCATTTCACCGTACTACAACTAGCTGTTGCATTTTACTGCGATGTTACGCCAGTACTGCGACAAGTACTTTTGTTCTTTCGTTTATCGGTCCTAGTTCGGTTGATGAGGCGTGATACGGTGAAACATGTTCCAGTATATTCATATTTATTATTAAACCAGTTAGTCTATAAAAAGATCTCGAAGAAAAGTTGTGCTGGAAAAGTCACATTCCTACTGGCCATTGTTACGAATCCAGATACAGATTACAAGTGTGTTACTTCTCTCATTAGGTAAAGGAGGAAATCAAACTCCAAAATTTCAGCATTTCTTCACGTTAAATCACGAAAAACCTATTTTCCATTTACTTGTGATTTTTGAACAAAACAAAATACTGATTTTAAATCAAGTATGCATTTAGTCATTAAATAAGTACGATGTCTATAGTATTTGAATAATTCTAATTCTTTCTATTACTTTAGACGACATTCAATAATACACATTTTAATGTCAGGTCTCTCCATGCACACTTTGACGATTTCATGGGCCTCTTCTTGAATAGTGACTATTAAGTTACGGGGATTACTGAGAGCTTGTTATATTAAGGTATTTCTAATGAGTTAGTAAGTGTGCCTAATTATAATCTTTTAAGAAACGATCTCGGAACCGAAAGAGGAGGTAATATCATTGTTTATGTTGACAAAAATTTAAAATTTTATGTAATCCTGACAGAGACTTATGATTTTTTGAAAAGCATTTAGCTAAAAATGGCCTTAGCAAAAGAAATTTATGTTGTCGAAACTCTTTATAGATCAGCCAACATAGCTGTTCAATCATCATTCAATAAATTTGAAGATACCTATTTTCTAATTATGACAACTTATTGTGCATAAGTAATTTTGACGTTAATTTACACAATTATTATTAATTACACAAGCTGTTAAATTAACTCGGATTATCGATAATTAAATCCGTGTTAATAATAACACTATTAGCCGTATTGGTCTCATTTTTACCAATTCAGATTATCAAATTAGCAAACGTGTTATTAATTGCTCTGTTTCTGATTATATGTTAATTTTTGTCAGTTAAAATAAGTATTACCGGTGTTGGTAAATTGCCTCCCCGCAGGTAGTAGTAAAAATGGTCAGATTTAATGAGCCTAATTTATAGGTAGATTGCCTCCCAAACCTTTCTTCTACCTAGTGAGTATTTCCCTGTAATTAAGGGTAGGTATACAATATTGAAAATACGAGTAAGTGTGGTATGTATAGCTTATAATATTTGTCAATTTGATTTCTAAATTTCATCAGTAAAGATGCGAAATATTTTTCTTAACATGAATTCCAGTATCATTTTAGGTGAAAAAAACAGTTACTACTTTTAAAAAACTATAAATACAGCTTTCAAAAGTGTTTAAAAAGTGGTGAAAAGCGTTGGACTTGCACAAAGAAAACGTGCAAATTTTTTACGGTGCGTACTACAAGAAAATCTACCATCAACAGTTACTACGTCCGCCGTTGCTTATATTAGAAGAAATATGTACAATGCTCGTCGGAAAAAACACCGTGCATTGCCAAAGAGTATTGAACACCATAAATCGTAACACCTTTGTTCGTGCTCGGAACAGATGCAAAGAAATTATCGACGAAACCAAGGAGGCACATAATCAACGAATTAGAAACAAACTTCTCGCTTGTCCCAACAATTCCAGGTCTTTTTGGTCAGTCGCTAAGGTAGTTAGTCAAAATTTTACCAAATCTACCATACCACTATTCACACAGCCAAATAATTCCATTACAACGACACCTGTTGAGAACTTGTTGGCTGAAGTCTTTGCTGCACATTCTACTGTCGATTTCCAAGGAAAGGCACCACCTACTATTCCCATATTACAGTCAAGAATGACCGATGTTGTCTTCAGGCAACGTATCATAAAACGTATTTTAATGAAGCTAGATAACAAAAATGCTTCTGGCGCTGACGGAATACCTGCCATAGTTCTCAAAAACTGCGAGAGAACTAACACCAGTTTTCTGTCAAAGAGTGTCAGAATAGGACCGGGAATATTGGAAGAGAGAGGCCGGTTGGGTGTAGGGAGTTGTGGTGCAGATGAGCAGAGCAGTAATGAACCCTACCGTATCGTTCCAAATATTAGTTTTTATATTAGTTGAGACCATCCAAGTACCTAGTTTTGGTATAAACAGTGTCATTTATGGGAAATTCGAAATTTTCAGCAAATAAAATTTCTACAGAAACTTTTCCTGAAGTTCTGTTCTAAAATTATTTGTTACGATCTTTCCGAAACTATTTTTAATATGTATACGATTTTCCAAAAAATGATCTTTTCTATAACTTTAAATTGTAGACACTGGCTGTATCTCTACAAAAAAGCAGAATTTTTCAAGATTTTCGAGATTCTTGAAACAAGCTGAACCCACATACAAAATTTCATCAAACTTGGACAGGGTAACTACAAAAATATGTTGAACTTCTGTGAAGTGATAATGATTGTATCAATAATTATTGTTCTGATAATTATCTGAAGCTGACTTTAATCTTAGTAGAAAATCAGGACTAGTAAACTAATACCTGAATATATAAATTAACTACTTCTCTCCACACAGACCGCATCCTCAATAAAATTATAACTACTTTGTATCTTTCAAAATATGTACATGTTTAACAGAAGTTCTCATCTACCGTTTACTCCTTGTAATGGTGCAAGTTAAAGCAGGATCCCTAACGAGCCTAAGATAATGCTGACTATGTATAACCATTTATGATAATATATTGATGTGCTAACGTATGTAGAATCTGATCGTAGGAAACAACTATAATTGGCCTAATAAATAAGAAAACTAAAGTAATTCAAATTTATAGCTATATTTGTAACTTGAAACTTAAGTACAGTAGCAGCTTATATTTGTATGGGATATATAGCATTTAAAAATCAATTAAAATAATTATAAATATTTATAATGAGCTCCAAGCAGTAGAGAAACAATAGTCAAATGATAAAACTTATTACACAGTAGAACAAAATTTTGTGCTTCGGAATTATAGAGGTTGATGATATATCGTCTGGTATCAGAGATTTTCATTATTCAAATTAAAGAAAAACACATTTTAGGAGCATAATTACGTTGAAGGATTAAAATAACATGCAGTTATATGCAAATTTGAGGTGAAGCATTAAAAATTAGAGAAAGAGAGTAAATTTCAGACCGCAGCTTCTACAATTACTTATTTTGAATTTAAGCCGCTGTGCAAAACTCGACCAAGTGTCAAGAGTGTCGCTGTTAATGCTCTCCGGAACCGACGTGAGTAATTGCATAAATAAGTTCATTTTTTCCAAAAAAATGTTATGGAAATTATTCTATGTGACCCCAGAGCCAGACAACATTTGTTGCTACTTTGCTATTAGACAATAATAGGATATTTTTATTTTTAAACCAACTACAAAAAAACCAAAAAAAAGTTTGGCATCATTGTTATTTAAGAAAAACGAGCAAAACAAATAATAAATTGATACAGACAATATATACATCCCTTTTTCGAAGAAATGCCCTTCCAACGGCAAGCCTTGGTTTGACCTAAAATGCAAAGAAGCTGTTGCTTCTAAACATCTTGCATACCGACAATGGCGCGAAAATCCTAACACCATAAATCGTAACACATTTGTTCGTGCCAGGAACAGATGCAAAGAAATTATCGACGAAACCAAGGAGGTACACAATCAACGATTAGAAACAAGCTTCTCGCCTGTCCCGGCAATTCAAGGTCCTTTTGGTCGGTCGCTAAGGCAGTTAGTCAAAATTTCACCAAATCCACCATACCACCACTCACACGGCCAGATAATTCTATTGCAACGACACCTGTTGAGAAAGCGAACTTGTTGGCTGAACTCTTTGCTTCACATTCTACTGTCGATTTCCAAGGAAAAACACCACCTACTATTCCCATAGTGCAGTCAAGGATGCACGACGTTGTCTTCAGACAGCGTATTATAAAGCGTATTCTGATGAAGCTAGACACCAATAAGGCTTCTGGCGCTGACGGAATACCTGCCATAGTTCTTAAAATCTGTGCGAGGGAACTAACACCAGTTTTCTGTAGACTTTTCAACCTGTCCTACAGAAGGGGAATATTTCCTTCCTGCTGGAAATGCGCTACAGTTCAGCCGATACCTAAAAAAGGCAAGAAGACCTTGCCAAATAACTACCGACCAATCGCACTGCTTTCAATAATATCGAAAGTCATGGAAAAGGCTATCAATCAGCATCTTCTAAAATATCTTGAAGGATTCAACATTATTAGCGATCACCAATATGGCTTTCGTAAAAATAGATCAACAGGAGATCTTCTGACTTATGTAACACATGTTTGGAACAATGCAATTGAACACTTTGGAGAATCTCGAGCGGTTGCTCTGGACATATCCAAGGCATTCGACCGTGTTTGGCACGATGGGCTGTTGGCTAAGCTACGTTCTTATGGTATGTCGGAAAAGTTCTGTTTGTGGCTCTCATGTTTCCTCAGAGAGCGTTCTTTACGAGTGGCAGTCGACGGATTTCTTTCTAACACCTTCACTATCAACGCCGGTGTACCTCAAGGCTCCATACTGTCTCCTACTCTTTTTCTCATTTACATTAACGATCTGCTGGAAAAGACCGAGAATCCAATCTACAGCTTTGCAGATGACAGTACACTTATCTCTTCATTCACTTTGAACGCTCGGACATCGGCTACCCAGACGAATATCCGCAGACAGCAGGAAGTCGTTCAACTTAACAAAGACCTGGAAGAAATTCTATCTTGGGGTGACAGTAACCAAGTGGAATTTAACGCTACAAAAACCCAGGCGGCAGTTTTTTCTAAAAAAGTTAACGTTGCTGAACCCGACATAGTTATGTCGGGGCACTCCATTCCTCTAACATCGTCACTCAATTTGTTGGGCGTTAATTTGGGAGCAAATATGTCCTGGCATGAACATGTTGCAGGCATAGCAAGGAGAGCTTCTCAAAAGTTGGGAATATTATTTCGAACCAGAAAGCTTTACACTCCACAACAACTGTTAATTCTTTACAAAGCTCAAATTCGACCAACTATGGAATACTGCTCCCATGTTTGGAGCTCCGCTCCCAAACATACACTGCATTTGTTGGATTCTATTCAGAGAAGAGCTGTTCGTCTGATTGGAGACCCGGAACTGACCGTCGGCCTTGATTCGCTGGAACATCGAAGAACGGTAGGCGACTTGAGCCTATTCTACAAGTACTTTCATGGAAAGTGTTCGAAGGATGTGGCCCGCTTAATTCCTCCCAGAGCGGTGCATGTTAGAAGTACACGTCGCGCTAATTCTTCACATCCGTATGAGGTTCAGCTTGTTACTCCCCGTACAACACTTTTCAAGCAGTCTTTTATATGGAGAACATCATCCCTTTGGAATAGTTTGCCCAGGACTGTGTTTCCCACCGAGTACAATCTACAGCGGTTCAAGAACAGCGTGAATCGCCTTCTCCGCACACGTGTCGCTCCTGTAGCGCTTTAGGGACTTCCCTGTAGCACGTGTGCTAGACCCATAAAAAAAAAAAAAAAAAAAAAAAAAATATATACGACCTAATCTAAGGTCATATCAGGAGAAACCACAGTAATTTTTCAATTCTAAAGAAAAATTGACAGTTTTAGTTAATGGATAACTAGGGTTGAAATATCCAAGTTTTTTACTCCTGAATACAACGTTTAGACTCCATAGGCTGCTTCGAAAATAGATATGGCATATCTTGCATAGAATATGTGGGTTTAAAATCACCTCTATCACAAGATATACAATATATTCATTTGAAAGAAATAACTTTATTCTGTTTCATTTCAGTGGTGTACCCCGTATAGCTGAACAAATATTTAATTTGATTTCCAAGTTATTCTCTTTTAGTGTTCCGTACGGAACACTTATAAGATCACTTCGGTGTCAAGATGCAATATTTAACTTATTTATTATTTCAGGTTCATTTTTAGTGTTCCGTACAGAACACTGATGGGATCACTTCGATCTCTGTCTGTCTGTACGTCTATCTGTCTGTCCGTCTGTCTGTCTACCACAACCGATTTTCTCCCAAAACTATTTGACATAGGAAGTTGAAATTTGGCAGTAATATAGGAATTGATGGCCCCATCAGAGCCGTATAGTTTTAAAAGTTAAATTTTGACTAAAGTGTTAGTTTAGGGGGATGAAATGGAAAGTAAAAAAATATTACTAGGTCATCGAGTGGGGTGTCAAATGAAAGCTTGCAAAAACACGAGTTCAAAAATATATATAATGTAATACTTGCTCACACTTTTCTTTGTATTATTTTTAAAAAATTGCCAAAAATTGTTATCCCCCCTTTATCACGAAAAGTACTGATCAAAAATTGTGAAAAAATTCTGGAATATTCCCCACAGAATGGATTGGACGAAATTTATCACCAGTGCATTAACTGCAATGATTTATCAGGTATATGAAAAAAACAAAAATTTCAAGGTCCTCAATTTTCAACAAGGACCGAAAAAAAACTTTGTTGAAAACTCATTTGGGGTGTGTTTTGTGAGGTTATGGGTCATTTTATACCTCCATAACAAAATTTTTTATTTTAAAAGCAATCAATGTACGGAACACTAATTGCGCAAGCCCTACTTGCCTTGGCCGGTTTTTTAATTGTAGTATCTGACGAGATGTCAAAGAATTATGCATAGCCACCCTGCATACAGATTAGTAATAAATAAGTAGTGGTTTTCTTAACAGCTGTAATACCATAGATTTTGATAGAACTCTATAAAAATATTACCACCAAAATTCCACATATCGTAAAACACTTAATAATAAATATATAAATAAATATCCTCTACAGTAATAGGAAACTATACTTATTGTTCCATATAGAAAAAGTATGTTTACTTGAATTTTGCTTTATTAGGCACCATGAATGAACTCAAAAAATTTCGTTTAATGTCAATATGAAATATCTTTTTTGACTGTAACACTAGGTGGATTGTTGATAGTCAACAAAACCAAATTTAACTTTATTTTATTGAACATTTGTACAGTAAAAATGCAGTAAACATGTAATTAATTTTTTGTCATGTTTTAACCAAAACGTCGGCTTTTACGTTTGAACGACCCCTAAAAATTGGGCCTTGAGTTATTGATGAGTCTTTATATTTTATGACAGATAATAAATAAGTGGGTCTATCTGTATATATGTATGCGAAGCGTGAGTAATTAAAACCATTTCTTTCAAATTGATATTTATAGTATCTTTTAATAACGTCTCCCAATAAAAGAGTTTTAGGACAAAATTATTTCTAATTTGCAAACTTCTTGTAAGGAAAATTTATTTTATACCTACAAGACTTGTAGGTATAACTGTTGTTTTCAAAAAACAATAATAATGACAAAATTTGGAATGATAAAAATAAATGAGCACAAATTTAAAAAAATATGTAACAGAATATTTGTCGAGTAGAATTTCAAATATTGTTTTTAAATTTATAACTAGATACTAAATTTTCTTATTAACACAGATTCTAAGTCAGCAGACTCCTCAGCCAAAACTCCTCTATCATTAACAATGCCAAGGATCAGTAGTAGAACTTCAAATTTGGTAATGATGCTTTTACAATTGGAATATCTAGTCTATCACAGTTCCGCTTCCGTTGGCTTAAAATCTATTCTACATACATATTAAAGGATATTTTGTACAAACTACAAATTTTTCTGAAGCAAATAGTTTTTTGATTTGACTTTGACATGCTATTATATTGTCTAATAATAGCAGTACTTTGGTAGTAAGTCTCTCGAGTACCGCTCAAAATTTATTTCTTGGCACAGTATCATACACTTTCATTAGATCAATAAATGCTGCTCACAAAGTTACTGTGATGAGAACAGATTATCAGTATAAGAACATCCTGCTATAAAATCGCTTTGGTATTCACAAATCCGTTCATCAATATCCTCTCTTAGCCATTGGGAATTTATTTCCAAATAATCTGCTACTGAAAGAATTCACACTTAATTCACGATAATCATTAGGATTCTCTAGGTCACTTTTTAGTATTCCGTACGGAACACTTATATGATCACTTCGGTGTCTGTATGTCTGTCACACCCGATTTTCTTCGAAACTATTGGACATAGAAAGTTGAAATTTGGCACTAATATAGGAATTGATGGCGTCTTCGGAGCCGTGTAGTTTTCAAAATTAAATTTTGACTTAAGGGATTAGATTTAGGGGTGAACTCGGAAATGAAAAAAAAAATTACCGGGTCATCGAGAGGGTCGTAAAAACAGTTTAAAAATATATATAATGTAATACTTGCGCACACTTTTCTTCGTATTCTTTTTAAAAAATCGCGGTCCCCCGTTATTTCGAAAAGTACTGTTTAAAAAAGTTTGAAAAAATTCTGGAATATTTTCCATAGTGTGTAGGTCGAACGAAAATTAGTGCATTACCTTTAATAATTTAACTGGTATACAAAAAACAACAATTTTAGTTCTTAATGAAAATCGGAAAAAAACTTTGTTGAAAACTTATTTGGGGTGTGTTTTGTGAAGTCATTGATCATTTTATAATCCCGTAATAAAAATATTTATATGAAAAGCGATCAGCGTACGGAACACTAATTGCGCAAGTCCAACTTGCATTTGACCTGTTATTTTCTATAAAGACATTAGTTACGATACTGCCTATTCTTTCGTGCCCATAAGTTGATTTATGCATTTACTTAAAAAAATTATAGTTTTCTTAGTCAGTTTATCACTATTATATTTAGTTAATTTGACTCCAACATTGCTGGGTCCAGGTACATAACTATATTTTTTTATTCCTAAAAGGGTTTATTGTGATACCTGTACCTCACGCACGCCCGTGGATAATTTCAATCAAGAGTGTTTCATAATGTTAGTTTCCCTTGCTTCTGCCTAGTGAGACAGTAATAATATGAAACTATTGAAAATATAGTTTTCTTGAAGAATGATGTAATTTCTTTCAAGTTCCTATAAATACATACAACAAAAATAAAAATAAAGTTCTACCTGGATTAAATTTGAGATAATAATAATTTATAATTAGTCACAAAAATGATGGAAACGTCGTCCAATTAACTTAAAACAAGAATGATAACTTCTTAGCGTAAGAGTAAGACAGGGACATTAATAACTACTGCAAATACGCATTTGTATAAGAATTCACTTAGCAGCCTGCAATATTTAGGTTATTTTTATTTATCTGCTTTAAATTGCGTTGAACATAAAGAAACCGATTCTTTTATGAGCAGTTAGAGGAGTCTTTAGCAATAATTATTGTCTTTAGGTTATTTAAGCCGGACATTTCGTATATTTATATTTATTTTATTCCAAAACATTAAAAGAAGTGAAATAAAAAGATACACATTAATTCTTTAGTAATGGTGATCTGGCCAATGAAATCTTACATTTGGCATCTTTATTACCTTTAATTGTAAGTTGAAACTCAGGGCATACCAGAGTATATTGCAGGCTTTTCTATATAAATCAGTCACCAACTAGTTAGTTTTATATTCAAAAGTCTGAACCACATTACCAAGTCTATGTTACAGGGAAAAACCATAAAAAAAAAAATAACCGATCAAGTGCAAGTTGGACCCGCGCAATTAGTACTCCGTAGGTTGATTGCGTTTAAAATAAAAATTTTTGTTATGGAGGTATAAAATGATCAGTGACTTTACAAAACACACGCCAGATCAGTTTTTAGACAAAGTATTTTTCTGGTCGAAAACTGATAACCTTGAATTTTTTGTTTTTTTATATACCAGATAAATTATTAAAGGTAATTGCACTCGTGATAATTTTCGTTGCCCCGATTTCGTTGTTAGATTGTACCTTAGGATATAAGGGTCTTAAACTGGTCGTGCTCCAGTTCAAGTTAAAAGAATGATAATTGAACAAAGGGATCAAAATATAATTTTATTTAGAAGGTAAAACTGCGTTCTTCAGTATATTTTTTTTTATTTATAAATGGTAAAAAATATAAAAGCAAGCAATGATTATAACCAAGGCAATTACACCTCCTAATTTATTAGGAATTGATGGAGAATAGAAAACATCAAGATAGGGTTCTTTTAGTGTTAATAGTGTTAATGCTGTTAATAGTGTTAATATAATAATGAATCCGGTTAAATCTTTTAGTAGATGTAGAAATAGTAGGTGGATTATTACTATAGCTCTAACAATAAATGATAATAAAAAATGTAAGGCAAAAAATCGGGTGTGGCAAACCCTCCTCAGATTCATTGAACGATGAAAGTATGAATAGCTGATACTAAATTTGTAATTACTGTAGTCCCTCATAAAGATATTTGTCTTCGTGGAAGTACGTATCCTAAAAAAGCTGTTGCTTTTATTAGGAAAAAAAATTGTAACTCCGGTTATTCCGGTTTCTATTATAACATAAGAAGAATAGTATATTCCTCGTCCGATATGAATATAAAGACAGATGAAAAAGAATCTGGCACCATTAGCATAAAGTGTTCGGATTAATCATCCATAATTTACGTTTCGACAAATATGAGCTACTGTATTGAAAGCTAGTCAATATTTGGACAGTAATGTATGGCTAAGAATACTCCTGTTAAGATTTGAATAATTAAGCATAGCCCTAGCAATCTTCCGAAGTTTCATATCGTTGAGATATCAGAAGGAATTGGCGTATTTCATAGAGAAGGTCTAAAAAATTTTAATTAGGGGATTGTTTTTAATGTGTTTTATCATTAGGAAGATATTTGTCGGAATGGACCTATTTTTGATTGGGTAATTTTTACAATTCCGATTAATGTGAATAATAGATAAAAACTAATTAGGATAATAATAAATATATTTGGGTGAAATTTTCTGATGGATAAATTTGCTGAATTAGTATTAAATTGACTAATTGTATCGGAATTCGCTATATCAATTGTGGTAAAGAAGTTATCAGAAAATACAAAGAAGAAAATTACTAGAATCATAGTTATTTGATATACTTATAGTTTATTATAAAATTTAAATTTTTCATTTGATACTCCTGTCAGTCAATCTACACCTTCTGAAGAATATTTATTTTTTCAAAATTTTTTTATCAGTACTTTTTGAGATAAGGGAGAGGGACTGCGATTTTTCGCGATTTTCTAAAAATAATACAAAGAAAAGTGTGCGCAAGTATTACATTATATATATTTTGAAGACCAGCTAAATAAAAAAATTTTTCACTTCCGATTTCACTTCCCAAAATTAACCCCTTAGGTCAAAATTCAACTTTCAAAACTGTACGGATCTGATCATCAATTTCTATATTAGTACCAAATTTCTATTTCTGTTTCTATGTCAAATAGTTTCGGAGAAAATCGGGTATGACAAACGGACAGACGCCGAAGTGATCTTATAAGTGTTCCGTACGGATCACTAAAAATAATACTACATATAATAATTAATTATTAAAAAAGATTATTAAATGAATATACAAAATGTAGACATCGAACAAATACAAAAATATTTCGCTAATATATACCGAGAGTTATGAAAACGGTTTAATATGTTTACACTAGTTTATCATCGCAGCAAAATCAACTTAGAAAAAATATATAACAATAAATAGCTCTGCTTTGGGGTTAATAAGATAATCCACCCCTGGGCTAATGCTATGTCGCCCTGTTTAAAATTAAAAGTCAGTTATTTCATGTTATAGCATAGGAATTTTATCCTTTTCTGTGCAAAGCATCTGTTATTGTGGAGATAAACTATATTTAAAGTTTACTGTTTTGCTAACAATTGTTCACTAAAAAACATATAATAGGATATAATTTTTAATCACTAATTTTTACGATCAGGAGTAAGCACTTTTAAAAACACCTAACAGGATACAATACGCCCTAATTTCTGGAAAACAGAGAACGGTTTTTATTCTTGGGGTTGGGCATAATAATTTAGAGAACTGCCAGCCATTTACCGGAATTTGGCGAGCTAGAACAGCTGGATAGAGTTTTTGCTCGCGTAAAGCTTATGCTGCTTTATTTATTGATGTAACATAAACGATATTATACTATTTCAAAGAATATATTTAACGGACGAGAGCTAATGATATTTATAATGGTTTATGTTTGTCAGGTACCAAGCTTTATAGCAACAAAAGTGGAAGTGCTTTGGATAATAGTCTATTCTATAATATATATATAAAATGCAACGTCGCTCTGTCTGTCTGTCTGTCTGTCTGTCTATCTGTCTGTCTGTCTGTCTATCTGTCTGTCTGTCTATCTGTCTGTCTGTCCGCTAGTGCGCTTATCACTGGAGAACCACTTATCCGAGTTACGTACTTTTTTTTTAAACATACATATGTTCTCTGGTCAGGTGATAGGCTATATTTTATTACGATAGGTAGCTTAAGGAATGAGCAGTGATGATAATAGTGAATTAAGTCGGAAAAAAGTTTACCGCTAGCTCATTCCCTTGCAATACACAGCCTAAACCATTAAATATAGAACAATATTATGTAGCAGAGAATATCTATAATCTATAATATATAGAAAGGGCAATGTCTGTCTGTCTGTCCATTAGTGCGTTTATCATGCGAGAACCACTTATCCAATTTACGTGTCTTTTTTTAAATTCATAAATATATTTTTTGGCCAGGTTATATAATAATAATAATCTATATCTATAATATATATAAAATGCAAAGTCTCTCTGTATGTCTGTCTGTCCGTTAGTGTGTTTATCCCTCGAGAACCAGTTATCCGATATACGTGATTTTTTTAAATTCATACATATGTTCTCTGACCAGGTTATAGATATATATTTTAATATATATAAAAAGCAACGTATCTCTGTCTATCGTCTGTCTGTCCATTAGTGCGCTTATCACTGGAGAACCACTTATCCGATTTAGGTACTTTTTTTAAAAAACGTACATATGTTCTCTGGCCAGGTTATAGGCTGGATTTTATTACGATAGGTAGCATAAGGAATGAGCAGTGACGATAATAGTGAATGAAGTCGGAAAAAAGTTTGTCGTTCTCCTGCAATACACAGCCTAAATTATTAAATATATATATATATATATATATATATATATATATATATATATATATATATAATCTATAATATATATAAAATGCAATGTCCCTCTGTCTGTCTGCCTGTCCATTAGTGCGTTTATCGCGCGAGAACCACATA
>CM032449.1:114148275-114198275 GCA_019049505.1 Pachyrhynchus sulphureomaculatus | reverse complement strand
AATGGACAGACAGACAGACAGAGAGACATTGCATTTTATATACATTATAGATTATACATTACAGATATTCTTTGCTACATAATAATTGTTCCATATTTAATGGTTTGGCTGTGTATTGCAAAGGCACGCGCTAGCGGCAAACTTATTTCCGACATCATTCACTATTTTACGTCACTACTCATTCCTTATGCTACCTATCGTAATCAAATATAGCCTATAACCTGGCCAGAGAACATATGTATGTTTTAAAAAAAAAAGTACGTAAATCGGATAAGTGGTTTTTCAGTGATAGGCGCACTAACGGACAGACAGACAGACAGAGAGACGTTGCATTTTATATATATTATAGATATATATATATATATATATATATATATATATATATATATATATATATATATATATATATATATATATATATATATATATATATATATATATATATATATATATATATATATAAATAAATATGAGGGTGTGTGTCAGTGGCGCAGCTAGATTTAAATAGCGGGAGGACATATAGACCTAAAGAGCGTTTCTTTACAGAAATGATCGCTAAATGCTGAACAACTTACAGAGGTGGGCGGTGTTAACGGACAAATAAGTGACAATAACAATCCGGTAGCAAAACCAGTTGAAAAAAAATAACCGGTCAAGTGCAAGTTGAACTTGCGCAATTAGTGTCTCGTACATTGATTGCTTTTAAAATAAAATATTTTGTTACGGAAGTATAAAATGATTAGTGACTTCACAAAACACACCCCAAATGAGTTTTCAACAAAGTTTGTTTCCAATTTTACTGAAAACTTTCAATTTTTTTTCTTTTTAATAAAAGATAAGTTATTAAAGATAATGCATTCGTGATAATTTTCGTTCAATCTAAACCCTGTGGAGAATATTCCAGAATTTTTTCAAAATTTTTTGATAAGTACTTTTCGAGATAAGGCGGGTGGACCGCGATTTTTCTCGATTTTTTAAAAATAATACAAAGAAAAGTGCGCACAAATATTACATTATATATATATATATATATTATATATATATATATATATATATATATATATATATATATATATATATATATATATATATTATTACTCGTGTTTTCACAAGCTTTCATTTGACACCATACTCGATGACCTAGTAAAAAAATTTTTTTTTTCGCTTCCCCGATTTTACCCTCCAAAACTAACCCCTCATTTCAAAATTTAACTTTCAAAACTAGATGGCTCTGATGAGGCCATCAATTCCTATATTATTAGCAAAATTTCAACTTTCTACGACAAATATTTTCGGAGAAAATCGGGTGACAGACAGACAGTCGGACAGACAGACGGCCAGACAGACGGACAGACACCGAAGTCATCCTATAAGTGTTCCGTACGGAACACTAAAAATAGCCTTTTGCACTGGAAGTCTACAAGCTTAGACCTCTTTGAATGCAGTAAACTGGAAACCGAAGGCTAGGACGCAAGAGAAGGGGGGAATTTTTTACCATAGAGAAACCCTACCTACAATGGAAATCTAACAACTTACTGCCAATTTAAAAATCGTTTACCGTGGGATGGGAGACTTTTAAAAAAAAAAAAACTACCTATGGTAGAACATTTTACACTTAATTTAAAAATCTGTCACCAGGAGGGATGATATTTTTCACAAAAAGCTATACCTACACTCTAAAAACCATTTTTCATATACGTTATTAACTCTGGATATTTACATTAAAAAACCTAGACCACAGAAGAAAGAAAATGTTTCTAATATACTAAGGTTTTTGTAAGGAATAATAGAAAATATAGAGTTAATCAATCAAGAACCAAGAAAATCGCCCACTTTCAATTTTAATCATAAAAGAACCTGTTTTAATAATTTTAGTAGAATTAGAACATTGTCCAAATTAGATTTTATTGTATTATAAGTTAACTTGGTTTTCCCCGCAACACTGCAGGTAAGAATTATTTTATGTGAAGAACTTCATTAATATGAAATGGTTCTCAAAGCAATGTTTCTCAATAACGACAAGTTTTTAACAATAAAAACCAGATAAAGTAATCTGCTCCTAAAGCGATTTTGGAAGAAGCCGTCCTTCAATGCATGTGATGTTTCAAGAAGAAAACATCAGATTCAGTATCGAAACGTTATTGGAAATCGATTAAAACCATTTTTCAAACGAGTGACCAGACGAAGTTTTAGGCATATTTTTTGGAATTTTCTGGTTTATTCTAACACAAGAAATAATAGACGTTTATAATATGGATATTTTGCAACCTAACTCCGCTCTAATGTTTGAATATTGATGTGATGTAATTTTGTGTTTATGTCTTTTTTAAAATTCAAGTATTCTAACTAATACCCCAGTAGTGTTTTGTTTTTATCAGTGATCTAAAAATAATTGAGGAAATTCACGATAAGCATTACTGCTATTCCATACAGAGTACTCCAGATATTCTTAAGGAACAACAATAATTTTCTTTCAAATGTTAATAAATGTTTTACTATTGCATTTACATATAATTTGGAACTCATTTCCAAATAATTTAGACCTCAACTACCAATTATCATCTTGGTAACAAAGTAATTAAGAGATGTGACAAATTTAGGGATCTTGGGGTCATCTCCACCATGAGCTTTCTTTTTCTATTCACTGGGTTTCGTCCTAAAAGAATTCAACAATTTTATAAATATTGAGGGTACTTAATCGTTAAAAACTATATATTTCAATTCTTATTTTAGGTATGTATTTTGATCGAGCGCTATGAGCTATTATCAAAAGTCTCTTTCCGAACATCACATAACATATGTGCGGCCTATCTACACCTTACTGTACTGATGCCTTAAAAAACAGATTTCAACAAATCTACAAATAAATTCTCCCTCAGTTAATATTAATTGTACATACTTTTTTTTTCTGTTTATTAAATGGTTGTACTTTGCTAGGTAAAAGATTTTTTTTATTTAATTCGTATAAAAATGCAAAAAACATGGATATTACTCATAAAGTTAACTCTATAAATAAGGCCAGACATTTTAATATCCTTTAAGATATCATATTGTTTATTTTTTCAAATAAAATGCCAAAACCTACACACAACAGTTTAATTTGACCGGACAAAAAAGACCGGACTTAAAATTTATGGCGATTTTCCATAAAAAGGTGGTCGCTTGAAAATAACTGAACAAAATTATGGTTGTTTTCTTTGTAAAATAGCCAATCCAGATAAGAAAAAAAGGTTAAATTGTTTACAAAATAAGTATTTAGCCCACGTCCTATTGTATATAAAACATGTTCAAAAAAATATTTATCCGTTTTTACGAATCAGTGCCTAACAAGGGGGCGTGTAGGAAGTATTATGTTTGCAAAACAGAACCGTAACACTTTTTTATTATTTAGAGGTAAAATTATTTTCAGTGATACAAAGTTTTGACATTTTTGTAATTTTTAAGATGTAGCTGTTGAGATTTTTTCAACTGCAGAAAAGGGACATATTCTTCTAAAAGACTTGATTATATAAATTTTCTTTTAATGCAGAAACGTGACATATTCGTTCTTTTTGTTCACTTTTAATAATTATAGCATATTGATATAATATATATTGATTAACATTTTATTTATTTATTATTTCATTTTATTGAACTGTAATATTCACATTTTAAGGTAAAAATCACATTTTTAAGGACATAGAACAAAATTAACAAGTTCCTAGTGGAAATCAGTTTAGTGATTAGGAAAGCCATTCAATTGTTTTGTTGATTGAATTCATTTATATCACGGTTGATACCGAGTTGCGGTAAGGGTTGGTGAAAGGCAATAAAAAGTTCCGAGTTGCGGTATAGACCTTTTTCAAACCCAAAATTGACGGCCGAGTAGTTGCGGTCCGTCACAGGCAGGCTTATAGAGCTATAAGTATGTAAGTTATGTGTGAATATTAAAGCAAAAGACGTATTTCGGTAATTACTATATTTGTAAGACATGCATTTGCCAAACGTTACAACATCAATTTCTTTATGTACATATTGAATTACCTTATTTTCTAAAAAAATGTTAGAATTGTACCTATTAGTCGAAACACTTTGGTACACTAGTTTGTACAACGTTGATTTTCGCGTATGTTTCAGTCTGGAAACCCTCTAAAAATTCATGAAAATTCGGATAAGGCGTTTATCCTTTGCAAATTTTTAATGAAAAGCCTCAATCCCGTTATAAGTTCTCCAAACTCTGGCTTCGAACGCTGCCCAAAGGGTTGTAGGGAAAGGAGCACTATCATCGATATAGTTTCAACACTATGTAGTCAGCAAACTATGTTATTTGCGGGTGGACTGGTTGATTTTCTAATAATTGAACGAAAACATCTCCCACGTGATCGGCAGGGAGAAAGGTTAGCCCGAACATATGGAGAAGCCATTTTCCAATGGAAGAATTTTTTATCTTTTTATTCTGAATTTTTCTCACCAGGATTGTCCTAATGGAGTCTGCATCCCACAAGCGTTGTCAATGGAAATTCGGTTGAAACCGCACCGAGAATAGCGCGTTCAAAATCTGACAACTTTAGTAGCCGCCGAATTATCTTTCTTGGTCCTTCGTTGTAATGTTCGTCGTTCGCTCTCTTCTTCACTGCGTTGTTAATTTTTTGGCGATTAAGTACGTGTTCAATATCGTGTTGATGTTGATGATTGCCAGTTTGTCGTGAAAATATGTGGTATAAACTTTGGCAGTGTAGTTCTTGTTTGTGCAGATCCAGCACATCTCTTCTGTCGATTTTAAATGGCGATATTATCTAAATTTGTAATTTTTCAATTGGATCAAAGTTTTGCATTTCTCGCCTCAACATGCTCTGTAATAAAACCATGTTGACTTGAAAAAAGTTTAAACGTAAACAAGTAAATTTCCAAAAAGCCCTTACGTTTTATACTTTATCTAATTTAGGTTAACCCTAATTTAATGTAATAATATTAAGAATTAATAATATTTGTAATTTAACACCTACCTACCTGCCGATTTGTCGATTACCGCAACTCGGATGAAAGGCACGTCAAAATATTTACAACCTTCTAAAGGCCATTAGGTGGACCGCAACTCGGAAACTATGTATATCACAGAATGCCAGCTGTGCCAGAAAGTCCCTAATTTAGGTCTTTATAAACTATTAATCGTTTTTTTTAGAAACAGAAATCGTGTTAAAGAATTTAATACAGAACAAGCTGTATCCAAATTTACTGGAGTTTAATCTGAAAATGTACGGTCTAAGTTGAATGGTGAAGTAGATGTTATGATGTTATGGCTGCGTAAGGAAATAGAAACGGTGAAATTTGATATATAATCATATGCAGAAATTAAACATTTCAGAAAAAGGAAGAGTAAAAAGAAAGAAATCCATAAAATATTATTTATCTTGTAAGTTTAGATGTTATATTCTTATACTATAACCAGTTGTTTGCTTTTTTGCATCCAACCGTGTCCTGCTAATTTTTTTATGTCGTCCGTCCATCTTGTCTGCGGTCTACTTCTGTATTTTTTGTGTTCTCTAGCCTCCATTCAACTATACGACGTGTCCATCTATTATCTTTCATCCTAGAGATCGTAAGGACATATACATATATATATATATATATATATATATATATATATATATATATATATATATATATATATATATATATATATATATATATATTATATATATATATATATATATAATATATATATATATATATATTTATTTAGCGATCTGTTGATACTAGTGGATTTGTTAGTTCTGAAGCCATATTGGTGCATTTAAAATTTGTTAATATTATTAGATATATAGTGAAAAACAAAAATATACATGTGTATGATTTTAAAAATATATCCTCACGACTTTTACTTTTTTCATTATTCATGTTTAAGCTACAATGGAGATTAAAAGTTTAATGGAGACAGTTTTTAATCCAAGTTATCGTTGCTTAAGTGTCAAAAGATAAATTTGTATTTTATGGGACATTTTACAGCAACTACTACCTAGACATAAGCGGGCTGTCTTAACAATAGTACCCGATTTGCTTAAGCAACTACCCACTTAATCGAGGTAAAAAAATTATTGGGCGTTGGATGCATCTCAAAATTATTGACGTCAATTGTGTCCTCCGATTGATTCTCTTAATTGACTAGTGAGCTAATTTTTGAATTTCAAAATATTGTTAGAAGCTTTCGTAATTATGAAAGCTTCTAAAGATGAACTAAACATTGATTAAAAAAAAGTTGGGTTACAGAAATTTAATATAATACTTGAAAATAACCTTTATAAAAGCGTTTATAACACAATATTTACGTATATTGGATATGTAATATATTAGTCACAATAAAACTATAAATAAGTACTACAATAAGTACAATTTCTGTAAAATATGGCAGTAGTAATGTAGAGTTTCACAAAGTTCATTTTGTATCGTTATGACTTTTATCCAATTTTGGCACCTCTCTTGATTCAAGTTAATAAGGTTTTTAAATTCGCCTTCTAATGTCTCATCCTATATATCTTGTTAACAAGCTTCTAAAGAAAGAGAGGAAAATGAGACAAAATGGCTAGTCTTTTTCTTCTGATATCCGAGAAAACTCTAATTAGGCAAAAATTTTGGAATTTGAGTGGCAACGCTAAAAAGTTAATGTTAGAAGTCTGGAAATGAATCAATATAATATTTATAAATATGTGAAATCTTGTTAAAAAAAAAAAATATATTAGAATCACTAGAAATTTGGTTAAACTTTCTGCACAGTAATATTATGCAAGATGACTATTATTTTAAATCCATCTTCATTATAGTTTGGAATAAGGATTTTTAATAGTGGAATTAATTGGTATAAATTTTTACTATACAATATTTAGTACATGTATAAATATAATCGAAACCAAAACAACCTTTACGACTAAAGACACAAAGTAGACAAAATCTTACGTTTGTTTGAAAGCTACTAGATTCTCCAAACAGATAGTTATAGAGTAAACTCAGGGAGTTAAGGCTTAACCTTCAATACTCTAGAATGTAATGAAGGTAACATAAAATTATTTGTGTATAAGTGGGGATTAAAAATATTAGCAGATCGAAGCGAGAAAAATTTTAAAATTATGCTACATAAGCATTAGAATGATTGACTATATTAATTAACTGAAGAAAAAACATCGATTAAATTAAACTTATCGGTAGTTTTGCAACAATTTTTACTTACCTTATTACATGTAATTCATTTAATACAAATATAGTATGTCCATTATTTATTAGCATTGAAATTGCAATAATTAGCAGTAGGTATATTTAAAGAAATATATTTTCATTCCATAAACATCTTTTACAAAATATATCGAAATCATTATACATATGTCATTAAAAAGGGCAGTTTGCTTATTTATTAACATTATTTATTCATTCAAATCTTTATTTTATTTTCATTCCCGTTTGTCAATTCATCTTTAAACTAAAAATAGTCATAATATGTCTATAAATTACAAGTAAAAAAGGAATAACTCATTATCTTGTAGTTGACACAAAATTGCTGTTTTAATATGAGCTGTATATCATTACATGTTTTAACTTATAATAAGTGAATAGTACTTAAATATCATTATTTCATTTAAAATTCTTTCCACAGTAAAATCAGTACATGGTAAATTCTCAGTTCAGGTATTCTACACCAGTATACGCTGAAAACTTACTCGGAATGTTCTTAAATGAGTTATTATCGGTTTTATGACTTCTTAATGTGGACGCCTCCAAAGGATAGACGAATCTTTGACCTCTTATGCATGTATTTTAATTACTCGCTATTATTTACAGTGAATTTGTAACTTAGACACTAGCGACAAGAGATCCTAGATTAGCTGGTCAGGACATTTGACGTATAGGCAGGATTGAGAAGCTAAGAGGTCTGAGATTCTTCCTTTTGGTTATTATGAAATGATAATAATGAAAAATTACTTTGGAGATCTCTCCATTCGATCATCAGTTTTTGACAGTTTCAAACTTTGAACATAAGAGAGGATTTTTTGTGTTAAAGTTCTGTTATTCTCGATCATAGTTTACTTTGTGACTGCCCTAAGAGTTTAAAATTTCCCAGTTCCACTATAAGAATTTATTTTTTGAGAGATACTCCGTACTTATCTGTAGAGAAATTCTCTTGGAAGTGTGAGCCATAATAGAATTGAATCCCTGGCCCCGATTTTCTGTTTTAAGGGCCTACGTATACGTTGAATATAGATTACATGTATTTAAAGCTGTACTAGTCGATTCTTTTTATAAAAATGTTTTTATGCCTCGACCAATATATATATTTGGTTCGTATCTGTTCTCTAACGATATCTGAGTTTTAAGGAAATAATTGAAATTTAGATATTCACCTACAGATTAGTTGTGGCAATTCATGTAAGTATGAATAATTAATCTACTATTAACGGAGAGGTTAGGTTTAGTAGCTGACCTGAAATATATGTTGATGACCTTTATGGTATTTTCCGGAATGATAAGACTTCTCTGCTAAATTTTACGACCCTGTGAGCCAGTATTTCAATTGTAAATATTTTATCGAAGTGATTTAATTTCAGTGCCCTAATATTATACAAATAATTACACGGTACAATCGAATTTTTTGTTCCAAGATCGTATATACAGCAACGTCAATAGCATTTTATCTGCAGATTGTAAATCTGTTTACAAAATTTTACATCTGGTTTCAGAGATTTTCTCGAATAAAACTGCAGAATAACACAGTTTTAGGGGTCCTTGGCGCGCTAAATTAAAAGTTTAAAATGAAATTACAGACTCATCATTAAATGTTGGAGGTTAATTATTCAACATAAAGAGGAAACTGATGACACTTAATATTATAGAAACATTGGAGATCACATATTCTGTATTAAGAAGAAATTAATGAGTTTCATACGGCGTGATTCTACAATCGTTATTTTGAATTTAATCAGCCGTGCAATACTATGTGTCGAGAGCGGACTCTCTGCATGGATAAGAATTTAAAAATATCTGATAACATTATCTAAATTTATTTATTAACTTATTAGTTAACTGTTCTGAATCATTTCTATCATAAATACGATTTACATCCCCAAACAACAGCAGAAAATTGCACTGGTTAAAACCGTTTAATAGGAATTAAAAAAATATGTACTTAATGAATATTTAGAGTACTAAAATTAATTATACAGTGTATGTGTAAGATACATAAGCTCTTTACATTACAAGCGAATCTTGAGACAGCCAGTAAAAGTGTGAATAAGTAATTATAGAAGTAGGTAGTATTACATTAATGTTTTTTATTTGTTGATTGGTTTACCTTTAAATTGTATATGATGTCGAGTATATTTCCTTATTTTAAAGGTGGGATGTAATTGAATAAAGTGACAGTAATTTTTGGTATCTCGATTGCAAAAATTTCCGCAATAAGGGATGATAGAGCAATTTTGGATTTGTTTTCTGCAGAAAATAGGTAGTGAAAATTATTTTGTGCTACCCTGGAACCACAAACATAACAAAATTTGTTGTTCTGTTATTTATTTAACATTCCATTAGGCATGTTATTTAAGAAAGATTTTTGATTTTTTGATATCTTCAGAGGCCATTCTATACTTTATAGATGCAACACATCGAGTTATAGCTTAGTTTCTTTTGAGGTAAGTTTAAATTAAACTAATATAATTACAGACAAAATAGTTCCAGTAGTTTAGGAGAACCTAAATTAAATTTGATAGGTGTTTCAGTTAATAATGTCGATTTTTTCGCAACATTTAAGTGTTTATTTCCATCACAAAATTAATTACCTTAATAATCAAAGTATTGGCCATCGTTAGCTATGACTTTTTTCCCATCTTTCTGTCAAAGAATGGATTCCACATCAGAAGACCTTTTAATCTTTTAAGGCCAAACATTCGTTAAGCCAAATTTTCACTTCTTCTAAAGAATGTAAGTGATGTTCTGAAAATCCGTGCTGCATCGATCGAAATAAGTGGTAGTCTGAAGGGGCTAAGTCCGGTGAATACGGCGGATGGGGTTTAGAACGTCCCATTTGATGTTTTCCAAATAGTTTTTAACATATTTTGCAACATGGGGCCGAGCGTTGTCATGTTGAAAAAAATGACTTTAACGTGTCTTTAGGCGTATTCTGGTCGTTTTTCCTTCAATGCTCGTTTCAACTTTATCACTTGTCGGTATCGATCGCCAGAAATCATTTCACCAGGTTTCAGCAGTTCGTAATACACAGCTCCTCTACTATCCCCACCAAATACACAGCAAAGCTTTCTTTCCCTGCATATTTCGCACTGGTTATAATGTTGATGGCTGGCCTGGGTCTACCCAAGTTTTTTAGGTTGGAGCATGTTCACCATAAGCTCCAACCAACAATCGATAACTTTCAGCAGCCGTTTTTTCTTCAAATGGAAGAAGGTTATTAAACTTCCCCACAAAACGTCTTTTTTCTGGTACGAAAAACGACATATTCAAAGCTATGTAGAACTGTGGTTTTCGCACAATGACAATTAATAACGAACTGGCTTTTGATGATATATGTTTACCTTCCAAAACGCCATAGATGTCACTAGTCTATACCAACAAGTGTATTAGTAACGCCATCTCTTAGCAAAATCGACATTATTAACCGAAACACCTATTATATAACCACGGATAGAGTAGTTCCAGTAATTCAACTTTAAATTAAACTAGAGTAGTCACATACAGGTCAGTGCCAGTAGTTCAAATAAACCTAAACTAAACATATTATGAAAATAAAAAAATAAAGTAATTATCCATTGTCTCTAATTAAATTTAATTATTTATTGATATTCTTAAATTTTAGAAGTTGATTCGACCCTGTCTGATCCATCTAATAATACCTACACATAAACTTTCGCTATAAACAATTTAGTAACCTACGCAAAATCTAAAATCTTTTAACCTTAAACTTAATGCTGTATCAGGCAAATTGCACTTGCACCATTCTAAAAGTCATTTATCATTATTATTGGAAGATAAGATTAAGTGCATATAACAACACGTATATTTCATTAATGGTAAAGCGTGTACCATTGTTTTTATTATGTTATGATAAACTTAGCACCTTGTTAAGATTGTAAAGAGAAAAAAAACAGTAAATTAATTATTGCTATGGTATTTTGCAAGCACCTTATTAAAAATAATAAGCAGTTTATGCAAGCAATTTACGCTAATCTATAATATATATATATATATATATATATATATATATATATATATATATATATATATATATATATATACACATTGAATTGCAATTTGACACAATTATAAGAATTGATGAACCAATAGAAACCATGTAATTCTGGAAGTTAAATTTTGACTTTAGGGGTTAGTTTTGGGGAGTGAAATCGGAAGCGTAAAGAAAAATTTTTTACCAGGTCATCGAGTGGAATGTCAAATGAAAGCTGGTGAAAACATGAATTTAAAAATATATATGATTTAATACTTGCGAATACTTGTATTATTTTTAAAAAAAATGGCCAAAAATCTTTGTCTCGAAAAGTACTGATCAAAAAATTTTGGAAAAATTCTGGAATATTCTTTATAAAAATGTAGATTGAGCGAAAATTATTACGAGTGCATGACGTTTGATAATTTATCAGGGAAAAAATACTAAAAACTATGTTTCACGATAATATAGTGGAAATTTTTTAACATTATTTTTAGTATTCTACTGTGCGTCGCTCTCTAGAGACCAAATAGTTTTATATAATTTTTTTATAATTTAACAAAATATTTAGGTAGTAAATATCTACTATATTTCACACTTTTATTACTAGATTCTCGATTGAGCTAGATTGATTTATTGGCCATTAGGTAGCTAAGATTCTATAACTATTATGTATTATTTAGTAAGAAAAAACATGAAAGGATTTTATTGCAGTAATTGCGCAAGTCAGACTTGCACTTGGCCGATTTTATATTCTTTAGCTTGCTAATCACCGACATAACTTCTGAACCATCTTTTTTCTTCGATTTGCTTTAAAAGGCATATTTAGATTATTAATAACTGTTGCTAAATACTTTGTCTCTTAGTCTTGATAACACAGTGTTTTAAAGTATACTTGGAATATTTTAGTTTTAATTTCAGCTTATAGTATTTGTTATTAGATATAATCTGTTTTTACATTGTCTACTAGTATTCCGTAATTCTCTAGTTAGTAGCATCTCTCTATTATTCACATGTATAAGTTTTTTAGTAATTAATTCTTTGTATATATTCCTATCATTTTGTAAAATCAAAACCTCATTATCGGTATTTTTGCACATGTTAAAAAATTGGTCCTTTAATAACAGTGAGTTTATATGAAGCTAATTACCATCTCAACGATCTTTTTGGTTGCATTGCTGGCGTTATACTGCTAAACAATCATCAGGTTGCGTACTATATGCTATAGTTGTTAGATGTCTATAAATTTCGATTGATTCTCTAGTCTCTGCCGGAGTCTGCACCACTGGTACATATTCTGAGTAAAGAAAACATCTGTTCTCTAGGCACGCAGAATAGTAACTGGACTATGTCCAGCGAGGAGTCCCTCAAAGGTTCACTTTCTCTCCGAGTAGAGCGACAATGTTAATCGCCCTCGGTGGCAGCGGGTACGGACGATAAAGTGGTTTGGAGATTCTACCCCCTCAGATTAAAGAGAAGTTTTCGAGTAAGCCTTGCACTGGAATACGTTTCTGAAGCCTGGAGAACAACTAGTGTGTCCTTAGTCCCAAGAAACAGGCGGAATAATTTTTTAGCATTCCCATTTTAAACATTTTTTCTAATGGGAGTTTCGGAAAAGATAATTGGCAGGTATTTCTAAGAAAATGGATATAAAAGGCATCTTCTCCAAAGTTATCAGCACATATATAAGAGGGGCCGACCCACGGAAACCGTGCTGTATGCTGTATTGTCGAGAATTGGTATGTTGAGAACGGTTTGTCTGTTAACCCTGATAAAAAGGAAGTATTTCTTTTAAACAGGAGAAAAAAGCTAAATAACTTCAGGGCACCAATGATATTTGGGAAACCATTAACTTCGTTATTCTTTATTACATATTTAGGTATTAGTTTAGATCAAGAATTGACCTGACGACGCCATTCTTAGGACATGATATTTTTGTTACTATGCCGTGCAATAAAGGCTCAATGGAAACTCAATCCCCGCATAATGTATTGGCTCTACACGGGGGTGATCAGTTATGGCACAGTGGTCTGGTGGCCAGGTGTCGAGAGGATTCGATGCAAACGAAGCTAGGAAGAATTTAAAGATTTGCTGGTATCTGCATTTTAGGAACAATGAGGACCACGCTAACATCTGCATTAGATACCATGCGCAGACTGCTTCATGATTTAGATAAAAAAGGAAGCCATGGCGACATATGTACAGTTACGGGATTCTGGATGTTGGAAAGGTATAGATGATTTAAGACATAAAAAAATCGCCTCAAGAGCCAAGAAGAAGATCCCTTTTCTGTCCTTTAGGGTAATGACGACAGTAGACTGTTTAACATGTCATTCTCCCTTAAAATCTCTATCCGGGATCAATAGGAGGAACAAGAAATTAACTTCCTCCAGATAGCTCTGGTACGCTTCACTGAGAGGTCGTGAAAAATCGAAGTTGAGTCAGCGGTGGCCGACTGCAAATGTACCAGAGAGCTTTTCCTTGGGAAGGTAGATCACAGTTTTCGAAGCGGAGATTTTTGCCATTTTAAAGGCTTGTACCATGGAGGAGGTGGTCTCGTGCCAAGAGCGGATGGTATAAATCTGCTCTGACAGTCAAGCGACACTCAAGACAAATACCAAATCTCAGACGAACTCGACACTAATATGAGAGTGCTGAAATACTCTAGATGAGTTGCCTACGCGGAAACAGTTTTATTTATTGTTGGTTCCGAGATATTGAAGGGTAGAAGGCAGTGCAGGCGAACTCGCTAGATGTTAAAATATCAGTTCTTTCCGGGATCACGAACCCGCTTTAGAAGTATTCAAGAAACAGGTGGGGGTTAACCTCAAGAAGTAGGCCGACCGACGCTATAGAGAGCAATACTACCAGAACCCAAGGTACATACAGGTCAAGAACTCTATTTCGTGGCCTAGTGAAGCGCACCTCGAGGAGGTGTTCAATAGAAGTACACGCGTCCTGAACTCCTTTTTGGGGATTCTCAAGGAATATTGTACGTTGAGAAGGTATTTAATATTGCTGCTTATATTCCGTGGTTTACTCTCCGATAAATCCATTTTAATACTAATACTTACTTTTAAGTAACTACTGTCAAATGCTGAATATAAACGAATGCCATTGTCAATTTCAGTTATTGCTTAACTTGCATAGTAAACTTTCGGCTAAGTTCGGCGTAGTTTCTTCCTTGTTTTGGTTCATAATAGGGTAATAATATATATTAGGGTTTCTAGAATTAAGAGTTATATTAAAATTTAGGAACATTATACAGGGTGTTCCATTTACAAAAAAAAGTTTGTATCATATGTCAAAAATGCAATGAGCGACTTTTTCTGTTTTAACTTCGTAAAAAGTCAAAAGCGCTACATCTTCTGTCTTTTTAAATTTTTGCCTAACTCTTCGAATTAGTATGTTAAAGAAGTGATCCATTTAAAATCAACAAACCTGTACATTTTCAATTTCACTGTATAAACTTGGCGGAGATTTTTGGGGAAGAACCTATTATCTTCAGAAGATACGGTTTTTCGATATATATCACGGAAAATAAAATATTACTGGAAAAATAATAGAATTGATAAAGATATGGAAAATTTATGCCTTGATTGACACAAGTTATTTATTAAATCAACCTTTAGTTGTTTTTTATTGTCTAATTTATTTATCTCCATTGAATAAGAAACCTACACAATTTATGACGTCACAATAAACCTATCAAATTAGCATTTATTTAAATCACCTACCATTCATCGAAAGGCAAAGCTGACTAGCGTTAAGAAGCGTAGGTTGGGACTAATCTATGCTCGATATATCCTTGAGTTTTAACACAAATTCTCAGTAAAATACATCAATTCCAAGTACTAAATTGTACAGTATAAATTAGCCTAATTCGAGGTTGCCACGTTTAAAATGGCAAATTACTTTAATTTGTAAAAAGGGTAATATGGGAATAGGCATTAAGCACATAAAAATTAAAAGTCGGCGAGAGTTGGTCGAGTCCTTATCGAAATACTGAACATGCTTTTGGGTTACAGAACAAATGTCGTTTTTGAGTCTGTTACCAATAACAACTAAAAAATATACTCTCTCACTGTGTATTTAGATGTCCAAAATTATTTTTATTTTACTTATTTTTTGGAAAGTTACAACAGTAATTCCGTTTCGTAAATGTACAGGGTGAGCCAACGATAGAGTAAAGTTCATTATCTCATTTGTTTCGGGAGTGACGAAAAAATGTTAAATACAATACTTTTAGGGAAGGTTAAGGTACACAGTTTAAATTTATTTTTGAGTATATAGGTTACTTCAAAAAAGTGTGGCCGATATAACATGTTTTTTTAAATGGAACATCCTATTTTCTAATTTATTATTAAATTCTACGTAAAATTTTATAACTTTTTTTTTATTAATAATGTTATATGCGTAAACCTAGTAGTTTTTCTAATATTTAAATTTTTTTAAAATACTAGTTTTCAGTTTTGTAAAAAATTACCACTAGCGCCATTGTTTCTGAAGGTGGAACACTCTTAATTGGTACGAGCGTTCTATGGAGATGAAAAAAAAATATATATCTAAAGAAATTTGAGTTAGATGCTACACATGCTAGTGTTCAAAATAAATTTATACATTTCGACTATTTTAAATTGAAAAATCTCAAATTTTTTAAATGGCACACCCTGTATATTATTAATTTTTTAATAGATTTTACAAAACCTTCCAACTTTTATTAAGTATGTAATATACCTATTTATACCTAGTTTTCGATTTATTTTGAGTTTTTACCCTTGTTTTTAATACTCTTACGCTATAACATCATAGTTGCCAAGAAAAAAAAAATGTAGGCTTTGTCAAATTTTGACATGTTTATTAAGCAAGTAAAAATAGTTTAACTTGTTGTAGTATGTGACGTATAAAAGTAATAGTTATGGATTTTCCTAAAAATGAATTAATTGATATGGTTTATATACTGGGCGAGGCGGGAAAAAAAACTGTTTTTTGGCAGTAAGGCTTTACGGAGCGAGGTACCGTATACCATCTAGAAAATCTTTTCGGTGCGTAATGGAACGGTTTGATGGTAGTGGTAGCGTTGAATATACGAAACGGAAAGTAGTAAATCAGAATGCTACCAATGAGGAAAAAGAAACAGAGATTTAACTTCATGTTGAAGATAATCCCCAGGTCAGCAGCCGTCAACTAGCTGACTTATCTCACACATCCGAATCTACGGCTAATCGCACCACGAGCAAATGCAAGTATCATCCCTTTCATATGGAACTACACCAAGAACTTCAAGACCGTGGTTTTGAACGACGATTAAACCATGAATGGAGCAATAGAGGCCGATGCAAATTTTTTATCCAAAATAATGTTTTCTGATGAAGCTACTTTTCGCAGTAGTAGAGCAGTTAACAGTCATAACATGCATTATTATTCAACAGTTAATCCATTTTGGGTCGGGGAAGTTCAAAATCAAAACCTTTGGTCGCTTAATGTATGGTGGAATATCAAATTTTCGAATTATTGGTCCATATTTTATCTATATCAAAATTTTTTGCAAAACGAATTACCCCAGCTTCTTGAAAAAGTTAATAACTTTGAAAGGAAACAAATGTGGATTCAACAAGACGGAGCTCCTGCTAATTACAACCGGGAAGTTTAGGAATTTTTAAACGATCGTTAACCAGAAAAATGTATCGGTAGGGATGGATTCATTCAGTGGCCCCCTCGATCATGTGAATTAACACCTTTAGATTTCTTTTTGTGGGGTTACATTAAAGATCGTGTTTATGTGAATCCCCCTACAACACCAGTAGATATGGAAAATAGGATTCGAGATGCGTGCAGGATAATAATGTCCTTTATGCTAAGGGAAGTGAAGGAAAATATAGTAAAACGACTTGACAATGTGTATTCAAGTAGACAGGTATATTTTTGAACATTTATTACGTCATAACAATTAATCATTAGATAAGTTAAAGTATATTAAAATTACTACCAACTATTTAGTTATGTTTTCACAACAGCGTAAGTGTATTAAAAATAAAGGTAAAAATTGAAAAATTCAATATAAATCGAAAACTATTAGAAATAGGTATATGATATAATTAATAAAAGTTGGAGGGTTTTGTAAAATCTATCAACCGTTTAAAAAATTTGAGATTTTTAAATTTAAAATAGTTGAAATATATAAATTTATTTTGAATACCCTATAGCATCTAACTCAAATTTCTTTACCTATATCTTTTTTTTTCATCTCTATAGAGCGCTCGTACCAATTATGAGTATTCCACCTTCAGAAACAATGGCGCTACTGGCAATTTTTTACAAAACTGAAAACTATGATTTTTTTAAAAAAATTGAAGAAAAACTACTAGGTTTAGGTATATAACATTACCTTATAATTAAAAAGTTATAAAATTTTACTCAGAATTTAAAAATAAAATTTAAAAAATCATATGTTATATCGGTCACACTTTTTTGAAGTACCCTGTATACTCAAAAATAATTCTAACCGTGCACCTTAACATTCACTAAACGTATTGTATTTAACATTGTTTCGTCATTCCCGAAACAAATGAAATAATGAACTTTACTCTATCGTTGACTCACCCTGTACAAGAAATGCATGATTAATAGAAAAAAGTTTTATTACTATTTTTTGATTTTCTGCAAAGATGAGCAACATGATAACCACCTCCAAAGTTTTTTTAACAAAAATCTATGATCGTTCTTTTCCTGTAGGATTTACGAGTACTAAAAATTTTTAAACACACAAAACTTAAAAAAAAAAAGCAATACAGAAGATTGTCAGAAGTAGAGGTCAATTGGATAGCTACGAATTTTGGAATCCATGACAACCAGATCGCTATTAACTTAAACAGCCCTTTAGTGAATCTGGTTTTTTATGTTTAAAAAAAAAAGTTATTAGTTTGTAATGAAAATAACTTACTAACAAAAACAGTAATCTTATTGTCTATGGGAACATTGAATATTGTAACTTTTTTATTATAAATGCATCATGATATTGACCAACTCATTGTCATTGTTTTACTCAAAGTATAAAATTAAATTTTAAAATGTATTTTTCCTAAAACAGAGTGTCGTTTCTAACACATATCGCTGAATTTCACTAGCTGTTATTTCATATTTGTGCGTTCGATCTGTGGGCAGCAAGTAATGCTTCTTCTTTCGCTTTCCCCTACAAAGACCAATATGTCCATCAAATCGATCATTCATGTGGAGTGAAATTTTCCTGGCTTCTTTCCTCTTTTTTTTTAATTATTGTCTTGTCCCTAAACTGGTTTAGGTCAATTAGATAGATATAGACCCTATCTGCCAGAAAATTAACAATGGGCTAGATTTTTTTCTTGACACAGTTATTCTTTTAAAACAGCATGTGAAATATTCCAATTTTAATCAATTAATTCTAATTAATGTCATTATGTTAATTTATTTAAATATGGCATTTTCTATTTCATTTACATCTCAAGTAATTATTACTATTTGAACAATTTTCTATTTGAGAAATAGTACTTCTTGTATTTGTGCAGAAAATTATTTACAGCAGATTATTAGATGTATTAGACATCGGATGTGTGGTCGAAATTTTGACAAATGATTGTAAATACACAACTACAATATTTGTAAGTACTTAACAACATCATTTTGTGTTAGTTAAACAAACTTTTGTCAACACTACAAGAAAAAATGTCATTATGTAGCATACCTGCTTTTTTCATAATTCCTATGCATAGCATAAAATACTGAATAAATTAATAAATTTGTGTGTTTTTTTTTTATTGTTCACCTCCCCGCCTGAGTAGAGATTTTTACCCTTTTTCATATCCTGAGGATATCGGCGAGGATGTCGTAATACCCGTCAACGTTGTCCGAGTGCCGAAACATACCTTTTTGTATTTCACAGCACCTTTTAGAGAACGCGGTAGTACTGCCACGGACGTAATTATATTTCTGTAAACCACTACTGCCCGTATACGTGGCCAGGCCAAATATACTTAAATAAATTAATAAATAAGTATACCGACCTGTCGGGATTGAACCCGAAACCTTCTGCACTGCAAGCAAGTACTACGCTACGGAGCTACGGGCCGTCACGTGTAGTTAAGATGAGTCTGGAGAGATGACAGTTAATTTAATGTTGATAAAGATTACATGGCACTACATTCTGTTATTTTTTAAAATAAAATAAGGATTGTAGAGTCATCTCCACATTTTGAGGGGCGTTCTGTAATAAACCTCTAATAAAATATAATTTTGACATTGCGCTGGTGAATACATATATATATATATATATATATATATATATATATATATATATATATATATATATATATGTATATATATATATATATATATATATATATATATATATATATATATATATATATATATATATATATATATGTATCTATATATATTTACTAAAATACCTATGAACCTTTTCATTATTATTAAAATAAACCGCATATGCTCGGTACCAAACAATCGAGCCACATTTTAATTGGGAACGAGCCAACGCATTAAAAATAAATGTTTTGGTATTTACGAATATCGGAAATTTCTCATAATGAAGCTCATATTCCTATAAAAATCTGATGAATGTGATCAATCAAAGACAATTTTTTATTTATGTTACAGAAAAAAAAATATTGATGGCTTCTTACTACTAAACGATATTTCTTTATATTTAAATATTATATATTTTCAATGTATCACAATTCAAAGATTCTAGGTCATCTTTAAGAATTACACAAATAATGAGATTCTATTTGCCGAAATAATTATAAATAATCAGTATAAACAACTGATGTAATGCTATTAACGTTGCTATTTATGAATATATTAAATAACTAGCAGGGCCCGCGGCTCCGCTCGCGTGGACTTGATTCACTGCTATCGTGACTGCTTATTCCTTATGTTACTCAACGTAATAAAATATCTCCCATTATTTCCCCTGATCTCCCAATATTTCTCCTTATCTCCCATTATCTCTACATAATTTCCATTATCTAGGCTTAGCTCTGCTCATCTACCATTATTTCTCCTTATCTCCTATTATTTCTCTTTATCTCGGATTATCTCACCTTATTTCCCATTATCTAGGCTTATCTCGACTTATCTCGCAATATTTCTCCTTATCTCCCATTATTTCTCCTTATCTCCCATTATTTCTCCTTATCTCCCATTATTTCTCCTTATCTCCCATTATCTCACCATAACTCCCATTATCTAGACTTATCTCTGTTTATCTCCCATTATTTCTCCTTATCTCACATTAGTTAAACTTATTTCCCATTATCTCACCTTATCTCCCATTATCGAGGCTTATTTCGACTTATCTCCCATTATTTCTCCTTATCTCCTATTATCTCACCTTATCTCCCGTTATCTAGGCTTATATCGAATTATGTATAAATTTATAAAAACACGTAAATCGGATAAGTGTTTCTCCAGTGATAAGCGCACTACGGACGGACAGACAGACAGACGGACAGAGAGACGTTGCATTATATATATATTATAGATATAGATTATTATTATTATATAACCTGGCCAAAGAATATATGTATGAATTTAAAAAAAAGGCACGTAACGCACAGAAGTGGTTCTCGCATGATAAACGCACTAATGGACAGACTGACAGACAGAGAGACATTGCATTTTATATATATTATAGATTATAGATATTCTCTGCTACATAATATTGTTCCATATTTAATGGTTTAGACTGTGTATTGCAAGAGAACGCGCTAGCGGCAAACTTTTTTCCGATTTGATTCACTATCATCGTCACTGTTTATTCCTCATGTTACCTAACGTAATAAAATATAGCCTATAACCTGGTCAGAGAACATATGTATGTTTAAAAAAAAAAAAGCACGTAAATCGGATAAGTGGTTCTCCAGTGATAAGCGCACTAACGGACAGACAGACAGACAGAGATACGCTGCATTTTATATATATTATATATATATATATATATATATATATATATATATATATATATATATATATATATATACATATATTATAGATGTAATAAAATATATATCTATAACCTGGTCAGAGAACATATGTATAAATTTAAAAAATCACGTAAATCGGATAAGTAGTTCTCGAGGGATAAGCGCACCAACGGATAGACAGACAGACAGAGAGACGTTGCATTTTATATACATTATAGATATAGATTATTATTATTATTATTATTACAAAAAGTTCTTCTTTCTCACATTTGATCAATGTGGTTCCATGTTTGGCTGACGGGCCAAAACCAAGTCAGCACAAACGCTATTACTATTCCGTATTAAGGAATGACCTGACAATGTTACATGTTTTCAAAATCACTGACTTCTGAATGTTCCTGTGTATGTCTGTGTTGAGTCCCAATTGCACTAAATGTGGTGTGAGTGTTATTGGTGTAAGGCCTGTGGCTGATATAATGAGGGGGACAATGATGACTTTTTCCTGTCTCCATAGCCTTTTTATTTCCGTTGCAAGGTCTGTGTATTTGGAAATTTTTTCTGTGTATTTCGCTTGGATGTTTGTGTCGTTGGGGACAGCTATGTCAATCAGATAGGTGACTTTTCCTTTTTTGCACTGAAAAGTAATATCGGGTCTATTGGCGGAGACTGTTTTATCTGTATGGATACCGATATCCCAGTAGAGCTTGTAATCTTCATTTTCAAGTATGGATGTTGGGGTGTATTTGTAGTAGGGATCTGTGTTTTCTATGAGTCTGTATGTTGTGGCTAGTGCTTGGTGAACCACTTTGGCAGCTGAATCATGCCTGGCTGTGTACTCCGTTCCGGCCAATATTTTACATCCGCTCGTTATGTGTTCGATCGTTTCTTTCTGCTGGTGGCATTTCCTACATCTGTCCTCTGCAATAGTCGGGTCTTTGATGATATACTTTTGGTAGTTTCTGGTTAATATGACTTTATCCTGGATGGCAAGTAAGAAGCCTTCAGTCTCAGGGAATAGCTGCCCATCCCGTAACCAGGTGTATGATTGTTTTTTATTTACGTGGTCTTGTTCTATGTGGTATCTGTGTTTTCCGTGGAGTGTTTTCTCTGACCACGTTTTCATCTTTTCCTGTTGTAATTGGGTGTGACTGTGGGTATCTGCTGAGTGGTCTGCCCGGGCTAAGTCGAGAGGTGTGTAGTTTTTGTCTGCTTTCACTGTCGCTGTGTGGAGGCTGGTTTGCTTGCTGTGAAAGAATTTCCTAAGTGTTTGTATTTGTTTTGTGTGTAATGATCTGATATCTATAATTCCTCTTCCTCCTGCCTTCCTCTCGATGGTAAGTCTTTCTTTGCATGCGTTGGGGTGTAATTTCCTGTATTTGGTGAATTGAGATCGTATAAGGATGTGAATATTTTCTATGTCTGTTTGTGACCATTTGATGATACCAAATGAATATGTGAGTATAGGTATAGCGAACGTGTTGATGGCTTTAGTGAGATTCTTAGAGTTGAGTTTTGTTTGCAAAAGTTTCGTCAGTCTGTTTTTGAATTCGGTTCTGAGCTCTGTTTTGATGTGAGTGTGGTTGAGTTTGGTGCTTTGTTGGAAGCCTAGATATTTGTATGTTTCTTTATCGAACATGTTATCGAGCGTTTCATTGTTGATGGTTTCTGTCTCATGGTGGCCCTTCCATTGGCCTTTGTTGATGTGGAGCACTTTGCATTTACTTATACCAAATTCCATATTGACATCTAAGGTGAATATTTCTGTGATTTTGAGGAGTTCTTTCAGCTGTGTTTGTGTGGCAGCGTAGAGTTTTATGTCGTCCATATATAGGAGGTGGTTTATTTTATGTTGATTCACTTTTTGGTGTCTGATATTGAAGCCATGCTCTGTTCTGCTTAGTATATTTGAGAGTGGATTGAGACAGAGGCAAAACCATAGAGCACTGAGCGAGTCTCCCTGAAATATACCCCGTCTGATGTACAGCTCTTCTGTTTGGATCCGTTCGGTTTGTGTTTCTAGGCGTATTTTGGTTTTCCATGTTTTCATAATTTGTGCGAGAAACTGCCTGAGGTGTTGGTTGATTTTATAGATTTCTAGGGCCCTAATTAACCAGCTGTGGGGTATGGAGTCGAAGGCTTTTTTATAGTCTATGTAACCGATGTGAAGGTTTCTGTGTTCTTTTCTGGTTTGTCCCATAATCACGCTATCTATAATCAGCTGCTCTTTGCATCCTCGACTATTTTTCCTGCATCCCTTCTGCTCTTCTGTGAGGATATTGTTGTCTGTTAGGTGTTGTTCTATTTTCTTCGAAATTGTGGCTGTGATGATCTTGTATAGGGTTGGAAGACAGGTGATAGGTCGGTAGTTTGACGGGTTTGTGGTGTCTGAGCTTTTGGGTTTAACGTATGTTATTCCTTGTGTGAGGAAAGTGGGAAATGTGTGTGGTTGTAGAATGGCTTTGTTGATTTGGTGTGTGAGTGCTTCGTGTGTGGTGGTAAAACTGTTTGTACCAGAAGTTTTGTATATTGTCTATTCCAGGACATTTCCAGTTGTGTGTGTGTTTGATAGTTTCTGTAATTTCTTGTGTATTAAATGTGGTATCTTCTTGTTCTGTCACATGTTTATGTTTGTCTTCTTCGGCTTTGATCCAGGGGGTGTTATTATTGTGTAGTTTGGGTTCTGACCAGATACTTTTCCAATAATCTGTGAGTTCTTGTTTGTTTGGTGGTTCAGTCACTGCTATCTGTTTGTTGTACATAGTTTTCCGGTAGAACTGTTTTTCGCTTCTTCGGAAGAGGTTGTTGGTGTCTTTCCTCTCATTTGATTCTTTGTATCTACGGAGTCTTGCGGCATATACAGATAGTTTTTGTTTCAAAGTATCGAGGATTTCTGGCAGTGTTCTGTTGGGAGACTTAGATTTGATCTTGTTTGCCCCCTGTGTGACACGTTTGGACGCGTTCCCGCTTATAAACTGGGTAAGATGTCCTAGATCTCTCCTGATGTTGTTGATTTTGTTTTCTATTCTTATTTGCCATTTGAATTTTGGTTTTGTCCTGTTGGGGTTTCCTTGTCGTTGAGGGCGTTTTTGATTATTTTGTGTTAGAGTGGTGATTGCTGCTGCGTATATTATTGTGTGAATGTCTTCGATTGTGCTTAAGTCTGTTATATACTGAGGTATTATGTGCTTGTTTAGTGTGTTGAGGATTGGTTGCGTGCTCTGTCTGAAGATTAAACGAGGGATGGGATTTCTTGTTGTGGGGTCGGTGCCTGACCATCGAGCTAGATGTGACTCCATTTTTGCTTTAAGTGTTTGTATGAGAGGTGATTCGGGGTGATGTTGTGTGGATGTCGTTGAGGGTGGCGAGTGATTCATGTTGTTGTCTGTGATATGGTGTTGCGCGGTACTCGCAATATTATTTTGCGTTATGCTCCTCCTGGGTGGTGGGTATTGTTGTGTTCGGCTGGGTGGGTTGTGTGTGTGAGGCTGGTTCGGAATCTGCTTTATTGTTTCTATTGTTTGGTTGGTCTGTGTTCAGTTCAACAGCCACTGTGTCCTTGATGGTTTGCAATTCGAGAGGTGTGAGACGATTGTTCTTGGTAATAACTCTTTTTTGGTCTATTACTCTCTGTTCTGAAACAAGTAATTGCAGATGTGGATATTCGGTCAAGAAAAGTCTGTGCAGTTGCTGTCTGTAGCCCGATGTTATTGTTTCGAGTTTAGTGGCGGTGTAGTAACAGCGCATCACCGTCCTATTCATCTCATCCGTCCACTTTAACCGCTGTCTTGGTTTTCCAGCCTTGGTAGTTGCATGTTGTCCTTGCAAAACATACGGGCCCTGGCCTGGCTTTGGTGGTTGTGTTTGTCCCGTATCTACGTCGGTTGTGCTTGGGATTGATGTTGGTGGGTCCAAGCGGCGAGTGATTCTCTTCTCAGTGATTTCTTTATCAGGTTTTGTGTTTTCATTACAGCAACGCATGGCGTGTTCGTTGATTCCTGTGGTGCAACTCATGCGCTGCTGTGATTTTCCCGCCTTGGTGGGTGTCGGCTTAGTCGCCGACACAACACTTTTGGCAGGTCCATTTTCGGTTGCCTGGTCTTCATCGTTTTGGTCGAGCTGCCATTTCCCGCGACGTCCTCGACCGTTACGTCGCTCGCCCGATGCTTCTTTTATTGGTCTGTTGTTCTCTGGAATGTTTTCAATGTTTTGTGGTGTCAGAAGCTCAAAGTGTCCCGACATTGGGTCGCCTGTTAGTAGAAGGTAAATGGTTTTGTTGTATTTTCCCGTGCTTATTATTGTTGGTCTGTCCGTAAAAGTTATTTTTGTATGTCTTGTTCTTCGTTGTTTTGAGAAGATATGAAAGTTGCTATTTTGTGTTTCCGAGAGGGCAAGTATCTCTAGGCTCGTTCCATAGGTGCCATTTTTCCGCATATAATTATAATAGTTATTGAAGTCTTTTATATCGTCAACTTCAATTAATGAAAATGTATGAAGTTCCGACCAGTTTTGTTGTAAATATCTTAGAGCAACCTCTCGGAGTTTCTCATGATGGTTCTGGTCTCCATATAAGTGTAAGCTAACTGCACGGAAAAGGCAATTTCCATCACCTACAATGTCGGATCTGGTAAAACTATCGGGAGTAGTTTCGACTGAGGCGGTTGTTTGGTTCGTCTGTAGTTGTTGTTGTTGTGGTGTTGCTATAGCTGTTTGTACGACAGGGGTCCGCCTCCGCAACACCCTTCCATTTTCATTATTATAATTATTATTCTTTAACATAGTATTCCCACGAGTATCCTAGGAAAGAAAGGTCGACTGCGGCAGAGCCTGGATGCCACAGCAAGGCTACTTACTCCCGGAGGGCGCCCGGTATCCGGGGGAACCGTTCGCGACTCATAAACGCTGAGCCATTCATCTTCTCGGCACGGTAAACACCTTAAGATTGCGTTTTTATTACACATAATCTGGACAACACAAGACAGCACAACATGACTCAGGTCTTATTATTATTATTATTATTATTATTATTCTATAACCTGGCCAAAGAATATATGTATCAATTAAAAAAAGACAGGTAAATCGGATAAGTGGTTCTCGCGTGATAAACGCACTAATGGACAGACAGACAGACAGAGAGACATTGCATTTTATATATATTATAGATTATAGATATTCTCTGCTACATAATATTGTTCCATATTTAATGGTTTAGGCTGTGTATTGCAAAGGATACGCGTTAGCGGCAAACTTTTTTCCGACTTCATTCACTATTTTACGTCACTGCTCATTCCTTATGCTACCTATCGAAATAAAATATAGCCTATAACCTGGCCAGAGAACATATGTATGTTTTAAAAAAAAAAGTACGTAAATCGGATAAGTGGTTCTCCAGTGATAAGCGCACTAACGGACAGACAGACAGACAGAGAGACGTTGCATTTTATATATATTATAGATAATGGTCAAAATACTGAATCGTGTGGTACTCACCAAGCCTCACCGTTAAAAACAAATTGGAAGCTGCGGTATCCCATTGCACATATGTAACTACCCGGCAAGATATTCAATAGACTCAACAATTCATAGTCAAATCCTTATAATATAGCTTGAAAATTCTCTAAGCAAAATACCTTAATCAAACTTAAATGCTTTCGAGAAATTTGTGTTAATTACCTTGGCTGGACCTCTACCACCTAGACTCCCTGAAGAGATGAACTAACTAGTGGTGACTAAATTCGTGACGGTTGAACTTCGTAGAAAGAAGTCCTCAGATATATTCAGCTTAAAATAAATATGTCATCATTCATTTTAATTTTGAAGACCGTAGAAAAAATATTTAATATTACTAATACTCAACTCAAAATAATTTATCGGAATATAGAAATTGTTATTCATATTTCCGGTGTAAAAAGTGGCATTAATGTAACAAGACATCTAAGCGTTAACACTTCGCTTATGGAAATGTTCTCGTTCTAAAAGATCGCTTTTGGAACTTGACAGATAGATAACTTTCCAAACCCAGTTCACTATTAGAATTACCTACGGGACGACCAAAGATATTATTCTGAAAATTTAATACAGGTTACCAAGGATCAAATATTATGGCTACTGGCAATTTATTTTATTTATATAATATTTAAGTTCTACGTAAGTAATTCAAAAACTATTTGCTCTTGATTGTACATTCTTTGAATATGTCGTGACGATCTATTCCTTAAAAAAATACAAGGGGAGATGATACCGCATGATTTTAAAGTCGGCTATTGTTTGTATTTAGTCACTAGATACAATGAGCCAGAGTAAATACTGCAATTACCGATTAAATATCTCGTGGTATATTTAACTTTTGTTAACGTATCTTTATTCAGGTGATTAGGTATAATAAAAAGAAGAATGCTCACTAACTTATTCAGATTAATTTTGAAAAATTAAACTGTCTAATTACATTGAATATTTTAGTATTAACAATAATTACAAATAAAGTTTAAAATATATTAAAACATCGATATGGTAGTATACATCACGTTGATGGACGAGTTGAAAGAATAAATAAATTTAAATACCTGGATCAACTCTAAAAGATAAGCAGAACAGTGATGATCTAAATGGAATACCTACATACTATGTCCAGAAATATCTCTCAATATTTAATTTGGAGTATTCAGATATTACGTCTAGCCAATATAATTCTATTAAATCTCTCTGGAAGCTGATCACTTAATGTAAATTATTACAATAAAATAGAGGCATTTCAAATTCGGACCTACCGAAAATTTCCTAGGTAGACCGCATGATGAACAGATTTTATAAAGAACAACAAACATGGGAGCAGTATTCCATTGTTGGTCGAATTTGAGCTTTGTACAAAATTAACAGTTGTTGCGGAGTGTAAAGCAGTTCTAAATAAAATTCCCTGCTTGTGAGAAGCTCTCTTTGCTGCGTATGCAACATTTTTATGCTAAGACATATTTGCTTCCAAGATAGCGCCCAACAAATTGAGTTATAATGTTAGAGGAATAGAGTGTCCCGATATAACTCTATCGGGTTCTGCAATGTTAATTTTTCGGAAAAAACTTTCGCCTGGGATTTTGTAGCTTTAAATTCTACTTAGTTACCGTCACCCATAAAATTAATTTCTTCCAGGTTTTTGTTAAGCTGAATGACTTCCTACTGTCTGTGGATATTTGCATAATTACCCGATGTTCAAGCATTCATAGTGAATAAGAAAATATGCTAACTATCATCTCCAAAGTGGTAGTTTGGATTCCTGATCATTTCCAACAGATTGTTAATGTAAATGAGCAAGAGAACAGGATACAGTGTAAAGCCCAACGGCCTACCGGCATTTATTGTGAAGTTACTAGAAAGAAATCCATTGACTGGCACTCGTAAACAACTCTCTCTGAGGAAATATAAACAAAACTGTTCAGACAGATCACAAGGACGTAGCGTAATCAACAATCTAATATGCAAAACACGGTCGAATGCCTACGATACATGAAGTGCAACCGCTCATAATTCTCCAAAATGTTCAATTGCGTTAATCCAAAAATGTCTGACATAAGTTAGAAGATCTCCTGTTGATCTTTTCTTAGAAAGCAATATTGATGGTCGCTAATAACATGTAATCCTTCTAGATATTTTAAATGATGCTGATTCATCGCCTTTTCGATAACATTTTATATTATTGAAACCAGTACAATCTCTAGTGATTTGGCAAGGTTTTCTTGCCTTTTTTGCATATCGGCTGAACTGTAACGCTTTTCCAGCAGGAAACAAATATTCCGTCTGTAGGATAGATTAAAGAGCTTACAAAAACTTAGTGTTAGTTCGCTTATGCATTTTTTGAGTGCTATGGCAGGTATTTTATCAGCGCCAGAAGCTTTTCTCGTGTGTAGCTTCATTAAAATACATTTTATGACACGCTATCTGAAGAAAATGATGGGCATCCTTGACTGAGCGGGTGGTGTTTTTCTCCGAAAATCGACAGTAGAATGAAAGAGTTCAGCCAATCAGTTGGCTTTCTCAACAGATCTTGTTACAATAGTAATATCTAATTTAGTTGCGGTATAGTTTTTTGACTAATGGTCCTAGCGACTGACCAAAATTACCTGGAGTTTTTGGGAAGGCAAGAAGTTTGTATTTAATTTTTTGGATTGTGCACTTCCTAGGTTTCCTTGATAATATCTTTACTTCGATTCCGAGTACGAATAAAGATATTACGATTTACGACGTTATTCACGTCATTGTAGGTAGGCAAGATGTTCGGAAGTAACAGCTTCATTACATTTTCCGCCAAGCCAAGGCCTGCCGCTGGAAGGTCAAGGACTGCAAGTTTCCATGCCTGTCAAAATGGTATCGAAAACCTCCTTAATGTAATTAGATAGGTCTAAACTATTTATTTTCCTGCCTAATCCAAGGTTCTAATTATATATTTTTATTATAAATTTCCATATATCATCGCCTCCCTGGTGACATTTATACTAAATAGAATAGTGTTAAAAATGAAAATTAAATTAGGAACTGAAAGTTTTTTATTTCCATGACAATTAAATCCGCTGGCTGTACAGGATTAAAAATTTAAAGATCGCTAGATTTGATAGAAAATTAAGAGGAATTTTAACTAGTAAAATAAGTCATATTTTTATAACTGACAACATTGCTTCCACCCACACATTGGTCAACCTTGTCTGCACAGAACGATTTGCACTATCGCTACCTGTCGTTAGATTACGTATGATGGCGTCTAACAAAACACCTTTTATGGTTATTTAGTTGAGTTACACTATGTGATATCACCACCTGTAATGGTGACAGAATTGACCTTATAAGGTGCCTGCCAGGTGGATAAATTTATGTATTGTAAATAAAAAAGACATTTTATGACATAATGTTATAAAACAATAAAAGTGCAATTAAAAAATACAGATTGGTAAACAAAGGCTTGGAGAATAAAGATACTCTTATCTTTTATTAGGTTGAATAACTGGTAGTTAAGTGGACATGATATTAATGCTAAAGTGTTGGCAAGGAAATTCAAGTCATCTCAATTTTTTAATATGTTAGTACCAAATAATTCTAGCTTAAATCACGCAACACTTTAAAAATTCTGTACTATCCATTATGGATGGAATTCAGAAAATAATAGTTGTACCTCTTAAAATGGTTTGCATTGCTTATTAGCCACCAACACTTAGCAACTCTACCCTTTTTCAACCCCTGGTTTATCATGACAGGGTGGTTAGAGCAGCTAAACTGTACGTCTGCAATGTAATTTTATCCTAGATGAATATTTATCGTCTTGGAGTATTTTTTGCCATATTTGCTGTATCTTTGACTCACACCTATAAGGTTATCGGTACATTCTTGTGACATGTATACTCCTAATAAAGAAACAAACTTTAATTAGTATAGTATCCATAGCACAGAAGTTCTTTTAAACCAACAAATTTATTTTTTCCACTTTAAAATACAGCTTGTCTGTTAACAAAATAATTTACCTATACTACTTTTAAGATAGGATATCTGATATTAATACTACAAATACAAGTTGCCAATTTTTCAAATCTATTCAATAACGAATGATTTCTGAAATCCTTTCAAATAAATATCTGCCATAGTGACACACTCGGTATACTAGTGTAATTTCTATTACAAATATTTTTTTTGTACCACTTGTTATATAAGTAGAAGTTTGTTGTTTATGAAGAAGTTTTTCAATTTTGTTCAATAAAACTAAATGTTTACTTATGAGACATATTCAGTACATATACAAGTATACCACCTTTTTTGGTTAAACTTGAGCGTGAACACCTAATTTAAAATTTCATTCATTTCAACATCAAAGAAGTCGCTTGTTTAACCACTATATGTATTCATTAAATAGTACCTACCAGTGATTTTTTCGAAAAACGCTAATATTTGTATTATTAATTTGAATTAGGTTCATCACTTTACTTGCGAAACATTTAAGTTTTTTACCTGGTAAATAATTGCACTACTGTTAAGTATACAATCGCGGCCCATTATTTTTCTGACATTTTCCTTTAAAGTTCATTTTTATAGTAGAAAATGGATTCATATTATTTTTTCGATATTTTTTCCATTGCTGGATGAAAAATTGACTTACGAAGCAAATAGGTATTAAAGAGATGTTAATACAAAAACAAATATAAATGTTACCAATTTATCACTGAAGTTTATATCAAGTTGGACTGGTGGTATTTATGAGACGTATGAATGCAAGCGCTGCAAAGCTTGATATTGAATTATTTAATTTTCCTGATTGATATGTGCACTACCTTTTATATATCAGGTTAGTCAATAAGTTTTGGAAGCGACACCTATGGAGTATCACTTGAGCCAAATATCGAACACCATTTTTAGGCTTCATCTGTCGTATGAATACACCCCAAATTTCAAGTCGATCTGTCAAGTCATTCATCAGCTGGTTAAAGTAGACGTGTATGAGTATTTGTTAAAAATGGAAAAATCGAATATTGCAGTGCAGTGATAAAATTTTTTGTAAGGTTTATCGGCAACTGAAATCCATCCAAAGTTGGTGAAATTGTTAAAGAAGTTTACTCCTTCATTTCCAACTGTTGATAAATGGACTCTAGAGTTTAAACGTGGTTGTACAAGCGTCAATGATGATTCACGTTTAGGACATCCAAAAACTGCAACAACTGAAGAAACTGTTGTGCGAGTACAAGATATGGTAATGGAAGACCGTCAATTGACCATGGATGATTTAGCTGAGACTATAGGCATCTTACATGGATCAGTACATGAGATCTTAACTAATGTTTTAGGTATGATAAAGCTATTCATAAGATGGGTGCCGCATTTGCCAACATTGGAACAAAAACGCACTTTAGAGAAGCTTTCTAAACAACATTTGGCTCGTTTCATGAAGAATAAAACTAATTTTGTGCGTCGATTTGTAAGTATGGAAGAGACTTGAGTTTATCAGTATGATCCTGAAATGCGACAATAAACCGGACAGTGGACTAAGCCCGGCTGTTCAGCTTCAAAGCAGATACAGTAGTTAAAGTCGTTCAAAAAAATTATAGCATCAGTTCTCTGGGATATAAAAAGAATTTTGTTAATTGATTGCCTTCAAACCGGTAAAACAATCACAGGAGAGTATTATTGTAACCTCCTGGATCAGCTGGTTGGGGACATTCGTGAGAGAATGCCCGGTTTGCAGAAGAAAAAATCGTCTTTCATCATGACAATGCACCTGTTCACAGAGATGCTTTGGCAACGGCAAAACTGGTCAAATTGAAGTACGAATTGATGGAAGATCCACCCTATTCGCCAGATCTGGCTCCGTCTGACTCCTATTTTTCCCAACCTCAAAAGATTTTTACATCAAAAGCTCTTTTCAACACATAATGAGGTGATAGCATCCGTAGATGAGCATTTTGAAGGTCTTCAGAAAAGCCACTTCAGAGATCGGGTAAATGATTTGGAAAAACGCTAGAAAATATATATTAAGCTTAAGACAGATTATACTGAAGAATAAATGTATTTCGAATCATTAATTCATCTTGTTTCATTTCCGCTTTCAAAACTTATTGACTGACCAGTATAGTAAATATTTATTTAATTTAGTTTTGCAAGCACACCTACACACCCATAATACGTATCTAGTGTAACGTTAAGTTATTTTTTATTCAAGATAGAAATAAGGTACTAAGTGTTCGTATAAAGATATGTAATTTTTCATTAGATGCCTAAGTCAGAGCGATGAACTTTTTATTTATACCTATTTTAACATCAATTTTGCCGCGAAAATTTGAATTTGACTTCATTTATAGTCAAATTTAAAGACTACTTCAACTCGGCATCAACTGTAACAAAATTTTGAAATGTCACGTTCATTTTCATGAATAAAAATCGTTGTATCATTTAATTAGAAATGTTCTAGTGTGAGTCAGTAATGGTTCTGTTTTTTTTTTTCAGAAATTTGATAAACAATACAGTGAAGGTAAAAACATTTCAAATTGACTGATATACATTTTTGTTATACAGTTGATATTAAAATAACAGTAAGAAAAAAAGCAACTTTAATACGTAAAGAGTGCCTAAGCATATTGACAACATTGCCTATGGCGCCCGCGAAAGACGTTCTTTTCGTTTGACCATCAGAAAAAAAAAGTTATCTGCCAAGCGGAAGAGCAGAAGAAATTGCATAAAGAAGTGTAAGTACTTATTTACATAATAATTAATCTTAAGTAAATATTTCAGGTAAAAATTTTCATATTAAGGGGACTTAACCTCTTGCAGTCTCTTGGGGTATAAAAGTTGATTCCTTTAAAATCTTTCTTAAGCATAAGAAAAACGCAAAGTTTTATTTCCATCGATTTGGGGAACTTATAGTTTACTAGAGTTTATATCTCGCTAAAAGCTATGAAGGAAATATGGGTTTAAAGAAAATTTTTAAAATTTCCTTAATTTTTTTTTAGCTTTTAACAAAAAAATTGAGCTTTATAGTTTTAAACCTAGTAGATTATAAGCCCCAAAAACTCACGTGAGCCAAGCCTTAAATTTTTCTTTTACTTAGGGAATATTCTAAAAATGTATAATTTTTATATCGCCAGAGCATGCGAACGCACAGTGTGTCGACTAGTACAAGTTAGCTGGACAAAATTATTTTTTCACTTATTTCAATTGTTTATGTATATTCTAGGCATATTGAGTTATTTTAAGAAAAAATTCATCGCGTTGGTTTTTTTTTATGGGCGTGGCTAATTTTTTCCCCTAAATTAGTCAGCTACGCAGACATATTTAACGATAACTCGGGAACAGATTTTTATAAATAAAACATTAAAAAACGCATAACAAAATTTTATTAAAGTTGATTGGATATTATTTTATTCTATCTTTTATCGTTTTGGAGTTATTTAGAAATTAATGGAGAGAAAAAATTTTTTTTCGTGTAAAATTCATTATTTTTTTCGGTAAAAAAGCGCAATAACAAAAGAAAAACAAAATATTATTTTTGTTTTTGTTTATGTTTTATGTTTATGTTTTATTTAATAAGGCTTGCAAATTTATTTCAGCACGAGTTTCTGTTATAGCAATGTGCTCCTCTGCAGGGTAACAGGCCTGTTTGGACTTTTTTAAACTAAAATATGACGGAAACACATTATGCCCGCCTTCATGGACCACTTCCTAGTTTGTTTGTAAGAATGTGTTGTTGACTTAGAATCTATATAGTAAGCTAAGGCTTTGTCACTACTTAATTGCCTACGATTAACGGAACTGGTATTTTTAGACTTAATAATATTATCTGGGCTCTCACTAATATCTCTAATCACATTGGCAATTTTCCTTTGCCCTACTGAACGCACAGCAATTTCGGCAGCAGTCACCAATTCACTGACACTTCGGGATTCTACGAGATCCACGACGCGACGTTTCTTCGTCTTAAACGACGATTCCTCGAAATCTTTGCGAGGTCTTCCTGCAGGAGTCACATTCGCACTTGATGTTGAAGGTTGTGGCGCAAAAGAACTCGCAGTAAACTGTATGTCTGCTTCATCCAACCAATTCTTATTTTTAATTAAAAAACGCTCCTTCGACTTTCCTGAAGCCAACCATTTGGCACCAAACTTATTAGACAAGTTGGATATCTTCAACTTTATTTCTTTTTGGCTGCTTTCAGTAATATCACCAAAGTGAAATTTTGAAGAAAGAAAGTCATATACACGCGAGTTTTTTTCATTCTTCGTGTGTTTCAACCACTCCTCAAAAAAGGCTACCCTTGAAATAGAGTAAACGTGTTCTGGAAAAAAAAAAAAAAAAAACATGTTGTACTGAAGTGTGCTAAACAATATGTGTATTTTTATGAAGAATAAAGTTATTTCTGTGTAATATCTAAAAACTAGCCCGGATAGAGGTGAATGTCTGTATATTCTGAACTTTCAAAGTTTTTTTTTTTAAAAACACGCTAAAATATATAGGCTATTTAAAAAAAAAATACTAAAAATTCAAATTAATAGATTCTGATTAAAAAAATACATTAAAAAATAGTACTTACCCTCAGTATTAATATTCATCACAAAAACTTTCACAATATTACAATATGTCACTATAAGATGTGCACGAAAGTGTCGCTAAATTGCAACTGATTGATTGAAAGAGCTGCATTAAACTCATTACCTGACTTCTGACGCTTATGACTCGCCACTTGCAAATTTGATAAACAACCTTTTCTCGGAATTCGGGGTTTGGTGGTGTTGTTTACGTTTTGCAAATAAGATTTCCTGGAAATCATAACATGAATTTTGTCCACCTATCATGTTCTACGCGACACACTGTGGAACGGTGCGAAAATATATATTGGCTGACATTTGAAATTTACATATTATTTTCCTTTATAATATTCTTCGAAATTTTAAAATATCAATACTGACGGAAAAAAAGGGAAGATCTCGAGTAGCTCCATATTAATTAAAGCAATATCAAATGCAAAGGTTAAATGTCAATTAAAGTCCGCAATAAAAAATTTCTCATAGGATACAAACTCTTTAAAGAACATTGTATAAAGATATTAATACTCATACACAAGTTCACTAAGCCTCGCTATTTTTCATACAATCAGAGATATCAAATATCTTCATATAATATAATCGTCAGGGCTATAAGGGTGTGTGATTCAGTCAATAATTTATTACTAAGACAGGTGAATACTTCGGCCGGTGGTCTTGCTCGTTTTCAAAGTGACTTTTATTTAACACGTTTTGAATCGGCTTGAGACACACCTAGTCTATTGTCATTTTAGCTTGTTTCTTTCGTGGCTTTGCTTATCTTTTATGGTCTTCCTCTCGTATTTCTATGGGTATATTCAACCCCTTGCATGTCTTTAGTCAACCACTGGCTGTGCAGAATACATGAATAATATATTAAGTTTTGGGTCATTCATAAAAATATGGACAAAAATGTTCCTAAAATGGAAATATTTGATTTATTTATTTTTGATTTGTTAATATTGTAAAAAAATAATGAAGGATATCAGCAGGTATAAAATTAGTATGGAGTACTTCCCTTGCAAATGCAAACATTTTTATGTGTAAAATTTACTTTATTTTTCAACATAGTCTCCTTTTAGCTCAATATACTTAGTATAACGTTTTTCTATTTTTTGTATCCCATCTAAAAATTCCGAGACATTTTCCGTATTCGGAAATAGAAAATGATCGCTGGCGGCTAAATCCAGCGAATATGGTGGACGCGGAAGCAATTCGTATCTTAACTCATGGAATTTTGCTATGGCGATGACACAAGTGCACGCGCGTGCATTGTCTTGAATGAGAATTTTTTATTCGCCAAATGTTGACATTTTTCTTTCACAGCATGGTTGAAATGATCCAATAAGTTGACATAATTCTCTCCATTAATCGTTTTGCCTTTTTCAAGGTAATCGACGTGGATTATGCCGCGTGCATCCCAATAAACACTGTGGTCATGACTTTGTTGGCCGATAAAGTCGCCACTTTTTGGACTGTTCTTTTCTCTCTGGTGTGCTGTTATGAATCTATGTTTCGTCAACAGTTATGAATCGATGCCAAAAATCATTCCGATTGCGCTTTAACTTCGCCAAACATTCTTTTAAGGTTGACACAAGAGCGTGTTTTTTGTTAATTGTAAGCAATTGCGGCACTTACCTTGCAGAAAGCTTTCTCATATCCAAAAGAGTTGTAAAAATCAAGTTGAGATGCACACAGTCGAAGCAATTTCACGCATTTTCACTCTTCGATCATTTATCAATATATCGTGGATTTTTCATCATTTCTAATATCGTTACTTTATTTGGACGAGCTGAACGTTTTCAAATATGCTTGTATGATCAGGTTTGAATTCAGCTGTCCAATATTTTATGGTCGATAACGAAGGTGCAGAGTCCCCAAAAACTTCGCTGCGTTCCGCTTTTATCTCAACGTTCGTTTTCTTTTATCAAAAACAAATATTTTATCTCGCTCAATATTCAATTTTTACCATTGTTGTAAAATCAAAAGAGCTACTCTATTTAAATGGCTGCCATTCACAAACTAAATCATCCAGAGACTTTAAAATTTTAAACGGTTCCTGTAAAAAATTATTTTGACGAAAAATATAATTTTTTAAATAGTAGTTAAAAGTAGCTGGCAGAAGCCAGGTATGGTAAATCCCTAGATATAAGATCCTGCCTTTTTGCTTTTTCAATGGAGCACTAAACGACCCTATTAAGGTATTACGATAAACGTATTCTTATTTTTTCCTGGTTTGTATACCGCCCTCACTTGCAGCTGCAATCATATTGGATCTGTTTTTACATATATATTTATTACCTGGCAACCCGGTTTGGAGCCCTTTAAGTATTTGATAATATAGGCCTAATAACCACAGGTCCTCATTAACATTCGAAAGATACTTTTTATTATTTTTATTTTTAGTTTTACTTACAACGTAACGGTTCTATTTTAATTATGTGGCGTCCGTGGGAAAATTGCAATAGTGGCTATCGCAAGAGAAAACATTTATAACTTGACGCTAAGCAAATAGTGAAAAATGTTTACAACAGTTTGGTAAAAAGAAATTTGAATAAACAAAGTGCTTTGCAAGAGAGCAGTGAACTAACAAAAAACCCAATTTCTACGATTAAGGGTATTGTAGGAAAACCATCACTCAGAAACAGGAAAAAAACGGAAAGATTTTCAAATGCATCATGTAGACGATTATGAAAAAGACGTCATCAGGAGAAAAATATATTCTATGTATGAAGAGCAGTTGGTGCCGACACTAGACAAAATAAAATTAAGACTGGTGCAGGATGGGACCAATATACATTGTGGTCGATAAACCCGTCACAGAATTATCTTAAGAATGAGATTCACGTTTTGAAAAATCAACAAAAGGCAAGTAGTGATGGAGTTACAAAGATTACGAATCTTGCGACATACTTATTTACAAGAAATTGAAAAGTATCGATAAGAGAACTGGCCAATAATTTACCTTGATGAAACATGGTTCGATACCCACGACACTGCGCAAAAAGGGTGGGTTGACAGCAGTACAAAATGTGACTAACGCACCTTCAAACAAAGGTAAACGATTAACCATTTTACATGCTGGATCTGAAAAGGGCTGGGTTTCAAATTGTCTACTATTATCTACAAAAACCATAAAGGATTCTAGTTTTGACTATCATGAAGACACGACCGCAGAAATTTTTGAAAATTGGTTTCAAAATTCCCTTTTGCCAAATGTTCCCGAACAGAGTGTTATAGTTATGGACAATGCAAGTTACCATTGTCCCCTACTAAATAAGATTCCTAATGCAGCCAACACCAAATCGGAAATACAGGAATATATGTTAGAAAATGACATTTATTTTGACTTTAGTTATAAAAAAAGTGATCTTTTGGAAGTTTTGAAAGACTATAAATTGAAAAAGAAATATGTTTGTGATAGTATGGCTGAGAATTATTGTGTGTTTAATCCAATTGAACATATTTGGCATCAAGTTAGATCAAAAATAAGGGCCCAAAATGTTTCTCCTACTTTAGGCGTGTCAGTGGTTGAATTAGTAAAAAAGTTATAAATGACCTTGTGAAAGCTGCAAGAATTCCATTCCGCACGTTGTTAAAGTTGAAGATTCATATATTTATGTAAATAATATAAAACCACTGATAATTACTTCAGTTGATGACAGTGATAGTGAAACCGAATTAGGCTTAAGTTAAAATATATTTTTATTTATACAATATGTGCCTTCTTGTAAACCCCATTCATTCAAACTGTATATTTGTAATTCTTATCCATTTTTTTTTACATGCATCTATAAATAAACATCTCCAAAAACACTTATAATTTTATTTATTTGAATTAATGAATAAAATTCTTAAGTCCATCTCTGCAACCTATCATAAACAAAAGATCAGAATTTTTATACTGCCCACTTAAAACGGCAAAAATCAGGATCTTATATTTTGGGACAGGCTATATTCTATTCCGTAAAATAGCAACATAAGTATTATAGTCTAATTCTTTAAATGATGGTACTTCAGAAAGAAAATTGAATAACGGAGAACTTTTAGACATAGTTATTAATGAAAACTGACAATTTCACAAAGCGGAACTGCTAGTTTCAGACCAAAACAGTATGCACTATTCCCAACAAGCCTCCGCTTGTTTACATCTAAACGCAATTAAAGATTAACAGTGGATTCAAGGAAGGATGATTGCAAACAATGAGTTACGAGTTGATTGAATGTAAGTGTTGTCAGTTTTCTAAAATTTAAAAGATTCAATAGTTCACTGGCTTTTTCTATATTATTAAACGTCTAATCTAATGAAATAAAATTATCATGCATAGCTTTAGCTAAAAGAGACGAAGCTTAGTAACATTGTATTTATAAGAAACAGCTGCATATTTTCTATATTTGTACTTTCATAAGTTATTTATAATCACATATAAATTTCTATTAAAATTAACCAATAAATCGGTCAAGTGCAAGTTGAACTTGCACAATTAGTGTCCCGTACGTTGATTGCTTTTAAAATAAAAAAATTTGTTACGGTGGTATAAAATGATCAGTGACACAAAACACCCCAAATGAGTTTTCAACAAAGTTTGCTTTCCATCTTTACTGAAAACTGATGACCTTGAAGTTTTTTTTTTTTTTTATATACCAGATAAATTATTAAAGGTAATGCACTCGTAATAATTTTCGTTCAATCTACACCCCGTAGAGAATATTCCAGAATTTTTTCAAAATTTTTTGATCAGTACTTTTCGAGATAAGGTGGGGGAACAGCGACTTTTCGCTATTTTTTAAAAAATAATACAAAGAAAAGTGTGCACAAGTATTACATTATATATATATATATATATATATATATATATATATATATGTATATATATTTATATATATATATATATATATATATATATATATATATATATATATATATATACATATATTACTCGTGTTTTCACAAGCTTTCATTTGACACCACACTCGATGACCTAGTAAAAGTTTTTTTTTTTACTTCCTATTTCATCCCCCAAAACTAACCCCTTAAGTCAAAATTTAACTTTCAGAGCTACACGGCTCTGATGAGGCCATCAATTACTATATTACTACCAAATTTCAACTTTCTATGACAAATAGTTTCGGAGAAAATCGGGTGTGACAGACAGACGGACAGACAGACAGACAGACACCGAAGTGATCTTATAAGTGTTCCGTACGGAACACTAACAAGTGACAGCACCGGCACGAATTCATAACAAGTTTTATCAGCAGATATGGTGCGATCACTCAGGTATGTAGCGGCGCCGCAAGAACGCAGAACACGGTAATTTTTTTTGCACAAGACACCGTAGAAATTTTGTTGTTTAGTGTTTTCTATTTGTCCTTACCGCACTTATTGTTGTTTCTAATGGATCATTAATCTGGTAAGAAAAGAAAACGATGTTATGAATGACAAACTCTCTTTACTCTCTTTGTGTCTGATCGTAATGTGTAATTAAAAATATAAAATATTGGCATCAAACAGCCAATAAAGCTTGATTGATTGATATCACCATACTCCAGGAAACTAATGCCAGTTTTTCGTAAGTTTACCTTACCTACAGAGAGGAGATACTTCCTTCCTGTTATAAATAGGCTCTAGGCTCTGATATCTAATATAGTCAAATTATTACAACTACCGACCAGTATCAATAATGCTGTCAATCAATATATTCTAAAATATCTAGAAGGATTTAATACAATTAGCGACTACCAATACGCCGTCGTGAGCAAAAACCAATACGAGTTCTCGTAATCCATACCTAGCATCTTTGGAAAGTCGCAACTAATTTAATTATGATGCATCTCAAGTGGCTGTGTAGGATATAATTCTGCTATGAGTGATATATATTTGAGAGAACTTTCTTAGTGTTTTCAAGCTTCTAACAACATGCATGTTTCTTTATTTAACATGGTATTTGTTCGAACTGCAGATGACATGTATATACCAACCGAGTGTAGGAAAATATACAACTTAACATAGACATGTAAGAAATTTGCCTGGGAGTAACAACAATTAAGCAAGAATTTGCAAATAAAGCAGTTTTTTCTGAAGAAATTATCATTACAGAACCCGACTTAGTTATCGATTCCACTGGCATCGTCACTCAACTTGCTTGAAACAAATATATCTGTAGTAGCATGCTCACGTTGCATTCATAGCAAGGAAAGCTTCTCAGAAGAAGATGCTCACAGTCGAAGCAATCTCACGCACTTTCACTCTTCGATCATTTATCACTATATCTTGGATTTTTCATCATTTCTGATGTCGTTACCTGATTTGGACGAGCTGAACGTTCCTCATCAAAAATACTTTTATGATCGGGTATGACTTCAGCTGTCCAATATTTTATGGTCGATAACGAAGGTGCAGAGTTACCAAAAACTTTGCTGAGTTCCGCTTTTATCTCAACATTCGTTTTCTTTTATCAAAAACAAATATTTTATCTCGCTCGATATTCAATTTTTCCCATTGTAAAATCAAAAGAGCTTCTGAGGTTGATATCACCAAACTCCAGAGAACTAATGCCAGTTTTTCGTAGATTTACCTCACCTACAGAGACGAGATAATTCTTTCCTGTTATAAATAGGCTCTAGGTCCGCTGATATCTGATATAGTCAAATTATTACAACTACCGACCAGTAGCAATAATGCTGTCAATCAATATATTCTAAAATATCTAGAAGGATTTAATAAAATTAGCGACCATCAATACGCCTTCGTCAGCAAAAATCAATACGAGTTCTCGTAATCCATACCTAGCATCTTTGGAAAGTCGCAACTAATTTAATTATGATGCATCTCAAGTGACTGTGTAGGATATATTCAAGGTATTCTGCTATGCGTGACATAACGGATTGTTAGCTAAGCTTTGCTTTCATGATATATTTGAGAGATCTTCCTTACTGTTTTCAAGCTTCTTTAAAGCAATTGTTTCAGATTTCACGCTAAGTTTTTCTCTACCGTCAGTGTGCCTCATAGCTAGATACTATCTCCTACCCTCCTTCTCTTTACATTAATGATTCACTGGAAAAAAAACAAAAATCCAACCCACAGCTTTGCTGGTAACAACATGCATGTCTCTTTCTTTAACATGGTATTTGTTCGAACAGTAGATGCCACGTAAATACCAGCCGAGTGTAGGAAAATATACAACTTAACATAGACATGTAAGAAATTTGCCTGGGAGTAACAGCAATTAAGGAATAATTAGCAAATAAAGCATTTTTTTCTGAAGAAATTATCATTACAGAACCCGACTTAGTTATCGATTCCACTAGCATCGTCACTCAACTTGCTTGAAACAAATATATCTGTAGTAACATGTTCACGTTGCATTCACGGCAAGGAAAGCTTCTCAAAAGTTCGGAACATTATTTCTTTTTCGTTTTCCTCCTTTGTATATGGATGAGTGCCTATTTATTACAACGTTATATTGAAAAAGTGGTGTGCTCTATGTTTTTGAAGTTTACCCATGCTTCTTCCTACTGGTGATCCATCTATTGTTCCCTTTTTTAAATTTTATTTTGTCTTCGGGAGTTCTACCATACAGCCAGTCGCTGAAACACTATACTGAATTTTGAATTATTCACAGAGATTGAGCTGTTTCTATTTATTATAAAGTGATAAAAAAAAACTTCCCCTAATAGAAATGGGCCAATAAAAATATTTTAAAACAAACAGGTAGGCCAGGGGTAGCATTTAAATTTGGGATTCCACGAGAATTTTTAACAAACAAGACAATAGTTATATCCAGAATATACAGTAGTTCTTTATTAATTCTGGATATAGTGCTTAACTAAATTTGCGACATTCAAGAAATTATATATTACTGCTTCTTTTGAAGTTTATCCATCTATTTTGCCAGTCTATCATGATCTTTTTACTTATATTGGACCCTGATAGTCCTATTGGAAGTGGTAAGAATTCATCGTCAACAATTGCCTTCCTGGCCAGATAATCAACCTTTTTGTTATGCATAAGACCTGTGTGAGCTTTAGCTCACATAACCTATTTTTGCTCAGTAAGTTTCCTTAATATCTGTTTAATTTCAAATAGAATATGCAATTTTTTGTGACTCCAGGTCGTGAAATTTCTTAAGGCTTTGAGTACTGAGAGTGAATTTGTTAATATCAATATCCAATTGCAGTCAAATTTTCTGGAAAAACGAGCAGTTGTAGAATCGCAAAAGCTTCACAGTTGAAAAAGAAATAAGGCCAGGATTCAGTTTGATACCTGTTAACCTTTTTCTGTCATTCTATCTGTATGTTCCATTACATTTTGTGTTTAACATTCAGTTACTTATGTTACAGATTTTGTATGTTTATCTAATGTTATCACTTCTCTCCCTATCCATTAAGGTTTTCCCTCTATTTTATGCACTATTTTCATTTCTGTTATTTCGAGTAGTAAAGTTAGTTGACTCAAGGAGTCCCCTTGACGAATTCCACTTCCTGCTGATATTGGCTGTGTAAGTTGTGAGTGTTTTGATAATGTGCTTTACATGTCTTTTGCCAATGGGATGTGCTGTGTTTTCTAGTTGTACTCAGTTGAAGAATTTTTCCAATTCAGTGAAACATGAGAGCTTTGGTCTGTTATATTCTATTTATTTTTTGTGACCTCGATCTAAATTTTTTTTATGAGTCTAGCACACGTGCTGCAGGGAAGTCCCTAGAGCGCTCCAAGAGCGGCAGGTGTGCGGCAAAAGCGATTCACGTTGTTCTTGAATCGCTGTAAATTGTATTCGGTGGGAAACACAGCCCTGGGCAAATTACTCCAAAGGGATGATGTTCTCCAAATAAAAGACTGCTTGAAAAGCGTTGTACGAGAAGAAACGAGCTGAACCTCATGCGAATGTGCAGTATTAGCGCGACGTGTATTTCTAAACATGTGCCGCTCTGGGAGGAATTAAGCAGGCTACATCCTTCGAACACTTTATTGTTCATCAGCCTGTAAAACGTGATTGTTAATGTTGTTTGTTATTATTTTATTATTAGCTTTAGAGTAACTATAATGTTTATTTCTCTGTAGTGCGCTAGTAACGTTTTATGTCTTTTTTATGGACAGCAAGATTAGTGTGTTTGTCCTTTATTCGTCTAGAATTTATTTTGTGTAAAGAATTTGATGATTAAAGTTGGTGAGTAGGTTTTCCATTTTTAAGTTTTCAAGCGCTAATTCTACATCTCCTTTGTCTTCGGTAAATAAAAGATTCATGTATTATTGCTATCTATTTTATTTTTATTTCTGTCTCTTTCATATGTAATATTATTTTGTACTAGAAACACAAGAACATCTTCTAATCCTACACAAGGTTCCAACTCCACCATCAATGGAATATTGCTCCCATGTTTCGGGAGCTCTGATGCTTTGGAACATCAAATAAAAGTTCGCGACTTTGTTGGAAAGTGCTCAGTTAACGTAGCCTACGTGATTCCTTTCCCAGCAATGCTAGTTTATCGCATTTGAATTGGGTTGGGCTTGCTGCTCTTCGCAAGAATTTCTTTTAAGTGTAGAGAATGCTCCCTTTTGAATGAACTGCCCAGGTCTTTGTCTTACCAAGTACAACTCGTAGTGGTTTAAGACCATATAAATCGCTCCTTTTGCAAACATGTCGCTCTTGTAGTGATTAAATGATTTCCCTCCATAGCGTGTAATTCTGAAAAAAAAACCGCAATTTAGCTCTAGTTATTTAGTACTTCGTGTGTCTAAAAAGAAGTTATAATTTTACCAACTCTTTAAGTCCTTGGTTTGTGATCATATCCGATATTTTATCTCACGGCCTTTATCGACTGTTGAATTTTAATTTTATGATGCGAATATACATTCCCGTTTCTCGCGTTACTGCATTTATCGTTAATTAAAGTCTAGTTCTTACATGTCCATGTAACGAGGTCTTCGGACATTAGTGCAACTTTTTCTTGCAATAGGTTTCCCGTTTAATGACAGGTGCGTAGTGTTACTATGTGTAATTGTTTTACCTACGTGCTTATACAAAAATTAGAATGTACCAATTTTTAGTATGTTAAAATTGTACAAAGGCAGATATTTCCATTGTTTTATAGATGTGCTAAGCAACTAGTTGGTATTTACTTTTTACAATTTGAAAAAACACTCCATTGTTTTTATATAAATATTTAAAGTTTAAAATTTCCTAGTTTAACTTTCCAGTTTTAAGACTCGAGTTTTAAGATGACGGTTTTACAGTATAGGTGTAAAATACCAGTTTTAAATCTTAAATTAAAACTTTTTTCTACCAGTTTCTAGTATAGGTGTAAAATACCAGTGTTATATCTTAAATTAAAACTTTTCTCTACCAGTTTCTCTCTACAAGTTTTTTCTTAAGTTCTTGCTCCGCATTCTTACAGCTACGATTATTTTTTAGTTTAAATACATTGAGAGAACATATATTTGGGAGAAGTCTGCTGTTTGCTATTCTGAGAATTCTTCTGTTGAAATCGTCAATAAAAGACTGATGAGATCAGTCTTTTATTGACTTTTTTTTATAATCGTATTATTTATAAATTAAAAAATACTGTAATCTTTTTTTATGTTATAGTTACATACACCTGGGCGCTGCAAGAAGCATGTATATTTAAAAAAGATATTTTTAAATTTTTAAGTGAATAATATAAAAGAATAGCGATTATATATTTTTATTGTACTTTAAATTATATATATTTTTTTGAAAATATGTTTTAAATGTTAGCATTATTTTTTATCGGATTAAATGGACCACTGATGAAAACTATGGCACCTCCTTGTCTGCATGATAACTTCACAAAAAATGATCAAATCTGCAAAAATAAAAATTAATCTTGTAAAATAATATAGTAGTTAAAAATTGTAAAGAAGTTTTTTTTTCAAAAATAAAAAATTTACTCTGTTTCAAACTTTAGTGTGCAATTTTCGACCAAAAAATGTATTTTTTTTTATCTCTCACCTCCCCGCCTCAATAGAGATTTTCCCTTTTTCCATATCCCAAGGATATCGGCGAGGATGTCGTACATTTTTAAATTTCACGGTACCTTTTAAACACGGACGTAATTTGCATTTCTGCAAACAACTACTACCTATGTAATTGTTTATTGTTTATTTTTGTAGAAAAAGTAATTATTAAGATTTACAAAAAAATAGTTAAAAAATTAATTGAGTAATATTGCAGACAGTGTCTGAAAAAATAGTTTCGAAAAAAACTCGTTTAAAGTTTCGGGTAGATAAAAAGTGAACTTACTGCTAGTCTTCTATTCCAGCTACGTACTGTATGCCTTCTTCCTCTTACATCTTGATGTTTTTAAGAGAATTAATAAGAGATAAGAAAAAAAATCCAAAAAAAAGAGGAATCGAATTTTTGAAAATTCGAGGCGTAACCCCACATAAAATATATTTATGAGGGTGAACAATGGCTGCCTTACAGACAGTTCTAGGACGTTTACTGAGAAAGTATCTTTTAAAACTAAATTATAAAAAGTTTAACACCGAAGTATCTGCCAGGGCGAGAGTATTTTCCTTTAGTTAATTATAAGTTCTGGTTACAAAGAAGACTGAAGAACTTTCTATTGTATATAGTCTTTTACAAATAAAATTTGAATAAGTCATAGTTTATTTTAATAAAAACCTTTTCGTTTCACTGTACAGCTGATAAAAAAAACAATTTCTTAGTTCATCGATATTTGCATTTTCTAATTTTATATGTCAACAGATCTAAGTTAATGTAAGTATAAACATATATAAATGTAAAAAGATGTAAATAGATCCAACAAACAAGAATGAGTGAGAGAGAAAGAATGAATGGAAGGTATGAAAGGATGAATGAAAGCGCGGGAGCCAAGAGGAAATAAATATAGTTATATTAATAACAAATGTTAAACTAAGTAGCATATAAGGCCATGTACCTAATTACATAGAGCTGGTCTTTTTAAAATACAATTTTTTCCAGCAGAGTCACGCGCAAAATTAGCACAGATATAAATAACCGGTCAAGTGCAAGTTAAACTTGCTTTTAAAATAAAAAAATTTTGTTACAGATGTATAAAATGATCAGTGACTTCACAAAATACACCTCAAATGAGTTTTCAACAAAGTTTGTTTCCAATCTTTACTGAAATCTGATGACCTTGAAATTTTTGTTTTTTTTATATACCATATAATTATTAAAGGTAATGCACTCGTGATAATTTTCGTTCAATCTACACCCCGTGGAGAATATTCCAGAATTTTTTCGAAATTTTTTGATAAGTACTTTTCGAGATAAGGCCCGGGACAGCGATTTTTCGCGAATTTTTAAAAATAATACAAAGAAAAGTGCGCACAAGTATAATATTATATATATATTTTTTACTCGTGTTTTCACAAGCTTTTATTTGACACCACACTCGATGACCTAGTAAAAAAAATTTTTTTTCACTTTCGACTTCACCCCCCAAAACTAACCCCTTAAGTCAAAATTTAATTCTCAAAACTACATCGCTCTGATGAGGCCATCAATTCCTATATTATTACCAAATTTCACCTTTCTATGTCAAATAATTTCGAAGAAAATCGGGTGTGACAGACAGACAGACAGACAGACAGACAGACAGACAGACACCGAAGTGATCTTATAAGTGTTCCGTACGGAACACTAAAAAATATAGCAACACATGTTTCAGTCAAACAAATAAAATAAAAACCGGTCAAATACAAGTTGTGCAATTAGTGTTCTGCATTGTAATTGCTTTTAAAATAGAATAAAGTCCTCATCTAAGCTAGGTTAATTACGTCCCTCACATGTATATATCCTAATCTCTAATATGTATTTTCATGTTTTTTCAATAATGTATAACAGTTATAGCATCTTAGCTACCTAATAGCCAATAAATGAATCTAGCTCGCTGCTGTCGATCAAATATTTTTTTTATATACCAGTTTGTTAATATAAACTTAATGCACTTGTGATAATTTTCGCTCAATCTACACTTTATAGAGACTATTCCAGAATGTCTCCAACATTTTTTGAACAGTACTTTTCGAGGTAGGGTGGGGGACGAAGATGTTTGGCCATTTTTTAAAAATTATACAAAGGAAAGTGTGGGCAAGTATTATATCATATATATTTTAGAACTCGTGTTTTCAGAAGCCTTTATTTGACACTCGATGACATAGTATAAACATTTTTTTGTTCACTTCCGATTTCACCCCCAAAAATTCAGTCAAAATCAAAATATTTGTGCCTATTTCAACTTTCTACGTAAAGTAGTTTCGGAGAAAATCTGGTGTAACAGACGGACAGACGAACACCGAAGTGATCCCATAGTGTTTCATACGGAACACTAAGAACGACCTTTAAAATGTACGGATATGGTCAAATTAATAATTTAACTAAAACATGCCAAAGCTCTACTCAGAGTCAAACATCGAGTAGTACCCAAAGGTGTTTACTAGGAAACGAATAGACTATTTTTATTATATTTTCTACACTAAATTGTTTGTAAGTAAAATCACGTTAAATATTTTGGAAACAATAAAGTGCGTTTTGAAATGAATTGATTCTAATTTCATACTAGACACATAAATTCTTAACAAAAACATGCACAACAATGTGTCTAAGCAAGTATTCAGATGTGCGAAACCACTACGATTCGGAACCTCTACGAAGCTTCTACCAAGTCTTTTGGGAAACAACTAAGCAGTATGTAAAATCTATGTAACCCAGTTCGTTAATTAAAATTTACCAAAGTGATCTTAAAAGTTGAACAGTAGCAGAGTTTCTGCGTCTCGGCCATTAAGATGCACCTGCTGAAATTGTACGGAAGTCTTGCTGCAGCAGAAGATTTAATTAATAATCTTATATATTATATCTACAATTTAAATAAAATTAGTTTGGCTTCCTGATACAGAGATGTCGAGACGTTAACTACAACGTGGATATGTGCTCAATTATTTTGAAGAAGGCGTTTGACTGGGTACAACAAGACAAAATGATGCTGATTTTAAAAACGATCAAGTAGATGACAAGGATATCCGAATAATAGCCAATTTATTTTGGCATCAGTCAGTGAATATCCGAGTGAGAAATCAGTCTACAGTTGAGGCAGAAATTAAAAGAAGCGTAAGACAAGGATGTATTTTATCTCCCCTACTATTCAACTTATATTCTGAACAAATTTGTAAAAGAGCTCTTGATGATACTGACGCCGGAATATCAATAGACAAGTCATCAATAACATCTGATATGCTGATGATACTTTAATTCTGGGAAACTCCAATAAGCTCATGGAGAGACTATGGACTGAGACTCAACAGCAGCAAAACTAAATATACCATCGTAAGCAAACAAGGTGTTGCCCAGGATGATGGAGTAAAAATTCACGGCACAAACTTGGAACGAGTAAATAAATTAACCTATCTTGGAACCATAATTAACGACCAATGGAACCCAAGTTTTGAAGTTAACAGCAGAATAGTGATGGCACAAGCAGCCTTTGTAAAAATGAGAGTTCTAGGTAGACACCACCTAAACATAGACCTCCGAGTAAGGATGATTAGATGTTATGTTCTTCCTGTACTGTTATACCGAGTAGAAGCGTGGACTGCCACGGACACGCTATTTAGACGCTTGGAGGCCCTTGAAATGTGGACTAACTCACGGATGTTGAAAATGAAGTGGACTGACCGAATAACCAATGAATCAGTTTTACAGCGCTTAAATAAAGATTGAATACAATAAAGAGCAGAAAACTGGAATACTTATGTAGGACACGTAATGAGCAACACTTGAAAGT
>CM032449.1:114080775-114143275 GCA_019049505.1 Pachyrhynchus sulphureomaculatus | reverse complement strand
TAGACTATTATAGGTAATGCGCTCGTGATAATTTTTTAAAAATAATACAAAGAAAAGTGTTCCCAAGTATTACATCATCTATATTTTTGAACTCATGTTTTTACAAACTTTCATTTGACGACCTACTCGATGACCTGACAAAAAAAAATTGCTTCAGATTTTACACCCTAAAAATAATCCCTTAAGTCAAAATTTAACTTTCACAACTACACGACTATGATGGGGCCGTCAATTCTTATATTAGTGCCAAATTTCAATTTTACATATCAAATAGCTTCGGAGAAAATTGGGCATGACAGACGGACAGACACCGAAGTGATCTTATCTTACCGTTTAAAGTTTTGCGCATTCCTTCAGGTTTCATGGTCCCTAAACTACGAAAAACATAGTTCCGAGTATCAGTTCCCGTACATATGCCTTTCTATCTGTTCCTTACTCAGCACAGTAAATGTGGAACACAACGAGGTATCAATTTTAGAGTTACTACTCACATAATACTATACTTAAAATAGGAAAGAAACCGTAATTTTTCAACGATATACTACGAGATATCGATTTAGCAGAAGAATAAACGGAAAAACAAGAGGACACATTTTTTGTAATTTCAATAGTATGAGAAGTAATTCTAATTTTTGATTGGACTACTGGACATATTTTAGGCACAGTTATCTGTAGACAGAAAAAACGAGGGCTATAGTAAAACGGAGGGGGTTATAAGAGAGTCAGAAACATGATGTATAGAGAAATGTCAACTTCCAGTTGTAAATATCTTTTAAAACCTTCCCATTGCTCAACTTTACAAATGACTATCAAGTTATTTTTTACTACGAGGAAGATTTTTCGGTATTTGTAACTTAAGAATGCTCTATTGTTGAGCTTAAGCAACTCTCAACGGTATGGAATTCGTACCACCTTACAGGAGGAATTCAACAAAAAAAGTTCTAGAAGATAAGTTGAATCTTAAACAAAACAGCAATATTATGCAGCATAAAAAGTAACATAAAACTCACGTTAAAAAACAATTGAATGGGGTTACAGTACACTTCACTCTAAATCCTCGTAATGCTCAGATCAGTCCATGTACTGTGGGTACTACGCTCCTGTTCTAATGTTTTTACATCATTGCACCGTGTTTCAGGACTGTTAGTATGGCTACAATAAGTAGCACGAATCTGGCATCTTAAGGTCTCTTAAAATGTAACACTTGCATGCTACCGCATCATAGCTGTAAATTACTCTATACTGCTTTGCGTTCATCATGCATTTGAGATTCAGTAGATCGAGACGCTTGGTAGATTGGCACTTGGATAATAACTTATCCATGTTTCGCTTCCGTCATATTCTTAAGGGAGCAAAAAAATCAGAGTACTATAACCTGAACTGACCCCAGTAAACATAAAACACAGTAGCGATGCTCCAGAAAATTTTTAGGCCTTGTTTTCTATCATGCATGCGTCCTCTATCATGTCAAAAACATGGCTACCAGTGCGGTCGCGGGTTGTGTTTACATTTAGATTTCAAGGAGAATCCTTTTATAACGTCCTCCAAAATTCATTATTAATAGTTTTCCAATAAGTAAATGACTCGTTTGACGTTATAATTGAAAACAATTATAAAAAAGATGTCAAGAGGAAATTTTTGTTATGCGGTTAGTGCTTGTTAAAATGTAAGTGGTATCTCCAAAGGAGTTAGTAGAGGTTAATTCAAGTTAAAAATATATGTGATATCTCCAAAGGAGTTAGATTTTTTAGATTTCTCAAAGATCCTAAAAGGTAATTTATTTATAATTCTTTATTTCTATTATGCAATATATTATATAAAGTTTATGTCTCATTATTGTTAAATATTGGTTTATGTTATTCCACTTATACTTTTTTTTTCTAAATTCAGGGCAGAGTGTCTACTAGAGTTAAGTTATATTATCTGCTAAAATTCGCTAACCGAACTTTCAAAACTCAATCTGGGCATGTAAAATAGTAATTCTTCAGTACGAATGAGTTTGAATAAATCCGTGCATGGATTTAATTTTTTTTTTTTAAATAGTATATAGGCACGAAAAGTTTTACGAAAATTATATTAGATTTAACTAATGATCAAATAGAGTAAAAAGTATGTTCACTTCATTTTTAAGTTTAGAAGAAAGGTGATCTCATCTTAAAATATTAATTATAATTATTTTCAATCTCTCCGGAATCCTGGGATTCATTGAAATAAAAAGAGAATGATTGTTGTGTGCAGAAATATATTCTCGAAATGAACATTTTTCCCCCGTAAAATACGAGTGTTTCTAATAGTTGAGAAATATAAATTCGACAATGCGATATTTAAATGAATAACGTACAAACAGCGTTGAACCCTAATGTATTTTTTCCTTGTATTTTTTCCCTTTTTTCTCTGTTTTTTTTTGTATATCTGTTTTAATAAGAAGAAGAAATTTGCTCTTTTTTGTCTTCCTTTCAATCAGCCAAATTCATTTTTATTTTACAGAATAGGATTTTTCTGAGTCTGACACTCGCTACTGTATTTTATGTTTACTGTGACTACACAGAGAGAAGTTTAGGTAGATATTGTTATATGGATGTTACCTATTTAATTTAAATATATCTATTATCTTAATTAAAGGAAAATGAAATAAAGAACATATTCAATCTTGTCGGTATTACGTTACGCAACCAAATTACGCGACCTTTATATTAAACCACAATGTCAGATTTTAAATGGATTAGATGGTTGATTTAATAGTGGGCCGCGCAGTCACCGGCACGGGCCGCTCCTGACGCGTGGGCGCACTTCCTGTGCAACTCGCAGTTCGTGGCTTATATTGCGTCATAACCTGTATTTTTGTAAAATTCTTTTAAAATTATTCTAAGAATAATAGAAATATAGTTTTTTTTGCAGACGAATAGTACCGCAATTAAATGCTGGACAAAAGTAAGTGATATTGAATTTTGACGTGTAAATTCAAATTAATAAAAAATATATTACCCAATCTTTAAACATTTCTTTTAAATGGCAGGTCTGTTTCTGGTTTTTTTAATCCTCGAATGAAAGCTGCTTAAGGAAGATAAAGAACTTAGGAACTTTTTTTCGGGCATTTTCTTTTGCTACTTAGAAGTACGAAAATGTATTCTAATGTCTTCTTAAGTGTCATGAGGATTGCCTGAATATTTTTGATTTATAGTTCCGTCATTATAATTGCAAAATAATTTGGACAGATAATGTTGCGAATCACTGTTAACAAATACCAATTTTTGGTAACAGCATTCTAGCCATAAAGATATTAGAATAGAGGAGGCAAGTTCTCGCGAAAAGCATGGAGCTCATAGCAAGAGAAAGAAATAATATGAGTAATTCTGTCCCTCTTACTTGGCGCACGCTTCTTGCGAGAATGTTATTCGTATTTCTTCCGGAGCCATAGACGTGGAGGGTGGACTTAGCTTTCCGTATTCCTCTATGGAGTAAATACGGACGTAAAAGTGTGAGAGAGATAAAGCGAATGTACGGGTACTGTGCCTTGGTTGTTACGTTATTACACGCCTACAGAAAAGGGACAGGTATTGGCCGCACAGTCGCTTCGTCTCTCTCTAGAGAGTGGTCAATTTTGTGAGGCTAATCCTCCATGTCTATGGTTCGGAGCCAACGAAGAACAAGTATAAGTAAGAGAGACAGAATGACTCATATTATTTCTTTCTCTTTTTAACGACTATACGCTTTCGCTTACAGCAGGCTATATACTTTCTCTCCTCTCTTCTAATATCTCTATGATTCTAGCCCATAATATTTGAGTTGTTGAATATTAATCGGCTTAGCCTCTAACCTGTTATACGAGGGTGAACTGATAAGTCTGGCAAATTTCTTCTTAAAAGCAGAACATTTTGTTAAACGGCATGACTGTTGGTAAACGTGATTCTTGTAACGGTTGTGTTCAAATTCTCAAGCAGATACAATGAGCAGTTGTTTGTTGGCAGCTATCGTAAGTGATCGGTGTTACACGTTTCGTAAAAATGGATAAAACCGAGTATCGTACAGCGATAGAACATATTTGTTTACAAAAGTGGATTGCGGCCAATACAGAAACTGAACTAACGGAAGTTCATGGGGACTATGCACCAGCGCTCGGTGTTATTTATTACTGGATAAATGAATTTAAACGTGGTCGTACGAGCACAGCAAATCCTGCAACTTCAGGATGTCCAATTGAGGTTTCTTCTGAACAAATGGTTGATAAAATTCATGGTATCGTGATGGAAAATAGCCACATTGAGCCTCCTGAGATTGCTGAGATCGAAGGTTTCTCATATGAATAATTACATAATATCTTACATGAATTTCCAATAATGAAAAAGCTGAGTGCGCGATGGGTGCCACGTTTGTTGACTCCATACCAAAAACACATGAGGAGTGACATTTCAAAATTGTATTTAGAAAAGTTGCAGCGTAATCCGAAAGACTTCTGGCATCGTTCTATGACTGTTGACGAAACGTGAATCCATCATTACATCCCGAAGGCAGAACGGCAGAAAAATGCAAAAACAGTTTTATTCGAGTAAAAAGTGATGGCAACTGTTTTTTGGAACTCACCGGATATAATCATGATTGCAGCGTAATCCGAAGGACTTCTGGCATCGTTCTGTGACTGCTCACGAAACCTGGATCCATCATTACATCCCGAAGGCAGATCGGCAGAAAAAAGCAAAAACGGCAACTGTTTTTTGGAAATCACCTGGTATAATCATGATTGATTATTTTGTAAAGAGTAAAACAGTGACCGGCTCTTATTAGGCAACGTTATTAGAGCGCTGCGCTTGTTCACATATCGGTCGTCGTAATGGCAAATGTGCACGGGCTACACTTCGAAATAATTCTCCACCCACACTATTCCCCAGATTTGTCTCCAAGTGATTTTTTTATGCTTCCTTAGTTCAAAGATTGCCTTGCGGGAAGAAATTTTCGTCGAATGAAGAGGTTATCTGTGTTGTAAACCATGTATTATCCATAGTTCCAAACAATTTTTTATTCTGAGAGAATAAAAAATTTGGAATCTCGTTGGACCAAATATATGGAATTCAATGGTAATTATGTTGAGAATTAAATTTTTGTTTTTGAAGAAAATGTTATTTACCTGATTTTTCACGAGACTTTTCAATCTCCTCGTACCATTGTAAACAGAAGGTTTCGATGTTGTTTAATGGAATTATCAAGTTGGCGACAATATTCTATAAAACTAGTATATTCAACCATTAGGTTGTTGTTAAACTGAAAAATTTCGTGTTGTCTACACATTCTTTAAGATCAGCTAACGTTTAAGCAAGCAAAGTAGATGGAGAAACACGTGTACTGTCATCGAAAAGCTTCATATTGGATTTATGGCCTTTTCCAGCATATTGTTTATATAAAAAAGGAAGAGAAGAGCAAGGAGTTGATAGTAAAGTTATGAGAAAGAAATTCGTCAAGTGCTACTAATAAAAAACGATCTCTGAGAATACTCGAGAGCCATAAACCATTCACATTTCAGGCCTACAATGAATGTCGCTGAGCCAATAATCCGTCACGTCAAATGCTTTGGATATATCAACCGCAAAGGCCCGACATTCTTCATTTTACTCTTGTTCCCAAATATATGTGACATAGGTTAGAGGATCTATTGACCCTTGCTTACTAAAGTTATGTTGGCGGTCGTTAATAGTTATAAGTATTTTAATATTATTAAATATAAAAAGATGCTGACATATATATATTATATATATATATATATATATATATATATATATATATATATATATATATATATATATATATATATACATATATATATATATATATATATATATATATATATATATATATATATATATATATATATATATATATATATATATATAAATATATATATATATATATATATATATATATATATATATATATATATATATATATATATATTTATATATTTATATATATATATATATATATATATATATATATATATATATATATATATAATAAAATTAATAATAAAATGTGGTCATTTACGTTCTAGCTTGAGTTAAAAATCGGTAAAGTAATTCACCATGTATTTTCCGTGCAAACACATAGTTCTGAATTTGACTTTCTTAACTAAAAAGTAAGTAAATTCCCAGTTTTTTTACCGCCTTTTCCTGAAACTCTGATTCAAGTAGTATATTATTATCTCGTTCGAGAGTTAACACACCAACCGATCGACAGATCGACAGCCTCAGTCAGATAGAAAGATCTACGAAAATGGGAATATATGTTTTTCGTATTCTAAAAACCTTAAGACCTAAAGAAAAGCAAAAATTGCAAAGGGTAATTTTCTCCCGAATACAACACTTCCTGTTAGTAAGGGAAGAAAATACAATAATTTTCCTGCTGTACCATAAGGACGTTTCTGCCAACTTAAGCCTTTGTTTTGCTAAAATTTATTTTACATTCAACTCAACGTATTCTAGGTTACTTTGTAATCGCATTTTAATCCCTTCAATATAATATTTCGGTTGAAATTACTATTATTGAAAAAACAAGAAAATTGAAATAGAAGTATAATACGATATATTCTTAATCTCTCTTCTTATTATCTACCTTCTTCCTTTCAACCCATATATATTTTACTATAAAAATTATTTTGTAATGAACATCCAGTATCCTAATCACGAATTAGGAAACATACTATTAAAACAATACAATAATCCCTATCCCTTTTACAATCTTTCCATGTTAATGATGAAGATAATGAATAACAAATGAAATGTTTCTACTTCTCGACTGAAAGAACCCCAAAAAAGACCTATAACATGATAAATACGGATTCACCCTTCTACCTCCTCTCTCTACCCCTTTGGCTTCTTACATGTTTTATTTTAAATGACTATACTTATTACCCAATCTCCCAATCAATAAATCTAGAAAAAATTCACAATTCTATCGAAACTATTTAGGATTCGTCCACTCTTTTACCCCGTTCCTCTACTAAAATAAAAGTAATGAAAAAATAACAGCCGGAAAAAGACATAGCACGAAATATATCAAGCAACCCCTCTAACTCCCTACGCCAACCTATTAACAGCCTATATATTAAAAATAATATGCTTAAAATTTATCAGTTACATCACCCAAACAATCTGGAAAAGTTCTTAAAACACTATTGAAACAATAAAATATTTAATGATCTTCACTCCTTTCAGCCCTTTCTTGGGTTTAAATTGAAAGAAATGAAAAAATAACCTAGTTCTCGATTCCAAAAACCTTGAAAAAGACACTTTTCTATCTATTCGAAACGAACTCTCTAATCTCCTCCTCCATCCCTTTCATCCCTTTTATGTTAGATTTATTTCTGCATATTATTTGTTTATTATATCAAAAAAAATTGTCATTAAAAACCTGATCAAATTTATCTAGTCCCACCCGTTTCACCCTCTTCATGTCAAGTGCCCTTAAAAACTACCGGCTTCATCCCCTGACTAGATAATATACATATACTAAGTCCTAAATTGATATCTTATTTCGTTCAAAAGTTAACGTGTCTGCAGATCGACAGGTCGACGGACAGACAGACCGATGGCAATGAGTAATTACGTTTTTCGCGATCTAAGAACTCTAAAATGTGAAGAAAGGCAAAAAATCTGGCATTGTGATTTTTTTTATGAATAAAATACTTTTCTTTAGTATGGAAAGTAAAAATTGAAATTGATATCTCATTTCAGTCGCGAGTTATCGTGGCCGCAGTTAAGCAGACTGTCAAGCAGTCAGATAGACAGACAGGAGAAATTGAGGAACTATATTTTTCGTAATCTAGGGACTCTGAAATCTAAAGAAATGTAAACATCTTAGAATGTGATTTTTTCTTTCAGCAACTCAATTAAAAATTAAATTCCTAACATTCTTATCACTATATTTGTTAGCGAAAAAAATGAAGAATTTTCTAAAAAATCATCAATTGTATCATTTATAGCTATTAAAACATGATGTTACTTCAAGGAATTAGCAAAATTGCTGTTTTAATCGATGCAATGGGTTTTGTGGCGTACACTCTTAAAGGTATTGTCTAAAAAGCACATTTTGCAAAGTTGCAAAACATGTTATATTTTACTAAAGTTATAATAAGTGATCACTGTATTACATGCCTTATACAGACCAGAAACTTTGACTTTGACATTTGATCATTAAAATTTAACATCAGTAAAGTTCAGTACTGAAATTTAATAATATATTACTGAAAAACTATTTATAATTTTCAATCAATATCATGGAATATTACGTAAGGAAATTTATATTCCGCGAGTTATTTTTACACGAACTTTCCTTGGCATCTGCTTCCCGTTGAAGCTTCAAGAAATGTTACCATTTCTTTTTTCACTGTGTAGACAAAAACATTCCGTGTGTAGAAAAGCGTTTACAACATTAAGATTAATTATGTCTTTGCATCTTTTGCTTTTACCAATAAATAATCTTCAACAAATCTAAACAAATTAAATATTTTTATTCATTTAAAATCGTTGTATTTACTACCCACATGGATGGTAATCACAAACCTTTCTTTTTCATTAAGCAATAACTTGTGGTTATGCATATAACTGAATTTGTTTTACAAAGTCTCGCTGTATTATAAACAAATCGATGGCTCGATGGCGCCTGTTTATTGACAAATGTACCTCTTTCTTCATCGAATGTCTGCGATATTACGGTTGGTTTGTTGTTTAATAGAGGCGACCTAAATATATAATGGATGACGTAGTGATTGTTTTCTTGTACTTGTAAAAATTTATTTAACTGTGGCAATAAAATTCTTGTTTTATGGCTAATTACGGTAGATAGTATCATTAAATGATTCGTTGTATCACTATTTATTAAATTTAAGATAAGTTTTCTGCAATAGTTCCATATCGGAATGTTTCGTAAGATCGACTTCATGAAAAAAAATGACCTTCTTATACTGGAGCGCTTAAATCTTAAATTCCTCCCAACCCAGTGAACTAATAGTCGATCATCCGGGGGAGGAGATGGCTTTTTACAAAAAAATAGTTCCTGTCTAAAATAAAACTCTAAAAATCTCTAAAATCTCTATTTTCTGCAACCATGGGGATGAGATGGCATATACATCTTGGTTAAGTCATAACTTAAGATGCTTTTCAGAAACCACACGAATGGGACAGTATTATGAAACATATGGAATCTAAAATTATGCTATCTTAATTAGTTAAAGTGGAAAAATGTAAGACTAAGTAGAGTGGCGTAGTTTTTATATAAAGTTCATCTAAAAATTATCTTAACGAGAGTTCTTCTCTCTTGATCTCAGGAATGTGCATACGGAAGTATGCACATTCTACTATTAAGTTATAGAATTAACTATGTCCTTACCACAGAAATGATTAAAGATGGCAAAAGTTAATTGCAGTTATTAGCTGTGTCACTGGTAACAAGTGATTAAAGGCAAGAGTCAGCTGATTTAAATTTTTAATTCATTGTATTTTCATATATGCAGAGTTGCCATACTATGTCTCTAAAAATAAAGTGAATTCAAAATTGCTGATGCTCTAATTTGGTTTTGGATCTTTTAAACTATACCCAGTTATATACACAAAGATAATTTTTGTAAATAGTAAGCTTTGTAATTTTTCAATAAGGGTTTATTTTAGAAAGTAATAGTAACATCATTATTCGTCTATTTTAACTAATCAGTTATTTAAAGCGATAATAGGTGTACAAGATAAAATATAAGGAGTGTCTTAAAGTTCAAATATATTTGGCTCACGAGCAGGTCTGGCAAGGTGGGAGACAGAGCGTAACCCCGATTCTTAGAAATTACTATGGCATGTTTTATCGGAGCAGAGCATGTTTTCTGTGTGTGAAAATTTTACAGAAGCAATTCTGCAACTACTGCATATTGAAAATTTGGCATACAAGCTAACTGAACCCCCGAGTGTTCAAGTGTATAAATAATAGATTCATACTCTAAGTAAATTTCAGGCAAAGCCACTAAAGCAGTTAAGAAGCTACGTAAATGTCGAGAAAGGTCGAGTATCAGTTCGTTAGAACATAATGCAAGAAATTTTCAATAACTGGAATGCTGTTATCGCCGGGGGAGGAAAACGTGTACAAAACTGGTGCTATACAGATGACATCTTGATTATAGCCGCAAATAAGTGAATTAGAGCTTATTATGCAAAGACTAATGAAAGCATCAATGCATTCTACCGGTTCTCACTTACGCGGCCCTGACATGGACATTGACTAAGAAGATGATGGACCGCCTGAGTAATACACAGACGGCAATGGAACGCTAAATGTTAAATATAAAATTACAAAACCGAATCAGAAACTAAAGTATAAGACAAAAGACCAAAGTGATAGACGTAAGAGAACAGGTAGAAGGTTTGAAATGGAGATGGGCAGGTCACACAATGAGACAACAAGATGAGAGATGGAATAAAAGAATACAAAAATGGAGGTGATTGCTGGGACAAAGATCCAAAGGAAGCCCCCAAACAAGATGGAAAGGTGACCTGAAAAGAACGGCTGGTTTAGGATGGATCAGAAAGACGCAGAATCGAGAAGGAAGGCCTATGGATGGAAGAAGGCTTATTAGATACATAGATAGATAGATGCAAAGACTGACAAGGATCAGTAAAAGCTACGGATTGGAAGTAAACAACAACAACAAAAAAAAATAACCATTAGTAGAACGGATGATAACAGAGGACCACAGAAATTTTTTTTGTCAATTTACTTTGACTACAATAGGTCTATGTTATGTTTTTTTGGGTCATTGATTACGAATTCGAGATCCGTTTTGGTCCAACACATCTGGTTTTTGCATAAAATTGCATTTGCATCATGACAGTGTGGACTGCCATTTGGCAGCTGTCAAATTATACTTACAGCTGTCAATTGGCTTGCGTGGATATCAGGAGTGGAACAGCGCCGATGAAGGCATAGGGCACAGTGTACTTGTCAACGGTTTAGAAAATTCTCACGGGTTTGCAAGCTTTGGCCATCATTTGACAGCTGTGGAAGTGTACTTGAGTGCTGTCATTTAACATATTATGTCAGGCTCCTTACTATAACTAATCCAACCATTATAGTAACACGATTTTTCAATGGAATAGAATATTCGCATTGTTTTCACAATGTCATTCGACATTTGACGGCTGTCAAAGTAAACTTCGCAGTTGTCAAAGGAAACTTGACAGCTACTAAAGTAAACTTGACAGCTGCTAAATGATATTTTGCATTCTCTCATCGTGATCAGAATCGCCAATAGCATCAGGTAGAATGGTTGCATTAGCAATATAGAATCTCTTCGTCAAGGCATTTTGGCACTTGACAGCTGCAGAACATATAGTTGCTGTCAAAACCTATTGACAATTGGGACACTGAAGTAATACCTGTAGACCTCAAAACTGGCGGGTATATGGCGAATTTGATTATTCCGGAATACCCTGCCCTTTAAAACTATGAAAATTTTGAGCTCATTTTTACCAATTTAGGGCTATCTCATGTAAAATCTAGATATGATGTACCAAAACGGACCTCGAATTCGTGATCAGCGACCCAAAAAACATAATCTAGACCTATTGTAGTCAAAGTAAATTGACAAAAAAAAGTTTTTGTGGTCCTTAACATCTACTAGGGCATGAAATCGTAGATTCCTATCAATACCTGGGATTTTTAATTACCAATACAGGCTAGTCTTACTCAGAAATATGGAGGAGACTCTCAATTGCTCTGCAACCATAAAATTAGTCAAAATATGGAAAGACTCGAGTATCTCGCGATCGACCATGTTAAGGCTCGCAAGAGCGCTTATATTTCCAATTGTAACGTATGCACCGGAAACATGGACGATAAAGAAAGATGATAGAAATAAAATTGCATCAAACTAACCAATCTAACAAGAACTAAAAATTATTAAAAGACCGAACCAGAGAAACTTGAGATATTTCGGCCACCTCAGTAGAAGACATGAACTGGAATCACTGGCCATACAAGGAAGGGTTGAAGGCAAGCGCTGCAGGGGTAGCTCACCTTTAGATTGGGTGAATAAAATGAGACAGTTAACCGGGAAGTCATTGCATGAAGCATCAAAGCATGCGCAGAACTGAGAACAGTGCCAGATGATAGTTCAATCCATTTCTTGAGCACAAAGTCGCCATACCATCTCGAGAGTGAAAGGAGGAGAAGAATATAGAACTCTCAATACACAAGCGATCAAGTGTAGTATATGTGCTCAAGATTTCGTTACGACACATTCTCTGTGAAGGTTTATGTCTGCACAAGATCCAGTTGGTAATAGAATTATAGCAGGAACACTGAAATACAAGTATATTATGATATATGGGGAATAACTTTTTTCACCCTCACCCCCCCCATTTCTTTCATCTTATATATCTTCTGCAATAAATAATTAGCTACAATTTTTTAAAATAACCGAACTATAAACCAAGCTATATTCTTACACAATACAATATTTAATGATTCACATCCCTTTACCTCTCCCCACACACGCCTATTAAAATTGCAAATCATTAAAAAATAAACGTTTCGTTCTCTTGACTCAAAGAACTCTGAATAGCACAATAAATATGAAATCATGCTTCAAACTCCCGTCTTCCCGTCTATGTTGCATAATTATATACTGTCTATAAATAATTATGCTTAATTTTTTTTTTTATGAGTCTAGCACACGTGCTGCAGGGAAGTCCCTAAAGCGCTTCAGGAGCGGCATGTGTGCAGTAAAAAGCGACTCACGTTGTTCTTGAATCGCTGTAAATTGTACTCGGTGGGAAACACAGCGATGGGCAAATTATTCCAAACGGATGAAGTTCTCCATATAAAAGATTGCTTGAAAAGCGTTGTACGCGAAGTAACAAGCTGAACCTCATACGGATGTGAAGCACCAGCGCGACGTGTATTTCTAACATGCACCGCTTTGGGAGGAATTAAGCGGGCTACAACCTTCGAACATTTTCCATGAAAATACTTGTAGAACAGACTCAAGTCGCCAATCGTCTTCGATGTTCCAGCGAATCAAGGCCGCCGGTCAATTCTGGGTTCCCAATCAGACAGACCGCTCTTCTCTGAACAGAATCCAACAAATGCAGCGTATCTTTGGGAGCGGAGCCCCAAACGTGGGAGCAGTATTCCATAGTTGGTCGAATTTGGGCTTTGTAAAGAATTAACAGTTGTTGTAGGGTGTAAAGCTTTCTGGTTCTAAATAATATTCTCAACTTTTGAGAAGCTCTCCTTGCTATGCCTGCAACATGTTTATGCCAGGACATATTTGCTCCCAAACTAACGCCCAACAAATTGAGCGGCGATGCTAGGGGAATGGAGTGCCTTGACATAACTATGTCGGGTTCAGCAACGTTAACTTTTTTAGAAAAAACTGCCGCCTGGGTTTTTGTAGCGTTAAATTCCACTTGGTTACTGTCACCCCAAGATAGAATTTCTTCCAGATCTTTGTTAAGTTGAATGACCTCCTGCTGCCTGCGGATATTTGCCTGAGCAGCCGATGTCCAAGCGTTCAAGGTGAATGAAGAGACAAGCGTACTGTCATCTGCAAAGCTGTAGATTGGATTCCCGGTCTTTTCCAGCAGATCATTAATGTAAAAGAGAAAGAGACTAGGAGACAGTATGGAGCCCTGAGGCACACCGGCGTTGATAGTGAGGGTGTTAGAAAGAAAATCCGTCGACCGCCACTCGTAAAGAACGCTCTCTGAGGAAACATGAGAGCCACAAACAGAATCTTTCAGACATACCATAAGAGCGTAACTTATCCAACAGCCATTCGACGCCTTGGATATGTCAAGAGCAACCGCTTGAGAATCTCCAAAGTGTTCAATTGCGTTGTTCCAAACACGTGTTACATAAGTTAGAAGATCTCCTGTTGATCTATGTTTACGAAAACCATATTGGTGATCGCTAATAATATTGAATCGTTCAAGATATTTTAGAAGATGCTCATTGATATCCTTTTCCATGACTTTCGATATTATTGAAAGCAGTGCGACTGGTCGGTAGTTATTTGGCAAGGTCTTCTTGCCTTTTTTAGGTATCGGCTGAACCGTGGCACATTTCCAGCAGGACGAAAATATCCCCTTTCTGTAGGATAGGTTAAAAAGTCTACAGAAAACTGGTGTTAGTTCTCTTGCACAGTTTTTGAGAACTATGGCAGGAATTCCGTCAGCATCAGCCTTCTTGGTGTCTAGCTTCCTTAAAATACGCTTTATGATGCGCTGTCTGAAGGCAACATCGGGCATCCTTGACTGCAATATGGGAATAGTAGGTGGTGTTTTTTCTTGGAAATCGACAGTAGAATGTGAAACAAAGGGTTCAGCCAACAAGTTCGCTCTCTCAACAGTTTGTTCATTTTCGCTACCAAAAACCTGAAAAAAACTACCATAATATTATTGAACCCATACAATATTTGACCACTTCACCTCTGTCACCTCTTCCCCATTTAAAATTGAAAGTAATAAAACAAAATTCAGATTCCTTCACTTTACAAACGTCTAAAAAGAACTATAATACCATATATGGGAAGCAACCCCATTAACCTATTATCCCATCCTTTAACCCCTTTCATATTTTACTGTAAATGATATGTTTAAAATTTGTCCAGTCCATCAACCAAAAAATCTGTAAATATAACAAAATGCGATTGAGATTATACAATACTAATCTACCTCCGCTCCCTTCAACCCCGTCCTGGGTTAAACTTGAAAAACAACAATGAAAAAATAACCTAATTTTTGGTTTCCTAGATTTCAAAAACCCAGAAAAAGATATATAACTGATAGCAACCCACTTTAGTCTGCTCCCCACCCCTTTCGCTCCTTATATGTTTTACTATAAATATTTATGCATAAAATTTGTTTTATTATTCAACAAAAAAATCAGGAAAACTCCTACTATTAAAATCTTTTAAATTTTATCGACCTCCAGCCTTTCTACCCTTGGTCTGAAGCGATATCGTTCAAAAACTATAAGCTTCATTTCCTTGTTAGATGTTATCTATGTACCAAGTTTAATATTGATATCTCTTTTCGTTCGAAAGTTATTATATCGAAAGATCGATAGAAAGGCAGACGGACCGACGGAAATGAGTGACTATATTTTTTCGTGATCTAGTAACTCTAGAACGTGAAGAAAAGCAAAAATTTCGAAGTGTGATTGTTTCACAAATTTAATACTTTCCTTTAGCATGAAAACTAAAAATAATAAAATATGAACCTTGTGATCTAGGATTAAAAGATACTATGTGTACAATTAAATTACTAATAGTGTGCTAAAAAAGTCTTTCTTTTCTGTTAATGAAAGAGCTCTTCTGCTTAGGCTTGGTAATAGGCTTCCAAAAAGGGCTGGTAGAAAACCCGGGAAACAAAAGAAAATCAGGAAGCAAAGAAACTGTTAGCAAGAAAAATATTAAAAACCTCTAGATAGAGAAAACTGTATCCAGAAGGAGAACTGGTGCTAAAAATTATAAAAAAACAAAGCAATAGTAAAACTCTAAAAAGAAAGAAACCTTTATGCCACCTTTAAAATGATCTCAGGTTTTTTGAATTATTTTACGTTATTGACTTTGCAGCATGTGCCCAAAGGTATTTTGGAGCAATGCGGTAATGCCAAAAGGCGCCGGCCCACTTTCTGAAAAAAAAAAGTCTGGACACTCCAGAGTGGATCGAAAAGGAACGAAATAGTCAAAAAAAGAAAACAGGAACTTACCCACAGGAGAGTTTTCTAGCCTAGAACGACAGAGAAAATTTCGTCTTAAATCACAGGAAAACAAAATTAAAGTAAAACATCTCGACGCTCTTTATTGAAAATTGATCGCGTTGACACCAATCTTCCGAAAACCCGTCTTGCTCGTTCTAACGTTTACGAGGGTATATCTTATAGTACCATCGAGCAGAAATAGAAACTAGAAAATGTAAAGTATTTATAACCAAATAGATGTACCAACGTTTTAGTCTTCTCTTCTTCCACGTACTGTAGGCCTCAGGCCTGTAGTTTCCAACTCATCAGTTTTCTTGGGATGTTGATGTCCATGATTCGAGCCATCTCTTTGGAGGTCTTCCTAGGGGTCGTCGTGTCCGTGGTTTACCATCTCGCGCGATTCTCGCTAGTCTCTAATCAGTCATTCTCTCCACGTGATCTCTCCAAGCTCTTCTACGTTTACGTCCCCATCTGATTATGTCTTCCACTTCGCATTCATGTCTTATGTCTGTGTTTCTTTTCCTATGTCTTAGCGTGTATCCTGAAATATTTCTAAGTATTTTCATTTCTGTTGTCCGAAGAATGCTTTTTGTTCTTTTATTGTCTGCTCTTGTTTCCATAGCATATGTTAGTGTGGGTCTGACACATGTTTTGTATATCCTTACTTTTGCCTTTTTATTCATAAAGGCATTGTTTCAGATGATGTCCCGAAGTGTGCCTGATATTCGGCTGGCTTTGTTTGCTTGGTCCTTCGCTTCATTTGTTCTATTTTGGCATGAGGTGATTTGTATGCCTAGGTAGTTAAATGACATGACTTGTTCTATTGTTTTATTTTCTAGAGAAAGTTTACATCTTATTGGCTCTTTAGATATACCGAGGGTTTTGGTTTTTGTGTTGGATACCTGCATGTTGAGGGCTTTAGCTTTTGTGTAGAATGAGTGCAAAGGCCGCTGTAAGTCGTCTTCTTTCTCTGTCACGATCACAGCGTCGTCTGCATAACAGACAATGTTTACTTTACCCGTTGTAAGTGAATATCCTTCCTCCATGTCTCTAATATGGGTTATTATCTCGTCCATTATTAAATTGAGCAGTTGCGGGCTTAAAGAGTCCCCCTGTCGGATTCCGGTTGGTGTTTGTATTTCCTCTGTCAGTCTTTGATTAACTAAGATGTGAGTACCTGTATTGTGGTTTAGTTGTTTTATGATGTCTATTATGTTTTTTGGCACGTGTTTTAGTGGACTACAAAAATAAAATATTACGCTCTATTACGTAATATTATTAATATAAAAAAACTCAAGGTGTCTAATGAAATTGCTGTGCCATGCTATCACCAAACCTTTGTGATATCCTTGTAAAAACTCCGTAGCGTAACGTAAAGAAAAAATTGTGGCAAATAAACGTTACGATATGCATAATAAAGGAACATGTGTATGTATACAGACTATTAAAGAAAACTGTACTGTACGTTATAAATCATCAACAAGAGATCTCACTTTCACTAGAGTCAAGTAGTAATATGTACTGGTCAAAAGTGATACATCTATAGATTGTTTAATTTTTGGAGAAAAAATATGCTGATTCTAATAACTAGATACAAAAGTCTAATAAATCAGTGGTGTATGATTTTTTATTTTTACCTAACGCCTCATCAATAAATTGTTCGTTTTATCCCCATGTTTACTTACAAATAAGAGCTCACATAGGCGTTCGTGTTATACAGTGTATATGGGAAAAACTAGAAGATCAATATCCCCTGGAATTAACGAACATGAAAGATTTATGTGAAAGAGACAAATTCTTTATCAGCTATACTTGTATATCGATATGGTACAAGATACATCAACATAGAATGGATCACATTCCTTGCTTCAGTCTCTTGTTTTGATGAACGAAAGATTACGGAATCAATTGAAATTCACAAATATTGCGCCACATTTATTGGCTCATGATTCGATGAACATCAGTCAGGTGTAAATACTTTCTTGTGCCTATCCAGGATGTTTAATTTTCTAATAACATATCGTGTACAATCAAGGCGTAGCATTAGAAAACCATTTAAATTTCACACGACCCAGTCCGAATTAGCATAATTCCCCATATAACTCAAACCGTAAAGAGTTCACAGATTGTGTACTGGTTATAGTTGGCTGCTCTAATTTGTAATAAAAGATAAAATCTAAGAACTTTTGGTATTTTATGAGAGATATTGCAGTAACTTCTTTTACATCCTCGTGCATATTCACTAAAATCAAAACCACTTAAAAACAATCAAAAAACAGTTAGAAACTATAAAGATTTACCTAAGGCAAACAACAACAACTGTTATAGTAATAAACTATTTAGATCTGCTGAATATGGCAATAATCGTAAGTAAATACATTTCTAACAAAACTGCGACATTAAAATGATAACATATTACTACTGTCTGGTGTAAATTTTCCTGAAAAGACTAGAATGCATTTAGAAATAATCCCAAGGAAATAAATTCGGCATTTATGGCAAATATGGATGACTAGTAATTCTCTAATTTACTCCATCTGATCAATATTTCTTCGAAATGAGATTCAAACGCATTTAATATTATAATTTTAACTTATTTTTATAAATTTAAATCACACCTAGAATATGTTCAAGATAGATTCTTTAACTATTTGACATTTAGAGGGAACGTTCGATATAGTGAGTATTCTATGCTACAGTCTGATTTTAAAATTGTGTCTTTGGGGCGTTAAAGGTTACTTTTTAACATACTCAATAGTTGTTAATTGTTAAAATTGATTCTCTCGATTTTTTGGCTCTTTATATCCGATATTTCTCAGGGGAATTTTCGTCATAAAAGTTTCTTATGTTAACGTTTCATCGAACAAATAGTTCTTTAAATTCTTCATTTTTTAGAATGTGCAAATATGCAAACTCTTTGCACGATGAAAATTTTTTCTTTTTTTCTCTGGAAACTTCCAAATACAGACTAAAACTTTTTTTCACAGTATGTAACCTGTTATTACTTTCTAGTTTAAATTTTTGATATTACAAGAATTTATAAGTTTTGTTAATTTTTAATGAAGTTTGTTAAAGTGGTTACTTTAACTGTGGAATTTCTCCTGCATGAAACCCGAAAAGAGATAAATAAATAATAGTGTAGATCTCACTAAAATTGTTTTATTTTAGATAATGGTAGTGTACAAGATATCCCATAAAGAAATTTAGTTTTAAAATATTTATAATAAAGAATAAAATGATAAATGAAAAAAAAAATAACGCAATCAATGGTGATACTAAGGGATCCGGTTAGATGCAAACTAATGATCAAAGATAAAATAATACAGTGTGTCCGGAAATTTAGCTACATTTTTGTGGCATTGTCTTCCGAGATCCATCTGATAGAAGAAGTAAGGACACAAGCAATGAAAGCAGCTAGGGTATCTGCCTACCTTCTAGATATAATCTGTCACAATAAACACATGAGTAGATATAGTAAAGCCCATATCTATAAAGCCTGCATTAGATCGGTGCTCACATATGCTGCAAAACAAGAGCCTAGACCTCATAAATCAAGAGTATAATTCATAGAAATGAGATGAAAGTACTAAGGGCTATTAAGGGTGTGACTTCAGAGACTGAGCAAGAAGTGAAACAATAAGAGAATAACTGGAAATACAAGATATCGTAAAATGGACCAAATCGCGACGAAGATTGTGAAGAGACCACGTAGATAGAATGGGACCAAAACTAGCTAAGTAGGCGAAAAAGCCAGAAACTAAACGACTACTAGGGAGACCACCAAAGCGATAGCAGGAAAGCTGGTTAACAGCATCACGAGAAGCGATTTAAAAACAGAAAATTGACAAGATTTAGTCTTAACACAAAAGGAAGAAGAAGAAGATGAAGAAAAATTTTTTATCCTTGAAAAGTTATTTCTTAAAGACAATATCATCAAAAAGTGGCATTGTTCTAAGCGAGCGTTGTAATTATTGAATACTGCTCGACACATCATTGCGTTGATCACTGCTATTTCTTGCCTAATATTTTTCTTTAATTGTTCCAGGAAGTGAAGACTAATCACTATAAACTTTGGTGTTGAGATATCCCCAAAAACAAAAATTTAGTTTTAAAATCAAATGGGTAGTATAAGTTGGCTTGAATTCTAGCATTAGCTCTATCTACTATGGGTGTAGATATGAACCTGTACGACGAACGCGTTGCAGTGATCTCATTGGCATAATTATAGTAATTGATCATTTACGTATAAAAGAGCCCGGAAATTCACTAACTGACTCCCAAACGGGTTTTACTTTTTTATGTTCACCAATATCTTCAAATTTTTGCATTAAATTTTATTCAGTTAAAAGCAACGCCTATTGACCAAGGAATTTTCACTGAGCAATATTCCCAGAATTATTGTTTCTGTAAAACTTTAGCACCAAAAAGCTTGTTCCGCTACAATGCAGTGGTACATAGAAACTAAATTTCTAAGCACCACTTTACCCTTCTCGTCTGTAGTTAGTCAAGCAAATTTGAACTTAGAAACAAAAATATTAGGATATTTAATAAGCTTTAGTAGTTAGTTTCTAACCCTAAAACAAAAAAAACTTGCATGTGTAGGGTGGTCACAAAAAATCAATGTTCGAATTTTTTTGGGAGACCCTACTAAAAGTTGCCAATTGACTAAGAAATGAGATTGGTAAAGTTTTAGCTCAGTTGGGTAACGTTAACCCGTAACTCATCAAGGTTGAAGTTTTGATTTTTTATGATGAGAAATGGTTTTTTTTTTTTTTTTCTTTGAAAATGTCCAAAAACATTGCAAGATTCAATGACATTGGCTCTCTAGATTTTACTTTATTTATTTTTTCAATATATATATATATATATATATATATATATATATATATATATATAAAAGGGTATAGTTAAAACTGTTTGAACTCGAATCCGAACAAGCATGGCTCATTCATGCTGTAGAAGACATTATCCCGCAAACCTCACAGAAAAGTCACTAAACGAACGTTGTTGAAATATACACTGCTTGAAAGGCAAACGTAAACTAAAACTCTCTGGCTTCTCTCCGGACATCCCAGACAAGGAATAAAAAAGAAGGGGTGTGGTTTATGACCCTCCAGGTAGAATTCTTTGATAAAAGGGTCCTTAGCAATAGCTTTTTGTAACAAAAACAAATCTTTTAAAGAATAGAACTAAATATCAGGTAGGTACCCACTACCTTGCAATTCGTAAAATTATTTATAAAATTAAAACAAATGACAATTTTATGTCTTATTATATATGGTATAATAATGTATTTGTATAATTGTTTATAATACAAAGGAAACAAAAAATGGTCAAAATTAGTTAGGTATCTTTGTTGCCATTTTTCACTTTCGTTTTCTAAACAGGCCGAAGGACGAATTTGAGGATTCGAATCATGTCCGGTAATGAATATCTTCAAATACAAAAGTCTTAACAAAAAAGTGGTAGGAGTAAAACTTTAACATTTCCTATGAAATGAAATAAGAATCAGGTTTCTAGGACTAATGGTTTTTATTTTATGAGGGAAAAATCACGATTGTTTTGCAAAATATCGATTTGTATCGCTTTAACCCCGATGAGGCACGGGTTAACGTTATCTAATTGAGCTAAAACTGTGCAAATCCTATTTTTTCAGACAAATGGCAAATTTTTTTGGGGGGGGGGGCTGTCGGCATTACGATGAAGATATTTTTCTTCCCTATACCTTGTGACCACCCTTGCGTATTTTAAATAGTTATGGCCTTCTTTTATTGATGAGGCAAAAAAGCATTTTTAAAATTGTATGCTTGTATGGTATACGGTGTTTTCGACAACAATATTATTGTAATGTCGTAGTCTTGCAGATAGCTCTTCTTAGCCTCAACTTTTGAGCAAACATTTCAGAAAAATTGGATGAAGATTTTTTAAAATAACGTGCCGACCAAAGTTTTAACGTTAAAATTTAATATTTATCCAGTTTAGAACTTACTGGGAGTTCATTTTCTAGCTCCAGCTACCTCATTCTCTTGTAAAATCTGCCTACTTGCAGTAGTTCTGGCCTCCTTTAATGCTTTCTGAGCTTAATTATTGGTTCAGAGAGTGTTTCTTCATCTTGTACCTGTAACATGTTTAGTACTGTAACAACGGGTGTGTTTTTTAATTTCTGCAATAACTTTTAAAAAAGATCTATTTTTATCATTGAATATATCAGCAGAGATAAATATAGTAGTTTCAAGATATTTAAGGACTTTTTTGGGACCAATTTCAAAATTATAGAATTTAATCTTTCGTTAGTCTTGAGCAAATCTACCTAGATATTTTTCCGGAAAATGGCTTTACGTAAATCTTCAGTTTCGTGTCCTCCCTTACATCACTGGAAAACCCTTTGTCATGCTTAAAACTTGATAATCGTTATATTGCTACTGCTTTTCAACATTTACCCTAACTATTGTCTTTTGGAGGGCAAAGCTGGTGATGTAGTTTCTACGTTGAACTGACACGTGAGTCTAGTTACACGAAAAATTGAATTTGGTCGGCATAATGTTGCTCAGAAAACATAAGACTTTTGAAATATGTAAAAAAACTAAAACGTTGAAACTAAAAGCTCTTAAGATCGAATACCTTTTTAAGAGGTACAATGCGAGAGAATTTAAAACATTATATTATATGACAACCCCACTGCAATCAAATTATTATACACAGTTTTGCTGTGTTATCATTTAATCTAGAAATTTAACATTTTGATTGAAGATGTAGTAATGAGTGATTTCGGGTACTCATTTAAGGGTATATCAGCAGTATTGTTAACCTGAAATACCTGTGTAAGGTATATTTCTTAACGCTTAATGCTGTATGCAAGTTATATATCTATATGGGAATTACCAATCAATAATTTCTTGAGTTTGGTGAATGTATTTTATTTGCTTGCCTCCGCTCTGATGTAATATTTAATAATATATCCAACTTTCAAATAATCTTGTGGTTAAAAAATACATATGTATTCTTTTATTATCCCAAATATTTTGCAATTTATTAATTAATTTATTCCTATTTAGACAGCAAAATTTCGGTCAGTCCGCAAAAGTAACAAAAGCCGACACCCATAAAAGAAATTTCTCTCCATATATGTATCTCATGAAATAAGATTATTCACAGAAAGTGATTTATTAAAATTTTACCATGTCAAGGCTTCTTAATAATTTATATCGTATAAGTACGAGTGTATTATAAAATTAAATTAATTTTAATTTATTGTCGGATAAATCGGGGGCAAAAACATTCGTGGGACAGGAATTTAATTTTTGTTGTATCAAATTCACAACATCTACCTTCTACCTATTAAAGTATGCCTGAACATTGCCTATTTTTTTGAAAAAAAAAATGACTGGTATTTTTATTTAATGTAAGTAGAGGCTAAAACAACCATTTGTAGATTTTTTCTGTCTGTTGGTCACAACATTACACAAGATATTTTCAAGGTTTAATATCTGGTCTTAGGCTACATTTTAGTCTGAAAAGTTATGTACAGGACTAGTCACAAAAATACACAGACAACTATTGTTGCATGGATTTAAAAAATTTCTTCATCAACAACAAATGTTTTACTTATAAATTATATTGAATTATATAGGAGCTAAATAAAATATTCATACAACTTACATATAGTTATATTAGTGTTATAATAACGAAATATTATTTTTTCTTCTTCTTCGTTCGTATAGACACGTTTGCCTTTTTAATACCGTCTTCGCTTATTTTACGTTGGAAAGAATATTGCTTCAACGGTTATCAAGTCTACTCATGGTTCTTCCTTATAGTATTAATCAATATACAATGGTGAGCCAAAAAAAAAAATCGTCTCTAATTATTTAGCTTTATTTGACACGAATTCTAGAATTTAGTGTTCACATATTTTTATGGATTTTAGTATCATTTGAAAGCCCGTTCTATTATCTTTCTATAGGTACCAAATTCCGTAGCATACCTCATGCTTTTTACTGATTAAAATGATTGAAAGGGATTGAAGGAGAACAAGAATTGAAAATAGGGGTAAGAGAAAGGAAAAATTAAACAAATTTTAAGTGTAACAATTAAGTTTATTGATAAAAATCAAAATCAATATTTTGTATTACCCCTCTACCCTTATTATTGCTTCCGGCCGATTTTTCATGGAGTGGGTAAGTTTTTGCAGCACTGTCTGCCATCGCAACCTTTAAATCCCTCAGCAATGCAGGGGCTGGATTTTTGGCTCGAACCGTTCTCTTGAGCTCATCCCACATGTACTCGATTGGATTTAAGTCAGGACTCCGCACAGGCCAGTTTAATGTGGGTATTCCTACTTCTGCCAGGTATTACCACTCCAATGCAGCAGCATGTGGCCTCGCATTATTGAGCATGAGCACGAAGCTATCGGCAACAAACCGAGCGTAAGAAACGACGTGTTCCTGGAGGATCTCCTCGATGTACCGGACAGCTACGAGTCTCATCGGTCACGAAAACCAAATCGGTTTTTGCATTCAGTGAGATGCCTCCCCACACCATGACAGAACCTCCTCCGTAGGCGACCGTTTCAGTAATGCAACACTGCACATAGCACTCCCCAAGCCTCCTATAGACTCGTCTTCTTCCATCATTGTCATGTAGGCACATTTGGGACTCGTCGAAGAATAAAACGGAGCGCCATTGCTCTAAGGTCCAGTCGACATGTTCTAGTTCAAATCTGAGTCGCGCTTGTCGATGGGCTGTTGCTAATTTGGGTCCGTTAGCTGGTCTCTTCGGAATTTTCTTCTGATTGTCGAATGACTGACAGTCCGACCACGAACTTGTCAGAGCCCTGCTGGATCTTAACGCCGGTCAAGTGATGATTTCTTAGAGTTATGTTGACAATGAAGCGGTCGTCTCGCTACAAGGTACACCTTCTTCCTCCTGCTCCTCGTCTCCGTGTAAAGGTGCCAGTCTCTTGGTATGATAAAAACTCCATCCGTTCAAGACTCTCTTAACGTCAACGCCTGTTATTCCCCTGTCAGTACAACATTCTAGCTGATTTTATTTGTTAATATCTTTCTTTTTGATTTCGGAGTTGTAGCTAGAAGGTTTATTCGTTTGTAATACGTTGGTACCATTTTGTCACCTGTTTTAGTGTTAGCTCTTCATTCGTCTATATTGTTATTTATTATTATGAAAAGATGTTATTGGCTCGAGTTGTTAAGTGTACTTCCTTCTACCGTATATAAACAGTTCATTAGTAAAACTATCTAAAGTGTTTCTATTTTTAAGTTTTTGAAGCGCTATTTTTACAACTTCTTTTATCAGGATCTCGTCGTTTATTACTTTATATCTCTAATTATCTGTTATTTTCTCTTCTTGTTTTGTTTGTTATCTCAAAGAGTTCATCAAAGCTTTTACTTCTCATTTAATGTAAATTATTTTTATAAAACACTTCCTCTGCTTTTTTTTTGAACTGTCAGATTAATAATGTAGTCGAGATTTTTTTCTAATTTATTTGCAAAATCATGATGATTTATTACATCTTCTATCGGCCATTCATAAATTTTCCCTTTTAATCAATCCTAATACAATACTATTTTATGGTTATGTCTCAAAATGACTCGGTGTCGATTTTTGTAGAGATTCTTCAGGTTTATTTTTCTTTTAATGTTTTTTTTTTATGGGTCAAGCACACGTGCTGCAGGGAAGTCCCGAAAGCGCTCCAGGAGCGGCATGTATGCAGCAAAAGCGATTCACGTTACTCTTAAATCACTGCAAATTATACTCGGTGGGAAACACAGCGCTGGGCAAATTATTCCAAAGGGATGACGTTCTACATATAAAAGACTGCTTGAAAAGTGTTGTACGCGGAGTAACAAGCTGAAGCTCATACGGATGTGAAGTACCAGCGCGACGCATATTTCTAACATGCACCGCTTTTGGAGGAATTTAGCGGGCTACATCCTTCGAACACTTTCCATGAAAATACTTGTAGAACAGACTCAAGTCGCCAACAGTTCTTCGATGTTCCAGCGAATCAAGGCCGCCGGTCAATTCCGGGTCTCCAATCAGACTGACCTCTCTTCTCTGAACAGAATCCAACAAATGCAGTGTATGTTTGGGAGTGGAACCCCAAACGTGGAAGCAGTATTCCATAGTTGGTCGAATTTGAGCTTTGTAATGAATTAACAGCTGTCGTGGGGTATAAAGCTTTCTGGTTCGAAATAATATTCCCAACTTTTGAGAAGCTCTCCTTGCTATGCTTGCAACATGTTCATGCCAGGACACATTTGCTCCCAAACTAACGCCCAACAAATTGAGCGACGATGCTAGGGGAATGGAGTGCCCCGACATAACTATGTCGGGTTCAGCAACGTTAATTTTTTTTGTAGCGTTAAATTCCCCTTGGTTACTGTCACCCCAAGATAGAGTTTCTTCCAGGTCTTTGTTAAGTTTTCTTCCACGTCTTTGTTAAGTTGAACGACCTCCTGCTCTCTGCGGATATTCGCCTGAGCAGCCGATGTCCGAGCATTCAAGGTGAATGAAGAGACAAACGTACTGTCATCTGCAAAGCTGTATATTGGATTCCCGGTCTTTTCCAGCAGATCGTTAATATAAATGAGAAAGAGAGTAGGAGACAGTATGGAGCCCAGGGGCACACCGGCGTTGATAGTGAAGGTGTTAGAAAGAAATCCGTCTACCGCCACTCGTAAAGAACGCTCTCTGAGAAAACATGAGAGCCACAAACAGAACCTTTCAGACATACCATAAGAGCGTAACTTAGCCAACAGTCCATCGTGCCAAATACGGTAGAATGCCTTGGATATATCAAGAGCAACCGCTCGAGATTCTCCAAAGTGTTCAATTGTGTTGTTCCAAACATGTGTTACATAAGGTAGAAGATCTCCTGTTGATCTATGTTTACGAAAACCATATTGGTGATCGCTAATAATATTGAATCGTTCAAGATATTTTAGAAGATGCTCATTGATAACTTTTTCCATGACTTTCGATATTATTGAAAGCAGTGCGACTAGTTTGTAGTTATTTGGCAAGGTCTTCTTGCCTTTTTTAGGTATCGGCTGAATCGTGGCACATTTCCAGCAGGATGGAAATATTCCCTTTCTGTAGGATAGGTTAAAAAGTCTACAGAAAACTGGTGTTAGTTCCCTTGCACAGTTTTTGAGAACTATGGCAGGTATTCCGTCAGCGCTAGAAGCCTTCTTGGTGTCTAGCTTCATTAAAATACGCTTTATGATGCGCTGTCTGAAGACAACATCGGGCATCCTTGACTGCAATATGGGAATAGTAGGTGGTGTTGTACCTTGAAAATCGACAGTAGAATGTGAAGCAAAGAGTTCAGCCAACAAGTTCGCTCTCTCAACAGGTGTGGTTGCAATGGAATTATCTGGCCGTGTGAGTGGTGGTATGGTGGATTTGGGAAAATTTTGACTAACTGCCTTAGCGACTTCCCAAAAGGACCTGGAATTGTTTGGACAAGCGAGAAGTTTGTTTCTAATTCGTTGATTGTGTGCCTCCTTGGTTTCGTCGATAATTCCCTTGCATCTGTTCCGGGAACGAACAAAGGTGTTACGATTTATGGTGTTAGGATTTTCACGCCATTGTCGGTAGGCAATATGTTTAGAAGCAACAGCTTCTTTGCATTTTCGGTCAAACCAAGGCTTGCCATTGGAGGAGCATTTCTTCGGATGTAAGCTTCCATACCAGCCAAAATAACATCTGAGACCTCCCTGGCGCAGTCAGATGGGTTATCGGATCGAAAACAAACGTCCATCCAAGGGAAAGTTCCAAAGTATTCCATGAGAGCTTCCCATTTAGCAGATTTGTAGTGCCAAATCATGCGCGGCCTAGGCGCCTCTCTGTCACTGATTGGCAGGATACTCGATGTCGAAAGCAGTTTATGATCGGAAGAACCTAACGGCGGATTTACGGTGACCGTGTAAATCTCTGGATTGGTGGTTAAAAAACCTGTGTCGACCTATATCTTAGTTTACACCTACAGTAAACTGTGGTCGTTACCTATTTTAACAGAGCTTAGAATTTCGTTTTTTTTCCAGTATGTATAAAGATATTTCATTTTATCTATGCCTCTCTGTGATCAATTTATTGTCTAACTAAACTATTATTTGTATTATCTTATTGAATGTTGATATTATTTTATGTATTATTATTGCCACTACTTCTTTCGCTTCTTCACCTCTATCAACTTTTCTGTAAATTAACATATAATTTTATAGTATTACCGTTTTTGTCTCTTTTCGATTATGTTAAGTTACTTCCAAGTCATGAACCATTTTAGCATCATAATCCCTGAATTCATTCTTTTCAAAGGCATAGTTTCTTTTACCTTAGCTAGGGGGCTAACAAAACCTATGAACTTGTTTCTTTCATTCGGCTTCGAACTGGTATCAGGCATGTTATACTATTTAATTCACGCAACAGCACTACGGCGTTTGAAGGTATTAAAAAAATTACTTCCTTCCAGTTTAATGTTAAGATTGGTAGATATCTTAATATTAAACTGTTTATAAAAAAGTTACTTTCCTGCCAAATATTCTAGAATTTTCTTGAGAAAGATTATTTTTAGATATATTTTAGTCGAATAAAGTTGATTAACTCGTACCAGGAGAAGTTCACATTTAATACATTGAAATTTAAGAGGTTATACAATTCTGTACTCTATAATTATAACTGTTAAGAAAACAGAAGCTTTGACAGTTTTAATACAGTTCTTATACAAACCATATTCTTGTGTTGAGCGATTGTCATGAAATCAAACAGCACCTTCGTCCCTTGAATAAATACAGTTCTCTGTTTGGTATTAGATGGAGACCAGAGGAAAAGAGAGAAAAATAAAGAGGAGAAAAACTGAAAACAGGTGGTTAAAACGTGACACAGACTTACCAAAAAAAACTTAAGCCAGAAAACCGGATAAAAAACAGCAAGAAAAATTTACTTAATTGAATTTTAGGCACCTGCAGAAACAAATATAGCTATTAATGAGGAGAAAAAAGCATTCTAAGCATATATAAGGTCTTAAATTAGGAACTTCGTGCTTTGTTCCCTGGATATTCAGTGACAATGGTGGTCCTAGCAATCGGAGTTTTAGGAGAAATTAAGAACACATTCTTAAAAATCCTTAGGAAGATACCGACTTGCTGTACGTCGGCTGATTCACTAACAATGAAGATGCAGAGGGCAGTTATCCTTGGTTCTCTCAGATTGTTCAGGTAGATGAATTTGATCGATGGTCATTAACCGAACGGTCGCGAGGCATGATTATCATTTTCGGACCACACCGTGTGACAGCTTATGTGTGTGTCGCATCGGATTCCATTTTTTTCTCTTAAAATAATAATAACAATAAACCCCATCTGGGTTCCAGGGAAGAATTTATATCCAGTGTATAATCTGCCTATCGTAAAAGGCGACTGAAAGATTGGTGGTTCTTGCCTTTAAGGGACCCACAGGAGTCACCGGCTATGCAAACAGGCATATGAATTTTTTGTGGTGCAGAAGCATGTGAACTTCATGTTAGGAGCGGCGTCTTAGCAGCGTCTTTTTCCCATGTTAGGAGCGGCTGGTATAGTATCACATGGCAGTAGGTATAAAATGTATCTAACTTTTTTTTTATGAAATGTAATTTACGGAGTTAGCGGGTGAATCGGCATTGTATCACCGAAACCTCTTGCCGCGCTCACGATTTAGACAGAGGCTCTTGTGTGTTACATGAGTTATAGTGTCCCTCAACTAGCGGTGGAAGTGGCGTGACGTCGAGTAGGGCCGCCGCAATAAAACCAAAACTATCAAAGCTCAGAACTCGAAAATGCTGATTCCTGGGGATCGCCAGGGCGTGTCTGGAGCCGGCGCTGGACATGACAGCATGCGGGACGTCGGTGGCAGGATGCTGCAGAGGCGGGCCCCTGTCATACAAACAGCTACAACTCCACTACAACAACTACAGGGGAACTAAAAAACCGCCACAGCTGACTTTATCCCGATAGTCTTTCCAGATAAAACATTGTAGGCGATGGGAATTGCCTTTTCTGGGCATTTAGCTTACACTTATATGGCCACTAAAACCATAATGAAAAACTCCGAGAGGTTGCTTTAAAATATATACAACAGAACTGGTCCGAACTTTACTCGTTTTCAGTAATTGAAGACAACGATATGAAAGACTTCAATAACTCTTATAATTATATAAGGAAAAACGGCACCTAAAAAACGAGTCTAGAGATACTCGCCCTCTCGGAAACCCAAAATGGCAACTTCCATATTTTCTTCAAACAAAATAGAACAAAAAACACAAAAACAATAGACCAACAATAATAAGCACAAAAAAATTCATCAAAACTATTTACCTTCTACTAACAGGCAACCTAATGTCGGGATACTTTGAGCTTCTGACACCACAGAATCCTGAAACCACCCTAAACAACAGTACACCAATAAAAGGTGCAACGAGCGAGTGCCGTAACAGTCGCAGAAAATGGCTGATCGACTAAAACGATGAAGATCGGGCAAAAGAAAATGGACTTGCCGAAAGTGTTATGCCGGCGAACAAGCCGACACCCACCAAGGCGGGAAAATTAAAGCAACGTATGAGTTGCATCACAGAAATCAACGAACGCATCATACGTTGCTATAACAAAATCACAAAACCTGACAAAATATCACTAAGAAAAAAAATGTTAGCCGCCTGGACCCACCTAAACCAATTCCAAACATAACCGACACAGATGTGAGACAAACACAACCACCTGAGCCAAACTCAGCCACATATGTTTTGCAAGGACAACATGCAACTTTCAAGGCTGGTAAACCAAGGCAGCGGTTAAAGTGGAGAGATGAGATGAACAGAACAGTGATGCACTGTTACTACATCGTCACCGGACTGGAAACAATAACATGAGGCTAGAGACAGGAACTACACAGACTTTTTTTGGCCCAATATCCACATCTTCAATCAAAGAGTCATTACCAAAAACAATCGCCTCACACCTTTAAAATTGCAAACCATCAAGGATATAGTAGCTGCTACACTAAACACAGACCAACCAAACGATAAAAACAATAGAGCAGATGCAGAACCAAATCCACATACACAACAACCCAGCCAAATACAAAAATACTCACAACAAAACCCAACACACAGCAAGAGTGCAAATAATATTACACGGCAAATAGCAATTACTGCACACCATATCACAGACAAAATAAATCACTTACCACCCTCAACAACATCTGCACAACATCACTCCGAATTATCTCTCACACAAACATTAAAAGCAGAACTGGAGTCACATCTAGCTCAATGGTCAGGCACTAACCCCACAACAAGAAATCCCATCCCTCGCTTAAACAGATCACGCACCAATCCTCAACACAATCAACAAGCACATAATATCACAGTACAAAACAGACTTAAGCATAATCGAAGATATTCACACAATAATATACGCAGCAGCAATCATCACACTAATACAAAAAAATCAAAAACTTCCGCAACAACAAAGAAATTCCAACAGAACAAAACCGAAATTCAAATGGCAGATAAGAATATACTCAGCGGCAAAAGTAGTTCACCAAGCACTAGCCACAACATACAAACTCATAGAAAACACATATCACTACTACAAATACACACCAACATCCATACTTGAAAATAACGATTACAATCTCTAGTGGGACATCAATATCCATACAGATAAAACAGTTCCCGCCAATAGATCCGATCTTTTCAATATAAAAAACGAAAAATTACCCATTTAATTGACATAGCTGTCCAAAACGACACAAACGTCCAAACCAAATACATAGAAAAAATTTTCAAATACACAGACCTTGCAATAAAATTAAGAAGGTTATGAAAACAAGAAAAAGTCATCACTGTCTCCTTCCTCATATCAGCCACAGGCTTTACACCAACAGCATCCACAGCATTAGAACTCAACACAAACATATACAAAAACATTCAGAAGTTAGTGATTTTGAAAACATGTAACATTGTCCGGTCATTCCTTAATACACAATGGTAATAGCGTTTGTGCTGACTTGGCTTAAGCCCGACAGCCAAAAATGGAACCACATTGACCAGATGTGAGAAAGAAGAACAATCATAATAATAATCTTTATTGTCTAATAAAATACTTGAGAGTTATGAGACAATATGACATTTTATATAAAACAAAGACATAACAAAATAATATTAAATACACAATTATTTAGTAAAGTAAGAGCAAATTTATTCACAGATTTTTCAATAATTTACCTCTTATGTCGTCGGTAAAATGAGATGAAGATAGGACGCACAGATCAAAGTCTTATTAAAGATATCCATATATCCATATATGTAGTGGTACTTTACTTAAAAAATCTGTAGGTATACACAAGTAGAACATAGCAGCGAGTATAATAATTGGTGAAGGAGCATAAAAGTTCTTTTGTGATAATATCTCATAGCAATCTATAAGAGATCTACATAACTTAAATAAAAATTGAACTAATGTATAATCTCTACTATTAAATAAAAAGGTTATTTGAAATTTATGCAGAAGAATGCTGTGTTGGATATGCCCCATCCTTCTTAAATGCAAGAAATTTCACAATCTTTTGTTGGATAGTTCCCACCTGAGTAATATATTTGTTAAAAATTGGATTTTTTACAACCACACCAAATTTCAGCCTCACAAAGCTGAAATAGAGGAAATTGAATATTTGTAAAGTCACCGGAAACTCGAGCATTTTCGTTACATTGCCGCACTATTAATGTGTAGCGAAAAAGAAAGTTTGGGGTCAAAAATGACTTCCAGGTCTTTAAAAGTGTAGTAACTCTCAGTTAGTATACACCAATGTGATACTTAAAGTTAATGGAGGGATTGGTACTGCACCAGTTATCTAGAACATTAAGATCACTCTGAATAGAATGACAATCATTTGTCCTGAATTTCTTTGAATATTTTTAGATCTTCAGCAAATAGCAAAACATTACTACGATTATTACTTATATTATTGATAAAAAATTCAAATAATTAAGGAGCAAGGCTACTACTACCCTGAGGAACACCGCTAGTGGCTTTAAATTTAACAAATTTATGGTCATTGATTTCAACAAATGGTAAGTGATCTCTCAGATATGATTCGAGAAACCTTATCAGATTCTCAGTGAATCCCATCTGAGACAATTTTTGAAATAAAACGGCACGATTTACTTTGTCGAAGGCCTTTGAAAAGACCGTGTAAATAACATTTACTTATTTACGACTATCGGAGGCCTACCCAACGTATTGGGTAAGAGGGTAAGACAGGATAGGTTACTCAGTATACTGCGATAATTAATAAAACCATGTTGTCTAGAGGAGATTAAGTGCTCAATTTGACAAACAAACAATGTATCAACATCCCAAACATCTTCATAAATGGGGTAATATAGACACAGGCCTATAGTTCGATATTTCATTTGGATCTCCTTTTTGAAGACTGGGATAATCCTCGCCTCTTTCCATAGTTCCGGAAACGTCTTATTTTTAATAGCTAAAGGTTAATGTTTTAAAGAACGCAGCAGCACACTTTTTGGCAACGAAGCAAGGAAATTGATCTGGGCCATAGGTCAATTTGTTTATCCACCTTCTTAACGCCCTCATAATTAGTTTTTCTGGCCCGCATTCATGCATGTTAGAAAAACTATCAATGACAGATTGATGTGGACAGGTCAGATTCATTGGAGTGACACTATCAAAAAAAGAGGCAAATGCGTTTACAATACTTTCAGGATCAGAGTACTGGAAAATATCGTACATAAATATTTCAGGGAGTGAAAGGTTTTTGGATCACTGGAAATAGAAGTTTTAGACTTAAGCGTATAATTTTGATAGGCAATGTCAATCTTCCTTCTTAGATCTTCTTGAAGTTCTTTGTATTGTTGCCCCAATATTGGTGAGCGGAATTTTTTTTAATTTCTTGAAATTTCTGTGCTTGAGTTTGATGAGCCTGATTATTTCGGATTTAAAGCATACTGGATACGTTCTTTCATGAATGATAGATTTGGGGACGCACATATCAAGTACTTCATATAGTATCTAGTAACGCCGTGCACATACTTATATGTATATATAAATCACATCAGCAATCGACATTTAAAATCCTCGCAGAAAGAGGCGGAAAATCTACTTTTCTACGCTTATACCGAGATTAGAATATATTTGCCCCTCAACACGTTTTTGTTCTATAGTGAAAAAATAAGGAAATATTCAAGGAAGGATGGTAGTGATCCTTCTCTACTGGCGCAACAGATTCTCTGGAAATACATACATAATTAAAGTTTGAAAGAACTAAATCGAGATCCTTATTTTGTTTGTTGGAGATTTTTCGAAAATTATTCTAAATCAAACAAATACATAAAATGGCTTAATATATAATTTTTTGGATCTTCAACTGTATTTTCATGTAGGTTAGGAATATTAAAGTCACCCAATATTAATACATTTTTATGGTACATAAAGTGAACTACTTCAATGCATTTAAACAATGTATGTAGTTCTTGTTAAGAAGTATTTGGAGGTATATAGATTACGGGTAATGTTACATAACGAATGCTTCCCTCACAACCAACTATATCTATCTTTGTAACACTGTTGTGAACGCCCTGAAGATCAATTTGTGTTGCAATATATTTATTATTCACAGCTTGCAGCATCCCACCTTCACGGGACAGATCCAGTCTACTAAGGTCTCTATCACAGTGAGACACAGAACACCTTTCGTCAAATAGTTTACTTGAGAACACATTGTTTTTAATTCAACTTTCCGTGACTGCAATGAGGTCGTAATTACAACTGCAAGATTTGAAGAAATTAGTCACTTTTATGTTTAGCACTCTTAAACTTTGATACAGATAGGATAAATGCACAATAGACAGTCAAACAACTTACTTTCTTCTTTAATTCTCTTTAAGACAACCGATTGAGGCATTTTATCTTAAGGTTAGATTCGCCATTTTTTATCCGAGAGTCCAGGGTTACTTTTAGTTGTTTATACTTTTCGATTTATTTCGGTATCCTATCGAAACTAATAGAGGCCTGCTTGTAGGCTTCCAGTTTTTTAATTCCCTTGGGTTATGGACAATGGCTTCAACACAATCTGCTCATTACATTATCTCCTTTATTAGTCTAGTTTTTGCTAGATTCTCACGAACCACTCGAAAAACCTTTACTTTAGCTACTTTAATATCAAAGCAAGCTTTCAGTATTATGTCAGTAGCAGCAACAGTATCCAACTAATGTCTGGTTTCAGTCTCTCAGGAAGGTTCCTCACGTAAACCAAAATCATGAAATTCTTCTTACGTCAAGCTCTTTAAAAGTTTCATTAAAAATTTCATGTATAGTTGTTTTAGGTATATTATTTTCTATGTTGTTTGACAGTTGTTGTAGTATGTCTGCAACTTCTGCTTTATGTTCAGCATTAGTCTTTCTTTGGTCTTCATACCTGGCAAATAGAAGTTTTTACGGGGATTCCACGTCCGTTAGTTTGTCCATAATATCTCTTAGTGAGATATGAGTTCCAGAATTATTAGAAAGTAGATGGCGTTCATCATGCTTGGCTGCCCCTGCCCTTGAACCGACATAGAGGCGACAAAGAGAATGACAGGAAAGAATGTCGGGGCGAACATGACTTGCACAAGTATCAATGGTTCAGGTAGTCTCATTTGATCTCTTCCAGATTATAGTTTGTTTATTGAATTTCCTATGCGTAAGTCTCGAGCAACCCTTATGAAACCAAGAGAGATACACGCAGCAAGGAATTGCTGATGACTGTCCCACTTTATGATACTCTGACAATGTGAACACCTTAAATTCGTATCTTCCGTTGTAACCGATACTTACAAATACCAATTGATTCGTGCAATTTGTTCTTTCTACAAGGACTAAACGTTTATATGACTGTCATTTTGGTAGTTATTTTAATATTACATATAATTATTACGACGAATAATAGTCTGACACACAATATTAACCACTGTAACACTTTTAGAGGACACGGTAACAAACATGGACGGACCTATAAATATACGTTATGGGACTAAGGCATCGCACAGATACATATGTACCTCTAATATCAGAGGATGAAGACAACTTACAGAGGATGTTATTCAAATTTGAAGCAATAAAATAATTCAACATAGCGATTTCAATATAAAAAATTTAAGCTTTGACAGTCTCCAGAGAATCAAGAGGATGCAAACTGACCTCTTAAGTGTTAATATTAATAGCAACTGAAACTTAAAGGAGGAACTACAGGTCTAAGTAACAAAGGCCTCAATAATGTCCGGTTTCTTTCGTGATATTATCTAGAGAAATAAGTATATGAGCATCAAGCGCAAAATTAGAATATGTAAAATCAGCATAAGATCTATCATAACCTATGCTATCGAAACAAAAGCAAAAGCAGTAGTAACCAATCAGCTATTAACTAAAACTTTAAGATCCATTACCATACACACTATGATAAAATAAGAAAAAGTGATATAAAAAACATGTGTGATATTTAGGAAATAGTGAGATGGTTGAAAGTTAGAAGAAAAGGATGAAGAGATCAAGTCGACAGAATAACGGACGACCGACTGGCGAAAATTGTGAAAGTGGGGGAAAGCACATACACCTAAAGTCCCGGGAAGACTACGTAAACGTCCATATAAAATTGGATATCGGCATCACAAAATTGAGAGAACATAACAAGATATTGTCTTAAATTCATAACAAGAATATTATTATCAGCTATGGAAATAGAAAGACAACTTTAAAATACCCTTACACAGATCTCCAGAACATTTTATACGGAGATATATCAGAATATATAATCTTTACAAAATATTCGACGATTATATGGAGTTTTCAGAACACAATTAAACCAAGTCCATCACTTAACTCCAACAATTGGCTCCCAAAATTTTTTTTCATAATTTATTCTGAAGTGCACCGAAAAATCTGGCTCCAGTTTTTTGTAAATCATATAATGAGTTAACTGAACCTCTCACCATGTTCAAATATTGGTCTGAATTATCCTTGTATGTCGTTTTCTGCAAAAAAATAAACACATGGACTTGGTTCACTAGTGCTCAGAAAACATTCAGAACACAAGACAACCAAGTCCAAAATTTAATGATGATGCAATCTTAAAAAAAAAAACAGTTACTTTTGCGAACGTACTTTTATTAAACAAAGTGAAAATAACTAGTTTTTATCTTATAAAGGATATATTTCTTATCACATTCTTTTACAAACTGATGAAATTTAAAATATTATGTACAATTCAAAGACCACTTGCAAAATCTTTTGTTTGATGTAAAACAGTTCGTCAGTTTTCTTATCATTAACTGAACAACTTCTTCCAACTGAAGACCTAGTTCATGACTGAACAGGCACTTGTTTATAATACTGGTGAGAGACAGGCGGAATAAAAGACGACTTGGTGTCTTTTATTCATTGGTGGTAACAACTCGTTGACTAGGATAGAGGGGTTCTTACATGATATCATTTAGGTCGATAGCATGTCTTCTTGGTAATTTTTCTCCAATAAAGCACTTTCAAAGGAGATCAAATCTTTCAATGAAATTTTGATCTTAAAAGAGAAGAGTGACCCTCTTTTGTATCTCATACACCGAAAATATGACCAGTTGACTCTTTTCCAGCTTCATTTTTTTTCGATTGGTTAGACGGCTTTTATGAGATTTAGTACTGGAAAACTCATGTCTTCATGATTGAAATAAATGCTGGGGACTTTCGTTTTGACGCCCTCACTATTCTGATCCAATCTTCGGGCGAATATATAAACTGCCCTTTTAGGTTGTGTTTTTCAATTATTTTAAAATCACCATAGTTTGGCAGGTAAGAGTGACCTGATACCAAACACCTATGGTCAATAGTTTTCACAACCATGCCATTACTGTGCACCAATTTCGTAAAAGTTAATGCCATTTTAATATTATAATTTTGACCAGTACATGAGTCTGAGTAAAAAAATAATGTGACACAGGTTGATGCATGTACTCAGAAAGATTTGATGAAGCATATCACTAAATCTTGGGAATCTTCAGTTTCATCCCACATAAACATAAATGAGCTATTTGAGTTGAATGAATGTATCCCGAAATTGTATACATACAAATCTCTCTTGTAGTATGCAGCTGACGTGGACAATTTCGGGAAAGGCAACGCCTTTTGTAAGTCCCCTTTTGGAATTCAAAAAACTTGCTCTTTGTTTATAAACAACTGAAGTTTTCAAAACGCGTTTTTTGAGCTTAAAATTTGAATTATTCCGGTTATATATGTCGGATCGGGACAAGAAATAACCAAACTCTTCGTAATGAAATTGCCAACAAATCCCTGTTAGTTTTAAGTAGCTCAAATGTGCATATAACCTACAAAATTGAAAAAACCGCCAAAAAACTTTTTTTTTCATTCTATTGTACAGGCCGGCTAAGTGAACCGATCGGCTTGAACCTTTCAGAAACTATGCCTTTTGTTATAACAAAAATATCCTGAAATTTTCGTTCAAAAATATTGAACCTAGTGGGCACAATTGAATTTGTTATTTAAAACATGAATTGCCCGTCATTTGGTCCAAAATGGATCTTTTTTTTTTCAAAATTTACGTTTTGATGCCAGCTTTCCGATGCCATTAATAAAAAAATTTGAACCTTTTTTTTACATTTGTTTATTAATCAAATAAAAACAAATGTGGTTTTTCGGTCGTCCTAAAAAAAAATTAGAAAAATTTTTATCACATCTGGTAAAGAATCGCGAGACTTTTATTTAAAAAAAAATCATTTTCGTTAACAATTTTTTTTTTCAAAATGTCAATTGTTATTATTTGATTAATAAACAAAGGTAAAAAAAACTGTTAAAATGATTCCCAAAAAACATTTTTTTAATGGGATCGGAAAGCTGACATCGAGACCTAAATTTTGAAAAAAGAGATCCATTTTGGACTAAATGGCATAAAATGGCGGGCAGTTCAAATTTTAGATAACAAATTCAATGGGTTCAATAATTTGTACCAAAATTTCAGAGTATTTTTGCTATAATAAAAGGAATATTTTCTGAAATTTTCAAGCTGATCGGTTCACTTAATCGATCGGTATAATAAAATAAAAAAAAAAAAAAACAGATTTTTGCCTGTTTCTTCAATTTTGTAGGTTATGTACTCATTTGAGCGATTCGAAATTTCATTATGAAGAGTTTAGTTTTTTGTTTCTCTTGATCCGACTGATATAACCGGAGTTATTCACATTTTAAGCTCAAAAAACGCATTTTGAAAACTTCATTTATTTATAAACAAAAGAGCACACGTTTTTTTCGAGATCCAAAACTTAGGACGATACTCCTGGTGATCCCCCAGAGAGGATAAAATATTGCTGTATCTAAATTATGCCCATCTCATCCTTATTTTTATCTTTTTTTACTGCACTATTTAATATTCTGTTCACTTTTAATCTTCATTTCAAGTTCATCACAAATTCGACAGGTGTCTTTTGCTGATGGTTTAAAATGCAATAGAACTGCTCTTTAGTAGAAATTTTCCTCTCGGCCTTTCATTTCTCTACATTTGTTGGGGTTATCTTTCCGGAAACAACGACGCCATCTTGATCATTGATTTTTTGAGAAAAAACTTTTTTCCTTGACTTTCAGTCCGGCAAATACTTCTTCTTTCGACAAGCATCTGTACATTCTGCCTCAACTTATTTTAATGCTTGTAAGAAGATTGTCTTGCAAACTTGGGCAGCCTGTTTCACAGAGTGTAACAAGTACTTGTAAGAGGACTGTTTAGCTGATCCACTACCATCTTTAGGGCTAATTAAAAAAATTACATGAAATACTTGAAGGAAATTCTTTGACAGGAACCATTTTGCCTTTACGGTTTTTCTTCGTTGTTGAGGACTACCATGCGGGATACTTGTGCTGGGAGAAGTCTGTGCATGTTCGTTGGTCACAGGATTTCTCCCTTCTAAAATATCAAAACAGACCAAGAAACAAAAATGTTAATTCATCATTATAGTGGAGAATTTTTACGTTTACGTAGAATGTGCCAGTAACGTATGCCTACTTACGTACCATGCACGAATCTATTCAAGGAACAAGAAATCATACCTCTATTACCTTGGTTGACTTCGTCAGCCGCATCATGTCTTGGGTAGGTAGTATGCATTTCACCTGATGCAGTATTTATTTGATGACTCTCCACTAAATTTAAATAAAGATATTAGTTATCAATGTCATTACAACATTATTACAAAACAGCTGAATGGTATATAAACAAACTTCTTACCTGAATTGCTAACAAAATTAGTAGACGAATCTTCCCACTTATTGTTTGAAGGAACACCATCAGAAACCATGGTACTCTTTATAGATTTAAAAAAATAAAATGAAATAAATATAACAAATTGAATTACAAAACAACCATGTGTACTCGCTAGAGACTTATCAGATGGTAAGAAATGAAGGCTATCGTCAGGACGACGGATGGCTCACCTAGATTTCGAAAAGAATGAGAAACTGAGCCCAAGGATTTGATACATGCTGCCACCCCGCGGCATTAGAATGAGCTAAGGAATTGATTCACTGTAGTATGAAAGATATGACTTTTACGACTATTTGCCACGAAATACCTTACAATGTGAATAAATGTACTTGGTTCACTTGTGCACTGAACCCTCCACGTGTATAAATTAGGCAAAATACGTAGTTTTTGTAAATCTCTAGGTAAAAGAAAATCAGAATCTACACTGTTTAAAAAAATTTACAATTTATTTACGGTAATTAGTAGAAATACAACATTTTTATAACGTTTTAGAGTATTTTACCCACAACAAAGACAAAAGCAATATCCGGCCCGGCCAAAAAAATGTATGAACATTTTAAAAAAAGAATGATAGTATGTCTATTGATTATCTTCTTATGTTTTACTTGCATATATTTCAAAATATTTAGTTCGTTTCAGTCTAATAAATTTTCATTTATTTATAACTTATGTTTTTAATTGTCTACTTGTTGATTCAAATTTTACATGAACGTTGAAAATATTATTTAAAATTCTTTTTAGACGGTTATATTTATCCAGAGTAAAATATGTTTCACTTTTCATTAATATGTAAACACGTTGACTACGATTCCCAAGATAACGACGAGAAATTTTAATATTAATGCAAAATTTCAAGACATGACTAGGTCCAAGCAGAAAAAAGGAAGAAAAATTAAGAGATTTGAAACTTTTTCTTGGACACCATTGATTTCAAAATTAATTCAGAAAATTAACATGAAGTGAACTAGTTTGTTGAGCAAAGTTGAAACAAAATGGCTATATGTCAATATGTGATATTAAAATCACAGCCTATTTTAAGTTAAAAATAGTCGTCAAATTTAGTGTATCAAATCAATTAAATTCAAATAATAGAGTATGGAATTGCATAAAATTCATTGGGTCAATATTTAATAGTAGAGTAATAGGACAAGAGGCTAAAGAATTATGTTATATTACATGATTCTTTAGTTTCTAATAGCATTTACAAAGATAACCTATAATATAACAACTAAAAACAGAGCGAGAAAAACTTCGGATATTTAAAAATATAATTTATGAAAGTTATAAATTAATGAAATAAAAATGGGTAAAGTTTTTTACTCTATACTTCTCCTATCTTTTCCATATTAAATCTGACTTGCTCATACTGAAGAATAATCTATGCATTACTACTCTACATTTTAAAGAAAAAAATGATACCATGTGTTGAGACATTATTCGCAAAACATCGGTACCTATCTCCAGGTCTCAAATTCCTTAAATGGCTTTTATATGAAATTACAAATAATTACATTTATTAGCTTTTCTAACCAAAGACGACTAAAATGCAGAATAATGCTTTTAATTTTCACCCATAATCACATTTCAGTCAGTTCTCTACTTAGTAATTCTGTTAAGATTAGATCAGCAAAATTTATCAATAATTCCAACGATTTTAGTCGAAAATTCTTGATTTCTTCTCTACTGCAAGTAATATAAGTAAATCAAATTATAAATATATTTTTTTTTTGTATCGAAATTTTTTTTGTGATCTCAAATTGAGTGTTTTTTCTACGAGGTTACTAAACTAAAAAAAGGAACTAACCTGAGGCTCACATTTAAAAAGTATAGTAAGATATTAATTATAAAAAAGTTGAGTCGAGGGACTTCTCTCAACTAAAACCTGATAATTCTCTCTATATACTTCTTCTTACGACGCAGTCTCCTCACGAAGGTTGGCGATCCATATAGCTAAACGAACTTTAGAAACTACTGCTTGAAAAATATCACTCGAAGCACATCCAAACCACTTTCTCATGTCCTTCAACCAAGAATTCTGTCGTCTTCCGATGAATCGTTTGCCCTTTATTTTGCTTTCAATAATTAGGCGTAGCAAATTCGTACTTTGGGCCCCTCATTATATGTCCGAAGTATTGAGTTTTTCCTATTTTTATGGTTATTAGTAATTCCTTCGTTTTATTCATTCTTTCCAGTTCTTCTGTGTTTTTTAGTTTCTGTACCCAGGAGGTGTCAAGAAGGTGTCTATAAATGTACAGGGTGGTCCAAATTGGACATTTTTAAAGGTAAACTCCTTTATCTAAAGGGGATAGACGAAAACTGATGTCGGTGTCTGAGGCTCAATTTTTATGATAAATTAAACGGTGAAAACCGTATATCGATATTTGGTACTGTTTCAAATATACAGGGTGTTTTTCAAAAATCTTCATTTTGGAAAAATGTTTGCAATTTTTTTCCTATTGAAAATTTTTGATTTCTGTACAAATATTCTCAAAGTACTTTTTCACGTGGATTTCATCAGTGTAAGTTACATTTTTTACAACTAATATTTTAATAGTTATTAACCCAAAAATATACTTTTAAATGGGATACCCTGTATAGTTTTCCTTATTCGAATACAGCTTTAAATTACCATTCTAAAAATATAGCACACTTTATATTTTGCTTAAATCTACTTCAAAATATAAAGGTTTTTAGTTTTTACGCTAGTTTTAAATGCACATTTTGTGAAGTAGGCTTTGGACGGAACGGCAATATCAATTTTTTACCGATAGCAGTCAAATCGTCAAAAAAAATACCAGAAGTAACTCTAAGAGTGAAATTTACTAAATACTATAGTAGTTTAAAGTATGTAGAAAATAAAAGAAAACAACGATAAAACAATTTATTCCGAGTAAAGCAAACTAAAACAAAACAATTTTTCTTTAAGAGATGTTCGAAATGTCGACCAGTTTCATTTACACATAGGCGGCACCTGTTCTGGGCAGTTCTTACCGAGTTGATTGGTTCAAGAGGAGTGAGAGCTGCAAAACTTTGTATCATTGCGACTTCTAACTCTTGTCTGGTGTTTGTCGGCAATTTAAAAATTAGGTCTTTCAATCTTCCCCAGAGATAGAAGTCCATGGGTGTTAAATCCGTGGACCTTACCGGCCAACGGTTTGGACCTTGGTTGGCTATCCAGTTGTTGTCGAAATTGGCCGATAAAAAATTACTGATAACTGCAGCGTTAAGAGGGGGTGCCCCGTCGTGTTGAAAAAATATATTTCTAAGGTCCATTAACGACAGTTCATCAACAAGAGGTTCTATTTGTTGCCTTAAAATTTCTAAATATCTCTGAGAGGTGAGTGTTCCTTCATAAATAAATGGACCTATAACCCTGCCTCTAAAAATTCCTGCCCACACATTAAATCCAAATCTACCTTGATTTCTTTGCTCCACAACTAAATGAGAATTTTTTTGTGCCCACATATAGGAATTGTAACGGTTAAAAATATCTGCATTGCTTACATAAGCTTCGTCTGTCCAAATGGAATTTAATGAAAAATTCGAAACATGGTTACAATTCTCCAGAAACCATTGGCAAAAATCCATACGCCGTTGAAAATCTCCGTCTCTAAGTTGATGAACTTTTCTTGTCCTATATGACCTGAATTTGTGCTTCTTCAAAGTACGACTTACGTTAGTTCTTATTTGATGCATAATTTTTGGTTCGATTCTTTTTAAATTGGCCACTATTAACTAAGTTATGTAGCAATCGAGTGAATATATCCTTGAAGGGTTGACGCTTCTCTGGATACCGTTCGTGGTACAAATTACTTGCCGCTTCCGAATTTTCTCGGGTTTGTATGAAACACACTATCATATCCCATTTTTCGTAATGTTCAAACTTCATTGCGATTTATTTGACAATTCAATAACTGATCCTGAAGTAAAATTTGACAACTACGAGTAAACAATTGAATTAAACCAGATGACCGTTCCGTCCAAAGCCTACTTCACAAAATCTGCATTTAAAACTCGCATAAAAACTGAAAACCTTTATATTTTGAATTAGATTTAAGCAAAATCTAAAGTGTGCTATATTTTTAGAATGGTAATTTAAAGCTCTATTCGGATAAGGAAAAATGTACAGGTTATCCCAGTTAAAAAATATATTTTTGCTTTAATAACTATTAAAATATTAGTTGTACAAAAATGTAACTTACACTGTTGAAATCCACGTGAAAAAGTGCTTTGAGAATGTTTTTATAGAAATCAAAAATTTTCAATAGGAAAGGAATTACAAACATTTTCCCAAAATGCAGATTTTTGAAAAACACCCTGTATATCTGAAAAAGGGTACTAGATATCGATATGCGGTTTTAACCATTGAGTTTATCATAAAAATTGAGCCTCAGACACCGACATCAGTTTTCATCTATCTCCTTTAGATAAAGGGGTTTACCTTTAAAAGTGTGCAATTTGGACCAACCTGTACATTTCAAGAGATTCCAGTCATTTCTCTGTACCAGGGTCAAGGGTCCAGCGCTCCATCCATACAGTAGTACGGAGAATATATACGCTCTGACAATTCTTATTCGGAGTTCGAAACTGAGATTTGTGTGCTATGGAAAAATTTATTCATATTCATATATGTTACTCGGGCCTGTTAAATTCGGGAATACATTTCCTTTCTTGGATGCCACTTGTCATTTATATTGGTTCTCAAATATGTAAATCTGTTCTATGGTGTTCTTCTGGTGGTAGATTTTTCTTTGTTATTACTATCCACTTGGTTTTTTTTATATTCATAGTTAATCCAAATCTTTCAATGGCTCTTACGACTCGATCGATCAGCTGCTGGAGATCTTTCATATTATTTGCTAATAGAATAGTATCATCAGCATACCGTATGTTGTTCAGTGTACTTCCATTAACTGTTATTCCTTCAATGGATTCATAGATGGCCTCATGAAACACAGCATCAGATTTAAAAAAAGTAGTGAGAAAATGCATCCCTGTCTCTTGGGTTATTTTTATGCTTTTGGACTTTTCCAGCCCAATTTTAACTTCCCTTGATTGATTCCAGTACAGATTTTTAATAATATTTAGATCTCTTTTTCTATTTCTGCTTCTTCTGCTTCTATTTTCTATATATTCTGGATAATTCTCAGGAATATTTTGAGAACGTCAGATACTATTTCTCTGATAATTAAGAATAATGAAACAATAACATATTTTTTGATTCTCTGGATACAAAAATAATAAAAAGGACGTTTAATACAATGTATACGAGGCATCCCAATTAACGTCCCTCCCCCACAACCCCATTAAATGTTTAACTACCAATAATTTAAATAAAAAAATTATACAATTTTCCGATTTCTCGATTCCAATAACCCTGAAAATGACATGTTACACGACATATGTAAGGTAACCCCTCTAACATAACTTTCACCCCTGTCCTCTAAAGTAGTATCGCCTAAAACTATAGATTTCCTATGTCAAGTATTCTATACGTACCAAATTTCAAATCTCTATGACATTTGGTTCGACAGTTACCGTATCAACAGACCTGCAGACAGACAGATAGGCTATGGTTTTCGTGATATAATATATATTACTTAAAAAAATCAAATTCATTAAACAGTTAGTTCAGTTAATTCATGTAGTTATCCTTGCAACATTTTCTAGTTTAATGACAGAGTAGATCCTATTGGTTCTATAGATGTTATTAATTGTTAAAATGAACCATGTTTTCGACTAGGCAATAACGGAAATTTGTAGTTATTGAAAACCATATACCAAGAGAAAGTTGCTTGTAGGTATCTAAAATATTATGCATACTACAGAATAAAAACTAAATGAAATAAACGTCTTGGCATATTCTTATAGTGTGAAAATGCTTACAAATAAGAACTATTACACTTCATAATTCTTCCTCTGAGGAACGTTCAAGAACTTTATTTTCTCAATTAAAATATATGTATATATTTTAAATAAAGGAAATTTTCTAATCATGCCACGATCACTTTACAACTAAGTATTAAGAATTTTAAAGTACATATTAGAACGTTATTTACTCTATAAATGCTACTGTTATTAAAGAATTAAATAGTCTCCTTCTTTCATAGATTTTCCCCTTAGCAGAAAAACTATTAAAATTAAACTGTACCATTAAGACTTGTCCTAATTATATGTTATATATTTTTTATGGGCATAGCTCACATGCTGCAGGAAAATCACCAAAACGCTACAGGAGCGACACGTGTGCAGAAAACGTATTCGCGTTGGGCTTGAATCGCTATAAATTATACTAGGTTGAAAACACTGTTCTGGGCAAATAATTCCAAAGGGATGAGGTTCTACATATAAAAGTCTGCTTGACAAGGAATGTACGAAGAGTAACAAGCTGAATCTCATACGAATGTGATGTACTAGTGCGACTTGTATTCCTAGCATGCACCGCACTGGGAAGAATTAAATGGAATCCATTCAACGAAAGGTTTCCATGAAAGAACTTGTAGGATAGACTTAAGTCGCCAACCATTCTTCGATGTTCCAAGGAATCCAGTTTGTTAGTGAGTTCTGGGTGTCCAATCAGGCAAGTTTCTGAATAGGCTCCAACAAATGGAATGTATGTTTGAGAGCAGAGCTCCAAATATTTTCCATCACTGATAGAATTTAAACTTTGTACAGAATTAAAAGTTGTGGAATGAAAGCTTTCTGGTTCTAAATAATATTCTTTGCACGCATTATGTTCATGCCACGACATATTTGTCCCAAGTTAACGCTCCGCAAATTGAGTGATGATGCTAAAGGAATGAAGTATCCTGACTTAACAATGTCGGGCTCCGCAACATTAGGTTTTTTATAAAAACCTGCCGCCTGGACTTGTAATGTTAAATTCTACTTAGTTCCTATCACCCCAAGTCTTTCAAGTCTTTATTAGGTTGAAGAACTTCCTGCATATTTGCATGCGCGGTCGATGTTCGATTGTTCAAAGGAAATAAGGAAATAAGCCTACTGTCGTTAACAAAGCTATAGATTGGGTTGCTGGTCCTTTCCAGCAGATTGTTAATTTCAAGGAGAAAGGAAGTAGGAGACAGTATGCAGCCTAAAGGTACTAGAAAGAAATCCCTCAACTGCTACTCGTAAAGTACGCTCTCTGAAGCAACACGAGAGCGATAAAGAAAACTGTTCACACATAGCATAAAAGGGTAGCTTAGCCAAAAATCCGTCATGCTAAATACGATAGAATGCCTTGGGTACATCAAGTACAATCGCTTGAGATTCTCCTAAATGGTCATTAAGTTGTTTCAAATATATTCAACATAAGTTTGAAGATCTCCTATTGATCTTTGCTTACGAAAGTCATATTGATGGTACCTAACAATATGTAAATCTAAAATAAACGTCTAACGAAGAGAAAGTTCAAAAATATTCCATAGTTTTTCCCATTTAGCAGAGTTATAGTGCCAAATCTTGAGCGATTTAGGCACCTCTCTGTCCCTGATCGGTAGAACACTCGATGTCGAGAGCAGTTTATGCTCGAAAGAACCTAACGGCGGATTTAAGATGACGATGTAAATTTATGGATTAGGGTTTAAAAATAGATCAAGAAGATTGGCAAACTCTCCGTCACGATTAGCAATCTGAGTTGGTTTATTGATAAGCTGAGTAGAGCCACAACGGATTGTAAATAATTTGGCTTACTGTCGTATTTGAATACTTAAGCCAGTTAAAGTTGTGGACATTAAAGTGGCCCATAATACGGCACTTTTTTATATAATAATAAGAATATAATTAATCTGTAAATGATAGATGGTGTCTGTAAGAGAAGCGAAAAATGTTCTGAAGTTAATATCACCTGTTTCTCGAGAGAGGCAGCAAATAAGCTTTGCAATATATTGACTCCTTATTTTTAAGTACATAACATCAAAGTTTCTGAGCTCCTAAGCTCCTCTCCTTGACAAGAAGGATAGCTTTTGACAAAAAAAAAACAGAATCCAAAATTACGGCTAAATCGACAATAGTCAACAGAAAACGAGTACACGAGGCGTACTTGATTGTAGGGGTTGGCGCACTGACATGGTAAAAATCTATTTAAAAATTACGATCTCGGGGAGCTATTTCACCTTCAAAGTTTCTTGATCCTGGAAGCTTCATCATGCTATTCTTTTCCTACACGAAATCTGGGGATATTGGCACAATCACAAAACGTTAAGCAGCTTCAAGCAGCCCAAGCCGATACTATGGCATCATATCGGGCGGTGCCTAGTAGGATCTAGGTATGCATCTGCCATTCTTTTAGTCGCCTTCTACGACAAGCAGAACGTACCCCCACGTGGGATTTTTTTCATAGTATAGATTTCACGAATATTATAGAACAAAGCTCAACAAAGGAATATGAAGAATTGTAAAACAAATATGGAAAATGGAATAATAGGTAAAAATAAAGTAACTAAAAAAACTACGAACTTGAACATAAGCCTGGAAAGAAAAAAATTATACTCTCCAAATTAATTTGTACTTTGTCAAAATTCTCTATTTAACTTCCATTATAACTTGGTCTCAAAAATGATCAGTAGACAATAATGGAAATACTGCTAGACAAGAAGAAGATAAGGAATAACTGCTATAATTTATCTGTATCTAGTGAGATGATTTTCCACCAAAGACTTTAAAATCAAACTTCTTCCTCTTATTTTGGACGACGAAACAAGACGAAACAGTGTATTTGCCATATTTTGGATATTCAATAACTTTTTAATCGAAAACTAAAACTTTTACAAAAATTATCTAAGAGACAAAAAATACTTGTTTTTATTCGTACTATAAATTTTTTCACAATTTTTGAAACACTTTTTAACAATTCGTTATTTTCTCCTATATGCACCGGCAAATTGTTTTAGAACGAAAAAATCCTAAAAAAATAACGAATTGTTAAAAAGTGCTTCAGAAATTCTGAAAAAATTCATGGTAATTCTACGAATAAAAACAAGTATTTTTAATCTCTCAGATAGTTTCCATAAAAGTTTTAGTTTTCGAGTAAAAAATTGATGAATGTCCATAATATGGCAAATGCGCTGTGATAAATATGTTATCTCCGAAAATTGAGACCATAAAAAAACTTTTCCTACAATAGTTGTAGGTGTTTTGGGGTAGAATAAGATTATCAGAGAAAACTTTTAATTATATTAGGAAATTACATTTTTACTTTAGTTTTTCTGATATTTTTTGAAAACCATTTTCAGATTTGGGTCGGTATTGAGCCCAAGCCAGCTCAATTTCTTAATATGCCATTCAAAATTCAAAACTACATATAACAAGCTTTAATCTGGACCAGACTGTGTCCTCATAAATTCAACTTCTGGACTAATGGGGGATTCTGGTTGATGAAGAATGATCCATATATATATATATATATATATATATATATATATATATATATATATATATATATATATACAGGAGAAAAAGTTAAGCAAGAAACTATGTACTGCTATTTAATATCAAGTTGGACCTTATTAGAAAGCGCTACGAAGTAAAAATACAGGTATCACAACCTAACTAAAAATTTTTAATTAAGGAGAATTTTAATGAATTTATTTGTAAAAATGAGTTAGTAAAGGAAATTTTATTATATAGGTTGATTTGAGAGTACTCTTAATTAAATGAATAAAATAATTCTAGAATCACACTAGAAAATAAATGTAGAAATTTTTATTTATGAAAATTTAAAAATAAATGGGAAAATTGAAAAAACCAGCGCATAGCTCTCAATATACACAAGATGGTACAAAAAGACTTCTTGTCTTAAAGATTTGAGTTGAGAATTCTACATAATTAGAAGTAAATTATAAATACTATGTTTTTGTATTATTTATAGGAATCTACACGGTAGGGTTGTGCAAATTGTTTATATTCTAAACAATAATTCCTAAAATTTCTCGTTGTTATTCCACAGATGCCAATAGCAATCTCGGTTTCTATTTTGGTTACGTTGTATATTTAGATTTTCGAATCACTTCAGAAAATATTTGTCTTTTATTTTTACGTAACAAGGTTAAAGTCGTCAAAACAGAGCAATGTTACAAGTATTTATTATTATCATTAAAAATAATTTTACAATAAAACTTAAGAACAACTTGGCTCCGATAACTCGAACTATATATGTTATGATGGACCCCGCACTAATGTTATAGAAAATGGGGCCCAACCAATTTTTTTTATAATGCATTTTTTTTGTAGCGTTTGTAGCCCTGATTACAAATCTCCAGGGGTACAACGTGCGAAAAGCACTAGTTTAAGCGCTAACGCTTCTGGAATCTCTTGAATTTGCAAAAGATTTTTATACATAAAGAATTACTGTATATAACAGTAAGCTTCAACCTGTGCCTAATTGGCCGGTTGGCCTGATTGCTTTCAAATATTATTCACCATAATCTAAGAAGACAAGTCAGGGAATTGTCTCTATATTTTATGTGTCAATATATATATATATATATATATATATATATATATATATATTATATATATATATATATATATATATATGTATATACATATATATATATATATATATATATATATATATATATATATATATATATATATATATATATATATATATATATATATACATACATACATTTATAATCGATAAACCTCTTTTACCCGTAGGTGTCGAGGATCGTTCTCTACTTTCTTTCTACAAATTTACGCCACTCATCTCTATTTAGTGCTAGTTGTTTCGTCTCAGTCCAGGATTTTCCTCTTTTCCTCAGTATTTCATTCATACTATTGTTCCATGTTTCCTTCGGTCGTCCCCTTCTATTTTTTCCCGTCACTCTTGACTTCCACACCATTTTGATCTGCCGATTATCATTCATTGTCACTATGTGTCCAGTCCATTTTAACTTCTTTTCCTCTATTTTTTCCTTTAACGATTTTACATTAAGTTCCTGTCTAATATCTTCATTCCTTCGTTTATCAATTCTTCTTGCCCCTACCACTTTCCTCACATATTTCATTTCTGTGGCTTGTAATCGTCTTTCATAATTATCCGCCAGAATTCAATTCTCAGCCCCGTAGGTTATACCTGGAGTATACATTGTTTTGTAAACTGCCATTTTTGTTTCCACTGATATTTCCTTTTTACTCAGAAGGCTTCTGTATAATTGCGCGCAGTATAATCTTGTTCCTGCTTTCATTCTATTCCAATTTCATCCTCTTGTGTTCTTTTGGAGTCTATTACTCCACCTGTTTAATTTTTTGTCCCTCTACTTTAATGTTCATAGTTTCTTATCTGTTAGTTATAACCATTACCTTTGTTTTTTTCCAGGTTAATAAACAGGTTATAGTTTTTTAACTCTACTGTCCATATATTCATGTTCAGCTCCAAGTCTCCTTCTGTCCTTGCTACCAGTACAATATCGTCCGCGAATACACATGCCTCTATTTTACAGCCTGTAACTGGTTATATTCCACCCTGTACTTAATTGTCATTCCCCAGCTCGCTTTTATTACCTCATCTAAAACGCTTATAATTAATATTGGACTCCTCCTTGCCTTACCCTATCACTATTGGTGAATTCCTTCGATGTTCGATTACACGTTCTCACTTGGTTTATTGTATTATCATACAGGCTTTGTATTCTACTTACTAAATCTTCATCCACATCCTTGTTCCTTAAACTCCTCCATATTCCATGTCTATTTACCATATCAAAAGCTTTTTTTCATATCCAGAAACCCTAAAAATACTCTCCCATCTTTTCCCAGGGCCTTTTCTGCAATCTGCTGTATTGTAAATATGTGGTCTTGTGCACCACAGGCTGGCCTAAAACCACTCTGCACATCTGCTAAGTTTGCCTCAATTATTTGTCTTAATCTCTGCCCAATTATGGATTCATATACTTTTAGAGCTGTACAGAGGAGCGGTATGCCTACGCAGTTTTCACACGCCCGCATATCACCATTTTTATACACTGGAAGAACAACCGCAGTACGCCATTCTTTTGGTATGTCTCCATGCAGGATTAAAAATATCCTGATGTTCTTTTTTCCCCGTTGGTCCAAGGAATTTTAACAGTTCCGCATCTACTCCATCACATCCTGCTGCTTTATCAGTTTTTAGTTTCTCCAGCGCCTACTCTACTTTCTGTAGTTCTATTTCTTTTCTCTTTCTCTCAACTCTCACCTTTACATTATCATTTCTCATTGTGTGTAAACTGTCGCTTTCCGCTCTGTTTTCATTGTTTAGAAGTTCCATAAAATATTGTCCCTATCGTTCTATGATTTTGTCCTCATCCGTGATAATATTTATGTGTACGAGACCTTCTTACCAAGTACAATTGTACAGATACATGTAGAAGTATCTATGTTTTTGTGTGAGCGTATGTGAAGATTTCAGTATATTAGTTCAATAAGCAAGTTCAAGGGATTCCAGAAGCGTTAGCGCTTAAATCATGGCATTTTGCACTTTGTGCCTATGGAGACCTTTAATCAGGGCTACAAAAGCTACAAAATAAATGCAATATAAAAAAAAATTGGCCGGGCCCCATATTCCATAAGATTAGTGTGGGATCCCTTCTATTTGCCACAGTTTTTGCGAAATGGCGAATCCTCCGTAAAATTTTTTAGGCTCAATAACTCCCCGCATCGAGAGCCCCAATCTTTATTCTGCTTTATATCCAACGATATCAATACATTTTTAGAAAGTTCTACAATTTAAATAATGTCTAGAATATTCTTGGCCATTTATATTTGATGTTTTATATTCAAGTAAAAAAAAATGTAATCTGCATCTGCATAATTAATAAAACATACTTGATTTAATCCTAGAAATGATGCCTGACTCAGGAATGCCTCCAAAGTTGTCGCGGTATAATAATTAGATAAATACATTTAAAATTATTCTTTAAATTAACAGTTTGCCTTGAAATAACAAAATATAAAGCCACGTTAATTATAGCTAACAGTAATTAAACTCTGATTTAATTAATAAAATTTTTATGCTCTACGCTTAGTAGGATTAATTGATGAAATTTATTGCGTCTTCTAATAAGTTCGTTATTGAGTGTTCATTTTTCTGTTGTGTAAATATTAATAGGTTTACTAATCACAGTAAACCTGGTTGAAACGTGTAGTGGAGTATTTTATTTATTTTTCTGGTGTATCAGTTAGATGGTCATAGCAACGACTACACAGTATTATTTGTTTTTAAAACAATCTCAGGTTGTACAGTAAGAGGTAAAATGAGGAGAGGGAAAAAACTATTATATGTTGGTGAAAGTCTCATCTTAATATCAGTCAAACAGTTTTGACTTTTAGAAAAAAGCCATCCTCAATCTCAGACTTACTACTACGTTTACTCTCCCAAAAAAAAAAAAAAAAAAAAATATATATATATATATATATATATATATATATATATATATATATATATATATATATATATATATATATATATATATATATATATATATATATATATATATATATATATATGGTCAGACGAACGGATTGAAACCCGTAATTTTAATGTATTACATTCCACCATCCGTGAAAACTTATTGTAGCATTTATATATATATATATATATATATATATATATATATATATATATATATATATTCAGAAATAATCCTACAAATTGTAGATTAGAATTGGTAGAAATAGACAAAAAAATTAAGAAAAAGGTCAGAGAAGACGTCAAACAGTACTGAAACTTGGAAATAGAAGAAGAGGGGGAAGAAGTCTGAAACACCTAAACAAAAAACAAATGAAAGAACGGAGATATCAAATAATAAAATTATAAGTAACAATAACTAAGAGGTCGCACAAATCAAAGAGATAAAGGAAGCTACAGAGAAATATCATCACTATATATATATAACACTATATGACACGAAAATATCGCCACAGCACGGGAAAGAAGAAGGAAATAAAGTGGTAGTACGAAATGATCTGAAGAAATTCCCGATATAACACCGGATGAAATGATGAACGCCCTACAACATATGTACAACAACAAAGAACCAGGGGACGATGAAATGAAAAGTATTGAGGGGCATGGATAATACAATCTCTTCAAGTTCTACTTAACCGGTTCCTCATAGAAAGTAAAATACCAACACCTTGGCTGAACGCACAAGAGAGACCTTAAGTAACAGCAGAGTCGATGAAAGGTACACAACTCTTCTTGAATACATATATAAAAGTGCCACATTAAAAATAATACTTGAAGAAAAAACAAATAAAATCGAAATTAAAAGAGGAATTAGACAAGGCGACTCGATATCCCCAAAGCTGTTCACTTTGACTCTAGAAGACATGCTCAAATCGTTAAAGTGGAAAAATAAAGGAATACTATTGGACTGTGAACGATTAAATCACTTAAAGTTCGCAGATGATATCACTCTGATCGCCAACACAAAAGAAGAATTACAAGAAATGTTGATGGAATTAAATAACAGGTCTCGAGAAATAGGTCTAAAAATAAACTTCAAAAAAAACAAATATTTGAACAAAGAAAGTGAAGATGACAGCCAGGAACTATTAATATAAGGTGAAAGAATAGGAAAGGTAAAAACATTCATATATTTAGGACAAAAGATCGAAATATCAAAAAATAATTTAAAGGCAGACCTGGATAGAAGAGTCTAGATAGCTTAGTCTGCGTTCAAAAAGTTACAATCTACATTTAAATTGGACATTCCAAATACAATAAATGCCAGAGTATTCGAGCAATATGTACTGCCGGAATTAACATATCGCACTGAAATATGGGCTTTAAATAAAAGTATAATACTCCAGGTAACCCAATGGAGAGAAGAATGCTAAATATTAATCTCAAAGATCGTATTCTTAACATCGAGATACGAAGAAGATTAAAAGTGATAGATGTAATTAGACGAATACGTATATTAAGGTGGAATTGGGCGGGGCATATTGCAAGGCTGAAGGTTAATAGATGGACAAGCCGTTTAGTTGAATGGAGGCCTAAAAAATACAAAAGATATAAAGGTAGACCACAGATAATGTGGACAGACGACATAAAAAAATCAGCAGGACAGGATTGGAGGCAAAAAGCAAACAATAAAGGTCATTGGAGACAATTTGGAGAGGCTTATATTCAACTATGTATAGAATAAGCTAATGATGATGATATATATATATATATATATATATATATATATATATATATATATATATATATATATATATATATATATATATATATGCTATGTCCTATGATCACACTGGATTTTCTTCTTAGACCTAGACATTTTTTGACGAAGTCTGAGCCCTGCGGTTTGGCCTTTTTTTAACCGTCAAGTGTGCTTGGCAGCAGTTGAAATAAAACATTCGAAATTTCCTTCCCTCTCTTTCTACTACCTCTTCGTGTACAGTCTGATTTTGCCCTATTCATTATCACGTATAATGAATGAGATGGACCAATACAAAAACCTTTGTCTTGAGGTAGTTTACACGTAACTCCACTTTTCTTAAGAATTTGATGAAATTGAAAAAGCGCACATAATTAACATGCAATAGGCCAATGAAGTATAAAAAAAGACATAGCTTCGTGTATATCTTAAGAACTTTTCTTACGATTTTTTTTAAAAAACTGATATTTATTAAAAAAAATTAGAAAAATTTTGAAATCAAAATATTTTTTTTTTATCGATTTGTTAAAGGCATATAAATATTTAAAGTTACTATTTGTTTAAAAGAGTAACCGCAGGGAGGGACAAATATTACAATTTGACAACGCTGTATGTCGTCATATTTTCTGCTCCAAAATTCATTCATTCATTCATTTATTGAATAAACACAATATATTTATCAACTTTATCTCTAATTATCAAATAAAAATATTAAATATATTTATCAAAAATTTGAATTTGTATCTTGAAATTTATTATTTAATTATTTTTTCTTTAGTATTTAAAAGATTTATATTTAACAAAATATGTTTGTAGGTTCAATAATTTTCCAATATTTTAATTTAATATTATATTTATTTATCAACACTGTTACATATTAATTGATAACAATATTAAATATATATTGAAAACACGGTTTTATAAATCTTCTCCGTAAAATTAAATAAAGAATTAATAATACTAATGATGAATAAATACAGTATTATAAACTATTTGTAAACTAATTAATTACTTTATTTACTACTCGCGTATCTTTGGTTACACGTGGTTTGCCATTGCCTTTTCGACTAAATAATAATTGCACGCACCAAATTTATTATAAAAATTCTTTAGATCTTTCAAAGTTATGCATTCAGAGCTTAAACATTTCTAAGCCCTTTCGTTCATGAAAGCGTTTTTTTAAAAATACTTATTGTGTCCGAAAAATCAGCAATATTTTTCAAATCCTTGATCAATGCAAAATTAATTATACCTTGAATTAAATGGGACGAATCAAAACGTGCACTATGGACAAGTACCCAAGGTTTTAGAGAAAATTTGAATGTAATTAATGCGTTCTGTAGAGTGATTGTTTTGATAGGTTTACCAAACTATACAGGTCGCCATTAATATGTTCTAAGCCCGTAACTTTAAAAGCGTGGTAATTAATTGGTTGTGTAGGCCTAATATGAACAATGTTTTATTCCGATTATTTGCAAGATATCAGCTGTATTTGAAAGTCCCGATGTTTCTAAATCGAATACACTAAGCCACAGCCCTCGGATGTAATTGAAACGTTATTCAATATATTAGTTAACGCTTGGGGATTAATAATGTAAGTATGATAAACGTCTTTCTGCAGTCCACAATTTGATTGATACTGAACCCCTTCATGTTTTTCTTTATTTTTTCTCGTGGCCTCTTTATTTCTACCCAAAAAGTTTTTTCGTTGCAGGCAAATTAGCTCTTGATGCTCTTTGTTTTCTTATTTTATCTTTTCTTGCCATATAAAACCTTGTATGTTTCCGAGGGGGTTTATTGATTAGTTTTCCTTTGCAAATTTGCGTTTATGTCGCAACTGATTATAATCAAAAGACATGTTTTATTTAAAATAAAAGTAATACGATCTAAACAGTAAATACACAAAAATAATAAATAACCTATATAAAACGTCAATCTATAGAGCATTCGGTATACGCATTAGCAGCGTTGCCACATTTATTTTCTTTAAAAGTTAAAAGCATATCAAAGTTTCCATGTATAGAATACAGTCTCTGAAAAATACTCTGCCTTTGAGTATTTTAAAAACTTTTTGTATTTATTATCGGACTATACTTTTGATTCACTAGTGAACTACTTCAAGAGAGATTTGAACAATATCGGCATATGTTTCTGATACAAATGTCCAAATCAAATTATTAAGCTTTTACATATGATACATGTTCTGTGACCACGCCGTTTTTTTCTGGTTAGATGGATGTCGACCATTTTAATTATAGTCTGAACCTTGAGCATAGTCCTCTTCAAAACACTGAAAACCCTTGGCTGATATTGAAATTACATCGATATACTTTTTCTCATTATCTTTGCTTTGTTTTGGTACTTTTGTTACTGACCTATATCTCCACAAAGGCAAGTCTAGTACGCAACACGAGTAGACAATCCTAACATAATGGAATCGACTCTTTCTAAGTTTTCTAGTTTAATTTTCTATGTACTAACGAATGCATAGTTAAACATTCGTTTAAAATATCATTTATCTGAATTAATAGCTATCTAGACGTGGTACTGTGACTAAGTATGCCATGTGTCGATTGAAAGCGGGTGTGGTTGCTGAAGAAGTGAAACAGTAGGTGCAAGAAGTGTTTATTTATCAGAAGAAGTGATTCATGGTGAGGTGGAAGAATGTTTGTTTAAGTGAAGAAGTGAATGATAAAATATGGTTAGAAAGCCGTTAATGGTGTGTCAAAAGGTCAAATGAAGCTTCTTAAAATTGTCAGCTGAAGAACTCCTAAAGATAAGTGCAAGTAGTATGCAAAAAGTGGTTGGCAATGACATCAGAGACCAGAGACTGTTAATGGGATTGTATTAAAAAAAATTGTTAAAAAGGCCTTATATGGCTAGCAGAGGGTATTTTTGTAGTGGGTGTGTTGGTTGTTGCTAAAAGGTCTTTGACGAGAAGTTGGAGAGGAGGGTTGTTTTTTTGTGGGTAAAAAGCTGTCGAACAGCCATTCTTTGGGGTTAGGTATGGTATCTTTTCTTAGTGTGGCCAAAAAGGCTTTATTATGACTATGAGGGGTCAGCCAAACAGTTCCTATTTTGACAATGACGGATTGGTTGGCCAAAAAGTCCCTATTGGAGAGGGGATGGTTTCAGGAGGATACCTTTAGGGGTAGGTCTTATATAGTGTAAAAAAGCCAAAATATTTTTTATGAGGGTAGTTTACCCTCTTTGAGTCAATTTTTGATAGCATTTAATATTTTAGTTAAAAAAAAAAGTTCTACCATCCATCCGAGAGATAAGATCTGTCAACCTTTGTATTAAAAATCGGATGCTATTACCATTATGCTAACGTGTATGTTAACAATTGAATGTAAATGAAATGATCACGATCGAAAAGATTGAGGGTCAAAACAATGCGATGCAGATAGTTAAATAATTAATAAAATACTGCGAATTATGAATAAAATCTTGCAATAGGATATAATATATTTTAGCAAGAAGTAATATTTATAGATAGGAAAAAATTAAACAATATTTAAATTATATTATGGATTTATTAACTCTAAGTAATGGTTGCCATACACAATACATCTTATTAATTCTAAATAAAAGCTACCATATACTAAAGAGATTTTGCAACGCTTATTTTGGTAGGCCACTGTCTTTATCTTTATTTGAAGCACGCCCCAACCGTTTGGAATGTGCACAGTAGTAAAGGGATGAAATTAATTATAAGGACTCAGCTGTTATCGTTATTTGAAGTATGTGCCCACCATTTGGAGCTTGCGCAGTTTTAAAACAAAATAAGATAAAACTTTAATGAGGATAACGATTTCCCTTATTTAGGAACTTATAAGAGAGCTTATTCTTATCACTATTATGGTAGGGCCTGTTTTTTTCCTACTTAGGTATGCAAACCATTAAGAAAATGCAGTAATATTGAAATAATAATTTTTTATTGCAAACAACACTGATAACTATTAATCAGTGTTCAGGTTATGTTGAGATTTTACAGTCTTTGACACAATGAAATTACAGTTTGTGTGGTGTTAATTTCGAATGAAATTTTGTTTATTGCACATTCGTATTACCTTGGAAATATTGAAGGAAGTGATAGAAACCTGCTAGACACAACTTTAATTTAGAAACTTGTGTTGACCCATCAAATAATAATAACCGGTGTCCCCTATATTTGTGAAGGCGAATACTGACGTGACCTTGCAATTCGTTCGCGCGTGCTTGATATAACGATAAGGACAAAGGCATGTGAAAAATAGACATTGCACAATCTTTCTACTATTACATCTCATTAAACATTATTTTTGATTAATTATAAATATGTTTTTTCATTGCTCTGTGCATGGTTGGCTCAAGTACTTCACATTAAAATGACTATATTAGCGATTCAAGAACAACGTGAATCGCTTTTTTTTTTTTTTTTTTTTTTTTTTTTCCGCACTCGTGCCGCTCCTGGAGCGCTTTAGGGACTTCCCTGCAGCACGTGTGCTAGACCAATAAAAAAAAAAACAAAAAAAACAGTTTTTTAACTTATAGATGAGGAAAGAACATGTTTGAAAAAAGTTTCCCAGAAGATTAAGGTAAATTGACAAAAGAGTATTACATATTGATTAATAATATCAAACATTAGAGTTGATCTAAAATAAATCATAGGTTATGTTCTATTTTTTTTTTTGTTAAAAATGAACCTAATTACTTTAGAAGGTCTAATTTGAAACAAAAATACTCCGGTGCTGTATTTGATAAGGATTTTAACTTAGGTTGTTATACTACAAGATGACTTGTCTTACCCCAATACACAATCAGAGTAATAGTTTTTTAAGTTGTACAGTGTGTGTTATAATATATTTTTGGTTAGATTCATTGAAATAAAAATTGATGAATACACTAATATGTTTCATTGAAAAAAATATATATTTTCATGTAACTGGGGGCAAAATATACGATGGGTCTTAAATAAACCAAAAATTATGTTACATTTCTTGTAAAAAAGATAACTTTATTGTGCTAATTGTATCATATCTGACAAAAAATACTTCGGTGATGTATTCGGTATTCGACCATCTCATATGGCCCGATCGAAAATTTTATATAACCAATGTATTGTTAATGCGAATGAAATAAAGAAGCGAAAATGATATGTTATTTAACTATGCATTTGCACAGTAAAGCGAAAACCCATAGTTTCTCAGCTTCTCGTGAAAGAGATCGCTGTAGAGATCTCAGGTAATTTCACAGGTTCAACATGAACCTGAACTAACCTTTTAGTGAATATTACTGATACTTAATATGCATTTAATAGAATTGTTTATAATAGTTTAAGAGTTACCCATTGTATTCTATTAAATTATTTAATGCTGTTATTTATACTTTTATGAATGGAAATTAGGTCATTATTTATTTATTGAATGGAAAATATATTCAATCGGAAAGCATTAAGTTACTATTGAAATATCCAGAACTTTAAGTTACAAATGATACAACATAACAATTTACGACTTGTGTGGTAAACACAATAATATGACAATCCAATTAAAAAAATAGAATCTATGATTACTATGTCAAAGGTAACCTTTTATTGAACAAAATCAATCCTACTCCAACCCATGACTAACTCTTGATGGTGGTATACATTGAATTCCGGCATTCATCCATCATATTTTATGTATTATCATTTTTAGAAGTGGGCCACGCGCAAACTCACTAGTAGCAGTCTGACATTCAAAACGGTAGTATGCCATTAGCAATCTATTGTTTATATAATCTGGCTACCAGTGCTATAGTATACCACCATTCAGTTTTTCAGATGACATTACGCTTGTCTCTTCATTTACTTTAAACGCTCGAACATCGGCTACTTCGGCAAATATCCGCAGACAGCTGGAAGTCGTTCAACTTAACAAAGACCTGGAAGAAATTCTATTTTGTGGTGATAGTAACCAAGTAGAATTTAATGCTGCAAAAACCGAGGCGGCAGTTTTTTCAAAAAAAGTTAACGTTGCTGAATCCTATATAGTTATGTCGGGGCAATCCATTCCTCTATCATTGTCACTCAATTTGGGAGCAAATATGTATGTCTTGGCATGAACATATTGTAAACATGGCAAAGAGAGCTTCTCAAGAGCTGGGAATATTATTTCGAACTAGGAAGCTTTACGCTCCACAACAACTGTTAATTCTGTATAAAGCTCAAATTCGAACAATTATGGAATACTGCTCCCATGATTGAAGCTCTGCTCGAAAACATACACGCATTTGTTGGATTCTATTCAGAAGAGAGCTGGTCGCCTGATGAGAGACCCGGAACTCGCCAGCAACCTTGATTTATTGGAACATCGAAGAAAACGGTTGGCGACTTGAGTCTATTCTGCAAGTATTTTCATAGAAAGTGGTCGAAGGATGTGGCCCGCTTAATTCCTCCCACAGACGTGCATGCGAGAAATACACGTCGCGCTAATACTTCTCATCTATATGAGATTCAGTGTGTTACTTATATAACCCTTTTCAAGCAGGCTTTTATATGGAAAACCAGGACTGTGTTTCCAACCGAGCTACAGCTACAGCTACAGCAATTGAAGACCTACGTGAATCACTTTTCGCACATGTGTCGCTCTTGTAGCGCTTTAGGTATTTCCCTGTAGCACGTGTGCTAGACTCATAAAAAAAATATTGATAATAGTACGTAGTACAACATACTAATTGATGACTGGACTGCTGGACAGCGTTACCTGCGTTTATACTTTCAGGAATCACAATCCATGTTATGTTGTACTAAATTATTGTGGCTTAGCACTTCGGATACGTTAATGCCCTCTAGATTTTTTCATTTATTACATTGAGGTGTCGACGAGACGAAAATTATAATTTTATGTACATTTTTATTCTGCTTCTTGAACGTTATTTGATAAGTAATAACAAATTTTGTTCGTTTTTTTATTAGGTGCAATTAACTCGAAGAAATATATTGACATGCCGCCAAAGAGTTCCGACTAATTCAATTCATTAATGTTTTTTTTAATAAGTTATATATTATTTTAAAGACGTTAGTTAATTAGTATTTTTACTGTACTTTTTATAGAACACCATCTAAGTGTTTCCATTAATCAACTTCAATCTTTCTTTCAGATTTAAAGCACGTAAAATAAGTTAAAGCAATTTGTGTAAAAGTATTTAATTAATTTTTAAGATAAATAAACAAATGAATATAACTTGTAAGTTGTTCTTTAGTATCAAAATGTTAAACTCAG
>CM032449.1:114058275-114075775 GCA_019049505.1 Pachyrhynchus sulphureomaculatus | reverse complement strand
TATATATATATATATAATATATATATATATATATACATATATATATATATATATATATATATATATATATATATATATATATATATACATATATATATATATATACATATATATATATATATATATATATATATATATATATATATATATATATATATATATATATATATATATATATATATATATATATATATATATATATATATATATATATATATATATATATATATATATATATATATATATATATATATATGTATATATATACATTTATATGTAGTCTGGTCTAAATTTCTTACAGTTTCCTTTGAATCATTAAGATTTCATAGGTTGCTTTTAAAAATCGCATCCCTTGGAATATTACCTGACACAAGGCGGATCAATTAGGAAACATCAATCACCTTACAGACGTTTTTTAGTACGCCAAGATACAATCTATATTGAAATCGTCTCTCTTGACATGCCAAAAGGTATAATGGATTTATAAAAATATGCAGATTTATTGCATGCAAAATTTTTAATCACACATAATAGTTAAAAGACAATGGACATAATTTAAGTGCAAATTATACGGCTTAAAATTTTTGTCTCAGGAGGTGGTCTCCAAAATATTATGACTGAACTCTACAATGTATTTCTTATGAGAAAAATAAATTGTATCTTTAGAAGCACTTGGTAAAATAACAAAATGATTTTTTCTTACGCTTCATGATGATTGATTTATTTTCATAATTCCTTATTCTAAGCCACAACTTCAATGATGTGAAATTAAATACGGCTGCTTAGGGGCATTCTTATAGTGATTGCCTGTGAGCTAGTGCTAAACTTTTCATTGATAAGCTGGGCCATAGTAGTATGCAAGGTAGTAAATGAAAATGCGCAAGAAGCAATAGCAAAATTTTTGATATTGGTCGGGGTTCCAAAGATGGCCCATCTATAACGATAATAATAATAATGGTGATAAGAGATACAACAGGAACGTTGTACAAAATGAAGCACTACTTATACTATTATGTTAGGTAAAAAAGGATACTACTTAGACCTTTAATGCAAACGGCAACCTTACAACACACTACGTTACGAAATGCATTGACTTTAATGGATGATAACACTTTAAACCAAACGATTTATTATTGAATGGAATATATACATTGAGTCTAAATAAATATTAGTTACTTCATTCTTCTTCTCTTTAATTTAGCTAAAACTTAAATTACAAATTCAGATTCTCTAGGATATATTTCCTCACTACTAATTGCTACTAGTAACTACGACCATCTAAATACCACCGTGATTTATAAGTATCATCTTAACTTAAAATAGTACTAGATATCAGTAAGTATATTTTAGGTACCTTTAAAATATATCTCCGGAGTAGTGAAAGTTAATATTCAATTTATCTTTTTTAAGCTTGTTATAAAAATTTTAATACTCACAGTGTAAAATATTTATTAATGTATGCATTCTTTTTACAATGTATCAATCAGTTGCCGTATTTTTTTTTTTATATACCAGATAAATTATTAAAGGTAATGTACTCGTGATAATTTTCTTTCAATAAACTGTAGAGAAACATTCCAGAATTTTTTCAAAAATTTTTGATAAGTACTTTTTGAAATAAGGTGGGGGACAACGATTTTTCGCACTTTAAAAAAAAAAATACAAAGAGAATTGTGCGCAAGTATTACACTATATATATTTTTGAACTCGACTTTTTACAAGCTTTCATTTGACATCCCACTCGATAATTTGGTAAAATAAAAATGTTTCACTTCCGATTTCACCCTCCAAAACTAACCCCTTAAGTCAAAATTTAACTTTTAAAACAACACGACTCTGATGAGGCTATCAATTCCTATATTAGTGCCAAATTTCAACTTTCTATGTTAAATAGTTTCGGAGGAAATCGAGTGTGACCGACGGACACAGGAGTGACCTTATAAGTGTTCCGTACGGAACACTAAAAAGCATTAGAAAATTTTTTCTTAAAAGTAATATCTAAATGTGAAATGTTATATTCCCGCAATCCTTTTAGCGGGTAGCAAAATTCTTGATCACTGTGCTGTACGTCAAACATAGGGTATTTCAACTGACTTCTCTATTGAGAAGTGTTAGGATTTCCGTTTGACAGTTCGAAGCACGCGGACGTATTTTCCTGGTTGGAACTTTTCAAGACAAAATTTGCGCGTTTTGGGGCTCCGGAGTGTGGAACGGTGGTCCACCAACTGCTTGGTAGGGGTTATAATCGCAGATGGATACTAAGCGCTGTGAGGAGTGATTCCTAAAACGTTGGTTTGAGATTATGTGATTTGAGCAGGTGAATACGTGTGGCCGTGTTTTTTGTGATAGTTGCGTAATCGGCAAAGAAGAGAGAGAGAGAAAAAATTTAAGCTAGAAATCTGACAAAAGATATTATCTAGTCAATTGAAACGACTAGTTATTATTATTTTTTCTAAACAAACTATCATAAACTGGCTTACTTGGAGTCAAATATTTTTAATTTATAGTAAGTATGATTTGACAACACAGACGAATATCTACAAGCACTGGAAAATCATATAACACACATAAACTACCAGACAAAAATTGATGAACTAAACGCACAAATAACCAACAGCCTACTCATGGCAGAAATAGACAAAAAAATAAAGAAAAAGATCAGGCGTCAGATAATACAAGAACTTGAAAATAAAAAAAACTCTGAAAGAGCGAAAAAGTTTGAAACACTTAAATAAACAAATGAATGAAGGAAGAAAAATAATAAAACTTGTAAATAACGATAACCAAGAGATCGTACAAATCAAGAAGATAAAGGAAGCTACAGAGAAATATTATCAAACACTATATGACACGAAAATATCGCTACCGCCCGGGAAAGAAGAAAGAAATAGAGCGATAGCAAGAAATGTGGGATCTGAAGAAATTTCCGATGTAAAAACAGATGAAATAATGAAGGCCCTACAACATATGAGCAACAAAAAAGAACCGAGTTACGATAAAATAATTATAGAAATGATAAGATATGGAGGGGCATCGATAATATAATCTCTTGATACTCTATTTAACAGATGCTTTATAGAAAGTAAAATACCAACACCTTGGGTAAACGCCTTGATTGTGATTATTTTTAAAAGAGGAACACATTTAAATTGGAGAATTACAGACCGATCAGCCTGTTATCGGTACTATACAAAATACTCACTCAAATTAGACAGTTTCAACCACTTGAACAAGCAAAATACAGCACTTTGGACCATCTTCAAATAATTAGATTACTAATGGAAAAAGCAAATGAATATAAGGTCACCTTGTGGATAGCAATGGTTGACTATGAAAAAGCATTTGATTCGGTAGAGATATGGGCAGTCCTTAATGCCTTAAGTAACACCAGAGTCTATGAAAGATACATAACTGTTCTTGAATAAATATACAAAAATGCCACTTCACAAATAATGCTTGAAGAAAAACAAATAAAATCATAATTAAAAGAGGAATTAGACAAGACGACTCGATATCCCCAAAGCTATTCACGTTGACTCTAGAAGACATGTTCAAATCGTTAAAGTAGGAAAATAAATTAATACTAATGGATGGTGAACGATTAAATCACTTAAGGTTCGCAGATGATGTCACTCTGATCGTCAACATAAAAGAAGAATTACAAGAAATGCTGATGTAATTAAATAACAAGTATCGAGAAATAGGTCTAAAAATAAACTTCGCTAAAACTAAATATTTGAACAACGAAAGTAAAGATAACAGCCAGGAACTATTAATAGAAGGTGAAAGAATAGGAAAGGTACAAACATTTATATACTCAGGACAAAAAATCGAAATAGCAAAAAATAATTTAAAGGCTGACTTAGATAGAAGAGTCTCGATAGGTTGGTCTACGTTCGGAGGGTTACAACCTACATTTAAATTGGACATCACAAATACAATAAAAGCCAGAGTAGTCGATCAATATGTACTGCCGGTATTAACATATAGCACTGAAACGTGGGCTTTAAATAAAAGTATAATAAATAAACTCCAGGTAACCCAAAGAGCAATGGAGAGAAGAATGCTCAATTTAGACTCCAAGATCGTATTCCTAACATCGAGATTCGAAGAAGATCAAAAGTGACAGATGTAATATAAGGAATAAGTACATTAAGGTGGAATTGGGCGGGGCATATCGCAGGGATGAATGATAACATATGAACACGCCGTTGAATAGAGGCCTAGAGAACACAAAATATGCGGAGGTAGACCACAGACAAGATGGACGAACGACATAAAAAGATTAGCAGGACACGATTGGATGCAAAAAGCAAACAACAAAGCTCGTTGGAGACAAATTGGGGAGGCTTACATCAGACTATGGATGGAATAAGCTAATGATGATGATGATGATGAAGTTTTGACCTCTTGTTATCTTTAGTTACAATGTAAACAAAATACATCGAGTAATTTGATGACATTCCTATCATTTATTTATAATTAGACGTTAGCATTCTCATCTGATTTCCAATCGCCATCGCGGTGGGAAGTTTCATCATGAGAATCTTTTGGCCACTTATATCATTTTCTAGCTATTGCAGTCGATAATAAAAAATTCTAAACTTCTTGAGGAATATCATCTTCTTGTTTTAAATGCTGGATGTAAACATGAAAGTAATGATAGGTTTTAGAAAATACTCAGTTTACTCTTTCTGCAGCAACAAGTAACTCGTGTAGAGTTTTTGCACATATTTTGAATAATGTATTTCATTCAAGATACAGTGTCTTCTACAAACATTGAGTCAGCTTTCTTTGTTTCAGTCTTAATAAAAGTTGGTAAACTATTTTAAAACCGTAGAAGCATTTATTTATTAACACACATTAGATTCATTTGTGTAGGCCTCAATTCTGAATCAGATATCCGTTCCTTTAATTACCGTACTTTTTACCGCTAAATCCGGTCCCTATTCTTTTCGAAATGTTTTGTCAATTTTCCAGCTTTTGTCTTGTGGTCACTGTTTAGAATTCGAAAATCACCTTGATGATCCGATATTCTTTGCTGCCCATTTATTTTTAAATTGTTCTTAAAATACCTCAACATGCGTTTCAGGAACTGATTTCGCTAGGTTCGTTAAAAAAACAATTAGTGTTATCAAATTTACAATTTAACTAAAAACCAGTAAAACACAAAACAGTCGGAAGATTGTTAAAATTAAGACAACCCATTGATTCAGTCGTAAAATATTCAAAATAGAGTTTCTACTTCCAAATCCAAAACGAATTTTTATATTTACAAACACTTTTATGGCAAAAACTTTCAACATAAATAATTTTTCACAGAGACATAATCACAGGCTGCGATTTACATGTATGCAAGTATAAAGACAAAAGGCAATAATGAATGGTGACAGATGATATTCCATACATCTAGCTTCAGGCCGAAAATGTTTATTGGCTCTTAGGCTAGTATGTTTTATTTCGACTTTTGGCTAGTTTTGTGGACTAAATATCCCCTACTACTTCGTTTCCGGTTTCAGTACCATTACTTACCAGATAATTCCTTTTAGTCTGTCCAGAAAGCAAAATTTCCTGTAAACTTAGTTTTGAGAGATTTCCACAAGAATTATGAGCCGGTTATTCTAAATGCCGACGTTGCAGCATAAGTCGTCACCTTGGATGGACTTCAAAAATGACAATTCTGATTACTAACGTGGCCATTAGGATTATCGGAGTCTTTGTATGAAAGAGATATGTGGGAAGCAATCAAACATTTGATTAAAAAGTTGAGCAAATGAGTGATAGCACTTCGTTGAAATTGTTAGCTATCTCGTAGAGGTAGAATAATGAATTATACCAAACTCCTTGGTATAGTTATTGAAATTTGATTGTTTGCGTATTGAGAGATTCTTCGTCAAATGAAACCAAAATAAATGATAAATAACCAACAATATGTACCTTTTGAAATTAATTAAAATTTTAATTTTGGTCCTACGCAACGTCATTTATGATTAGAAATTACCCGTGTCAGTATTACTTGAAATTTATCAATATCAGTATTTTTTTGTATTTTAAAATTAATAGAGGTAATATTTACACTATTTTTTTTAGAAATATTTGTGCTTATAATATTTTTGTTTAATGACAATACATGTCTTCGGAATCAAAAGCTTATTTTTTGAAATATTTCATAACTACGCCTATGATTGTATGAAAAAATTTATGAAGTTACTTACTTCCCTTCAAAATACAAGTTGTAAAATAAATATGAAATCTGAGTTTCTAACACTACAGAATAATCATTACCATCCGATATTCGAAAGAAGAAATTAATATCTTATTATAAGCCATCAATCACAAAATATTATAACATTTTATACGAGGGAGTGATTACATTTAAATTGCATATAATTTCTTACCAAAACAAGTAAAAAGTGGAATAGGTAATACTAATGATTTTTTGATGTCACTCGTAATATTATTTTTCTTCATAGTATTTCTGTTTAAATTGAAAAAAGTAATTTATTTACACAATTTTCAAATTCCTACAATTAGAAGAAGTAATACAAAGTATACGATTCAACCCCTCTAATTCCCTTCCCCATTGAGCCATTTATTTCTTGATTCTTAGACTTCAGGGACCCTGAATAAGACATATAACATGATATAAACTGAGCAACCCTTTAACTCTCTTTGCAAACCCTTTAATATGCTTAAACATCATCATCATCATCATCAATTAGCCCATATTTATTCACTGCTGGACATAGGCCTCCCCAAGGTACTTCCATCTTCCTCTATCCTGAGCCGCCGGCATCCAATTTGTGGTTATTCTCTTCAGAACGTCGGTTCATCTAGTTGGTAGTCCGCCTCGGCTTCGTTTATCCGCTCTTGGTGACCCTTCAAAGATTTTTCTTGTTCACCTACCATCGTTTACTCTTGCTTCTGCCTATCCTTATCTTATGAGCCAGATATACATAACTTTGTACGGTTCCTTTTTCCGGTGTTATCTACATTTATTAGCTAGTTAGGCTCTAGGTTAGTCATCATTTTTGTCTTGTCGAAGTTGATCTTTAAGCTAATTTTCTGTGTTGCCTCTTTCAATTTTTGAATCATAACTCTAGCTTCTCCCAAATTGTCGGATATAAGTACCATATCATCCGCGAACTTAAGATGGCTGAGCTTTTCCCCATCGCCACTAACGCCTTTGTTCTTCCATTTTAGTTTCTTAAAGGTATATTCTAGAGCAGTAATGAACAATTTTAGTGACAAGGTGTCCCTCTGCCTTACTCCTCTTTCCATTTTGATCTGTTTTATAGGGGAGTGAAGATTGATAGTTGCTATGACGTTTTTGTACATATTTTTTATAATTTTTGAGTTGTGATGATTAACTCAACATTCATTCCATGCTTTCAGGATTGCAATTAACTCGACAGTATCGAAAGCCTTATGAAAATCGACAAATATCAAAACAAGTGGTTTATTATACTCAACAGACTTTTCGAGTAAAATTTTTAAATACTGTAGATGATCGTTGGTACCATAGTAATACTTGCGCGCACTTTTCTTGGTATTATTTTTTAAAAAATCGCGAAAAATCGCTGTCCACCACCCGCCTTATCTCGGAAAGTACTTATCAAAAAATTTTGAAAAAATTCTGGAATATTCTCCACGGGGTGTAGATTGAACGAAAATTATCACGAGTGCATTACCTATAATAATTTATCTGGTATATAAAAAAAACAGAAATTTCAAGGTCATCAATTTTCAGTAAAGATTGGAAATAAAGTTTGTTGAAAACTTATTTGGGGTGTGTTTTGTGAAGTCACTGATCATTTTATATCACCGTAACATAAATTTTGACTCAAGGGATTCGTTTTAAGGGGTGAAATCGGAAGTGAAAAAAAAATTTTTTACTAGGTCATCGAGTGTGGTGTCAAATGAAAGCTTGTGAAAACACGAGTAAAAAATATATATGTAATGTAATACTTGCTCACACTTTTCTTCGTATTACTTTTAAAAAATCGTGAAAAAATCGCTGTCCCCTACCTTATCTCGAAAAGTACTGATCAAAAAATTTTGAATTTGGAATATTCTCCACGGGGTATAGATTGAACGAAAATTATCATTACCTTTAATAATTTATCTGGTATATAAAAAACCAAAATTTCAAGGTTACCAGTTTTCAGTAAAGATCAGAAAAAACTTTGTTGAAAACTCATTTGGGGTGTGTTTTGTGAAGTCACTGATCATTTTATACCACCCTAACAAAATTTTTTATTTTAAAGACAATCAACGTACGGAACGCTAATTGTGCAAGTTCAACTTGCACTTGACCGGTTTTTTATTTTATTGAGAGCATGAAGTACTTCGCCTCGCAAAAAAATATCGGGTCTATCTTCAGAGCCCTGATTCTGTATTTTTTTGAGTGGTTCTTCTCTAGTTTGATCGCTATGTAAATTATACAAAGTTGCATAAAACTTTTGGACTGTACGTATCAATATGTCTCTGTCTGTTATTAGATTACCGTTTAGTTGAAAAGCTTCTCCTTTGATATTTGAGATTTTTCTTCTCATAACCTTCATACTTTTATTGTCTTTAATAGTTTGTATCACTTGTTCAGTTTTGTATCTTCTTATGTTCCTTTTGATGGCCTTTAATACTTCCTTGTTGCAGGCGTCTAACTGTAGTTCTATCGTGGGATCACTTATTTTCAATCTTCGTTTTTCCATTTTTGAATCCATTTCTTCTACTTGTGTCGTGCCTGTTTAATTGCATCCAATATATCGTTCAAATTATTTATATCTGTTGGTGTTGGTGTGTTTTGTAGAGTGTTACCAAAATACTGTCAGAATGCTGTTTGGTCGATTGAATGTGTCAGTGAGTTGATTTTCTCTTTTTCCATTTTATATCTCTCTAGATCGGTGGATAGTTTAAAAATGGCTCTAATTAGTCTATGATCACTCGATGTAGCGAATTTGTTGAGAACCGTGAGATCCTTGTAACTATACTTTCTATTTTTAATAAAGTAATCTATTTCATTTAAGGTTTTTCTATCTGGACTTTTTCGCGTCCACCTTCTGTGGACATTTTTATAAAAAAAGCAGTTTACTTGAAAAAGGTTATTTTCCAGGTGGAAGTTTAGCAATGTTTCAACTCGTTTCTGCCTGGTATCGAATTTTCCGAAAGACTTTTCTGAAGGGTTCAGTTTTACTTTTATCTTTGCATTGAAGTCACTGCATAAAACTGTGAAGTCTGTAGGAATTTTTTTAATGGCTTTGGACAGATCTTCGTAAAATATATCAATTTTTTCATCGCTATGAGTCGATCTTGGTGCATATACCTGGATGAGCTTAAAGGCATAACAAGAGTTTAATCTTAAATATATTACTCTTGTAGATATTGCTTTTATGGACATTAAATTTCCGGACAATTTTTTGTTTATAATAGTGCCTACCCCACTTACAAAGTTTTGCTCTTTGCATGGCCTGATTTTCAGGCTTTCTATGTGTGTTCTGACTTCACTTCTACCGACAATGTCCAATTTTATATTTACCAATTCTTGTTCCATTTCAACAAACCTCTCGTTGGACAGCAGTGATCGAGCGTTGAGGGCAGCAACCTTGAATATCGTCGACCTTCTTTCTATTCTTTGATTAAAAAATATTACCAGATCTTTATCAGAGTGGTGTCGTTTGTTTGGTGAATTTTTATTTCCCCAAGATTTAATGGGATTTAGGTTTACCCAGATGGGGATCAGATCCAATTCTTTTTGGATTCACCAATTCTTGGAGGGTTATTTGCCATAATTTTCTCTGTTGGCCAGACGGGTTTAAAAATGGTAAAGACGTGTGAAACGATATATAGAGACAAGAAGGATCTAGGGTTAGGACATGGTTCGTGAAAGGGCATGGTCGCCTCCTCCTGAGATAGACCTATAATTACCGGGATCGTGTAGAGTGCCTACCCATTACCATTGAATATAAATTATTGAAAATATTGGAATAAATAACATGGTTTTTCCTAATTTTATCAACCCTTAAAAGAATATATAACATGATAGATATTCAATCCATATGAATTTTCCCTTTTAACACTTTATATATTTGACAATAAGTAATGAATGAAAATAGTAGAGAAATAAGACATATTTTAGATTCTTTAACGCCAAAAATCATGGAAAGGATGTTTGATACAATACGTATGATGCAACCCTACTATTGGCTTTCCTACCCCTTTAGTGTTACTCTTTAACTACAAAAATTTGAAGGTAATGAAAAAATAATATAATTTTTAAATTTTTCGACTTCAAGAACCTAGAAAATGATAGTCAGAAGCAACTTCTTCAATTCTCCTCCCCCTTCCTTTTAACCCCTTACATCTAAACTACAAACAATTATGCTTAAAATTTGTTCATTATCTTAACGAGAAACCAGAAAAAATTCTCATAATAATGTAGAAAATATTCAAAATCTATGGACCTCCACCCTCTTTCACTTAAGCCATATTGCTCAAAAACTATAGGTTCCATTTCTCTATCGTGCTAGTTGTGTGCCAAGTTTGAAAGAGATATCTGATTTGGTTCAAGGGTAATTATTCCAGCACACAGACAGAGAGACCTAGGGAAATAAGAAACTATATTTGGACCATGAAACGTGAACAAACGCAAAAATGTCGAAATGTAACATTTCCATGAATGCAGCAATTCCGGTTACCAAAGGAAATAGAAATATTCAGATATGTTTTGTTTTAATATTATGCTTAGCCGAGCTTTAAAGACTTACTGATTTAAATTGCAAAATTCAGCAAGACTTCTATGAAATTTATGTAATATCTTCTTAAGACTTAAGATAACTCTTATCTTAGCTCTACATGATGTGCTTCGAGATAAGATTTTTCAATATATGCGACTAGTTGTGCAACAATTTATCTTATTGTGTAACTCTATTTAAGAAAACTCGAAAGATGGTACTAAATTGCCTACAGTCTGTACAAATCAAAAAAATCGAAGAAGTAAGGCAAAATGTGCTGGAATATACTCATACCGTCAGTTTAACATGTGGTACTTGAAGAATAATCTTGAAATCCTGCTTGTATCTTCATGCTTATAATCTAATGATCTGTCTCGAAGTAAAATCCTCTGAATGATTTATCGTTTACCTAGTCACATTATAGGTATTGGTCAGAAAACTCTATTTACAGTAAGTACACTTATAGAGGAAGCATGGTTTAATGTAGATAGTTATAATATCAATTATTTAATATTAAATTTTATGTTATTGGTAAAATATATACAACGTAATATATACTTTATTGCCTGGAAATACTAAAACTATTAAATTAAATCCCCATAAAGTAAACTAATTAATTTATATTAAAGCACTATTTTTTATTAGGTATAATAATAATAATAATACTAAAGTAAATATTATGGTATGAAAAGTTCTGTTTATGGCTCTCATGTTTCCTCAGAGCGCGTTCTTTACGAGTGGCGGTCGACGGATTTCTTTCTAACACCTTCACTATCAACGCCGGTGTGCCCCAAGGCTCCATACGGTCTTCTACTCTCTTTGTCATTTACATTAACGATCTGCTGGAAAAGACCAAGAATCCGATCTACAGCTTGTAGATGACAGTACGCTTATCTTTTCATTCACTCTGAACGCTCGGCCATCGGCTACTCAGGCGAATATCCGCAGATAGCAGGTGGTCGTTCAACTTAACAAAGGCCTGGAAGACATTCTATCTTGAGGTGACAGTAACCAAGTGGAATTTAATGCTACGAAAACCCTGCCGGCAGTTTTTTTCTAAAAAAGCAAATATGTCCTGGCATGAACATGTTGCAGGCATAGCAAGGAGAGCCTCTCAAAAGTTGGGAATATTATTTCGAACCAGAAAGCTTTACACTCCACAACAACTGTCAATTCTGTATAAAGCTCAAATTCGACCAACTATGGAATACTGCTCCCATGTTTGGGGCTCCGCTCCCAAACACACTGCATTTGTTGGATTCTGTTCAGAGAAGAGCTGTTCGTCTAATTGGAGACCCGGAACTGATCGGCGGCCTTGATTCGCTGGAACATCGAAGAACGGTTGGCGTCTTGAGTCTATGGAAAGTGTTCGAAGGATGTAGCCCACTTAATTCCTTCCAGAGCGGTGCATGTTAGAAATACACGTGCCGCTAATATTTCACATCCGTATGAGGTTCAGCTTGTTACTCCGCGTACAACGCTTTTCAAGCGGTTTTTTATATGGAGAACATCATCCTTTTGGAATAACTTGCCCAGCGCTGTGTTTCCTACCGAGTACAATTTACAGCGGTTCAAGAACAACGTGAATCGCTTTTTCCGCACACATGCCACTCCTGGAGCACTTTAGGGACTTCCCTGTAGCACGCTAGTTTTTATTAAGTATAATAATAATAATAATAATACTAAAGTAAATATTTTGCATTTATTTAGTAGTTAAATTAAATATGTATTTAGACACAGAAAATGATACATTTTTTGTGGTGTGGTCCCAGAAAATATAGCTATTGCTACACAAAGACAAACATGTGGAATAAAACGTTGTTGCAAAACGAAGCCAGCTGGCAACTGACGGATCATTAAAGTGTCCTGCGTTGAGTTCCTCACAGATGCGACGCATGTGGATATTGTATTATATGTAACAACTAGCCGGGCCCGCGGCTCCGCTCGCGTGGACTTGACTCACTACTATCGTCACTGCTTATTCCTTATGTTACCCAACGTAATAAAATATCTCCCATTATTTCTCCTTATCTCCCAATATTTCTCCTTATTTCCCATTATCTCTACATAATTTCCATTATCTAGGCTTATCTCTGCTCATCTCCCATTATTTCTCCTTATCTCCCATTATTTCTCCTTATCTCCCATTATTTCTCCTTATCTCCCATTATCTCACCTTATGTCCCATTATCTGGGCTTATCTCGCATTATTTCTCCTTATCTCCCATTATTTCTCCTTATCTCCCATTATCTCACCATAACTCCCATTATCTAGACTTATCTCTACTTATCTCCCATTATCTCTCCTTATCTCCCATTATTTATACTTATCTCCCATTATCTCACCTTATCTCCCATTATCTAGGCTTATATCGAATTATATAGAACATATGTATAAATTTAAAAAAACACGTAAATCGGATAAGTGGTTCTCGAGTGATAAGTGCACTAACGGACAGACAGAGAGACGTTGCATTTTACATATATATTGTATTCTTTGCTACATGATATTGTTCCATATTTAATGCTTTAGGGAGTGTATTGCAAGAGAACGCGCTAGCGGCAAACTTTTCACCGACTTGATTCACTATTATCGTCACTGCTTATTTCTTATGTCACCTAATAAAATATATCCTATAACCTGGCCAGAGAACATACGTATGTTCAAAAAAAAGCACGTAAATCGGATAAGTGGTTCTCCAGTGATAAGCACACTAACGGACGGACAGACAGACAGACAGACATACGGACAGAGAGACAATGCATTTTATATATATTACAAATATTCTCTGCTACATAATATTATTCCATATTTAATGGTCTGAACTGTGTATTGCAAGAGAACGTGCTAGCGGCAAACTTTGTCCGACTTCATTTACTATTATTGTCACTGCTCATTCCTTATGCTACCTATCGTAATAAAATATAGCCTATAACCTGGCCGGAGAACATATGTATGTTTTAAAAAAAAGTACGAAAATCAGATAAGTGGTTCTCCAGTGATAAGCGCACTAACGGACAGGCAGACAGACAGAGATACGTTGCATTTTATATATATTATAGATATAATAAAATATATACCTATAACCTGATTAGAGAACATATGTATGAGTTTAAAAAATCACGTACATCGGATAAGTGGTTCTCGAGGGATAAGCGCATTAACGGACAGACAGACAGACAGACAAACATTGCATTTTATATATATTATAGATATAGATTATTATTATTATTATTATTATATAACCTGGCCAAAGAATATGTGTTTGAATTTAAAAAAAGACAGGTAAATCGGATAAGTGGTTCCCACGTGATAAACGCACTAATGGACAGACAGACAGACAGAGAGACACTCAATTTTATATATATTATATATTATAGATATTCTCTGCTACATAATATTGTTCCATATTTAATGGTTTAGGCTGTGTATTGCAAAGGGACGCGCTAGCGGCAAACTTACTTCCGACATCATTCCAATTTTACGTCACTGCTCATTCCTTGTGCTACCTATCATAATAAAATATAGCCTATAACCTGGCCAGAGAACATATGTATGTTTAAAAAAAAAAGTACGTAAATCGGATAAGTGGTTCTTCAGTGATAGGCGCACTAACGGACAGACAGACAGAGAGACAGAGAGACGTTGCATTTTATATATATTATAGATAATAGAGAGAAATATGCGCGGCATCTTTGAGAAACTCGACGAGACACATCCAGCAGTAGCCAGGTAGCTTCGTTTTGTGACGACGTGTTGCTCTATGTTCCATGCAAACATATTTCTCGGCAGCGATAGGTATGTTTGCTGTGCTCGTTTAATCGTATCTAGTAACGCGTTGTTGTTGGAGTATTCTGACTGTGCGCTGCCATGTATGATTTTTTACTTTTCTTTTCTAAAGGGAATTATTGAATTCGTGGAGGAGGTGCCCACCAAATTACTGAGTTTTTTTTATATTTTAGTGTTTATCTCTCATCAGTCTATTGGCATGATAAATCTAGAACAAAATGAAATAGGATTTCAAATTTGGCACATATATAATACTTGAAGCAAGGAACCTATAATTTTTGGGGGACATCGCTTCAAGGCAAGGAGTCCAAAGGGTGAGGATCGTTAAATATTTTATAGTTTCAATAGTATTATGGCTACGATTATATCATATTTTATGTCTATTATCTACTTGGAGTCGAGAAATCTGAGAATACTATTTTTTTCAATTATAATAAAAAACATCTGAAGAGGGAACTGTCAGGTTTTAATTGTAAATGTCTACATCACGTTGAAAATTATGACACCTCTCTTATATTTTATTATATTTCATTCTATTTGAAAATTTAATATACCTAAAATTACTTGCTCAGTGAAGACGCGTGAGACTTCTTTCAAGAAAATCGGTTCAGGTTACATCATTTAGGCTGTAGGGAGAAACTATGAGGATATGATCTTAATGACTGAGTATTATTTAATATTTGTAGATCCTGTTTACTTCTCTGCTAGAGCAGCAAGAGGTAGATGTGATATTAATAATTTTCTACAAATAAATATACGTTGTTTCACTGGTATGTTAGGAGATTATATCGTGCTTTATATACTTTTCAGGGTTTTATAGATAAAATAATCTGAAAATTGTATGATTTTTTTTAGTATTTTTAATTTTAATAGAAAAAGTGTACTCGTATAGAGGAAAATATCAAGTTTCAATTGTAATTACGCTTGTAGCCCTTTCTACCCTCCACTTTTTTTTGATCATTATCTCACTATAAAGTATCTATGATTTAAACTATATAGTTGTAATGTTTAGATCAAGTTGTTCTTTAGGGTGAAAAAATTAAATACAAATTTTATTTTAGAACTAAGTATTTACGAGAAAATTATTTCATAAATTAATTTGCTAGTTTTTTTTTTATTTTATAATACATAGACTTATAATAATAAATATTACCAATTTAGCCGCTATTCATAGTGTTTCTTTAACGGACAAAATCTATAAATAATGAATTTATAACTTACTGTTAGCTACAACAGGGTCTTAACCCTGCTTGTTTACTAGCTTATTTTTTTTTTAAATAACAGTATTTGCACCAAAAATAGAATAATTCCTTTATATAGTTAGCATCAAGTTGAATAAAAAAGAAATAATTTACTCACTCTAACATCTAAGGTAAATATAAAAAGATCTTTATCTGATCTGACTTCAATAAAAAATTTGGCCAATGTTTATTCATACGAAATGATCTCGTAAATTTTTGTCTGTTTTAACGCATTAGTATAGTCATTTACAATATAAAGTAAGGTATCGAAGTTCATGCTTATTATTAGAATATTTCTAGTGTTGTATAAAAAGCAAAGGCAAAATTACCGGGAAAATCAATGAAAGCTACTATCGAAAATGCAAAAATTGGTAAAGTGTAAACATGCAGTTTGAAAACAAGCAGAGAAGTTGATTCTCATATTTAAGAAGAAATTTATACACGCAATAGAACTTGGTCTATTATATAATTATTTTATGTTAAGGTGTTAATAAAAAATTGCTTAAAGAGAGAGAGGCTTGTATTTTCGCTGGAAATAGTGAAAATAATAATATTATATATATATATATATATATATATATATATATATATATATATAAGGTGATTTTAACGTCAGGATTCATCCGGGAGTTTAGACTAAAAACCAGGAAATTGGGAAAATTTAATAGTCGTCCTACTATACAAGGAAAGAGTCCCTTCAAACTTTAAGAACTACAGACCTAGCAATTTACTGTCTCATTTATACGAACTGTCCATTCGAATAATTGCGAACAGATAGGAGTGAAAATTTGAAATGTACCAACCAAGAGAACAGGCTGAATTCCGAAGTAAGTTCAGCAGAACTGAACACCTCCATACCGTTAAGATGCTTATAGAGACAACAACGGAATATAAAAAATACAAAATATCATTGTAGATGACCTTTGTAAACTTCAAAATGGCTTTTGACATAGCGGCATAGTGACATGGGCAATAATCAATTCACCAGAGTGGAACAAAGATATACCAGCATCTTAAAAAACATATATAAGTCATCGACAATAACCATTAAAGTTGACGATCTAACGGGCCAAAGTGAGTCCAAAAAGAGGAGTTAGACAAGGCGATATAATCTGTCCAAAGCTGTTCACCATGGTTTTGAAACATCTTTTCAAGAAACTCAAATGGAAGACAAAGGAATTAATGCCTTTAGCATTGGTACCATATACTGTCATTAACCCGGCCTGAAGGAAACAAGAGCTATCATTCTCTGAATCCTCTTAGCTAAATCTCATTAGGGGCGCCTAGGTCGCGAGGGTGGGCCCTACTCTTTGGGTAGGTGGCTGAGTTATGCTGAGGACCCAGTATAGCGAACTATAACGCTTTATTAGTGCCCAGGGATACGGGCAAAGATAATACCTAAGGTAGTAAAGGTGGAGAAGAAGGACTTCAACACAGCGGATCCGGCGTAAGTGGCAATCCAAATTCTAAGAATGGTTTAAAAGAAAAACAACGTCTGTACCAGAATGGTCGGCTGCAAACAGCGTCTGATCTCCATGTCAGGAGCGGCTGATTCAAATACTGTGAAGGTAACGGAAACCCACACTTACTTCCCAGGATATCACTATGGCGAAAAAACAAACAAAGACGGCCCCTAGTCTCGGGCAGCCCTTCAGTGGGCAAGGGGTGGTAAGAATCCTCCGCCTCCGAGTAGTGAAATCCAAATTGCGATTCGCGACATGAAATGTGAGAACCCTGTA
>CM032449.1:114005775-114053275 GCA_019049505.1 Pachyrhynchus sulphureomaculatus | reverse complement strand
GCTTTCATTGATTTTCCCGGTAATTTTGCCTTTGCTTTTTATACAACACTAGAAATATTCTAATAATAAGCATGAACTTCGATACCTTACTTTATATTGTAAATGACTATACTAATGCGTTAAAACAGACAAAAATTTACGAGATCATTTCGTATGAATAAACATTGGCCAAATTTTTTATTGAAGTCAGATCAGATAAAGATCTTTTTATATTTACCTTAGATGTTAGAGTGAGTAAATTATTTCTTTTTTATTCAACTTGATGCTAACTATATAAAGGAATTATTCTATTTTTGGTGCAAATACTGTTATTTAAAAAAAAAATAAGCTAGTAAACAAGCAGGGTTAAGACCCTGTTGTAGCTAACAGTAAGTTATAAATTCATTATTTATAGATTTTGTCCGTTAAAGAAACACTATGAATAGCGGCTAAATTGGTAATATTTATTATTATAAGTCTATGTATTATAAAATAAAAAAAAAACTAGCAAATTAATTTATGAAATAAAGAGGAGAAATATAATATGTATATATATATATATATAATATATATATATATATATATATATATATATATATATATACATATATATATATATATATATATATATATATATATATATATATATATATATATATATATATATGTATATATATATATATATATATATATATATATATATATATATATATATATATATATATATATATATATATATATAATATGTATATATATATATATATATATATATATATATATATATATATATATATATATAATATATATATATATATTTATATATATATATATATATATATATATATATATATATATATATATATATATATATATATATATATATATATATATATGTCTATGTGTGTCTATATCTTCTTCTTGTGCCGACCTGTTATTGAATATTCGCAATCATCCTGGCTATTAGGACTTTATCTTCAGCTGCCCGGAATAGTCCCGTTGTTGTTGAAAACCATGTTCGCAAGTTTTACCCACGAAACACGTCTCCTGCCTGGTCCCTTTTCTTCCGTCCACCTTACCCTGCAGTATCAGTTGGAATAGACCATATGTTTCCTCGTCTCTCATGATGTGGCCTAGAATTTTCTTATATATATATATATATATATATATATATATATATACATATATATTATATATATGTATATATATATATATATATATATATATATATACATATATATATATATATATATATATATATATATATATATATATGTATATATATATATATATATATATATATATATATATATATATATATATATATATATATATATGTATATATATATATATATATATATATATATATATATATATATATACATATATATATATATATATATATATATATATATATATATATATATATATATATATGCAATGACCTCTTCGACCTCCTCCCTCCTCCGTTAAGCCTCTTATTACATCTTTGATTATAAATATTTATGCTAATAATATTGTCAATTATCTCAACCTAAAAGCAGAAGCAATTCTTGTAATACATTTAACAATCCGATTTCTAGACCGTCAAAGTCGTTTGAAGAACATAAACACAATATATACGAATCCACTTCCCCAGTCCCTACCCTACCTCTTTAAACTATAAATAATTCTTCTTAAAATATTTCCAGTGTTCTAACTACAAAGCAGAAAATAAAAATTAAGAATACTACTCAAACCATGAAATATTTAGCGATCCCCTACCCTTTGCTTCCCCTTCCTTTGAAGTAATGTCGATTAAAAAGTCATATTCAAATAATATATATATATACATATATATATATATATATATATATATATATATATATATATATATATATATATATCACAAATAAAATCGATATCTCATTTTGTTTGCTTGATCAACAAGCAGACAGACCGACGAACACTACGTTTTTCGTGATCTAGGAAGTCTAGAACATAAAGAAATGCAAAAAGAAAGCTTAGCAAGAAAATAGTAAAAAATAGCTGTCACTAATCTAGAGCACAACACAACAATGTAATTCCTAATGTCTTTTCCAACTTATACTGTATGAAAGTATTGGGACATTAATACAACTCGGCGTAACTAATTCCACACTCAAGTTTTTAAATTCTACTGCACACCAATCATTGAAATATAATCGAGGTGTTTATCTTTATTGTAGCCATGTATTATTTTTTAGGGATTTTATGCGTTGGTGTAGGTTTACACCTAGAAAGTCGCACATGCGATTAGTTACACCGACACACGAGTTGCCTAATGTCTAAAAACCAGAATAACTATAGGAATATCTAATTTTAGCAACACAAGAAAATTGTAAAGTTAAGTCGAAGCAAAGTCCACCCACAATACCACCCGCAACTCTCTGTATAAGCGCCACGCCGCACAGTATGAAGAAACGAACAAAAATAGCTCTGGGAGTCAATTTTTTAGCTATGAAAGTTTTTTTTTAAATACTTGCAATTGAGTCTGGAATAGCGAGTAACTGCCGCTTTGACGAAATTTTTGTTTCCTTTTAGTATATCTCTTATAAACTCTCCTATCCTATAACCTATAGGCTGAAATCCTAAAACCAGTAAATACCGTTCTTTATATTCCCTTGAGTCACACATTTTTTTAAGGCATTTTTTAATAATAGTAATATCCGTATATATGCTTTTCAGGTCGCTAAATTTAAATTTGATATCATATTGACGATTTTGACAGTTGACAGCTGTCAAATAACTATCAAATCACCATCAGCTATTGAGAAACTTGAAATAATCTTATAATTGATTGATGTCAGATTGACGATTTTGATACTTAGCAACTGTCAAATAACTGTCAAATCACCATTAACTTTCGAAAAAACTAATGACTAATGAATAGTCAAGAGTCGTGGAACGTAGCATGCGACTCTCCGACTCCCCACCCTAGCGCGGTCTTGGTTACAATGTCAACAGTGCTTCTCATTCGTACTTTGTTGCCTATCTTCATCGCACGGCTTGGTTTTAAGGAGAATAAATGGATATATTATTGCTCTGAATATATACAAATGACAAGAATTGAAATTTTCAGAGGGGCATGAAATATTAGATTAAATATATATATATATATATATATATATATATATATATATATATATATATATATATATATATATATATATTTATATATATATTATATATATATATATATATATATATATATATATATATATATATATATATATATATATGTGTGTGTATATATATGTATATATATATATGTATATATATATATTATATATATATATATATATATATATATATATATATATATATATATATAAATATATATATATATATATATATATATAAATATATATATATATATATATATATATATATATAACATATAAGTGTATATATATGTATATATATATATATAATATATATATATATATATATATATATATATATATATATATATAATATAATATATATATATGTACACAAAGAGGGTTTTTCTAACTTAGGGGTAACCCTTAGGATTAAAGAGTGAACAAAAAGTCTTAGAGTTCTTAGCTTAGCAACTGTAGTTTTTATTCTAATATCGAGCTTCGATGCCAAATCGTAGATCATCTTCAGGACCTATGAGACACCTTTTTTTCTTTTGGAATATGGCATATTTTTTCAAGTGGTACCAGAGGAAGTTTCTTTCTATATCTCCTAGGTCCTGAAGATGATGTACGATTTGGCATCGAAAGCTCGATATTAGAATAAAACTACAGTTACTAAGAACTTAAAGACATTTTTTCTCACTCTGTAATCCTAAAGGCTATCGCTTAAGTCAAAAACCCTCTTGGTTGTTACCAGTAAGCCCTACTGGTAACAACCAAGTAGGGCAAGGTAATATATATATATATATATATATATATATATATATATATATATATATATATATATATATATATATATATATATATATATATATATATATATATATATAATATATATATATATATATATACATATAGATTATTGATAAAAAATGGATTTTCCAACTATTTCGTTACCTTTAGAATTGATAGCATATACATTTATAAGTGGGGGAATGGTTTGTTTAAGTTGATTAAGTTCATTTTCTCGGAAAATTCGAGTTGGAGAATTCTGGCTTGGTTCTAGTATCGAAAAAATAGTGAATTTTCTTTTAATTTACCTCTAGAAAAAAATAATTATTTAATTTGGTTTAGGGGCAATAATGCTTTAACTTCTGCTAAAATTATCTATTTGTTTTATAATACTTGATTATTAAGGAATGTAAACAGCAATATTAGTTTATTAATCTATAAGATAGAAGAGGAGGAGGAGAGGAGGAAAACTGAGACCCTTAAAGTAAATCAAATAGACCAGCATACATTTGAGTAGTTAATAGCCCCAAAGTATCTCTGCATTTTAATAAGTTTGAAAATGTTTTATATTGTTAAAATTAATCATAAATGTTTAAAATCTGTAAATTTTGTAATAATTAAAATAATATATGAGCACTTGATTACAGCGGCCAACACTCTTTGATTGTCGATATGATTTTTACATTGGCATATAATGGCATATAATTATATAAAAGCTTGTAATATGTAGTAATAATTTTAACTGTAAATAAAATGATACGAATTGAAAGTACATGGTGCATTTTCACTGAATTGGTAAAATTCTATATTAACTCCAAATGAAGTAGTAAAATACTACTATGTGTCGTTATACTCGTATATGGGCGAATAGTAAATTTTTCATCTAATTTATCACATTTTAGAAATTCATGCACCAAACTTTTTAAAAATATACTAACTTTTATTAATACATAACGTAACAAAACAAATTTATATAAATTTGGTTATGTTTACTTACCTCTTTTTTCCTTGTATCTTTGTATTTTCTCGTATTTTATTTTTATTACATTTAATTTATATATAATTTATTTATTTACTTTTCATTCACAATTTTCTCTAAAACTTTTTTTAATTTCACTAAAAAACTTTCACGGACTCGGACTAACCCGGTTTCGGTCAGAATGTCAACTCTGACTTTGCTAGCAGCATTGTGAGCAGAGAAACTATAAAATGTGCAGACACGTTCTTAGTTGACAAACTATATTCCGGAAATTGACTTTTTCAAATAAAGTTTTTAAAACTAATATCGAGCAGTTAGTTTACTTTGGGACACACGGGGAACACCAGTGGTCTAAGAAATTTCACAATTGTTGTGAGACGCTTGATGATAACTTAATGTCGCTCCGTCCAAAATCTAGACTGGACGAGAGAGAGAATTAAAAAACCGCTGGATTTGATTGAAAGAGATTGACTGAAAATGAAATGTGATCCTAAAGTTAACTATGCACATCACTTTGATGATAAAGACTCAAATTTCCTTAAAACGGTAAACATTGATGATGTAGCGTGCTTCGTTCTGACATTGTGCGTTTAAATAACTACCGAAGGTATGTATTTAAACAGTCGCGACATTCACTTCATTTAGTAAACTGTATCATTTGTCAATAAAGTCAGAGCGATGTAACGCCACTGAATATGTTCAAGTGACAACGATCTTCACATTACAAAAACCAACATAAAAACTTACTTAGTGAATTATTGAACTATGCCGAACGATGGTGTATAACCAGTTTCAGATAAGTAATATTACTGATTGTTCACGGTGAAACTAATAATTTTAAGTAATGAATTAATTACCCTCCAAGGAGGAGCCAACTATTTTTTATTGCCAGGAAGTAAGTAAGCAATATTATTAAATTCTTTATAATTATTATATATATATATATATATATATATATATATATATATATATATATATATATATATATATATATATATATATATATATATAATATATATATGTTACAATAGAGGTTTTTACGGATGGTGGAATGTAATACATTAAAATTCCGGATTTCAATCCGTTCGTCTAACAATAAATTTACACGAAGTATTTTCTTCTTTATATTTAATTATTAATTAATATTAGGAATGTTAATTAACTAATTTATATATACATAAGTTTAGGTTTATGTGATTTTAGTACACCAATACACAAAAGCCGTTGTGGTTCACTGATCACATTTTTTCTAATTTTGAGCAATATTCCAGTTCACACTAAAAAACAAATATAGGTCTGCCAATAGTATTTTTGCGTTTAACTAAGCACAGCAAACAAAATAACATAACATAATAAAAATAACAAGGAACCAATAACATAATGAACGGTTGCAGAACATTTTGGCAATTCATTTGGATATGAGAAAGCTTTCCGCAAGATGGGTGCAGTGATTGCTCACACTTGACAATAAACACGCACATGTGTCAATTTCAAGTAAATGTTTGGCAATGTTAAAGCGCAATCGGAATGATTTTTGGCGTCGCTTCATAGTTGCTGACGAAATATGGATCCATCGCAGTTTACCAGAGACCAAGAAGCAGTTCAAATAGAGAGTTTTCCGAAGTGAACTGACGTCAAAGAAGGTCAAGGCAACTTTATCGGCCAACAAAGTCATGGCCACAGTGTTTTTGGGATGCACGCGGCATAATCTACGTCGATTACTTTCAAAAGGGCATAACAATTAATGGAGAGTATTATCTCAACTTATTGGAACGTTTCAACCATACTGTGAAAGAAAAACGTCCGTATCTGGCGAAGAAAAAATTCTCTTTCATCAAGACAATGCACGCGTGCAGACTTATGGCATCGCCGTGGCAAAATTCCATGAGTTAGGATATGAATTGCTTCTGCATCCACTATATTTGCCAGATTTAGCCCCCAGCGATTATTTCCTATTTCCAAATATGGAAAAATGTCTCGGCGAAAAAAAATTTGGCTCAAACCATGAGGTGATTGCTGAAACAAACGTCTATTTTGAAGGATTGGAGAAAGCAAATTTTTTAGATGGGATACAAAAGATAGACTAACGTGGAACTAAGTGTATTGAGCTAAAAGGAGACTGTTGGAAATAAAATAAATTTTAAACATAAATATGATTTTTTCTCGTAAAGGCCAGGTATTTATTCTGCAACCCTGGTAGTATGTAAGGTACAATGACAAAATATTAGAGCTTTATTTAAACATATACATTTTATTTAATTTTAAGTGGAATTTTTTAAAAATTGAACCACATTACGAATAAGGACATTTTACATATTTTTCATCAAGCACATTCTCGGACTTCTTTGAAGATAATTATAAAGGACTATCAAGTCATTTAGTGAAAAACCAGTAGTTCTCTACGATCTTAAAGATCTCACAAATGTCAGTTAATCCACAAAGTATAAAATTTAGATTTTTCAAGTCTACTTTACTAAATGCAGAAGTGCTGATAGTTTCTAAAAATATTCATATATCTTTAGATTTCTCGATGGTTATAAACTACCCTAAAACATTCTGGGCGTAACTCGCTAAAAGACGTAAAAAGTATAAAAGAATGAACCAAATGTCAACAATATACTACAAATATTGTATTTGAATGTAAAACTAAAAATATATCTGCCCTGACTGGACTATGTCTTAAAAACTGTAAATAAGCGTGGGTGTGAACATATTGAATATTGTACCGATTTTATCAGAATCAGCTTGACGCCATAAGTCTTGTACAATGACTTTATCGGACTATAACAATAAATTTCAGATTTCTGTATTGCAATTTCTTTAAATCTCGTTGAATTTAGAACATAATTTAGAGATTTCAATAAACTATAATTGTCTATTTTACTTTGGTAATTAGTTAAGGTAAGGAAGCATTTTTATTTATGATTAAAACTTTCCTAACTATTTCAGTATTATTTTTTTATGCTTATTTTAAATTTTCTTGGAGATAATTTCCTTGTTTATGTTTATCATATGAGACATAACATTTTTTTAACTACTTATAACACCCACTAAAATATCACTTCTCCAAAAATAGACTATATAAAAGTAGTATAAGACCGACATCACCTTTTAATTATTCTTTTGCAAAAATTGCATTAAAGGCGACATTCATATATAATAGCCTTAGTGTTAGTAAATCAAATTTGTCTTGTTTAAATCGTGTTTATTTAAATTTACCACTAACAGCACAATCCATTTGAAGTAAGGATTCGCGCTACCACAAATAATTTCTGAAATTTAATTTCAAGTACCCACGTATCCACTATCCAACTATTATCGAATATCTCTAACTGAAATAAAATACAAAAATAACAAATCTAATATTAAAACTATGAAGTCGCGTCACAATGTTTAAAAGACGTAAGCAAGTATGTGTGCCACCGTAGCATTAACATGCTACAGTGGCACACAACATTGTTTCAATAACGTATTGTTAAACTTGATCAAATTATTCTCTTTTAATTAAAATATTAATCAGCTTAAAATTCATATTATTACATTCTTAGATCTGTTGGAATAAAAAAAAAAACATTATTTCGTTCCTTCGTACTTTAATATTCATTTTATCACGTGCGTACTCTACATTAATATTAATTTATCAAAAAAGATTTAAATTTATTAAAATATCAATAATTTCGATAACACATACCCTAAAGATTATTGTTAATTATTGAAAAGATACTACACAAAATAAAACCTATATCTTATTATTCAAGTGAAATGTAAGTAGCGACTAGATTTTTTGATATATCGATAGTTACCGATATCGACTAACGATAGGTGAATTCGAAAATTATTATTATAATCGATAACTATTGATAATGATCTATAAATCGTTAACTATAGATAGATATCATTATATCTACAGTTATCGATATATGGATAGTTATCTGCCGGTCATCAATTTTGGGTGATGAAATTTTTTAGAAAACAGGTTTTTTTTTGGAAATTTCTCCCAGCCCAAGAATAAATTTTTGGATAATAATTATTGACATATCGATGATTATTCACATATAAAGAGTTATCGATATATCCATAAGTTTAAATTATCGATATGTAGGTTTCCATCGACTGTCGTTAGGTAAAATCATCCCTGAACATGAGAGTTGGTGGAAAGGTAGAAATGAATGTGATATAGTACAGCTGCATATGCTATAGAAAATAAGGGTGGGCTTTCAATGCACTATCTCTCTAAGAATCGAATACAATCTATACCAGAGGTTCCCAAACTTTTTTTTCTCGTAGACCACTTTCAAAATTTTACTGGTTTCGGTGGACCCCCTGCTGCTACATTTCTACCATATTCCCAAAACTCGTCAAAAAATGTGAAGATTAGATCTAATGATGGAAATTTGCGTCGTGGCTGAGTTCCAACCCCTAAATTCAGAGTAAAAATAAAAAGAAAAATAATATATTTTCTTGTGTTCTATTTATTAAAATAATATGATTACAGACTTAATAGAATTAAAATTAAACATTAATAACATACCGTAACTTCAACAATGCAAATCAACAGTTAAAAAAAAAATAGTCATAATTTTAATGGGAGGGATGTACTTGATGGATTAACAGCAAATTATCAATATTTAGCTTCAGTTTTGTAAGGAACAATCGCAAATCTCCCCGTTCTGTGATGTTCAATCTGCTCCTTTTTTTTGTTAATAGGTTTGTAACGACACTAAAACTTTTTTCGACAAGGTATGATGAGGGAAACGCTATCAAAAGTTTTCTCGCAATTTTCCAGAGCCCAGGATATTTTTCGGGTATTTCTGCCTGCAGCCAAAATGTTTAATAGCCTTTTTTAAATTTCACCTTCAGCTCGTCATTGGTGCTAAGCTCGAGTAGCTCCTCTTGTAATACCACATTCGCCACTTCCGTTTCATCAAATGGATTTATGATCCATGGTGGTATTTCCATCGTCAGAATATCTTCAAATCTATTTTTGAGGGCATTTAAATGTTGAACGTATGTCTGAATATCCTCATCAAGACATTCTGCCTGTGATAAGTTTGGAAACTGGGAAAATTCGGGCCGACTAATGTTTTGCTTCATAAATTTCAATTTTCCAAGAAAAGCCGAAATTACACCCTTCGTTTTTATTAAATTTAGGCTGTCCCCTTGTAACTGCAAGTTAATGTCATTAAATTTTTTGAACAAATCTGTCAAATACTGCTTTCAATTTGATCAGGTTTTCTTTTAAATCTGGATCTTTACTTTCCAGAAACTCTAAAACTGATTCAAAAAGTGAGTAAAATCTTGTTAAACATTCACCTTTCAACAACCAGCGTACTTCATATGTAAGAGCAATCGTTGGAAGTTTTCATCATTTTCGTCGCACAATTGTGCAAATAAACGGGTATTCAACGAATTGCTTCTTATTTTGTTAACTGCTTTAATCACAAATTGAAGCGATTGGTGCAATCTATCACTCAAATTTTTCGCTACCAGGAATTGTCGGTGGATGACACAGTGAATTGCAGTTACTCCTGGTATAATTCTTTTAAGATGGCTTATAAACCCACGATATCGCCCGAAGATGGCAGGAGCTCCATCTGCTGCCACCGAAATAATGTTTGTAAATGGAATCGATTTTTCCTTAAAAAAATCACTCAGGACATTAAATATTGATTCGCCTTTAGTATCCGTCTCCAAAGTTTTTCGCGAATAGCAGCTCTTCATGGATTCTTCGTCCATAAAAAATCGAACATATGCCAATAATAATGCTTCATTACCAGGTAAAGTTGACTCGTCCAGTTGAATAGAAAAAATGAGTTGTTTGCAGATAATTACACAAGAAGCTTTTAATATCAGAGCTCATTTCATCAATACGTCTTTGTACAGTGTTGTTATTCAAAGCAATTCTTTTGAGTACGTCAAATGGAGGTTTGTGCAGAACAGTTTTTTACAACCTCTTCAACAGCGGGTAAAATTAACTGTTCTTCGATGGTGTGCGGTTTTCCAGATTTCGCTATAAGCAATGAGATATTGTAAGATGCCCGCAAGCTATCATCGTTACTTTGAGACGTTGAAGCGAACATACTGTGCACGGTGGGTCTCTTTTCATATTTTTCCTTCAATGTTTGAAAATATTTTAAATCTTTATCTATTTTATCAGGATGACACCTTCTTAGATGGTCTTCGAGCTTCGATGGATTCATAGAGTCATTGCTCAAAACTTTGTTGCATAAAAGGCATATGGGCAATCGTTTGTCTGCCTTTGATGGAAGAAAACCAAATTTCAAATAATCAACACTGTACTGTCGACATTTCTTCTTAGATTCAGCCATGTTTCGTATCAGTTACCTACCTGTAAAGAAAAAAATGTTTGTTTTAGTAATCATAAGGCGACTTTAACAGGATATGGCTATTTTAACAGAATAAAATAGGATTAATTAATTATTGCAATAAACTGCTAAGACCCATATAGAGGTTTTCACAAAACGGCTGAACCTATTTTAATGTAATATAAAATATTTTTTGATTAATTATATTTTGATACATTTCTGTAAATTCGAGAGAAAATACTTTTAAAGAATATTTTGACATCAAAAAACTCCACGATTTTAATGATTTATTTATTACTTTGATGTACGTTACGAGTGGTACATAAAGACACGTACAATTTATGAAAATATTTTTAGTCATTTAGCATTAGCAACTACGAGGGCACTGAAATATGTACAAACATGCAGGTCAATCATATATCTCTCCTTTAGTGAATCACCACAGTCGGGTAAATAAATAATTTTATAATATAAAGTACTAAAAGTTCAATCTTTCTCGGCCTTCTGTTCTTTTATAGAAGTATCGAATAATGGCCCTGTTCAGTATTTAATTTTTATTACGTACCTACTACACGCAAACATAACAAATATAATATTATTACAATATAAAATAAAAGTATGAATAACAAATAGGCAGGTACTTACTTTTTCCGGCACTGGCAAACACTGACATCGAGTCACTCACACTTTCCTTTTCAAAATTCCGGAAACAAATGAGTAACGTTTGTCCTTGGCATTCGTATTTATATTGGTGAAGAATCAAACAAGTTCATGCAAGATTGCAAGCACAGCACAAGTCGTATTTCGTCTCTTTGCACGTCTGAACGGGTTGCGTTGCCGGCGGGCGGGCGGCGCTTTGCAAGTCTCGATGCGCGTTGTACTGAATATCGAATATGCAAGTTTTTACAAGTAACAGTCGCTGACCTTCTTAAAACACACTACTCAAAAAAATTAAGGGAGGTTTTTAAAACAAGGAAATTAATGCTAAATAAACAGGCTATCTGATCCATATGCCAACCTAACTGAAAAAATCTTTTTCAAGCCCGTGGACCAAAAAGAAAGCAAAATATTTGCAATATTATTTTTTCGCGCTATCTGTAAGGATTGCATGAGAACCGTAGATCCTAAAAAATTTTAGCCAAAAAATCTGAAAATTAGAATCTTAAAGCTTCAAAATGCTTTTTTTAAAGTCTCAATACGACAATTTTTCACCGAAATACAGCCTGTCAAAAATCCCCGAAAAATTTGGAATTTTTTTTTGGTCCCTTAAGTAGTGTATTATCTGCCTACATTGGTAGGTAAAGCCAAGCCAGCATTTTCGTTCTTTACTATCGAAACCAGATAAATTTTCGTGGACCCCCGCTTACAACTTGTGAACCCCCATTTTTTTTTCACGCCAACGTAGACCCCCGTCGAGTCTCCCGTGGGCCCCTGGGGGTCCACCTGAACCACTTTGGGAATCACTGATCTATACAGAGCGACTGATATCTAAAATTATATTTCTCATGACATGAGGACCATAAAATATGCCCATGCAAGTAGTGTTTATACCTATGTTATACTTCTTTTAGTAAAAACGAAATAAATAATTCATAATATTTTGTTGTTATTATTTGTCCAATTTTAATTCACCAGAAATTTTAATCGGTGATATAAAGAATGTGATTTGTTAGCTCCCACTATTATACAGATATTTATCAGTGTTTTTTAATAAGCTATTAGCTAATTATAATTATAAAACCTATCTATTACTTATAAGCTCACCCCGACAGTAGCTGAATAGATAATAACTAACCGGCAACAAAACACTATCATACAAGCTTCAGTACAGATAGAAGTTAATTAACTCTATCAAAATGAAATCGATATCTCTGATCGCTTATCAATTTTTAATTTCTTATAATAATTAATCCAGTGCAATCTTATTCGTCCTTTATTTATTTTAAATTGATTTTTGTTCGTGTTAAAAAATATGTGTTTGTCATGCTGATCGCGGCTCCCAAATAATTACGTATCAAACAGGAAGGTCTTGGTATGTTATTTATAATGAGGACTGTTAAAAATGAAATTATTTAGTTGTAGAATATGTCTATTAAAACTTTATCCAAGGGTGAAGATAGACGTATATGTAAATATGACAGTTCGCGATATGTCAATTGAAATTTTATTGCAAGAAAGCGCTGGCGGAAAACTTTTTTCCGATTTGATTCAGTATTATCGTCACTGCTTATTCCTTATGCAACAAAATATATACTAAAACCTGGCCTGAATTTAAAAAGAAACACTTAAATTGGATAAGCGGTTCTCGAGTGATAAACGCACTAACGGACAGACGGTAAATCCCATTTTGTCGATTGACCGTTTCGTCGACTGGGCATTCTTACCTGTTATGCTTCCTCCCCTCTACAGGTAGGTTTACCCAGGTATTTATCTTCATACAATATAAGGGTGCGGCCGGTTAGATTATCGTAGGCGTTCAAGTTAATTCAGGTTCAGGTTTGACAGTTCTAAATCTGTAGAAAGTGTGAAGGAAAGAAAGAATTTTACTCTATCGATTTTTTTAAGAAATAATTAATATTTACCCTAGATTTCCATAACAGAGGTTTAGTGAATCGACGAAAGGAGAATTGTTAATGACACCGATGTATAGATTAAAAGGCCAGTCGACAAAACGGGAATCGACGAAACGGTACTAAATCGGACAGACAGAGAGACATTGCGTGTTCTGTATAAATATAGATGATTATTATTACTTTACCAAGTAATACTATAACTTTTTATTAATGTTTAATTTTTTAAATTTGATAACGTTAAAATTAAAAATCATTTTAAAAATATAATTAAATAAATTAAGTAATTAAACGTTTTCAATAAGAAAGTCCCTGCAGAGGTTTGTTTTACTCCCAATTTCCAATGGTACTATAAATATAAGGAACAAACTTTTTTGGTGTTTCACACATTAAAGCATTTTAAAAGTTATAGTTCTAAGAAGAGTTCAAATTATGATAATAAACGCGATTGAGGTTTGTTCATATAAATCAAGGTCACCGCTCTCATTTTAGAAACAGGATAATCATTTTTATCAAGGAGCTACCTAAGAGCACAACTGCGAGATACAAATTTAAAATTTATAGCGGTAGGGGTCATAGTTCAACAGAGTTATAGACATCTCGAAATTGCTATTTACTGTACGATCGACATTATTTGATTTTCTAGTTAAAATGAGCACGCTAACAGTTGTTAATTTATACACAGTAGGCGTATTTTTAGTTAATTTTTATTTTTCTCACATCTTAAGAAACTTTTTAAATGTATCACATTGACGATTTTGTTAAAGATTAAAATCACTATTCTAAACACTGACAATAATCTAAATAAAAAATAAGCCTTGATTAAATGAATTAAATAATAATATTATATTAAATAATAGGCCAACACATATATACAGGGTCTGTCTAGAAAAGAGGCTGTGTCACCTTATTCACCTATAGCATCATATTACCAAAATGTCAGTCAAAACTCGATATCGATACAAAAATGTCCTTTAGTTGATTCTTTCAATTACACTGGTCAACACAAGTCTTGTTTCCTTTATTTTTTTTTCTGTTATTGGGTATTTCTATGGCCCTGACTATGAAAAAAATACTGGGAGATTGCTAACAGCTTTACCTTTTGAAATATACAGTTTTATTATTTTCCCAAAAAAATACAAAAAAATAATACATTATGTTAACAAAATTTCTATTAAACACTAGCAAATGATCTTTTATAAGATTTCCTTGAATGAACGACTTTAGGTAGATCTCGTTGCAAACTCCAGCAGTAGTCTGCCATCATATGTGAGTCCCACCGCCCCTGATAACGCTCTTCCATTGTCCGAAGATCCTGATGAAATTTTTCACCCTGCTCCTCACTAAAATTACCCAGATTTTGTGGAAATCGGTCTAAATGCGAGTGCAGGAAGTGGATTTTTATACTCATGTTGCACCCTAGCTCTTGCAAGTTCGATAGCATGCACTCAACAAGCTCGACATGGTCGTCAGATTTCTTTTTGCCTAGGAAGCTACTCATAACCAAAACAAATGAATTCCAAGCTTTGAATTCGACTTCAATCATTGATTTGACAAAATTAGGATCTTTCACTAGTTGCCTAATCTGTGGCCCATCAAAAATACCAGCTTTCAATTTTTCTAAACTTAATCCTGGAAACTTGCGTGAAAGAAAATTAAAACATTCGCCACTTTTATCAAGCGCCTTCACAAACTGTTTCATTATGCCGAGTTTAGTATGAAGTGGTGGAAGTATGATGCGGTCTCGGCTAACTAAAGGCACGTTTATAACATTTTTTTGTACCAACTTTTAGCTCTTCCCGCACTGGCCAAACTTTTTGTGACCAATGGTGTTGTTTGTCACGACTATCCCAGAGACACATGAAACAAGGGAACTTTGTGTACCCCCCTTGTTGACCTAAAAGAATGTTAATCATTTTCAGATCAACACAAATGACCCATTTGTGGTCTTGATACTTATTTTTTTCCATAACCTTAGAAACATTTACGTATTCTTCTTTTAAAGTCGTCGAATGTGCAATACTTGTGTGCACACTTTAAACTTCTTTTGCTGCTGTCTATGAAAAGATGCCAATCACTAGGTTGATACTGTTTTTGAATCCCATCTGCTGCAAAGTACCACCAACATCGTTACAAAAAACTAAATCCTTCTCTTGAGAAAAATCCGGTAACAGATTTTTTTCTCGGGTACGATAAGAGTAAGCAAATTTTTTTCTTTTAAACGAGATGCTAAAATTTCAGAAGCTTCTTTTGGTAAGTTCAGATCTCTTACTAAGTCATTTAGTTCTTTCTGATTAAATGGTTGAGGTTCTGAAAGGCTACATTTTTGTAGTCTGAATCAGAGTCTTCACTTGATGTATTTCGTTCGGTTTCACAGAGATTTGGAGATTTAAATGTGCTGGGTTGTACCTCTTGTGATTTTAATTGAGGTCGTTGAGCAGAAGATAAGTTAGGATATGACCACTTACTTCGATTTCCAGGGTTAATTCCGTTTATTTTCACAACGCAGAAGTAGCAATCGTCATGATGGTTTTGAGGTTCTCTCTCTCTTTTTCTACTGGACCATAACCGTAGACATACCACACATTTCTGGCATACCTGATTACACAATTTTATTTTAAAGTATTGGTGATACGCAGTTTTCACCAAGTCCGATATAGGTTTTTCGATATTTTGGAAATATATATTCACCACAAATATAGCAAAAGCAATCGGGATTAAGCATACAAATTCTTCTTGACGAAGCCAAATCTAAAAAAAACAACAAAATATATTTTAGTGTCCAATAAAAAACGAAAATCTTAGTAAAAATAGTAAATGAGGGTAGTTAGCTTAACTCAAAAACAAAAGCTGTTAGAGAAAAATTGTTGCCATATTTAAAAAATACGCGTCAATTTGAGATAGAAACAAAAAAAAAATCACAGGAAACAAGCAATTTTCTTTTTTTTTGTTGACCAGTGTTATAGATCTCCGTACTTATTCATTCAATATGATTTTTATCCCGACACCAAAAGCAACGAAGAGTGAGATATGTTGGAAACTACTTCCTTTTTTCATCTCTTATACCCGATATATTCTTTGTAGGTATGACAAGTTGTTTCTTCAGTCAAAAATAAAAAGGTTGTTCAATAACGCTAATAACTTTTTAAGACAACTTTATAGAGTGTACTTGGTTGTTAAAAAATGTTAAAGAACTAGCAACCGATTTCTTCTTCAAAAATGTGCAATTTCTCAAATTCTTAACAAGATTAGTATTTAAAAACCTGAGAGATACAACTGAGAAACAAAGCTCAGCAAAAATATTTTCATAAAATATGAAATCTCGATTTTAATTTCATGTTATGGTCAAAGTAAATTTCATCACTAAATTAATAATAAGAATTTTTGACAAACAATTTTAATAAGAATTGTAAAATAATTTGGGTTTTATTTGCACTGTTTATCAAGAGAAAATTTTGATACTTAATATCGAGAGATTATCAAGGTTATTTATTATTTGATATTACATACTTTACAATTTATTATACAAGAGGAATACTCTTACGCAGTAAGTAATTATTTAAAAATTTTCATGATTTCGATCCAAAAGTAGTGTCATAATAATAATTTATTATCTATATCATTAAAAATTTCTCATCGCGACTCACTTATAAAACTGATCCGGTAATAAAATTATAGTGGTGTAGGAACAAAAAACAAGAAAAAAATTAATTCAAAATCTTGTATTTTCATTTTTTTAACACACAAAATACTCTTAACATATTCAATTTTTAGTTCCTTAGTAGTGATAACTAATAGGTAGGAGATTTTGAATGTAAATATTTCTTTTAAAAAATCGCTAGTGTTCCGAAAATTTTAAAATAAGTACTGATTTTGACTTTTTCACACCAGAGTATAAGTTAATCTAGTAAGTACTATGAGTCGACATTTTTAATAATAGGTCGCCAATCAAAAAAAGGTTTAACAAAGCCCAGAACCGGCCCCCCACCCGAAGCCCGAAAGGGGGGCTATTTTACTTCCAGAATTTTTTGATTTTGGGAGCTTCATCATGTCATTTAGACCTACAGTCCGGAGACATCGGCACAACTAACGTATTATTTGTAAAGAGTGGCCAAAAATTGCTGTCCCCTCACCTAAGAGTGTTTTAAGTTTGATAATTTATCTGGTATAAAAAAAACTGTGATAACTATCTCCCTTGACAATAAACTTTTGTTAATATACTTTTTAGTACACTACTGCTCGCTCGTCTCTCCTGTACCGAGACAAAATAATTTTATTTTGTTTGTTTATAATTAAAAAAATATTTCTGTGGTAACTATACTAGATTCTATATTGAGCTAGATTGATTTATTGGCTATTAGGTAACTAAGGTGCAATAACTAATATACATTATTGACTAAGCTAAATGTGAAAATACGATACATACTAGATCTTAAGATAAAAAACATGTCAGTGATCTAATTAACTTAGCCTAGGTAAGGATTTTATTTTATTTCAAAGGCAATTACCGTAATTGCGTACACTAATTGCGCAAATTTGACTTGCACTTGACCGTTTTTTTTGTAATAGACAGCAGCAGGCCTACGAATCAGTTATATTTATCTAATAAAGGAGAAATCTATCAGATATTGTGGTCTACTTCAGATGCGAAGTTGTCTCACTTTGCCTTCCAGAAATTCCAGCTTAGGAGTCATTCTGAAAATTCGAATTTGAACCTACTAACTACTACTAACCACTAACTAACTAAAACTAAGCAAGACAAGTTAGCTTTTTGAGAAATCGGACAGAAGCCTCCCGCTGCAATGAACGAATCAAAAGTTTAGTTTGTAGTCCTTTCTCCATCTCGCCGAATAAAAACAGCCCTTATCCTTAGCATCAAAAACTCCTTTCTGCATTTTCGATTTTCGCGCACTGCACCACGTTCTTGCTATCTTTATTAGTGTCAGTATATCGTTACTGTTTTTACTATTGAATTGAATTTGTACGACATTAACCGTTCTGACAAAAACCGTTTTATAAAATTTTAGTTTCCATGTTTAGACTGATTCTTATTAGCTGGGAGATCCTTGAAAAGTTCAGGGGCCAAAAGTGACTACTTGGCCGTGGTGCCTAGGATACACCAGATACACCAGGAGTTAGCAAGTCTGCTTTTGCACCCCATAATTATTAGGATATATTAGGAATATTCAAATATAAAATTTGCAATGGAATCTGAACTACGCCCTTCTATTCCTGATGTCTGGTGAAAAGGAAACATAACGGCATCTTGGGATATTTGATCTACACAGAGCCAACTTATACCAATGGATATCTGAATGCTAACTAACACCCTCATTCATCTCAAAAACTATTTTTTATTAGTTCACTGGTAATGATCATTGCACAAACTTAAGTATTCGTCTATCTACTTTAAAAACCCGGCTCCTATACAAGAAAGTAATAAGAACCGACCAGTAGATTATGTAGTTTTCCTTGCATGTATGGTTCTTCAGACAAAATAGCTAATTTTCTTAAAAGATCTAACATTTGCATAATCTTTAACACTTGTAAGAAAATTTGACATTACTTGAGATCACCATACAATGCAGTTATAAGCAGGTTCATAAAATTCCTTACATGATGTATGAAGAATAAACTGGAAATCAATCGAAATTTACAAATACCCAAACAATATTACTAAGATTACAGTCGGAAACACATGCGGAAAAGAAGCATGCTTTACTTGTGCTTCTTCGACTTCGTTCAGTATTCTAATATGGAAGAGTAAAGATTCTAAAAATTCCGTTGACGAGAAGTCAAAACTGCAAGTTGATACAACCTAATCTCAAAAACAACGATCACTTATCTAACAAAGACAGTGACAGCTTCCGTTTTATATTGATAATATTTAATATTTTTACCAGGTGTAAATCATCAAATACGAGTAGCACTCTTCTGCAATCCCGGTGGAAGACAGGCTACTACAGGACTTTGCAGCCCTGCCCTGCGCTAGCTACTAATTCTCAACTTTCCATCCCAAGAAGAAACTAGACCATCTTCCCTTATTCCACCTTCCTATTATTTTCATACCTACGCATCCTTAATCCTGAACAACAGCAGCTGGTTGTTCCAAACTGCCCACGAGCGGTCAAGGGGACTGGAATGGTTGTGAAGCAGATAGCGAATGGCGTGGTGAAAGTCACTGAAGCAGCATTTGCACAGTGGTATAGAAGGTAACGGAAAACCACTACACTATTTTTTTCCAGGAAATCACAAAGATGGAAGAAAAAGTCCTAAGTCCTGGGCACCCCTTAAGTGAGGAGAGGGTGCGATGAATCCCCCGGTGTAAATCGAAAAGGAAAATAGGAACTTGAAATGTCAGAAGTTTGTTTGAAACGGGCAAAGTTGCAAATCTGATAGGAGAGATGAAAAGACTCAACATCGATATATTGGAATGTAGTGAAGTGAGATGACCGAACACGGGCACCTGCTGTATTGGGAACTACACCGCATATTACTCGGGAGATGAAACACTCAAAATAAAAACTGAGTCGCAATAGTGCTCTCAGAAGAAGTGGCAAGAATAGTGGAAGGATTTTTACCGATCTCAGACAGAATAATCTTGATTCAAATAAATTGCAAACCCCACAAATTTAACATCATTCAAGTCTACGCCCCAACATCACAAAGTACTCATGAAGAAATCGAAATATTTTATGAAGATTTAAATAAGACTCTACAACATACTAAGAAAAATAAGATAAACATGATATTGGAGGATTTCAATGCTAAAGTAGAAGATGAAAAAGAAAAGGATATTGTGGGGATTTATGGCTTGGGTAAACGTAATGATGGAGGTAAGAGGCTGCTTCAGTTCTGCAGAGAAAAGCACCTCTCTATTATGAACACTTATTTTAAATCGCCACCCCGACGGTTATATACGTGGAAAGCCCTTGCAGATGGAAAAGATAATAAAGTCATCCGAAATCAAATAGACTATATAACCATCAATAGAAGACAATGAAATATAGTCAAATCTGCCAAAACCTATCCTGCAGCAGGTATATACCGGCAGACCATATTTGCTTCTTACAACTATCAAGAATAGGCGAAAAAGTTAAAACATGAACAAACAACAACAAATTTTAACATCGGCAAACTAAAAGAAGAGGTCATTAAGAAGAGGGTTAAGGAGGAGATTGGTAGAAGTCTGGATACAAACAAGCTGGGAACTCATCAGATACCGGAAGAAAAATGGCACCACATCAGAGAAACACTGGAAGAGGTAATGGAAAAGCACCTGAAACAAGATACAACCAAAAAGAAACAATCATGGATGGCGGAGGAAATATTGGATATGATGGAAGTAAGAAGAAAGTATAAGAACAATAATAACACAAAATATAAAGAAACGCATAACCTAATAAAAAGAAAGATAAATGAGGCTAAAGACATGTGGCTAAATGAACAATGCACAGAAATAGAAGCATTAGAAAAGAAAAACGACACATTTAATTTACATAAGAAAATCAAAGAAGCTGCTGGACTAAGGTTACAAAGGCAACAACAAGTAAGAGAGGATAAAGAAGGTAAACTACTACAGAATATACAAGAAAGAATAGATAGATGAGAAGAATATATAGGGGAAATGTATAGTGACACAACAAGACAACATAATACAAATAAGCTTAATACAACGACCCTCCCAAAAATAAAAATGAAATATTAACAGCAGCAAATTAGCTTAAAAATAAAAAGGTAGTAGGAGAAGATAATATACCTACAGAACTCATTGAAATATTTCTTGAAAAACATATGGACATTATACAGGACCTCTTCAACAGCGTATACAACACCGATGATATACCTCATGATTGGTTGACAGCAATTTTTATACCATTGCCGAAAAAGAATAACCTTAGGAAGTGTGAGGAATAGCGAAATATATGCCTAATGAACTACATCTTGAAACTTCCTTATAATAATCCGCCAAAGAGTATACAAAAAACTAGATGAACGTACTGGAGATACACAGCTCGGCTTTAGGAACGGACTAGGAACGAGGGACGCACTATTCTCCATCTCCGTTCTGACTGAAAGATGTAGGGATGTCAACTCTGACGTTTATTTATGCTTCATAGATTTCGAAAAAGCCTTTGATATGGTAAATCATGAGAAAATGATGGAAATACTACTATCCTGTAACATTGATGACAAAGACTTACAAATAATATCAAGTTTATACTGGAACCAGACTGCCAAAATAAAAGATGATAATCACATGTCCAAAGAAATAAAAATAAAGAAAGGCGTACGTCAGGATTGTATTTTGTCACCCCTGTTATTCAATACCTATTCGGAGAAAATCTTCAATAAAGCACTTTCTGATAAAAAAAAGATGGAATTACAATTAATGGTATGTGTGTGTGTGTGTGTGTGTGTGTGTGTGTGTGTGTGTGTGTGTGTGTGTGTGTGTGTAAATAACCTTCGCTACGCTGTTGATACTGCCATTCTAGCGGGTAGTGAAGAAGGCCTACAAAGATTCATGAATGAAATTGTTGATGCATGTGTGGAGTATGGAATAAAACTGAATAAGAATAAAACAAAAATAATGGTAGTCAGTAAGAACCCTAATACAAACATAAATATTAAAGTAAATCAACAAACACTTGAAAGAGTAACAAAAATAACGTACTTAGGAAGCGTAATTAGTAAAAACTGGGACCATTCTATAGAATACGCTCGAGAATTGAAAGAGCACGAAGCTCCTTTAATAAAATGCGCAACATACTCTGTAACTGCCAATTAAACTTAAAAACAAGAACAAGAGTGCTAAGATGTTACGTGTTCTCGGTCATGTTATACGGTATAGAAGCTGCAATAATCACAGAGATAACACTACAAAGAATGGAGTCATTCGAGATGTGGTGCTATCGTCGAATGCTGCGTGTTCCTTGGACAGCGCATACCACAAACGTGGAAATACTTGATCGGATGGGAAAAGAACGTAAGTTGATTCCAGCTGTTAAGGAAGGCCATATTATGATAAGCCAAAAATAAGAGCTCCAGCAACTTAAAATTGAAAGAAAAATAATCGGTAGAAGAGGATCAGGAAAGCGCCGCAATTTCTGGTTGCAAAACTTACGACAGTGGACAAACGTGACATCTACTGAACTGTTTAGAGCGGCAATAGATAAAGTCAGATGAGCAAATGTGATCGCCAACGTCTTTAGAAGATCAGGCACACTAAGAAGAAGACGCCTTATTTGTATCATGCATATTTTTCCTACCTCTGTTGACTGTATGCTAAAAACAAATCATGATGGTAACTAGTAAAACTAGCAAATGGTTCATGAAACTAAGAACGAACTTTTTAACATCATTTAATGATAAATTTGATAGAGTTCACAATTGGTTATAAAAAATTTTGAAACAATTAAAAAAAAAATTACTGATTATGAACATAATGGCGGTGAAGATACAAATAGTGACTCAATTAAGAAAAAAACGTATGGGCGAATATATAACGACAAGTGAAAGGAGCTTTCCTAATTTACTGGGCGGTTAATTAAAAGCCGAAAAGGAAAACTAAATGCAAAACGTAAACTTTTTGACAAAGACATTAACGTCGTTAGTAGAAAAGGCCCTTTAATTAGACATAGTATTAGAAACTTCCTTATCACTAAAATAAAATACTGTATCAACAGAAACAACCTTGATTCAGTTTATGACCGTTTCTCATGATGAAACATACTTGAAGAAGATGTTAAAAAAAACCTCTTGCAACATTTTAGATTCTTGTAATTTTTTTTTTTATTTTATTTTTCATGATTTAAATGATTACAGAATGCATAAGTTATTATAGACCTTCCACCAGAATTCACAGTAGCAGATTATACTGATTCAAAAATTGTGCAGAGTTTGAACCGTGAAAGAACAAAAGCAACTGCAATTGTTAAAAACGTGTTGTAGCGTCGAACTCTGGAGTGTCTACTTAAATATCTTCGTTAAACTAGATTCTGACTTACTGTGGATGATTCAACAGATATTAGTTCGACGAAATTCCCTTACATGGTATTAAAAACTGTAATAAATGACACAATGGAAGACAGCTTTTTCGGTATAGTTTAAATTATCGAATGCAAATACTTTATATAGTAACATTATAAATATTTTCGATAAAACTAATATTCTACTTAAAAAAATTGATCGGCTTCGCTTCTGATTACGTAAACGTAATGATCGATGAACGCCATTCTTTAATAACGTTATTAAAGAATGATGTTCCTTAATTACATTGTATAAAATATACTTGATACTTTTTCTGTTTGTGCGCTACTCAGATTTGTCAGAAATTACTACGATATATGGAACTATTTATCTCGAGTGTCAAAATAATTGGTACATTTTTTAAATTCCATTAAATGTAAAACATTTTGTAATATTGAATTTCATAGAACATTGCATCCATCGCAACCGCGATGGTTATCTGTTCTTACAATTTAAAAAAAAAATTAGACCAGTTTAATGCCCTACAGTTATATTTTACCGATGCAGTAGCGAGTTTACCTGCTGACAACATTTTAGCAAAACCTTACCAAACAATTTCTTCAATTTTTAGAATATTTATTACCTTTCATTAAGTTTTTGTGCATAGTTGCCAGGTATTACGATAAACGTATTTTTATTTTACCTGCTTTGTATACTGCCCTCACTTGCACCTGCATCATGAGTTTATTTTTACCTATATATTTACTACCTGGCAACCCGGTTTGGAGCCCTTTAAGTATTTGATAATATAGGCCTAATGACCACAGGTCCCCATTATGATTCGAAAGATACTTTTTATTATTTTTATTTTTAATTTTACTTACAACGTAACGGTTCTATTTTAATTATGTGGCGTCTGTGGGAAAATTGCAATAGTGGCTATCGCAAGAGAAAACATTTATCACTTGATGCTAAACAAATAGTGAAAAATATTTACGACAGTTTGGTAAAAAGAAATTTGAATAAACAAAGTGCTTTGCAAGAAACCCAGTGAACTAACAAAAATCCCAGTTTCTACGATTAAGGATATTGTAGGAAAAACCATCACTCAGGAACAGGAAAAAACGGAAAGATTTTCAAATGCATCATGTAGACGATTGTGAAAAATATATTCTATGTATGAAGAGCAGTTGGTGCCGACACTAGACAAAATAAAATTAAGACTGGTGCAGGACGGGACCAATATACAATGTGGCCGATCAACCCTTCACAGAATTTTCTTAAGAATGGGATTCACGTTCCGAAAAATCAACAAAAGGCAAGTAGTGATGGAGTCACAAAGATTACGAATCTTGCGACATACCTATTTACAAGAATGACAAAGAAAAAGTATCGATCAGAGAATTGACCAATAACATGGTTCGATACCCATGATACTGTGCAAAAAAGGTGGGTTGACAGCAATACAAAATGTCAGATTAGCGCTGCTTTAAATAAAGGTAAACGAATAACCATTTTGCATTCTGGATCTGAAAAGGGCTGGGTTTCAAATTGTCTACTGTTATCTGCAAAAAATATAAAAGATTCTAGTTTGGACTATCACGAAGACACGACCGCAAAACTATTTGAAAATTGGTTTCAAAATTTCCTTTTGCCAAATGTTCCCGAACAGAGTGTTATAGTTATGGACAATGCAAGTTACCATAGCCCCCTACTAAATAAAATGCAGCCAAAACCAAATCGGAAATACAGGCATATATGTTAGAAAATGACATTTATTTTGACTTTAGTTATAAAAAAAGTGATCTTTTGGAAGTCTTGAAAGACTATAAATTGAAAAAGAAATATATTTGTGATAGTATGGCTTCCTCCGTATTATTGTGTGTTTAATCCACTTGAACATATTTTGCATCAACTTAAATTAAAAATAAGGGCAGAAAATGTCTCTCCTACTTTAAGCGTGTCAGTGGTTGAATTAGTAAAAAAAAAAGTTATAAATGATATATATATATATATATATATATATATATATATATATATATATATATATATATATATATATATATATATATATACATATATAATATCTTGTAAAAGCCGGAAGAATTCCATTCGGCAAGTTGAAGATTCCTATATTTATGTAAATAATATAAAACCACTGATAATTACCTTAGGCTTAAGTTAAAATATATTTTTATTTATACAATATGTCTCCTCTTATAAGCCCCATTCATTCAAACAGTACTTCTTATCCATTTGTTTTTACATGCATCTATAAATAAACATCTCCACAAACACTTATAATTTTATTATTTATTATTTTCATAACAAAAGTTCTTCTTTCTCACATTTGATCAATGTGGTTCCATGTTTGGCTGACGGGCCAAAACCAAGTCAGCACAAACGCTACTACCATTCCGTATTAAAGAATGACCTGACAATGTTACATGTTTTCAAAATCACCGACTTCTGAATGTTTCTGTGTATGTGTTGAGTCCCAATTGCACTAAATGTGCATTATTATTTTTATTATTTATATTATTATTTATTATGAATATAAAATTCTTAAGTCCATCTCTGCAACCTATCATAAACAAAAGGTCTGAATTTTTATATTGCCCACTTAAAATGGTAAAATCACGATCTTATATTTTGGGACAGGCTATAATTCAACAATTCTATTATGTCGTCAACATGACCGAAAAGGGTTAGTTTTGGGGTGAAATCGGAAGGGAAAAATAATTTTTTTACTAAGTCATCTAGTGGGGTGTCAAATGAAAGCTTGTAAAAACTTGTAAAAAAGTTCAAAAATATATATAATTTCTTACATGCTCACACTTTTCTTTGTATTATTTTAAAAAAAATCGCGAAAAATCGCTGCCCCCCCCCTTATTTCGAAATGTATTGATCCAAAAATTTTGAAAAAATTCTGGAATATTCTCCATGAGTGCATTACTTTTAATAATTTATCTGGTATATAAAAAAAAAATAAAAAAAATCAAGGTCATCGGTTTTCAGTAAAGATCGGAAACAAACTTTGTTGAAAACTCATTTGGGGTGTGTTTTGTGAGTCACTGATCATTTTGTACCTCCGTAACAAGAATTTTTATTTCAGAAGAAATCAACGTACGAAACACTAATTGCGCAAGTTCAACTTGCACTTGACCGGTTATTTTAAATTAATAATAAGGAGGTTGTGGGTGCGACTCAACTGTGAAGGCGAGAAACGATTCGAGGAATAAGATAGCTAGTCTCTCCTTAGGTATAAAATATCTTTGGTTTTAAATATGTTTTTAATTTTTCAATTTGGAGAAGAGGGATTAACATTTTTAAAACATTGGGTTTAATGATAAAATGCATGTTTGAAGTTGAACTGGACAGATCTAAGGCCTCTATCAAAGCAAGCGTACAGATGTGGCATACGCCATCCAGATGCGGCATACGCCACAAAGATAGAAGTAGTAGGGTACTTTGATGAGGTTCACGGTAAGTGTATAACAGGACCGCAAACAGCCAGATCTGTCGGTTAATGTAATAAAAGATTTTTTGTGAAAAATCTCTCTCCCTTCCCGATTTTTAAATTGACTGCCCCGATTCGAAAGGATTTTATTTTCTTTTTTACAAAAAATTTCCGTTACTAATTCTCCTCCGAATAAGCAGCTTCATTTTTAGTATTTTCGTTTTTTTTTTTTCCGTTTACATCCATCTGCCCGCATGCTCCTTGAACCAGGCTACGCTGTTGTATTTACTTTTCTAATTACTCTACCATTACGATAGAATTTAAAAATTTTTAGTATATAAATATTTAAATATTTAAGTTCAAAGCCATATCGGAAAGAGTGATTTCAGTAGACATACAGATGAACAGAAGACACAAATGTAAGATCATTTAGCTATATACATCGACATCAGACAGCGAGGAAGGAGAAATTGACTAATTCTACGAAGATATAAACAAAGAATTGCTTCACCTAAAACGAGATATATCATAATAATCGGCGTCTTCAATGCCAAACTATCCCACATCCGACGAACGAACCAACGACCACGAACGAACGAATACAAATGAGAAGAGTCTCGGAAGTTTGGTTTGGGTAGGAGGAACGGCAGAGGAGAAATGCTAACAAATTTTGTAAACGAAAATAACTGGTACGTTATGAATATATTTTTCCAGAAGCCAGAACATAGACAATGGACATGGCAAAGCCTGGATGGTATAACAAGAAACAAAATTGAATATGTTCTGTCAAATGACAAGAATATTGTAATCGACACGACAGTCCTGAACACGATAAACATAGGCAGTGACCATCGGATTCTCAGAGCAAAAATCAGAATAAATCTGAAGCAGGAGATTCATAGCGCATACAAGGATAAAGACATCAGCAGAAATAATAAAGCAAACACAGACGAATATCGGCAAGCACTGGAAAATAAACAACACATAAACTACCAAACAGAACTTGATGAACTAAACGCACAGATAACCAACAGCCTACTCATGACTACTAAACAAATAGCAACATTGGAAAAAGACGAAACACAAAAAATTTGTAAAAAGACACAAAATCTAACCTGAAACAGAGAAGACTATTAAGAAATTATCCTACAAACGACAGATTAGAATCGGCAGAAAGAGACAAAAAATAAAGAAAAAGATCAGAGAAGACGTGAGACAATACAGGAACTCGAAAATAGAAGAAACTCTGAAAGAGGGAAAAAGTTTGAAACACTTAAACATACAAATGAATGAAGGGAGACATCAAATAATAAAACTTGTAAATAGCGATAACCAAGAGATCGTACAAATGAAAGAGTTAAAGGAAGCTACAGAGAAATATTATCAAACACTATGACACGAAAATATCGCTACCCACCTTAGAAAGAAGAAAGAAATAGAGTGATAGTAAGAAATGTGGGATCTGAAGAAATTCCCGATGAAAGAACGGATGAAATAATGAACGCCTTACAACATATGCACAACATCAAGAACCAGGGCATGATGAAATAATTATAGAAATGATAAGGTATGGAGAGGCATCGATAATACAACCTTTACAAGCTCTATTTAACAAATGTAAGTAAAATACCAACACCTTGGTTAAACGCCTTGATTGTACTTATTTTCAAAAAGGGAATCCATCAGCTTGTTATCGATACTATACAAAATACTCACTAGAATTATAACATATAGATTAACGAACAAATTAGACAGTTATCAACCACATGAACAAGTGGGATTTAGACAGGAATACAGCACTTTAGACCATGTTCAAAATTATTTAATAAGGTATGTATTTAGTTGGGAGGGGGGGGATGGGTGGGGGAGGGGGGGGGTAGGAGGTGGGTGGGGCAATTAGATTACTATAGTGGAAAAAGCAAATGAATAAAAGGTTACCTTGTGGATCGCAATGGTTGACAATCAAAAAGCATTTAATTCGGTAGAGATATGGGCAGTCCTTAACGCTTTAGGCAACAGCATAGTCGATGAAAGATACACAACACTTCTTGAATACATATACAAAAATGCCACTTCACAAATAATGCTCAAAGGAAAAACAAATAAAACCAAAATTAAAAGAGGAATTAGACAAGGCGTCTCGATATCCCCGAAGCTGTTCACGCTGACTTTAGAAAATATGTTCATATCGTTAAATTGGGAAAATAAAGGAATATTAATGGACAGTAAACGATTAAATCACTTAAGGTACGCAGATGATATCACTCTGATCGCCAACACAAAAGAAGAATTACCAGAAATGCTGATGGAATTAAATAACAAGTCTCGAGAAATAGGTCCAAAAATAAACTTCAACAAAACCAAATATTTGAACAACGAAAGTGAAGATAATAGCCAAGAACTAATAATAGAAAGTGAAAGAATAGGAAAGTTACAAATATTCATATATTTAGGTCAAAAAATAGAAATATCAAAAAATAATTTAAAGGCTGACTTGGATAGAAGAGTCTCGTTAGCTTGGTCTGCGTTCGGAAGGTTACAATCTTTATTTAAATTGGACATCCCAAATACAATAAAAGCCAGTGTATTCGATCAATATCTACTGCTGGTGTTCACATTTGGCACTGAAACGTGGGCTTTAAATAAAAGTATAATAAATAAACTCCAGTTAATCCAAAAAGCAATTGAGAGGAGTATGCTAAATATCAGACTCCAAGATTGTATTCCTAACATCGAGATTCGAAGAAGATCAAAAGTGGCAGATGTAATACAACAAATGTGTATGTTAAGGTGGAACTGAGCGGGGCATATCGCAAGGATGAATGATAACAGATGGACACGCCGTTGTTGAACGGAGGCCTAGAGAACACAAAAGACACAGAGATAGAACGCAGACAAGATGGACCGTCGAGATAAAAAGATTAGCAGGACACGACTGGATGCAAAAAGTAAACAACAAAGCTCATTGGAGACAACTTGGGGAGACTTACATCCGACTATAGATGGAATAAGCTAATGATGATGCTAATGTTCGAATGCTGTCATCAAAAGATTTTCATTGCTTTCAAATTAACCGAAAAATCCTAAACACAGATACACTAGAAATAGATACTTTGTTTGATATATATTTCTTTCATTAGTGCAGTGTTTTCAAGATTATTGTCTTAATAAAAATTAAAATTAAAAGAATACAGTAGAACCCCGAGTCGCGATTATTCGAGCTCCGGATTAACCGAGCCAAACTAAGAACCTGATTATCCGAAGTACGCGCGTCTTTGCTGCGTATTAACTGAGCTTCTAAAATATTTATGTACATATTTCCATTTAAAATCGTCGGGGCCTTCGGGGAATCCCCCTGGCCCGTGTGAGGGGTTCCTCTATTTATGTTTTTGGACTCTTTCAGCAAGTTAATTTGCGTGAATGCAATGAGTTATAGCGTTTACTAAGGAGAAGTACGAGTATACTCACATAATTTATTTGGTTGGAGTTCTGGTAGTTAAGTGTAATTAATACGAACTGCTTTATTTGAATTTTTGTTTGTCGTATTATAATGGAGCAAAACAAGCGTAAAAGAATCATCGTTCCTATTGAAGAAAAATTTAAAGCCATCAGAAGAATTGAAGCAGGAGAGACAATTAAAGTTGTTGCACGAGATTATGGAGTAGGTGAGGTAACAGTTGGAGATTGGAAAAGAAACCGCACAAAAATAGAAGAGTGGTGTATAAATCAAGCCTCCTCGTCCTCAGGAAGAAAATCAATGAAAACCGGCGACTATGAAAAGGTTAACGAAGCTTTATTCATGTGGTTTAACCAACAGAGATCAAAAGGTGTGCTTCTGTCAGGTCCAATTTTACAACAGAAAGCAATAATGATTAGTAGGCAATTTCCAGAGATAGATCAATTTACCGCCAGTTCTGGATGGCTTGACCGCTGGAAAAAACGGTACGGTGTACGATAACTGACTGTATGTGGTGAAAAACTTTCTGCTGATGTGTCATCAATTTAGAAGTTAAAGCAGAATTTTAAAAAGCAAATCGAAGATTGTGGATACACATGTGATCAAATTTACAACTGTGACGAAACTGGTCTGAATTATAAAATGCTTCCATCAAAAAGATTGGCATCTCGACAGGAAGAATCAGCTCCTGGGCACAAACGAAGTAAGGAAAGATTAACTATAATGGTATGTTCCAATGCATCTGGCAAGCACAAAATCCCACTGATGGTGGTTGGCAAGTCTGCACTTCCAAGAACTTTAAAAGACATCTCACCCAAAGCCCTACCCATCTATTACAAAAGTCAGAAGGGCGCATGGATGGATACCACTTTATTTACTAAGTGATTTGAAGAAGAGTTCGTGCCATCTGTGACTAAATTTTTGAACAGAAACCGTCTTCCTCATACAATACACACCAACATCCGTACTTGAAAATAAAGATTACAAACTCTACTGGGACATCAGTATCCATACAGATAAAACAGTCTCCGCCAATAGACCCGATATTACTTTTCAGTGCAAAAAAGAAAAAGTCACCTATCTAATTGACATAGCTGTCCCCAACGACACAAACATCCAAACGAAATACACAGAAAAAATTCCAAATACACAGACCTTGCAACGGAAATAAAAAGGCTATGGAAACAAGAAAAAGTTATCATTGTCCCCCTCATTATATCAGCCACAGGCCTTACACCAACAACATTCACACCACACTTAGTACAATTAGGACTCAACACAAACATACACAAAAACATTCAGAAGTCAGTGATTTTGAAAACATGTAACATTGTCAGGTCACACCCTGGAGAAGGACTTCATATGGGCGAAATTGTTGTAAAATCTTTTCCTCCAAATGTAACCAGCATAATGCAACCAATGGATCAAGGCATTATCGAAAATATTTAAAAAAAATATAGGCGTTTATATCTTGAACATCTGTTAGAATACACAGAAAAGAAGGATATTATCAATGGATGAGAAAGATTACACTGAAAAATGTTATTTACTGGGTAAGTCAAGCTTGAGATTCTATGTGTACTACCATTATTCAAAAATCTTGGTCAAAAGTTATTGATTTTGAGGACTATAATGACAGTGAAGATGATACTCCGTTAAATGAATTAGCTTTGAAATTGAGAAGCCATGGAGAAATATCTTGTTCAAATTTTGACAGCGAGATAGAAGAAAAAGAAAAAAGTTTATTTGAATTAACGCAAAAATTAAAAGGTTGCGAAAATGTGACAAGAGAAGATGTTGTTGAATGGATTACAGCAGATCATTTAGAAGAAGAAATGAGTATTGAAAAAATAACGAATGAATTTCAGGAAACCGAAAAATCAGATGACGATGACGATGATGAAGCGGCGGTGGATGAACAGTTTTCCACTTAGATCTCTCATCAAGAAGGTTTTGCTTCTTTAGAAAAAGCTTTGAGGAACATCGAACAACAACCAGAGGTAACCCCAGCGGATTTGCTTCTTCTTAATAGATGGAGAGACATTACAGCGAGAAAAAGAAGATGCAATATGAAACAGAAGCGCATAGATACCTATTTCACTGTTTTATAATGTATGTACCTATTTATATGTTAAAAACGTTAATATATCGATTTAAAGTATTGGTGTTTATTTTTTGAATGAATAAAAAACAAATCGGGATTATCCGAGTTTTCAGTTATCCGAGGAGGGTGCCCCCCACGTTACATCGGATAACTGGGGTTCTCTACTGTACTTAAATGAAATAAGAAAATATTATTTTACATTTACAGTTGCAAAATAATTTTTCTCAGTGTAATATTATAAATATAGAAAAATAATCTTTTTAATTATATAATAATAAAACGTTTTAGAATGCTAACGTACTTAAATAAATGATATTATTCAATTCAAGGTCCAACAGGGAGTAATAATATCCAAATCTTCTAATTTATCACATACACATGTATACTGTGTATATCAGTCGTGTGTTTTATTTATTGCGAGTTACATCTATCAGTTATTTTAAAAGATAATGACAAATAATCGTAATATTGAAAAACATTTACAAAATATATTAAAGAGTGTAGCGCAAGCAGAAGGCATCAAAAATTATGATATCCATTTTAACATAAAATCAGCACAAGGTGATGGATTTTTGTCAGAGTTTTTTAATGGATATGTTTTGAATAAGGATAGTGGCCAAATAATTCAAGTTGCCATAAAAAGGTTGCCAGCTGGGGGATTTGCACATGATTTTGGAAATGAGATACTTTTTAGAAACGAGATCATTTTTTACTCTGAAGTGTTTCCTGAACTAGATAATTTTCAAAGAACAAAAGGAGTTTAAAGCCCCTTTTAATAACATTCCTAGGTACTTTGCAGGAAGTGTTGATTCAGAAAATATATTTATTGCCATGGAAAACCTGAAAACTGCAGATTATGTTCTTTTCGACAAAAGAAAGTACCTAGACACCAAGCATCTGAAATATATTTTTAAAACTTATGGCAAATTTCATGCATTATCTTTTACACTTAAGAAAGAAAATCCACAAGATTTCGAAAATTCAATGAAAAAATTTACCAACGTTTACGAGAAGTTTATAGAGTCAGATGACATGATGGATTTTATAAAAAAAGCCTATCACAGTGCTCTTGAAACTTTTGATCCAATAAGTGAAGGTGATGTTTTAATTAGGTTAAAAAGAATAGAAGACGTAAGAGACACCATGAAGAATGTTCAGTTTTACAAGGGTAGTTATAATTGTTTAACACATGGCGATTGCTGGTCCAATAACATGTTATTTAAATATAAGGTAATATTTCATAAATTATATCAAAACTAGCTGTGCCCGCGTCTCCGCTCGCGTGGATTACAGAATTATTGTTTAGGTTTTTTTGCAATAGAGCACGCTGCCGGCAAAGTTTTTTCCCACTTGATTCACTATTATCGTCACTACTTATTCCTTATGTTATCTAACGTAATAAAATATATATTAAAACTGGGCGAGAGAACATATGTATTTATGCATTAAAAAAAAAACCGGTCAAGTGCAAGATGAACTTGCGCAATTAGTGTTTCGTACGTTGATTGCTTTTAAATTAAAAATTTATGTTATGGAGGTATAAAATGATCAGTGATTTCACAAAACTCGATCTTTACTGAAAACTGATGACCTTGAACTTTTTTTTTTATGTACCACATAAATTATTAAAGGTAATGCACTCGTGATAATTTTTGTTCAATCGACACCCCGTGGAGATTATTCCAGAATTTTTTCAAAATTTTTGGAGATAGAGATAGAGGGGGGGACAGCGATTTTTCGCGATTTTTTCAAAATAATAGAAAAAAAAGTGTGCGCATGTAAGACATTATATATATTTTTGAACTCGTGTTTTTACAAGCTTTCATTTGACACCCCACTCAATGACCTAGTAAATTTTTTTCACTTCCGATTTCACCCCCGAAAACTGACCCCTTAAGTCAAAATTTGACTTTCAAAACTACACGGCTCGGATGAGGCCAACAGTTTCTATATTAGTACCAAATTTCAACTTTTTACATCAAATAGTTTCGGAGAAAATCGGGTGTGACAGACGGACAGACACCAAAGTCATCTTATAAGTGTTCCATACGGAACACTAAAAGCACGTAAATCGGATAAATGGTTCTCGAGTGATAAGCGCACTAACGGACAGACAGACAGAGAGACGTTGCATTTTATGAAATATAGGGATATTGGATTTAGTTGTTAATTAACTCGCATAGTTTAAATATTGTGAGAAAGTGGCGCCGTACTAACAGATATAGCCACTCTGATTTTACTGTCAACATTAAGATTTAGAGTTATATTTTAAAAGTACCTACCCCAATAATCAATTCTTTAGAATAAAGATAAGGTTTTACGAAACAAAATGTAAATGTTCTAAATTAATTCATTGTTCTAAATTAATTCATAATTTAAGTAAACCTTGTACATACTCTGATATGATTATAGTTTCCACTTTAATAGTTGAAAATTATATTTCTGGAATCAGTTACCCTTTCCCCCTTATATTCTGTAGCTGATCATGTTAAATAATATAATGTAATTAAGCTTAAATTTTAGTGTATTAAATAGTTTAACTCAGTCTCATTAAAAAACTGTTTGGATAATCATAATAATCTAATCAGTAGTTAGTGGTAAGTATTCTTACATAAGCTAGTTAATAAATGGGTTATTTATATAATAAAATTTGGGAATAAAAACTAACTTAGGAATGATTAGACTAGCCCAATGAAATGTTCATTAAATGAAAATGTAAAGAAATATATTAAAAAATTATAATATATAAAAAAAACTATTAACTTGATTGATTCAAATATCACAATAAGCAAATATATTTACATACCTACTTATTATGACTCCATCTAATATACTCAATTCTAAAATACTTATTTGACCGGAAATTGTAAAACAGCATTAAATGGAAAAATAGATCTATGTGGAATTTTCTGGCGGAAAAATTTAAAAAAAAAGCTTATTTGATAACATAATTTTTTTACTAGTTAAAAAAATTGTTTTATTTATTTCTTTTTTTTTGTGGGTCTCGCACACATGCTGCAGGGAAGTCCCTAAAGCGCTACAGGAGCGACGCGTGTGCGGAAAAAGCGATTTACGTTGGCCTTGAATCGCTGTAAATTGTACTCGGTGGGAAACACAGTCCTGGGTAAGCCATTCCAAAGGGGTGATGTTCTCCATATAAAAGACTGCTTGAAAAGCGTTGTACGAGGAGTAACAAGCTGAACCTCATACGGATGTGAAGTATCAGCGCGACGTGTACTTCTAACATGCACCGCTCTGGGAGGAATTAAGCGGGCTAGATCCTTCGAACACTCTCCATGAAAGTACTTGTAGAATAGACTCAAGTCGCCAACCGTTCTTCGATGTTCCAGCGAATCAAGGCCGCCGGTCAGTTCTGGGTCTCCAATCAGACGAACAGCCCTTCTCTGAACAGAATCCAACAAATGCAGTGTATGTTTGGGAGCGGAGCCCCAAACATGGGAGCAGAATTCCATAGTTGGTCGAATTTGAACTTTTGAGAAGCTCTCCTTGCTATGCCTGCAATATGTTCATGCCAGGACATATTTGCTCCCAAATTAACTCCCAACAAATTGAGTGACGATGCTAGGGGAATAGAGTGCCCCGACATAACTATGTCGGGTTCAGCAACGTTAACTTTTTTAGAAAAAACTGCCGCCTGGGTTTTTGTGGCGTTAAATTCCACTTGGTGACCGTCACCCCAAGTTAGAATTTCTTCCAAGTCTTTGTTAAGTTGAATGACTTCCTGATGTCTGCGGATATTCGCCTGAGCAGCCGATGTCCGAGCGTTCAAAGTGAATAAAGAGATAAGCGTATTGTCACCTGCAAAGCTGTAGATTGGATTCCCGGTCTTTTCCAGCAGATCGTTAATGTAAATGATAAGAGAGTCGGAGACAGTATGGAGCCTTGGGGCACACCGACGTTAACAGTAAAGGTGTTAGAAAGAAATCCGTCGACTGCGACTCGTAAAGAACGCTCTCTGAGGAAACACGAGAGCCACAAACAGAACTTTTCAGACATACCATAAGAGCGTAGCTTAGCCAACAGTCCATCGTGCCAAACACGATCGAATGCCTTGGATATGTCAAGAGCAATCGAGATTCTCCGAAGTGTTCAATTACGTTGTTCCAAACATGTGTTAATAAGTCAGAATATCTCCTGTTGATCTATGTTTACGAAACCCATATCGCTAATAATGTTGAATCCTTTAAGGTATTTTAGAAGATGCTGATTGATAGCCTTTTCCATCACTTTCGATATTATTGAAAGCAGTGCGATTGGTCGGTAGTTGTTTAGCAAGGTCTTCTTGCCTTTTTTAGGTATCGGCTGAACTGTGGCACATTTCCAGCAGGAAGGAAATATTCCCTTTCTGTAGGATAGGTTGAAAAGTCTACAGAAAACTGGTGTTAGTTTCCTGGCACAGTTTTTGAGAACTATGGCAGGTATTCCGTCAGCGCGAGAAGCTTTTTTGTTGTCTAGCTTCATTAAAATACGTTTTATGATACGCTGTCTGAAAACAACATCGGGCATCCTTGACTGCACTATGGGAATAGTAGGTGGTGTTTTTCCTTGGAAATAGGCTGTAGAATGTGAAGCAAACAGTTCGGCCAACAAGTTTGCTTTCTCAACAGGTGTCGTTGCAATAGAACTATCTGGCTGTGTGAGTGGTGGTATGGTGGATTTGGTGAAATTTTGACTAACTGTCTTAGCGACTGACCAAAAGGACCTGGAATTCTTGGGACAAGCGAGAAGTTTGTTTCTAATTCGCTGATTGTGTGCCTCCTTGGTTTAGTCGATAATTTCTTTGCATTTGTTCTGGGCACGAACAAAGGTGTTACGATTTATGGTGTTAGGATTTTCATGCCATTGTCGGTAGGTAAGATGTTTAGAAGCAACAGCTTCTTTGCATTTTCGGTCAAACCAAGGCTTGCCGTTAGAAGGACATTTCTTCCAAAATGGAATGTAAGCTTCCATACCAGCTAAGATAACATCGGAAACCTCCCTGGCGCAGTCAGATGGCTCGTCGGATCGAAAACAAACGTCTAAAAATGTTCGAAAATATTCCGTGAGATCTTCCCATTTAGCAGATTTATAATACCAAATCTTGCGCGGTTTAGGCGCCTCTCTGTCACTGACTGATAGGACACCCGATGTCGAAAGCAGTTTATGGTCGGAAGAACCCAACGGATTTACGGTGACCTTGTAAATCTCCGGATTGGTGGTTAAAAACAGATCAAGAAGACTTATGTTCGTAGTTCTATGCATGCCCGATCAAGTAAGTTTGTTCCAACTTGTTCCGCCAGTTGGTCAAGTAAGTTTGATGGTACGGGCGCGATATTGGTGAGTTCGGTGATTTGATGACCAGTTGGACGGTTTTCTGGATTTGTCAGAAAAGTTGTTGGAACACTGACTGCTTTACAAGGCCGGTAGATCGTGTAGGACGTTATTCAGCGTTCAAACCACCCAACTGACCAACGTGTAGTTCTCGCTAGGTCAAGTTTTTTTTTTATTTTTGGTGGCGCAACTGAGAGCAATAAATTAATATTCAATAAATTAATGTGGCAAAAATATGCTCCTTTAAATAACCTGATAAGTGGTTTATATCCATCATGGAAATGCAATAAAAACAAAACAACAGATAATAATAGAACAATAAATCACAATGTCCAGCGTAGTCCACACTTCACTGGCAACTGAAGCACACTGATGAGAAGTTTGTCCGTCTGTCCATTTTACTTGTTTGACCAATTTGCATGACAAACTGGTTGAACCAACTTATTTGTTCGTGTGTAGGCGGCATAACTTGAATCATCAATTTGTTTTTTTGACAATTAAAAAGGTACTAAATTGTACACAACATTTCTCTCGTCGTTGAGAGTTGCTTCAAAACATCCACAGTATTTTTTTAATGTACACTAATGTATTGATGTATTGATTGTTCTGTAACTTCTATGCTTGTTTCATATAACTAAGGCACTAAGAAGTGACGTTTACTACATTTTGACAAGCTTTAATATATACATAATTCCATGTCAAGCACAATGTAAAGTTTCCTTTCTATTCCAAGTTTAGGCTATTTTTTTGATGTGTGGGTGGTGAATTATCAATATTTTATCAATATGTTAGTATCATTTTGTAAACAATTTGTTTTAAAACAAGAACTTAAGTAAACTTTTACTGGACTTTCGTTCTTTCTACCTTATATTTATTACTCTCATCTATTAGTAGATGCTGCTTAAAGATTTTCGTTTATTGGCATTTTTCCTATTTTTTAATAGGTGTTTCAATATTTTTTACCAGAATTAAAAATAAAAATATAACATCAAATTCACTAAAAGGGTGTGGTTGCCATGGTATCTAAAACATCTATCTGTCTTGCTTACTGCTGTTTTTTAACAGTGTAAGATTGTATGCCATAAATGTCAGTGATAGACCATTTTATACGAAAATTTTTAATATAGAAGTAGACAGTCAAGGCCTTAAAACAATTAGAAAATATAATAGTTTGCAGAATTTTAACGCCATATTTAATTTTTAATATAAAAACGATTTTTTTTTTATGGGCCTAGCACACGTGCTGCAGGGAAAGTCCTTAAAGCGCTACAGGAGCGACTTGTGTGCGGAAAAAAAGCGATTCACATTGTTCTTGAATTGCTGTAAATTGTACTCGTTGGGAAACACAGTTCTAGGCAAATTATTCCAAAGGGAAACACAGTCCTGGGTAAGCCATTCCAAAGGGATGATGTTCTCCATATAAAAGACTGCTTGAAAAGCATTGTACGAAGAGTAACAAGCTAAACCTCATACGGATGTGAAGTATTAGCGCGACGTGTATTTCTAACATGCACCACTCTGGGAGGAATTAAGCGGGCCACATCCTTCGAACACTTTCCATGAAAATACTTGTAGAATAGGCTCAAGTCGCTAACCGTTTTTCGATGTTCCAGCGAATCAAGGCAGCCGGTCAGTTCCGGGTTCAATTAAACGAACCACTTCTCTGAATAGAATCTAGCAAATGCAAAGTATGTTTGGGATCGGAGCTCCAAACAAGGGAACAGTATTCCATAGTTGGTCGAATTTGAACTTTGTAAAGAATTAACAGTTGTTGTGGAGTGTAAAGGAAGCTCTCCTTGCTATGCCTGCGACATGTTCATGCCAGGACATATTTGCTCCCAAATTAGTGCCCAACAAATTGAGTGACGATGTTAGAGGAATGGAGTGCCCCGCCATACCTATGTCGGGTTCAGCATCGTTAACTTTTTTAGAAAAAACTGCCGCCTGGGTTTTTGTAGTGTTAAATTCCACTTAGTTATTGTCACCCCAAGATATAATTTCTTCCAGGCTTTTGTTAAGTTGAACGACTTCTCGCTATCTGCGGATATTCGTCTGAGTAACCGAGGTCAGAGCGTCGAAAGTGAATAAAGAGATAAGCGTACTGTCATCTGCAAAGCCGTAGATTGGATTTCCGGTCTTTTCCAGCAGATCGTTAATGTAAATGAGAAAGAGAGTAGGAGATAGTATGAGTCTTGGGGCACACCGGCGTTGATAGTGAAGGTGTTAGAAAGAAATCCGACTGCTACTCGTAAAGAGCGCTCACTGAGGAAACATGAGAGCCACAAACAGAACTTCTCAGACATACCATAAGAGCGTAGGTTAGCTAACAGTCCATCGTTACAAACACGGTCGAATGCCTTGGGTATGTCAAGAGCAACCGCTCGAGATTCTCCAAAGTGTTCAATTGCGTTGTTCCAAACATGTGTTACATAAGTCAGAAGATCTCCTGTTGATCTATGTTTACGAAAGCCATATTGGTGATCGCTAATAATGTTGACTTCCGATATTATTGAAAGCAGTATGACTGGTCGGTGGTTATTTGGCAAGGTCTTCTTGCAATGTTAGCTTCCATACCAGCCAAAATAACATCGGAAACCTCCCTGGCGCAGTCAGATGGGTCGTCAGATCGAAAACAAACGTCCAACCAAGGGGAAGTTCGAAAATATTCCATGAGATCTTCCCATTTAGCAGATCTGTAGTGCTAAATCTTGCGCGGTTTAGGCACTGATAGGATACTCGATGTCGAAAGCAGTTTATGGTCGGAAGAACCTAACGGCGGATTTACGGTGACCGTGTAAATCTCCGGATTGGCAGTTAAAAACAGATCAAGAAGACTGGCGAACTGCCCATCTCGATCAGGGATCCGTGTTGGTTCATCAATACGCTGAGCCAAGCCACAACTAATGGAGAACGAATCAGCTTCACGACCTTGTTCGTCGGTAGTATTTGAATATTTAAGCCAGTTGATGTTGTGGACATTAAACTCTCCCTGGAAGGCAATTTCAGCATTTGGATAGTTAATTTGTAAATGATCGATAGTGTCTGCAAGAGAAGCGAAAAGTGTTCTAAAGTTAGTATCACTTGGTGGTCGATAGAGAATACAGATGAACCTTGTGGTTTGTTGAGTCGTTATTTTTAACCACATAACATCAAAGTTTGGGGGCTCCAGAGCCTCTTCTCGTTGGCAAGAGAGGTCGTTCCTGATAAAAACACAGATTCCAAAGTTACGCCTAAATAGAAGTCGTACCCACGATAAGGATAGTTGACCGTGATGGTCGATGAACTGACCTTGGTTTCACAGAGAACGAGTATATGAGGTTTATTTGATTGCAGGTGTTGGTCACTGAATTTATGTTCAAGTTTAAACCTCGTATGTTGCAAAAATCTATTTTAAAATTATGATCTCTGCATATCGACGTCCCCGAACAAGCCCCCACTCGGAGATTCGAACAAGCATTGTCCGTCTTACTGCGTTTGAACATTTGGGCTGGGGTTTTTATCGTTCCGCCTTTCACCTCTTTGCTGCAGGAGTGCGCAGGTTGGTTAGCCCCTCACTCTTCCGCAGCTTCTTAAAACGGCGTCTGGCCGCGCCGCTGTAACGAACGCGGGGTTTAGGGCCTGTTGGTGCCCCCGTGTTAGATGTCGCTTTTCCTTCCGGCTGTTCGCTACCGAAGGCAGCCACCCCCTGGACGATTTCAGCGACAGTTGTTATTTTATTTTTATTTTGTTGTGTGTCCATAGATAGTTCCACGAGTACCGCGGATTTGCGATTTCACCTAACCATCGCCGCATATGGTTGGGAGGTCGCCCGGTATTCGGGAAGCACCGTTCGCGACGTAGTACCCCCTGCGCCATGCAGCCCTCGGCACGGTAGCTAATACCTTAGCTTGGAGGATTTTGATTCCTATGCTGCACAGTATCATAATTTTAGTTGATATATTGGTAGTGTTATCAATTTAAACTGAAGCTTTAAAGTAGTACTTTTTAGCGGATCCTTTTACCAACATTAAAAAAAATTGGGATGGAAAATAAAAAATGAAGTTTACTGCATGTTGGTATCTTGTTCATTCCCGGTTCAACAAACAAAATAACTTATTATTTTTGGTTGGACCCTGTGGAGAAATTCCTCTTGACTTGAAAGCGGACACATTTTTAGGTAAAGAATGAAAAAAGGTTTCAATGATCGTTGAGGTAACTAAATGTTTGCTTCACACGTAATTACCAGTGTTGAGAAGTGAATCATATCACCCGGAAATAGCCCCACACTCAAGTGAATATCGTGCAATAATCAAGCCAAAACCGAAATAACCGATCAAGTGCCAGTTGAACTTGCACAATTAGTGTTTCGTACGTTGATTGCTTTTAAATTAAAAATTTATGTTATGGAGGTATAAAATGGTCAGTGATTTCACAAAAAATCGATCTTTACTGAAAACTGATGACCTTGAAATTTTTGTTTTTGTTATATACCAGATAAATTACCCCAAAGGTAATGCACTCGTGATAATTTTCGTCCAATCTACACCCCGTGGAGAATAATCCAGAACTTTTTCAAAATTTTTAGATCAGTACTTTTCGAGATAAAGGGAGGGACAGCTATTTTTCGCGATTTTTTAAAAATAATACAAAGAGAAGTGTGTGCAAGTATTACATTATATATATTTTTGAATTCGTATATAAGCTTCCATTTGACAACAAACTCGATGACCTAGTAAAAATTTTTTTTTAGTACCAAATTTCAACTTTTTATGTCAAATGGTTTCGGAAAAAATCAGGTGTGGCCGACAGACGGACAGACCGACACCGAAGTGTTCTTATAACTTTTCCTACCGTACGGAGCACTAAATACAGGCCACAGTGAGTCAAACATTAAAGACGTGTTAACTGTCTTCTTTACTTACAGTGATGTTTAAAAGTTATTTTAAATTGACCAAGTAGTTAATAAGGAGTAGTACTGACGTACAATGTACGTCATTTGAGTGAGTCAATTCGTAAATAATGGCTTAAGTACAGTAAAAAAAGGTCAAAATAATGATAAGATAGGCATAGTTCAGATACAGCAATATTATGATTTTATCCTCTCTGGGGTATCACCAGGAGAATTGTCCTGAATTTTTGACTTCGAAAAACTTATGCTCTTTTGTTTTCAAAATGCGTTTTTTTGAGCTTAAAATGTGAATAACTCCGGTTATTATATCAGTCGGATCGAGACAAACAGAAAACTAAACTTTTTGTAGTGAAATTTCCAATAAATCCTCGTTAGTTGTAAATCGCTCAAATGTGTACATAACCTACAAAATTGAAAAAACAGGCAAAAACCGTTTTTTTTTCATTTTATTGTGCAGGTTGACTAAGTGAACCGATCGACTTGAAACATTCAGACAGAAAATATTCCTTTTATTATGGCAAGAATACCCTGAAATTTTGGTACAAAAATATTGAATCCAGTGGACACAATTGAATTTGTTATTTGAAATTTGAATTGCCTGCCAATTAATGTCATTTAGTCTAAAATGGAACATTTTTTTTTTAAATTTAGTCATCGACGTCAGCTTTCCGATATCATTAAAAAATTTCAATTTTTTTTTCAAAATGATCGATTGATTAATAAACAAATGTAAAAAACACGGTTAAAATGACTCCACAAAAAAATTTTTTTTCATGGCATCGGAAAGTTGGCGTCAAGACTTTTGAAAAAAAAAGATCTATTTTGGACCAAATGGTATAAAATGACGAGCAATTCAAATTTTAAGGAACAAATTCAATTGTGCTTACTGTTCAATATTTTTGAACCAAATTTTCAGAGTATTTTTGCTATAACAAAAGGCATATTTCTGGAAGTTTTAAGCCGATCGGTTCACTTAATCGGCTTGTACGATAAAATTAAAAAAGAATTGTCGGTTTTTTCAATTTTGTAGGTTATGTACACATTTGAGCTACTTAAAAGTAATGAGGATTTGTTGGAAATTTCAGCACGAACTATCACCATTTTGAATCTATAGAAGCTATAAAAGAAAATTCGCGAGTCATCTCGAAAGCAATCCGGGAAATTCATTATAACCAGTATTTTGAACTCTGGAAAAAACTGTGGTATAAAAGTGTTAGATTACTTTGAAGAAAATTAAGTAGATTTTGATGAATAAATTAATAGTTTTAATTTTTTAATTTAATTATACCACTTAATAAATATTTTTTTCTTCTATTTGAGGTACTATTTTCCAATATTTAAATATACTTAAAATACACTAAAATATTTTTCAGGAGTCCGGCGAACTCGAAGACATAAAACTTATCGACTTTCAACTAATTTGTCCCAGTACCCCTATTCCACGATTTGTCATACTTTTTCTATTCAGGAGCTTCCAAAGAAGACATGGATAAACTTGATTATTATTTAGATTTGTACTACGAAAGTTTTTCTGACTTTGCTAAGGAATTGGGAGGAAATCCAGAAGAACTATTTCCAATTGACGTATTAAAAAACGAATGGAAAGAATACGCAGTTCAGGGTATTTATAATGGTAAAATTTATTTTGTTCTATTCTTTAATACACTTACCAAACATTTTAAAAAAATTATTTTTTTTCAATTTGACAATAGCCTAATTAAACTAGTTCATATATATGCCCTGGTTGCGAAAAATTCGTAGCTTTTTATATCGAGAAGATATTTATGCTGCAGTCATAATATCTATCAACGGTTGTCAAGTAAATACAGGACCATATACAGGGTGTTATAAACTATTATACTAATATATTAAAAAGAGTAACTTTTGGAGAGAATATTACTTTTTGAAGGCATATAAAGACAGTTGAATATTTTAGAGACACATCTGATTCTGTAATTTACGTTACTTCATAGGGCCAATTTTAAAAAATTAGAAGGAAAGGCTCAACTACACTGTTACGTAAACTGTAAGAGCTCACTAGATTATGAGATGAGTACACGAATATGTTGCTGAAAATGGCTTTTTATAAACAAATTAGTAATAAATGAAGATCAGGATTCTTGAGATTGGGCCATGCCAAATTCGAGTAACTTTCCTTCGTTTCACCTGCTATTGGTATTCGCCGAACAATAATTGTTTCTCACTAGTGATGAGGACTATAACCCATTCATGTTGTTTGAGTATTTGAAAATTTTTTCATAAACTTTCTTTTACAGAAATAGGAGACTGAAATAAGGACTTTGGTTCTTGATACAATAATGCTACGTCCTACAGTGTTGATGTTCAACTACAGCTGCCTGTATAATTTGTGTTTTTTTGATACATCTTTCGTGTTCCTTAATTCTAGTTAATATGTCCACTTTTCCTTACATACCCTATACAGAGAAACTTATAGTCGCCTTCAAGTTGTCATGGAATTTTATCTGCTGGTAATTTTTTAAGATCTGTTCAATTTTCTTACAAAACTGCACTATCTACTGGTGAATCATTATTAGTACGTTATCTAGAACCTGAGTTTCTACAACGGCTAAATGAACTTCCAATATTCTTAATGCAATATCCATTACTTTTTAAACCATTGATATTTATGATATTTACCTACTAGTGCCTTTAAGACAGGTAGTTTTTAAGAAAGATGATTGTGTCCGGTAGTATTCAGATTTTGATTAATATGAGTTGTCTTTGTCTAAACCATATGTCTCAAAGTGCCGTTAGTGTTTCTTTGTACCAATATATATAGAAAAGGACCGGCATAATTTTATTCACTTTTCATTGAAAATTATATACTTGAATGCTATTTAAAAGTGAATCAAAGGGATATTTAGGTTTTCTTTACCAAGTAGTTAGAAAACAAACATGTGGCTAAATATCTGCATCAAAATCTTGATTATAGATGGTCTGAAATATCTTGCAAAGCTTTTAAAACGTTTCACAAGAAAAATCGATTCATTTATTAAAAATTGAAAATATTAATAGTTAGGAGACTACGAAAATAACGCTGATCAGTTTTGAAGTTGAATACATATATAGATATTAATAATTCAGTTTCTATAATATCGGACCTATTTCGCATATAGTATATCATCAAGATGCTGAAAATCGATTTTTATCAAACATTTCTTCACTTTTTTCATACCAATATTACCCACTATTAATAACTGCAATACCTTTTCCTGAAACTATTTCACAGCAGTTTTGATGACACCAGAAAATTTTTGAAAAATCATGGATAATAGTAACATCATTTAAAAAGCGTTGAACAAACATGCATTTGGTTCTTGTCGTTAATACCTTAATAAGTATTATTCACTTAGTGAGATTTTATATCTTGGAACTTACATAAGGATTATATAAACCATTGTAAGAATTTTATAAAAATTTATTAATCTCGTTTAATTTTAATATATATATAAATATATATATATATATATATATATATATATATATATATATATATATATATATATATATATATATATATATGTATATATGTATATATATAGATATATATATATATATATATATATATATATATAGATATATATATAATTATATATATAATATATATATATATATATATATATATATATATATATATATATATATATATGTATATATATATATATATATATATAATATATATATATATATATATATATATATATTTTATATATATATATAATATATATATACATGGTATATAATATATATATATATATATATAATATATATATATATATATATATATATATATATATCTATAGAGTCGACACTGTTTATAGTGAAACTCTATATAGTGAAAAAATCTTTATAATGCAAATTTTTTTCAAAAACCTAGAATATTTTAATGAAATTTCATGTAAAAAGCCCAGCATATAGTGAATCTGTAAAATAGTAACACTCTATAATAATAAAATTTTTACCGGAATTTTATGTATAAATTTTTATTGCATTTATTGAGATCTTGGCCTTTTCAGGTTTCCGATTTTTATCTAACATTAGCCGAATTCCATTTTTATGACGCATTCTTTTTGAGAAAAGGTTCTTAACGCGTTTATACCGCCTAATGGTTGGCAATAAATCAGGTAGATTTCTGTGAGAAACCCGGGGAATAACCCCATTTTATAGAAACCCGGGAAAAACCCCATTTTATAGTCGAGGCCTAGTAATTCGCAAATTCAGGTTCAGTTTCTTTTTGTTTAAGAATCAAGTAAGATGTCCAAGCGAAGTGTGTTTAAGTTTAGCTGAGAAAATTAAAGTTTTGGAGGAAAGTTGATAAAGGCTGCAAAAAAAATTGATGTTGCTGCAAAATTTGGTATTTCTCCAAGTTGCGTCTCTCTGATAATAAAAAGTCGCGACAGTATCATCAAGAAATCTAATGTTCCAAGCAGTCGAAAACGAGTACGGGTGAGTACTTACGAGGATGTAAATGAAGCAGTTTTACGATGGTTTCAAGTGGCCCGTAC